>OZ014521.1:317617898-318817898 GCA_963966055.1 Lathyrus aphaca | reverse complement strand
TTTTTTATTTGTTGATTTACAGTATTTATTTTATAATTTGTTAATTTACAATATTAAGACAATATTTGTTATATTTTAACTTATTTAACTACATGATCAACTACAATAACAATTTTATATATATATATATATATATATATATATATATATATATATATATATATATATATATATATATATATATATATATATATATATATATATATATATATATATATATATATATATATATATATATATATAATTATTAAAATTAACCAGGTTAATATTCTCTTATAATAATTGTACACAACTCAATTGTAATACATAAAATGAGACGGATGAAATTAGAGTAGTCATTTAGGTTAATATTTTGATCGATTTAGATGAAATAGTGTATACAATATACACTTGATCATTTTGAAATTGACAGAGATTTTGTGTCTTTTGACAATGAAAAATTTGGCAAAAGTAGAAATGAATGAAACAAACAAATTATATAAGAACAGAAGCACTTGACTTGTTTTGAAGCGAGGAATATAGCAAGAGTATTATATATAGAATGCCCTTTTATGTTGTGTTAAGGCTTAACTCATTGTTTAATAAATGAAGAAACCAATTTTATTATGCACCCTTTCAAATACACAATGTGACTATAGTCATTAATTAAAACGTTTAATTAGTGTGGTCACTTTCTTTGTCACATATCCTAAAGCAAGAAAAGGATGGCACAGAGTATTTGAAGCAAATCTATACTCAAGGAGCAGCGTTTTCTGTCCCCCGTTCCCCTTCTTTCTCTCTTTTGGACATTGACCTAATTTATAATGGAACTAGTTATTCATTATTGAGAATAGATGGAAAATTCTGAATAATAAAAGGAGGTTGATATTCTCTTAAAATTAACTATAATTATCTTATCATTTAGATATGGAAATGAGCAAATCAATTATTGATAATAATGGCCTCACCATTGGTATAATATTTCTGATAATAACGACTGTAGGGGTGTTTGGAATCAGGGGAACAAACAAGTCTAGTGAATATAGTATGCTTTACAAGTGGTGTGTACACATTGCATGCAAATAATATATATATTATTTTGAATTTGGCAAAGATTTTTTTATAATGAATTCGACATACATGTACCAATAATGGCATTTGACATGTTTTGAAATAAGGAATTAAAAGGAGTATGCAAATTATTATAGTTAGAATGCCCTTTGATGTTGTGTTAAGGCTTAGCTCATTGTTTAATCAATGAACAATTTAATTTTATTATGCACCCTTTCAAATGCACAATATGAAAGGTTTTTGATTGGTCATTTTCTTTGTCGCATATCTTAAAGCAAGACAAGGATGTCACAGGCTCTTTCTCCCGTATTTCAGGCATAGCTATGTTTATGGAACAAGGTTTTATGTTCCCCCTCCTCACTCTTTCCTTCTATTCGAGATATAGTAAATTTATTCTCCATCCTTGATAAAATATGAGTGATTTATTCAATGTGACATGACTTCAATGAAATTAAGTAATGGGGTGGTTAATAATTTTTCCCATAAATAGATTAGGATAAAAAAATTAATTTGATTTTTTTTTAAGGATTGGAGCATTGCCATTGGTAAAATCTGTAACGTCCGTTTATTTAATTAATAATTTAATTAAATATAATTGTGGTATGTTGTGGTAATTCGCGTTGATTTGAATATATTTATCGATTTGAGTTGCTTTGTGTGGAATTGTGTCGATTCGTGTTGATGGCCGTATTTATTGGAATATTATGTTGATGGTTATAAGTTGATTTAAGTCGAATTTAATTATTTAAGTCGATTTAAGTTGTGGAAAACGATATGGAGTATTCTCCATTTGTTGTTGGATATGTTGATTGGAATGTTTAGACCATTTGATTGATAATCTGAAGTTAATCTATTAAGTCGGGAGTAAGTAGTTAGTCGTGAATTATTATTCGGTTGATTTTATGTTGCGAAGAATTAAGCCTCTAAGTCGGATTATTAGTCAGAAAGTCAAGGAAATAATATTTGAAGTAATATTATCGATTATTGGAGCATGTTGGTTAATGAGCTTGGATTGCGTCGGAATTAACAATTAAGAGGGTGTATGACTTAGGCCCAATATAATAGACTTATATGATACGAAAATTAGGTTAATTGGTAGCAAGAAAATAGGACATGGAAGCTATAGAGGAAAAAGTCTTAGAGAAGAATAAGGGTTTTAGAGGAGAGAAAATCGCTTGGGAGCAAAGAAGGAGAAAGAAGAACTCATGATCATATCTCCATTCTCGCACTTACAATACAACCTCCACAAAACAAGTGATAACTTTTACTCGTAATTCCAATTAAAGCAACTTTGGAGACGAAAAATTATTAAAGCAGCCGTTAATTCAAGGTAAGGGTGGGGTACGATCTTTATAACCGGGTTTGATAAATAATATTGTGATTGGGTAGTTAGGTTGTTGTGTCTTTTGTTGATATTGATGTTGTGTATAAACATCTGTAGTTGTTATTGCAATGATTGTTCGTGTGAAATTCGTTGTCCGGTTATTGATTTTTGTTGATTATGAGTTGTTCTTGTTATGTTGATTTTATTGGTTTTTACTATGTTGCGAGAAGTTCTGTAAAAATTGTAAAAAAATTGTTGGTTGGGGACGATAAACAAAAATCACAGAGACCGGTAGTGGCGGGAGCCACTTTCTCCCTAGAGGCACATGATACAAGTCATGGCCTCATGTGGCGGGTGCCATAATTTGTAGTGGTTAGGGGATTGAAAAGTGGCGTAAGCCACTTTATAATGTGGCAGGTGCCACATTACCTAGCATAAAATGGCACAAGCCACTAGTTGAACTTTGAAGGGTGGCGCAAGCCACCCTGTTTTGGAGGGGGAAATTCGTTTGGTTATTTTACTGTAATCCCATTATTTAAACTAACTTATACTTTAACTATTTTAGAAAATTTAGTTACAAACCAATATTATTATATGAATTTTGTTAGATTGAAAATCATAAGAAAAAATTATAGTATATCAGTAGCAAATGAATATTAGTAGTGAACTAAACCAGTTTCCTTGTAATTCGATTGTGATGAAATTTTGTAACAGAAAAGAAGTAGTTTCAGGAAAACTTGACAGAACCAGAAACTAAGTTATATTTTCATGACAGACAGGTTTGTCAGAAAACAGGACAATTGACAGATTTTTGTAATGACTCGTAATAATCGCAAAATGATAAAACCAGTGTCAGTTTAGCCGAATTAGGCAAAAAACGTAGTCGCCCGGAATTTAACAAAAATCATGGGGTAAGTCGGGTAGTTTAATAATTGATTTTTGTTGTGTTGTTTTGTTTAAAAGATGTTGTAAAGTTGAGTTGCAGGTACAAGTTAAGTTGGTAAGTAGACCCGGTTTATAGAAAGTTTCTAAGTGTTTATATTGGAGGCCTTACGAGCCACTGTTGAATTTAAGTTATTGACACCGTATAAGTTGTTTGTTTATGTTGTTTAAGTCGCTCATGTTGTCTAAGTCATTTTGTGTTTTCGAAGTTGTTATGTTGTTCAACTTGGAGGCTTAATAGGCAACGTTGATTTAAATTGTTCATGTTGTGTAAGTTGGTTGTGTCGTTGATGTTGTATGTTTTTATTGTTAGAACAATTTTGATTCTAATCTTCCATTAAAGTTTTGATGATAACAATATTTTTCTAAGAGAATAGAAGTTCTAATCTATGTTGCACTAAACTGTGTTTAATACGCAAAACAAAAGTTGTAGAAGTTCTCAGAAGGAAGGATAATCTGACTCTAGTCAGCATCTTCAAAGAGAAACAACCTAGTGCTCACTTATAGAAGATCTGTTGTCAAAGAGAAGTTCTCATTGAAGACGTTTTTATTGTTGTGTATTCCTTTATGAAACTCTGATATGCGTTTAGAATATTCTTATTCTCTCAATTAAGGACCATTTAAAGAAAATCCGAATAATGGCTGGGAACAAGAATCTCCTTATTTGGAAGGATTTAATGGCAATTAACAACTATCCAAATCAACTTCCGGATGTTCCCAACGGCTATCTACTTCAAATCATTATTTTAAGAAATCAACCTGAAGATTTGAAGCTCTCGCTTTTCACACTCTATCACTTCTTACATGCTCAAATTATTTTTTGCTCTCAATATTGTAACAGATCACTTTGTGATATAGCTATTTACAAGCATCATTAAGTTACATATTTTTTAATCCTTGTAAAAGATAATTGATTTTCCTTGAGTGACTAGTTTAGTCAGTAGACTCAAGAAGACTTTGACAGTAGGTCATTGTGGTTGTATTAAAATTTGAATAGTGGATTAAGACCTCGTTGAGAGAGGCAAAATCACCTTGGCAGGTGGACTGGATGTAGTTTGAGTTCAAACGAACTAGGATAAATTAAAGCGTCCTTTACAGTCATTTTGTTTTTGAAAACCCAATTCCAACCCCCTTCCTTGTGTTTTTACGCTCCTTCAATTGGTATCCGAGCACTGGGTTCTGAGATATACACTTAACTGTGTCAGTAAAAGATCCAGAAGATAAAACACAATGGCAGATGCAGTCAACAACAACAATGACTATCAAAATGACAAGATCAACGAAAAACCTCCTGTATTCAATGGTGACAACTTTGACTACTGGAAGGATGTTTTGGAGAGTTTCTTTCTGGCTCTGGATGGAGATCTTTTGGATATTGTGACAGATGGATACACTCATCCTGTTGGAGAAGACGGTCAGAAGATTGAAAGAAAGAACATGACAGCTCAACAGAAGAAGGAATTCAGAAACCATCACAAGGACATAACCATACTTCCGAGTGTTATTTCCTATACAGAATATGAGAAGATCACAATTAGAGAATCAGCCAAACACATGTTTGACTCCCAGATGATGACACATGAAGGAAACACTCAAGTCAAGGAGACAAAAGCTCTGGCTCTTATCTAGAAGTATGAAACGTTCAAGATGGAAGAAGATAAAACAATTGAGAAGTTGTTCTCAAGGATTCAAATTCTGGTTGTTGGACTGAAAGTTCTGGACAAAGGCTACTCAATAGCAGATCATGTGAAGAAGGTCATCAGAAGCTTTCCAAAGGCTTGGAGACCCATGGTCACTGCTTTGAAGCTATCAAAGAATCTGAACGAGATATCTATGGAAGAACTGGTCAACTCTCTAAGAAGTCATGAGATAGAACTATAAGAAGATGAATCCCAGAAGAAAGGTAAGTCTGTTGCTCTTAACTCTAACAAATCTGATTTTAAAGCCTTGTAGGCAGAAGAAGAAGAAGAAAGCTCTAGAGGCTCATAAAAAGAAGACGAACTATCTCTTCTATCCAGAAGTGTTCAACAACTCTAGAAGCATCGTTAGAAGAAGTTCAGAAATCCCAGAAGATCAAGCAATCACTCTGAAGCATCCTTTGGCCACAGGAAACCTAGAAGCAAAGAAGTAGTGTGCTACGAATGCAAAGAACCTGGACACTACAAGAGTGACTGCCAAAAACTCCAGAAAGAGAAACCTATAAATAAATTCAACAGAGAAAAGAAAAAGAGTCTCATGGCAACATGGAATGATTCAGAATCATCTAAAGCAGATTCAGACTCAGAAGATGAACATGCCAACATTGCATTAATGGCAAAAATACCAGAAGATGTTCACTAATCAGAATCAGAGTCAGATTCTGACACAGGAGAGGTATTCTCTAAACTTTCTAGATCTCAATTAGAAGATAGCCTCTCATAAATTCTTGAAAAATATCAGAAGCTTCAATTCAAATACAAGGACATAAAACAAAGTCTAGTATCTGAATTGGAGGAAGTTAGAAAACTTAAGTAAAAAAAATTTGAGCTAAAATAAAATATTTTTGAATGCAAAAATTCTTTTGAAAAACTTAAAGCTCAGAAGGAATATGAATCAGAAGTTTTATCTAGTTCCGATAGTATCATAAAGCAATATGATTACAGTTTTCAAAAATTTCTAGCTAAAAACATAGACAGAAGCAAAATTTCCTCTATGATCTATGGAGTTATCAGAAATGGTAGAAGAGGTATAGGTTATGTGAAAACTAAAGGAAAGGAAACTCTGAAGTTTAAAAAGGTTGATGACATGGTCATACAAGTTGATACTCCATTAAGTTCTCATTTTACCTATGGTCATAATCATGATCTAAAATATACTAGTGAGTCATCTTGTTCTACAAGTTCTGATGTGAAACTCAATCAATCAGAAGTTTGTAAAAACTAATAAACAAGGACCCAGAAAGATATGGGTACCCAAAGATAAAATTATGTATGTTGCAGATGTCTTTAACAGCCAAACTGAAACACCAATCTTGGTACCTGGACTCTGGATGCTCACGACACATGACGGGAAGAAAGCAAATGTTTCGAAGTCTTAAGCTGAAAGCTGGAGGCTATGTAGGTTTCAGAGGCAATCAAAAAGGAAAGATTATTGGCTCTGGGACTATTGGTAATGGCATACTTCCCTCTATCTCTAATGTTTTGTTAGTGGAAGGATTAATTCATAATCTGTTATCCATAAGTCAATTAAGTGATAATGGTTATGACATAATCTTCAATTAAAAGTTACTTAAAGTTGTTAGTCAGAAAGATGGAACAATCCTATTTAGTGGAAAGAGAAAGAACAACATATATAAAATAAAACTCTCTGAACTGAAAAGTCAGAACGTAAAATGCCTAATGTTTGTGGATACTGAGCAATGGGTCTGGCATAGAAGATTTGGACATGTTAATATGAGAAGATTGTCTCAAATTAATAAACTCAATCTGGTCAGAGGACTTCCGAACCTAGAGTTCAACTCAGAAGCCCTGTGTGAAGCATGTCAGAAAGACAAATTTTCAAAACCTGCTTTTAAATCTAAAAATGTTGTATCTTCCTCTAGACCATTAGAACTTCTGCACATTGACTTGTTTGGACCAGTGAAAACTGCTTCACTCAGTGGCAAGAAGTATAGATTAGTGATCATAGATGACTATAGCAGATGGACATGGGTAAAGTTTCTTAGACACAAGGATGAGTCAATTGTTGTATTTTCTAACTTCTGCAAACAAGTTCAAAATGAAAAAGAGTTTAGAATTGTTAAAGTCAGAAGTGATCATGGTGGGGAATTTGAAAACAAAAAATTGGAATTATTTTTTATTGAAAATGGCATATCTCACAATTTCTCGTGTCCTAGAACTCCATAACAAAATAGGGTTGTAGAACGTAAGAACAGAATATTGCAAGAGATGGCTAGAACCATGATCAATGAGAATAACATGGCTAAACTTTTTGGGCAGAAGCAGAAAATACAACATGCTATATTCATAACAGAATCTCTATAAGACCTATTCTGGAGAAGACTCCTTATGAATTGTGGAAGAAAAGAAAGCCCAACATTTCTTATTTTCATCCATTTGGATGTACTTGTTTTATTCTTAATACTAATGATCCTCTGAACAAGTTTTATTCTAAAGCACAAAAGTGTTACATGTTAGGATAATCTAACCGTTCAAAAGGATACAGAGTATACAACACAGAAACACGAATTGTGATAGAATCTATTTATGTCAGATTTGATGATAAGCTTGGTTCTGAACAACCAACGTAGAATGAATCTCTTGCAGATATAGAAGTTGAAATCACTAAATACATGACATCTGAAGATCAATCATCTACAGAACAAGACAAGACAACCACCTCAACAAGTTTTGAGGAACCCACTCAGAAGAAATAATCCAGAAGCACGTTGAATCATCCATAAGATATGATTTTGGGAAAGAAGGATGATCCAATCAGAACAAGGTCTTCATTCATAAATTCCGAAGCATCTCTAATGGGACTAGTCTCTCTGATTGAACCAACTTCTGTAGAATAAGCACTCTCAGAAAATGATTGGATACTTGCAATGGAAGATGAACTCAATCAATTCACCAGAAATGACGTGTGGGAGTTAATGCCTAGACCTAAAGGATTCAACTTTATTGGCACCAAGTGGGTATTCAGAAACAAGCTAAATGAACAGGGAGAAGTTGTCAGAAACAAGGCACGACTGGTGGCACAAGGCTATAGTCAACAAGAAGGAATAGGCAATACAGAAACCTTTGCACCAGCCGCCAGGTTAGAATCAATTAGACTTTTAATCTCATTTGCTGTTAATCATGACATCACTCTCTATCAAATGGATGTCAAGAGTGAATTTTTAAATGGTTATATTGATGAAGAAGTTTATGTGCACCAACCCCCTGCTTTTGAAAATACAAAATTTCCAAAAAATTTTTTAAACTTAAAAAATCTTTATATGGTCTGAAACAAGCTCCCAGAGCATGGTATGAAAAACTAAGCAATTTTCTTCTGGAAAATAATTTTATCAGAGGGAAAGTAGATACAACTCTATTCAGTAAAACCATTAAAAATGATATTCTGATTTGCCAAATCTATATAGATGATATTATATTTAGTTCTACTAAATGTGCATTGGGAAAGGAATTTGTTGAGTTTATGCAGGCAGAATTTGAGATGAGCTTGATGGGAGAATTAAAGTTCTTTCTAGGAATCCAAATTAATCAAACATCAGAAGGAACATACATACATCAAAGCAAATATGTCAAAGAACTTCTGAAGAAATTTGACATGCCAGATAGTAAGATCTCTAAGACTCCTATTCATCCCACTTGTATTCTGGAGAAGGAAGAGGTAAGTAAGAAAGTAGATCAGAAGATCTACAGAGGTATGATTGGATCTCTTCTCTATCTAACTGCATCTAGACCAGATATTTTATACAGCGTATGTTTATATGCTAGATTCCAATCAGATCCTAGAGAAACTCACTTAACAGCAGTTAAGAGAATATTTAGATATCTGAAAAGTACTACTAATCTTGGTCAATGCTACAAAAAGTCCAAAAATTACAAGCTTGTAGGATATTGTGATGCTGACTTTGCTGGAGACAGAACAGAAAGAAAAAGTACTTCTGGAAGTTGTCAATTTCTGGGAGACAATATAATTTATTGGTCTAGCAAAAGGCAATCAACCATAGCATTATCAACTGCAGAGGCCGAATATATTGCAACAGCTGGATGCAGTAGTCAGATGCTCTGGATGAAAAATCAGCTTGAGGACTTCAATATTTATGAGAGTAACATTCCCATCCTCTGTGATAATACTTCTGCTATTTGTCTTTCTAAAAATCCTATTTTAAATTTTAGAGCTAAACACACAGAATTTAAACATCATTTCATTAGGGACTATACTCAAAAGGGGATTTTATTTTTAAAATTCATAGATACAAATCACCAATGGGCTGATATTTTTACAAAACCCCTTGCTGAAGATAGATTTAATTTCATTCTGACCAATCTTAGTATGGAATTATGTCCAGAATGAAAATGTTTAATTATATGCATTTAACTCTCAGAAGTTCTGAACTTTTTATTTTATTCGTTCAGAAGTTATCTTAATGATCTGACTGTTTACTTCTGAGAACTTCTGTATCAAAAGAATAACATGCAGGTCTTAACATCTACACGTGTCAATAAAGCTCCGAGGAATCCTAAAATAATCATAATACATGTTCAAAATCTAAAGCAGGATAGAACATGCAATTAGACAATTGTCCTCTGCAGAAGGACACGTGTTCAAATTCTAGGAAACTGAAATGGCTGAAAAGATGAAATTGAGGCACAAATCATTTTGGTAACTGTTCCAAGATCTTTACGCCACACTGTCGCTCCCCTGAAAAGACACCTGGTCATATAGGGTACAGACGCGAACGGTCGGTGAAAAGAGAAAATGGAATGAACTGAATAGAGTCGCCAGCTAGACATTTTTATCCCGAAGGAAAGGTAATGCTACATAAACCTAGAAAAAGATGGATAAGACGGTTGCGAACCAGAGAAACTGAGAAAGGCGGTTGGTTAAAACCTGGGAAGGTATTAGCACCCAGATTGTCCGTCGTACTCGACAGGATCCACGCTTAAAAGATTGTGTTTAAAGGGGTAGGTGTATGTGCTATCTGTGTGCAAAGGCTGGAAAGGAATGTACAAGTGTCAGTGCAAAAGGGGAAGTGACATGCTCAGGAATGAGGCTTTAAAAGAGAATGCTGAAAGAGGGGGAAGACACAAAGACTTTTGTTCGATAACAGTTAAGTTATGCCTACGTATCCTCTCGTGCAATGAGGAAGTCAAAACACCGTAGTTCGACTCAAAGAGACTGAAATATAAAATGACTGTGAACTGCTTACTTTCCTATGCTCAAGTGAATGACTCGTTTGGCTCGAGTGTTAACTGTCTTACATTAGACGGAAGAAGCGAGTTCTCGTTTGTGAATGAGTGTGATGAGAAAAGAATCCTGAAGGAGACGATTATTGTTTGTTTTTGTGTTTTCAGTTTTGTAATTGTTTTGGTGTTTTGCATAAGTTAATGAGCTTATGCCTAAATCAAAGGCTTGTAAACTCATTATATCCTCCCTGATTAGGGATAATGAGCCTACTTAAGTATAAGATAAACATCTCAACTTAAATGCCATGATGATGTAGGATTAAGATCATTAACCTACTTGTGATTAATTAGGTGTTTTTTGGGTTTTTGTTTAGTGTTAAGTATTGAGTTTAATCTCTAATTACAGATTAGTGAACTCATTACACCATCCTAATAGAAGGATAATAGATGAGAACACTTAAGCTGAGGAAGGTACCTCAACTTAATCCATGGTTAGGGTTTAAATTCATTATATAACAAAGCCTTTATTAAGTGGATTTTAATTAAGGGATGAGATTAAGAAATGAGTTTTATGATTTGTAAGACAACTTGAGGGGGACTTGTCCATTAAACACTAGGGTTAGTCCCTCTTAACCATAAGGAAGAGTTAGAACTCTAATGTAAGGCCCAAGTTACAAGCTTATGTCTTGATGGTTATTAAGTGTTTTTATTAAGATATGTAAACAAAGTAAAGGTTTAACACTTAGGATTAAAGTTATACACTCCATCCTAAGAGAAGGATGCATGCATAACCCTAATTCCAAAGTCCTAAAACTTTAAGAGTTTAGTCTTTGATTAAGAGATGAGAAGAGAGACTCAAAGAAGACTCAAAGGTGAAAGACTAAAGGGGGACTATATACAACCCTAAAGTTAACATGCTTGGTGTAAACACCCCAAATTTGCCCTCACCCATTCACACCATGGCTTGTGATCATTTCATATGCATAAACACAATCATATCATCTCATATCTCATTTTTGATTCACTGCATAGTTTCTAAGTCATCTGCACCTAGGGTTTGTGATCTGAGCAGTCCAAGAGCCTCTTGAGCCACTCCCAAAGGCCATCAATCACTTCAAAGGGATCCATGAGTGTTCTTATATCATATTACATCCTCTCAAAGTCAAAAATGCAAAAGAATCACAAGAACTGGGATTGGTATGGATGCAGAGCCAAGTTTGACTGCACAGTTGACCTAAAATTAGGGTTTTGGTTTCAGAGGCCATAACTCCAAATTTTTTGGTCATTCTTGTTTCCATTGGTCTCTATATGGTATAGGTAGTATGCATATCAATTTTCATGAAGAAATTCCATGGGGAAGTCATCTGATCAAGAGTTGACTTCCTGGACAAGTCAGTGCAAAATCAGGGCATCTGAGGCCCCCAATGACCCAACCAAAGGGTGATCTTCATCATTTTGAGTGTATATGACCTTTATTTGATCATGGAATAGGGTTGAAGTTCACAAAAATCAAGAATTTGAAGTTTTTGCAAAGTTGACTTTTTTAGGGCATAGTTGACTTTTAAGGAATTTGTCAATTTAGGTCACTTTTCAAACCTTACTTTTTTATCCAAAAATGCTTCAAATGGAAAAACTTTGGTCATGAAAGTTGTAGAATACATTTTTCCCTTTTCAAAAAGTACAAGAACATGACCTAATTCATTTTGGATCAAAAGTTATGGTGTGACAAAGTTGGCAAAAATCACTAATTTTCAAGATATGCACCAATTGGAAAATTTGCAAAATCATGTATCAAGGCCATTTGTGACTTCTAGTTCACATCAAACCAATGCACAAACATCACATGAGTTCTAAAAATCAGAATTGAACCAAAAGATCACATGTTCATGGTTGGCAAAACAAGAGATTTTCATGAGGTTTCAAAAGTAAGCAAGTTGCAAAACCACTCATCACACTTCACCCACTTGGTGCCTAGCATGCTGAACCTTACTAGCCTCTCTTCCACACCATGCTGCGCCAGCCCACACACATGTACCTGCCTAGAACCAAGCCCATGCCTCTCTTACCAAAAAGTTGACATTTTGCAAAAGTGAACTTACCTATCACAGCAGGCCAGGTCACATCATCTGACCAATTGGAGTTGTTTATACTATCCATTTGCTAGCCATTTCACATAAGGAGCCAGCCTGAAACAAGCCCTAGCAAGACATACACAAACTCACCCCATTTTGCATTTCTCTTCGAATCTGTCTCCACAACTCACAAACACAAAAACCAAATCCATTGATCAACTCACCTTGCTTCACTGAGCCAAAACCAACAAGACTTAGGCCTGAACCAAGCAAGAACATCACTCTTCCATTTTTCACCCCCCAAAGCAGAAACTTTTGAATCACATGCCACAGCTCCCAAACACTTGAACAAACTTCATAAACCTTCTCCATTCATCACACTGGTCATAAAGAACCCCACACCCATGCCTGAAACAGCCTGAATCACCATCACCATTTTCAACTGAGCTTGAGCAGAAGCTGTTCAAACTCCTTAACCAGCCAACATAAACTCCTTCTAAGCATTCAAGGATCATCAGGGGACCAAGTAGAGTGGATTGCATCAAAGGGAGAGGTCAGAAAGTTGCAAGAGTGAAAGCTTCGAAACTCAGGTAGCTCAAGAACATTTTTTCCAGAAATCATTTTTTAAGTTCTTAAACTGTTCTATATGCCTCCCTGGTCATGAATATGTCTTTGGTTTTGAAAATAGTGGAGAGATGAGAGTTTACCATGCTTCTGAAACTTTTTGCCCTAGAAATAGATTGATTCGATTCAGCCATTTCTGAAATGATAAATATGTTTTGATTGGGGGTTTTGGTTCGTGAGTGAGTGGGGATCATTCCTGTGTTTTTAGAATTCATTTTAGATGCGTATGGAGTGAGATTGAACTTTGGGATGAACGGAGAAGATGACCGGAACACTGTTCCGGTCACCTGAAAGTAATTAACGGTGGGATTAGGGCATAAGCATTGATTAGCTGAGTTTGAATGCTGGCCGTGGGATTTGGCGCCAGGTCAATGCGCGCGTGTTTTTGTTTGAATCCAGACCATCAGATCTGTTGACTTCTCATTAATTCAGTTTAAATTCATTTTTATTTTCATTTAATTCATTTAACTTGCACAATTTATTTAAAATAGCAAAATTGTTTTAAAAATTATGAAACTTTTTCTCAAGAGTTTCATTAATTTTTTAAAACACAAAAATATTTTTATTTTCATTTTTAGCATTAAAAATGTATTTTTAAATATTTAAAAGTTTATTTTTAATTGATTAATGAAAATTAATTTTATTAAAAATACTTTTAGGTATTTAAAAATCACCAAAAAATTCATGAAATGTTCTAAGACATTTAGAAACATTGTCCAACCTTCAAACCAAATTTCTTTTTTGATCTTGATGCATTTTGAGAATTTTTCATTGAATTAAAATCATTTTTATGCATTAATTTGATCCAAAGTTCAAAAAATCATTTCTGCCTATCCATGAAGAGTTGGACATTGATTCTTTTTGCATTGCATTGTGTTTAGCATGTAGTTCGTAAGATTAATTTGGCATGTTTTGATCTTTCATTTTCCATTTGTTTGACATTTCTTTTGTTTAGAAACCCTAAAACCCTAGCAAACTTAGAAAAATCATAACTTGAAATTGGTTAAGAGTTGAGACCTCTCCTTTAGGCATTGGTTTAGTATAGGGTTAGGGGTCCTTTGAGTGGCATTTTCAATTTTTTATCTTAGGGTTTGCTTCTGATTTTGATTTTTGTTTGATGTATGGTTCATAAACCCTAGTTTGGGCTTCCCATATGCATCCATCTTGCATTCTCCTGCATAACATGACTTGCCATGACATTCCATGCCTCCATGTGATTCATTTGACATCATAAGACATATTGAAAGCATGTTTGATCATTGCATCATGTATTTGCCATTTTGTATGTCATTTGCATTCCATTACTTTTCATGTATGTCCATGCTCCTTAACTTGCTTCATTTGCATTCATGAACTTGTATGATCATCTCCATATGCTGCCTCATGTTTGTAGCATCTCATAGCATCATTAGCATCATGTACATGCTTCTGGTTTTGTTTCTCATCATGTCATCTCATCCCATTTTGTCTTGCATTGCATTTCTTTTCTAACTTTTCAGGTGGTAAGTTGTCCTGAGAAGTGAATTTGCCTTCACTTCTCATAACTTCTCTTCATCTCCTTTTTAGGCATCCTTGCTGCATTTATGTTTGTGTATGAGATTGAGCTTGCTCTTTCTTTTGCTTCTCACTTTCTTTCCTCAAGTGACTTGACTTCTTGAAGGAAGCAAGTTGCTTTGCTTCTCTTGATCCTTTCATCTGCTTCCTGGTGGTTCCATTGAAGATTGTTCTTATAAACCTCACAAACCTTAGGAACAACCAAGCATGACAATGATTAGGGTTTTGATTAGTCTCCCCTCTTAGTTTTACCTTTGTGTCTCTTTTGAGCCTTCTCTTCTCATCTCATAATCAGGGACTAAACCCTAAAGGCTTTAAGGCTTTGTGATTAAACTTATGCCTGCATCCTTCTATTAGGATGGAGTGTATAACTTTAATCCTAAGTGTTAAACCCTTAATGTGTTTAAATCTCTCAATCAATTCACATAATAATCATCAAGACATCACACTTGTAACTTGGGCCTTGCATTAGGGTTCTAATTCTTCCTTAATTGGTTAAGAAGGACTAACCCTAGTGTTAATGGACAAGTCCCCCTCAAGTTGTCTTACAAATCATAAAATCCACTTCATAATCATACCATTAAATAAAATCCACTTAATCAAAGGCTTGTTTTGTCATGAGTTTAATCCCTAATCATGGATTAAGTTGAGGAGCTTTCCTCAGCTTAAACATTCTCATCTATTATCCTTCTATTAGGATGGTGTAATGAGTCTGTTTAATCCTTGATTATGGCTTAACCTCATTACTCAACACTAAACAAAAATACCAAAAACATCTAAATAATCACAAGTAGGATAATGATCTTAATCCTACATCAAAGGTGTTTAAGTGTGAGAATCTGACTTCACACTTAAGGTACTCTCATTACCCCTAATCAGAGGGAAGATGTGATGAGTTTACTAACCCATTGGTTTAGGCTTAAACTCATTAACTTATGACAAACTCTCAAAAGCAATAAAAGATTGAAAACTCAAAAACAAACAATAATCGTCTCCTCCGGGATTCTTTTCTCATCTCATTCACTCACAAACGAGAACTTGCTTCTTCCGTCTAATGCAAGACAGTTTGCACCTGAGCCAGACAGGTCATACACTTGAGCATAGGCAAGCAAGCAGTTCACAAGTCAATTCATCTTTCAGTCTCTTTGAGTCGAACTACGGTGTTCTGACTTCCTCATTGCACGAGAGGATACGTAGGCATAACTTAACAGTTATCGAACAAAAGTCTCTGTACATTCCCCCTCTTTCAGCTTCATTCTTTTAAGCCTCATTATCATGAGCATTTCACTCCTGCCCTCACACTGACACTGTATATTTATCACACTTCACTTCTCATACACTGACACCTGTACATTCTTTTCCAGCTATTCCATACACAGATTGCACTGACACTACCCCTTTTAAACACACATCTTTTAAGCGTGGATCCCGTCGAGTACGGCGGACAATCTGGGTGCTAATACCTTCCCAGGTTGTAACCAACCCCCTTTCTCAGTCTCTCTGGTTCGCAACCGTCTTATCCATCTCTTTCCAGGTCTATGCAGCATTGCCTTTCCTCCGGGATAAAAATGCCTAGCTGGCGACTCTATTCATCTCCAGTGAGTTCACGGCTGTGTGTTCTCATTGTTCCTCTCGCCGACCGTTCGCGTCTGTACCCTATTTGACCCGGCTTCATTTAGTGGGAGCGACACTTGGTTATCCTATGGTTTGTGAATCTCAAGAGAAGTCTTCAAGATGGCCACCAAGGAAGAAGCAGATGAAAAGAGAAGAAAGGAGGCTTAGGTTACTTACTTTATTTAAGAAGATAAGTAAACCTAAGAGAAAGAAAAGAAAGGAAGAGGCACAAGTGAATGAAATTTACTTCAAACACAAGTATAATATACAAAATTAAGAGAGAAAGAGAAGTTAGATGTGGATGCACATCCTCACCTTAAACAACTTACCATAAGCCCCAGAAATGTTAGTTGAGCATATAAAGAAAGAAATGCAAATGCAAATGCAACAAGCAAAGGTGCCAAGACCAAAGTCATAAGTGCATATGCAATGCAAATGAGTTATGAGATGATGAAAAGTCACACATGATGCATATGTATGATCATACAAGAGATGGATGCAAATGAAGGCAAGTTAGAAGCTCGAAAACACATGTATGTTCATGAAATGTTATGAATGCAAAGCATACCAAATGGATGAATAAATGATAAAGCTATGTTCTAACATGTCCTAGGGTGTCTAAGATGACATATGGATGTAAGAAATGTCATGGAAAGTTCATGTATGGATGCATATGCAAGATGAATGCAAATGAACATGTAAAATTAGGGTTTTATGAATGTATGAGATGCACATGACCAAAACAGAAGCAATGCACAAGATAAAAAATTGAAAATGCACTCAAAGTAACCCTAAACCTATATTAGGTTAACATCCAAAGGGGGAGGTCAGAAGCTAAACCTAGAAGAAGCTATGGATTTTCTAATTTTGCTAGGGTTTTTGGGTGATCCTCAATGTAAAATGCCAAATAATTTGAAAATGAAAGATAAAAATGAAACAAAAATGTTTTTAGATGCTAGAGGGCATGTACAAAGAAAGGCAAAAAGAATCATTCACAAAATCAACTTGGTTATAGGGTTATGAATTTTTGAAGTTAGGGTTAGAAAATGAACATTTTTAAGAACCCTAATTCATTGAAAAATCTCAAAGTAAGATCAAAACCAAAAAGAAATCTGTAAGATGAGTTTGTAAATGTTTCTAAATGTCTAAGAATGCCCTCTGATTTTCTTGGTGATTTTTAAATACTTAAATGTATTTTTAATTAATTAAAATTAATTAATTAATTAAATAAAACATTTAAATGATTTAAAAATAATTTTTTAATTCAAAAAAATAAAAATAAAAATATTTTTGGTTTCTGAAAATTAATAAAAGTCATGATAAAAAATTTCAGATTTTTTTAATGATTTTTGCTATTTTTAAATAAATGAACAAAATAAAATAGAAAGAAATAAAAATAAAATGAAAAGTATGCATATTGGATGGTTCAGATGGAAAGTTGACAAGATCAGTGGCGCGTATGGGAAGTCAGCTTCACTCAGGGTATGCACATCTAAGGGTCCAAGTTCAAAGTTCCTAAACGCGCGCTAATGGGTAGCTAGGATCTAATCTGGATAATTAATTTTGTTTAAACTTAATTAATCAGGATTAGGGCTAATTGGACACATCTGGGCCATTCAGAAACGTGCGCGAACTCACATCCAAGGGTCTACATTCAAACTCAGCCTAAACGTGTTTAAACCCTAACAACTTTCAGATGACCGGAACAGTTGTTCCGGTCATCTTCTTCGACCAACCAAAAATGTCATCTCTCTATTTAAGCCTCTAAAACCTAATTTATTCGCCCAGAAATGATCCCCATACATCATACATCAAGAATCAGCAAACAAACAACATTTATAACACATCAAAAGAGAGAATCGAAGCAAATCAGGTTTAGGTCAAAAATTTAAGAGCAAGCATACATACTCATTTCTCAATCATTTTCAAAACTAAACATATCAGCATGATCAGTGAAGCATGTAGAATCATTTAGGAACTTAAAAATGCATTTCTGGAAAAAAATGTTCTTGAGGTTACCTGAGTTGAAGCTTTGCAGTTTGGAGTTTTCTGACCTCTTCTTTGGTGCAAACCAGCTCCCTTGAGTCCCTTGATGCTATTGAGGAGCTTGGAACAAGTTTATATGGCTGTTTTTTAAGGTTTCAGTTTAGAGGGGTGAAATCGTGTTTTTGTTTTAGGGTGTTTCAAGCTTGTGTAAGGGGTGGGAAATGATCTATGAGTTATATGAAGATGATTGGTGAAAGAATTTTGAAGTTTGGCTGGGTGGTTTGAGAGTTTCGAAGAGATGAAGTTCTTGAGGGATTTTTGGCAATATGAGCTATGGGATGATTCAGGATTGTGTGTTCTGGTCTTTGTGTTCCTTAGGGTTAATATAAGCAATTGTGATTGGTCAGAGGAGTTGGTGTGGCTCAGTTTGATTGGTATGGTGTGAAATGCAAAAAGTCAACATTGTTTGTACCTCAAGCATGGGCACGAGTCAGAGCTGTATTTGGGCATGTATGGCCTCAGCTGAGTTCATGGAGAGCCCTTGGATTGAAAGATTGTAGTTGGAACACTTGATGATAGGGTTTACAAGGTTTTTGCATATTTTTCCTCTTTGATGTTTCTTGTGTTTCAAGGCATGAGATGACCTAATTCTTGGGACAATTCTGAGTCTTTGATGTTGTTTGATCATGTTATGGCATATTTGGGCACTTTAGAAGTCATTTGAGGTCTTGGCAAGTGGTTTTGCAAAAATCCCTCTTTGGTTAACTTTTAAAAATTATAGGATTTTTGCCAACTTTGAAGAATCATAACTTGAGTTCTATAATGAATTAGAAGGAGTTCTTGTACTTTTTGGAAATGGGAAGATCCATCTTACAACTTTCATGACCAAGAATTTTTCATTTGAAGCATTTTTTATCAAGAAAGAGGAGGTTGAAAAACTTTCCCAAAATGGAAAGTTTCCATTACAAGTCATTTCCATTTTTGGCAAGTTTGCAAATGGCTCAAAATTCTTCAATCTTGTGAACTTCCAACCACTTCTAAGATCAAATAAAGATCATGTAACTTCAAAATGAAAATACCCCTTTGGTTCCATTGTTGGGGGCCTCAGATGCCCTGATTTTGACTTAACTTGCTCAAAAAGTTACCCAGTGAACAGATGACTTCCACAATGAATTTCTTTATCAAACTTGGTACACATGATCCTCATAACATCTTAAGAACATTGGAAAGAAGAATGGCCCAAAAATTTGGAGTTGAGGCCTCTAAAACTAAAACCCTAATTTTGTTCATCTGTGGAGTGAAAACCCTGGCTCTGCTTCCATGCCTTGCCAGTTCTTGTGATTTCTTGACTTCCATGAACTTTGAGGGACACAATATGATGGTAGAACACACATGGACCCTCTTGGAATGCCTTAATACCTTTGGGGTGGCTCAGATGGATCCTTGGATTGCTCAGATCACAAACCCTAGATGCAGATGAACTTGAACTTATGTAGTGAAGCAAAAATGAAATATGAGATGTAATGCTTATGCTTATGCAAAAATGAAAGATCACAAGCCATGGTATGATATGAGTGAGGGCAAATTTGGGGTGTTTACAGCTGACCCTATTCAAACATAAGTTAGCTGTGCAGGATGTAAGCGCCTGGCTTAACAGACTAACAAGATAACTTGTGGTTGAATACCAAAGACAGTCCAAAATTTGCACTCGCTGGATAGAAGAAGAAAAGGGGTATAAATTGTAAAAGGTCGTATAGCATGATTATCAAATGCGGGCGATGGAGGACGACCATCGAGTAGAGGACGACTGCTGGGGATAAAGCGGTAAGTAAAGCAATGACGGGGACGACCGACAAGCTGGGTAAATAAAGAGACCATGACGGGGACGGCCATCAGGTAAGGAGATAAGATTCTCTGGGGATTAAAGTAAAGGCAATGATGGGGACGGCCATCAGGTTTGAAAAGTAACGTAAACAACGATGGGGACGGCCATCGGTTTAAAGAATAAATGAAATAATGATGAGGGACAGTCATCAAAGGTGAAGGACGATCACCTAGCAGGGGACGACTGCTCTTTATCACGACATAAGACGAATGTCGGATAGAAAAGGTCGACGATGGGGACGACCATCGGACAAAATGATGAAGGACGATCATCAAGAGGTGAAGGACGATCACCTAGCAGGGTACGGCTGCTCTCGGGGTTTATCACGACATAGGATGAATTTCAGATAACAAGATCAACGATGGGGACGACCATCAGATGAAATGATGAGTGACGGTCATCAAAAGGTGAAGGACGATCACCTAGCAGGGGACGGCTGCTCTTTATCACGACATAGGACGAATGTCAGATAGAAAAAGGTTCCACTAATGGGGACTCCATTGGGGAAGGGATGAGGGACGGTCATCCAAAGGTGAAGGACGATCACCTGGCAGGGGACGGCTGCCGAAAGTATCACAACATAGGACGAATGTCGGATAGAAGAGAGTTGTTTTGTTGGTGACTTACTGGAGAAAGGTAAACACGGACGAGTGCTTACGCTCAAGAACACAAGGTATAAGTGTTTGACGTTGTGTATAGATTAAAGATGTGGACAAGCATCCCTAGGACCATGATACGGACGAGTATCGGTAGAAGCAAACGCTGACGCGTGTTCGGAGATGATGATACGGACGAGTACCAACTGGTTAACAAAGAACACGAACGAGTGTCGAATCTGTTGAGGAGTGATATATAAACAAAGATACAGACGAGTATCAAAGACTTTTGTGTAAGTATGAGTGTATTGGTTTATTGGCGAAGTGTGAGCAAGGCACGGACGAGTGTTCAACTTGCTGGAGAATGTATGACACGGACGAGTGTCAAAAGAGACTATATATAAGTTATGAAAAAATATTAGCGTGTGAGAGTGCAAAAAGGTGTTCTGGCGACCTGTGGGGATAGGATGACACAGACGGGTGTCGAAAGGAGTGTGTTGTAAATAAGTACTTTGTTTGCACCAAGTGATTTGGCAATCATGTTGGGGAAAAGTGACACAGACGAGTGTCAAAAAAGTATGTATAGGTATTTGTATTTGAGAGTGCAAAGGGGATGCTTTGGCTTATATCTGTGGGGAATAATACGACACGGACAAGTGTCGAAAAGGGTATATATGAACAGACATTTGTGTTGGAAAGTGCAAAGGGGACGCTTTGGCTTTTATTTGCAGGGGATGTGAGCTTTTATATATATTGCTGATGAAATGCTGATGGTAATTGTAGGTGACTGGCTCGAACCTGGCTTGTGATCATGCAAATGTTTGATTTTTGTCGTAATGCTCCGTATTAGACAGAATGCTACGCTTATTTCGGTGATTTATGATGCGAATGCTATGATTATGCAAAAGAGAAACCGATCCGGGATTTGGATCCTGCTGTGATAAATATCTCTGGTTGATCTACTTAGAGGGATATCCCAGCTGGGGAAGAGATCATTGGTAGATCTTCTAGGAGAGATAGCTCTGCTTGGGGAAATAGATCATTGATAGATCTGTCCTCAAGGAGAACTCAACTGGGGAGAAGGAAACTTTCGTCACTTTGTTGTGTAAGAGTTTCAGGCATTGCTCTTCTGGGGAGAGGCTGGAAATTATGTGGGGAGATTGGCTGGGGATGCTCCTGTTGAGTAGACCTGTGCTGGGGATGAGGAGGCTTTGACAACTTTGCTGGGGAAAAGCATTTCAGATACTGCTTTTCTGGGAAGTAACCTGCTTGGGGACACAATGTTTGGCATGCCCCATGCTGTGTATTGAAAACCTGCAACCTGTTAAGACAAAAGAAACGCACAAGTATCCTGAGGTATCCCTTACCGGATTCCGTCATAGGAATTAGATATTCCTTAAAGTAAATATATTTCCCGCAAGCATTTATTAAAAATGGCTCATTTGTTTTATGCAAGTACTTATTATGAATATTGGACATTTTGCAAACGAAACAAAAATGTACAAAAAGAGATGTGACTGAAAATTCTGATTTTATTAATCTGGGTGCCCTGAATTGGCAAATACAATCAAAGAAACAAATCCCCTGGAATGAGGAGATTGCTATAAATTGAGAAAAGTAAAAGTGCTGGCAATGTTGACGTCGCTCTGGTGAACTTCCTTTGCTATGACCTGTATGACCTTGACGTTCTTCTCATCTTGCTTTCTGAAGAAGGTTGATTCTGACTGATGCTTTATCCTTTCGAAGCTTGTCATGTTGTGAGTGATACATACGAATTCAAAATTCAGTTGTTCGCTTATTCCTTGATTTTGCGTGGATCGCCCTTTCGGGTTTTCGCTCCACCGGGATACCCATTTTTGCCTGAGCTGTCCAATGCGGCTTTTCAACTCAGCAGGTGTACATTTTTTTTTATTTTTCCCTTATTTTTGCCCGAGTCTTTTATTCTGTTTTTGACTCGCCGGGATGCCCTATTTTTGCCTGGACTTACATTCTGTTTTTATGTCCAGCGGGTCATTTTATGCGAAGTATATTTTAACTGTATCTGAATTCACAGGAGATAAGAAATCTTCACCATCCATAGTAGTGAGCATCAGTGCTCCACCAGAGAAATCCTTCTTTACTATGAATGGACCATCGTAATTAGGAGTCCACTTTCCCCTGTGGTCTGTATGAGGAGGAAGAAGTCTTTTCAGCACAAGATCTCCCACTTGGTATTCTCGAAGCCTGACTTTCTAATCGAAGGCTTTCTTCATCCTTTTCTGATATAACTACCCATGACATATAGCAGCTAATCTCTTTTCTTTGATCAGATTCAGTTGATTGTACCAAGACCGGACCCATTATGCTTCGTCCAGCTTTACATCCATCAGTACCCGTAAGGAGGGTAGCTCAACTTCAACATGTAGAACTGTTTTCATATCATACACAAGCTGATAAGGTGTTGCCCCAGTAGACATTCTGATTGAGGTTCGATACCAATGCAAGGCAAATGGTAGCATCTCATGCCAATCTTTATAGGTAACTACCATCTTCTGCACAATCTTCTTGATGTTCTTGTTTGCTGCCTCAACAGCGCCATTCATCTTTGGCCTGTAAGGAGAAGAGTTGTGATGTTGGATTTTGAAGTCCCGACACAGTTCTGCCATCCTTTTGTTGTTCAAATTGGAACCATTATCAGTAATGATTCGCTCGAGAACTCCATATCGACAGATGATGTCTCTTTTCAGAAATCTGGCTACCACTTGTCTGGTGACGTTTGCATACGAAGCTGCTTCAACCCATTTGGTGAAGTAATCAATGGCCACCAGGATGAATTTGTGCCCATTTGAAGCATTCGGTTCGATCTTTCCAATCATGTCAATGCCCCACATGGCAAAGGGCCAAGGTGAAGACATTACGTTCA
The DNA here is from genome assembly GCA_963966055.1 of Lathyrus aphaca. Classification (NCBI taxonomy): domain Eukaryota; kingdom Viridiplantae; phylum Streptophyta; class Magnoliopsida; order Fabales; family Fabaceae; genus Lathyrus; species Lathyrus aphaca. Next base: position 318,794,453 of record OZ014521.1, on the reverse strand, counting down.
AAGGATTTGGATGTACATGCACTTTGTCCGAATAAATCTGGCACTTGTGGCATTTTCTGGCATAGGCACAACAGTCTACATCCATTGTGATCCAGTAATAACCTGACCTTAACAATTTCTTAGCCATTGCATGTCCTCCAGCATGGGTACCGAAAGAGCCTTCATGCACCTCGTGCATCAGCAAGTCTGTTTCTTTCTTATCAACACATCTGAGTAGCACCATGTCAAAGTTTTGCTTGTATAGTGAACCATCAACATTAAGGAAGAAACTACCGGCCAACCTTCTTAATGTCTTCTTATCATTGGATGATGCCCCAGGTGGGTATGTCTGATCCTCTAAGAAGCATTTGATGTCATGGAACCAAGGCTTGTCATCTTTGGCAATGTCTACGGAGAATACATATGCTGGTCGGTCCTATCTGAATACCGAAATCCGAGGCACATAATTTGCAGTTTGAACTTTGATCATGGAGGAAATGGTAGCTAAAGCATCTGCGAACTGATTTTCGTCTCGAGGGATGTACTCAAGTTTGACTGTTGTGAAGAAAGTCAATAATCTCTTCGTCTAGTCATGGTATGGAATCAAATGCTCTTGGTGAGTATACCATTTGCCGTTGGTCTGATTGATTACCAAAGCTGAATCTCCGAATACAGTTAATGTCTTAATCCTGAGGTCAATGGCTTCCTCAAGATCCATGATACATGTTTCGTATTCAGCTTCGTTATTAGTGCAGGAAAAGGTGAGTTTTGCCGAGAAAGGAATATGAACTCCTTTAGGTGTAATGAGGACTGCACCAACTCCACGACGATTTGTATTGACAGCCCCATTAAACATCATTATCCATTCTTCTTTTGGGTCAGGCCCTTCAATGCGAACAAGATTTCATGATATTTTGCTTTTAGGTACATGATGTCTTCATCAGGGAAGTCAAATCTCATGGGCTGGTAATCATCAATGGGTTGCTCAGCCATATAGTCAGACAGTACACTGCCCTTTATGGCGTTTTGAGATGTGTACTGAATGTCATACTCTGTCAGAATCATTTGCCATCTTGCAACACTTCCGATAAGTTTTGGCTTCTCAAATATGTACTTGACGGGGTCAATCTTTGAAATCAACAGGGTAGTGTGAGTCAGCATATACTGTCTTAGTCGGCGAGCAGCCCACGCTAAAGCACAACTAGTTTTCTCGATCAGTGAATAACGTTGTTCACAGTCGGTAAACTTTTTTCTTATGTAGTATATTGCATACTCTTTTCGGCCAGACTCGTCATGCTGGCCCAGCACACACCCCATTGATCCTTCTAAAACTGTCAGGTACATTATTAGAGGTCTTCCTTCAACTGGAGGCATGAGAATTGGAGGTTCTTGTAGGTATTCCTTGATCTTGTCAAAAGCCTTCTGACAATCTTAATTCCACCTAACCGTTTGTTCCTATCTTAAAAATTTGAACAAGGGCTCACAGGTTGCAGTTAGATGAGATATGAATCTTGATATGTAGTTCAATCTACCTAAGAACCCCCGAACCTCCTTATCAATCCTAGGTGCGGGCATCTCCTAAATGGCTTTGACTTTGTCGGGATCAACCTCAATTCCTTTTTCACTTACGATAAATCCCAGCAGTTTACCGGAACGTACCCCGAATGTGCATTTGTTGGGGTTTAACTTCAGCTTGTACTTTCTCAGACGCTTGAACAACTTCAGCAGATTTACCAGATGGTCTTCTTCAGTAAGGGACTTGGCAATCATATCATCCACGTAGAATTCAATTTCTTTGTGGATCATATCGTGGAATAACGTTACCATAGCCCGTTGATAAGTTGCACCGACATTTTTTCAGTCCAAAAGGCATTACCTTGTAACAAAATGTGCCCCAAGGTGTGATGAAGGTTGTTTTCTCCATGTCTTCGGGTGACATTTTGATCTGATTATAATCGGAAAATCCATCCATAAAAAAAATACCGAGAACTGAGCTGTGTTTTCGACCAATACATCAATGTGAGGTAATGGCAAATCATCCTTTGGGCTAGCTCTGTTCAGATCCCGGTAATCCACACACATCCGTACTTTTCCATCCTTCTTAGGCACTGGTACAATATTAGAAACCCATGGCGGGTAACTAGTTACAGCAAGGAAACCGGCGTCCCACTATTTTTGTACTTCTTCCTTAATCTTCATGGCCATATCCGGACGAGTACGGCGTAACTTTTGCTTTACTAGAGGGAAATATTCCTTTAATGGCAGCTTGTGCATAACAATATCCATATCTAGACCTAACATGTCTTGATAGGACCAAGCAAAGACGTCGACGTATTCTCGAAGCATGTCAATGAGCTATTCTTTTACTGAAGCTTGCAGACCGGCACCAATCTTCACTTCTTTCAAATCCTCTTTGGTACAAAGATTAAATGTTTCAACCTCCTCCTGATAAGGAGTAATCACTTTCTCTTCCTGTCTCAACAACCTAGCTAACTCTTCAGGTAAATCATAGTCTTCTTCAACCCCTTCATCTGCTTGATTAATTGGATTGTCGAAATCATACAAGGTCATAGTGGTGTTGTTGTCGGTGTAATCTGAAGGGTAATCTCTGCAAGGGTTGAGATTTGTTCGTTTTAGTGATCAATTTTAATCTTGTTTAGAAAAAGTGAAAATGAAGTAATTATTTTGAAAACATTGTCATTTTATTGTTTTGTACAAAAGTGAAAAATGAAAAGACAGTGAGCGAAAAAGCGACTTGTTTGCAAAAGATGTCAGATATTCATTGATAATCCATTTGCACAAAATTACAATATGGCCCTATTACAAAATGAGTCCTGACACCTTGGGCAAGATGCAGGACTTGATGCATGTTGAAAAAAGCAGGAAATAATAATTACTCTGTAGGAGTAACCCTTATAATTTCCTAGGAAGACCAGTTAAGGACTGGGTGACCCGGGATCCTTGGACATATCCAGCTTTCCAGGTTGCGGTCGCTTTCCGCCTCGTCTTCCAGGTTGTTAACAGCATCTGGGGTGAGCATCCCCCCACTGATGAACTTGGGCTCTTTTGCAGCCTCTGATTGATCTTGTCGGAATGGTCTGTAACCCAAACCGAATTTGTCCTCCTTCTTCTCCACCGGCAGCAGCTTGCCCCAGCCTTGGGCATTACCATCTTCAACAACCTTCCGACCTTGCTGATAGGAGATAATTGAAGTTCCCATCCTATCCTCCTGGGATGCAGCAAATACTTCAATCGTCGCCTCATTGACGTTCAACGCTTCGAACCCTTGGCTCATATTCTCATGGATTTCACCATCCATCTCAATGTATTTGTACGTAGCCAGATGGCTAACAAAGATATCCTTTTCACCACAGATGGTGATAATCTTCCCTTCCCACTCATTTTTCAATTTCAGGTGAAGGGTCGACGTAACTGTGCCAGCGGCGTGAATCCATGGTCGACCCAACAAACAGTTGTAGGCCGTCTGTATGTCCATCACATAGAAAGTAGTCTGAAAGACCTACGGGCCGATTATCACAGGCAGTTCCACCTCTCCAAGAACAGACCTCTTGGAGCCATCAAAAGCCCTGACCACTAGATTGCTTGGTCGGAGGGCTATTCCATCATATTTGAGCTTAACAAGAGCTTTCTTCGGTAAGACATTGAGTGAAGACCCAGTGTCAACAAGAACATGAGAGAGTACATCCCCTTTGCACTTCAAGGTGATGTGCAAAGCCTTGTTGTGGTGATGTCCTTCTGTTGTTAAATCAACATTGGTGAAACCTAGCCCATGGCTAGTATTGACATTAGACACCACTGTCTCAAGCTGATTCACTGTGATTTCTTCTGGCACATAGGCAGCATGCAGAACTTTAAGTAGTGCATCCCGGTGAGCTTCGGAACACAACATTAGGGATAAGATAGAGATCTTAGAAGGAGTCTGGTGGAGCTGATCCACGACTTTATAGTCACTTCTTTTAATTATCCTCATAAATTCCTCCACATCCTGGTCAAAGGATGATTTATGAGTCTCTTTTGATGCAGATTCTTCAGGTATCACACTTTTTCCTTTGGCTTTGGCAGCAGCTTCTGCCTCGGTACTAGTTCTTGGAGCTTGTGACGCGAAGAGGCGTCCGCTTCGGGTGAAGCCTCCCCCCCGACATTATCCACTTGGGGAGTAAGAACTGAAGAATCAAGAAGGACTTTTTCTCTGTTGTAGTAAAGGTCAGCACCATAATGCCATGGTACAACATTGTCTTTATCATATGGAATTGACCTTGGCACCGTGATGGTGATTGGGCTTACTGCAGCAGAGGTTGTAACCATTATTGTCTGTGGATCATAGAAAATGGTGACAGGACCTCTGATGGATGTTGGTGGTGATGAATTGAAGCTTATTTGTTGTTGAAACTGTTGCTGAGATTGTTGTTGAAAGTTGCTGGAGTTTGGGACCGTTGTAGGGTCATAATAAATTGTAACTGTGGAGACGTCGTTGTTGGTGATTGCTGAAGTTGTAGTGGCAGGTGCAAATGAATTGTTGTGTGTTGAAGTGATGGAAGAAGTGATTTCTGAAGTTGTAGATGAGTCTGTAGGAATAATTGTTGTTGCAGTTGTAGGAGAATCATTTGTTGTTGACAAAGGAGTTGCTGGTGCTGTAGAAGCTGTTGTGGTTATTTGTAGAATGCCTTCTTTAATCAAGCCATTGATGCCATTCCTCAAGCTTGCACACCCGTTCTCGGAAACCTTGCAAGATTCACAATAGGCCTCACAACCTGGAAACACTTGGCATTTCAAAAGATGGGCTTTAACCTCTTCTAGAGGTGTCTGAATACTTGCAGTATCTTCAATGGGAATCATGGGTGAGCCTTCCTCTATAGCATTAATCCTTGGGCCACTGTGGCTTGGCATAGGATTTTTCATGACATTGGGAGGTGGTGCAAAGTTTAGGGCCTTTGAATCCACCAGATCCTGGACCTTCATATGCAGAGCCCTGCATTTTTCCGTGGAGTGACCAGGTGAATTAGAATGAAAAGCACACATAGCGTTGACATCGTAATTTCTCGGAAGGTTCTGAGGATCAGGTGGAGCCAATGTCCTCAACTCAACCAGATTAAGCTTTAGGAGTTGTGGCAGTAGTGTGGCATATGGCATTGGAATATGGTCAATTACCCTGTTGATCTGAGATGGCCGCTGTTGAAAAGGGAGTTGTTGTTGATTGTTGTTATTGTTGTTGTATGACCTTTGTTGAGGAAACTGTGGCTGTTGAGGAAAGTGATTTGGTTGTTGAGGAAAACGTTGCGGTTGTTGAGTATATTGAGGAGGTGGAGTAGGAATAGTGACGACAACAACTGATCTGGGCAGATACTGGGGTCTACCTCTTCCCACATGTACAGAGTTTGTTTCACCAGATCTACAGGGGCCAGCAAATGGCTTCCTTGCACTGCTTGAACTGGCACCGTTGTCGGAGATCTTTCCTATCTTCAGTAAGCTCTCAATTATTTCCCCAGCTATCACCACGTCTGCAAAGCTGGTAGAAGAAAATGCAGCCAATCCGTCAATATAGGTACCTTAGAGAGTATTCATGAACATTCTACCATCTCCCTTTCTGACATCGGGGGTTGAACGACAGCAGCTAGTTGCCTCCACCTTTGGGCATACTCTCTAAAGCTCTCGCGGGAAGACTGTGACATTCCCATCAGAAGGGTTCTGTTTAGAGCCATGTCCAGATTATACTGATATTGACGAATGAAAGCTTCAGCCAAGTCCTTCCAATTTCTCACTATGGCCCTGGTCAAATGGGAATACCATTCTCGGGATGCCCCTGTCAAGCTATCCTCGAAGTAAAACATCCACAGCTTCTCATCCATGGTGTAGGCTTTCAATCTCCCTAGGAAAGACTGAAGATGGGTACGTGGGAAGGATGTGCCATTGTATCTTTCAAAACAAGGAGGTTTGAACTTATGAGGAATTCTCACCCCCTCCACTAATCCGATGTCCATGACATCAAAACCCATAGAGTTTTGGGATTCAAGAGACCTTAGCTTTTCTGCAATTTCATCCAACTGACGATCGTAAACTTCGTCTCCAGCCCCAACCACAGTAAATTGTTCTTCTTGAGGGTCTTCCTGCAAAGCCCTCCCTCTAGTGTTACCTTGGGTGTTTCTTATAGCGTTGATGTCTGGGTTCAGATGAGGTCCAAACTCTGGTGGATCAGTACGAGGCTGTACATGATCGTTGTTACTGGTACCCCCTGTACCTGGATGGTTTTCCTCGGGAGTTTGCCGCTCGACTAACTCTCTCAGTCTCTCCTGGCTCTGAGCAAAACCAGTCATAACTGCCATGAATTGATTCATTTGGGCCCTCATCTCTATCCTCTAATTGGCCATTTGGGTCCTCACATCAGTCAAGTCTTGCTGAACTTGATCCATTTGTAATCCCGGAAGGTTGTTTCTTGTCGAATACCGGTGCACTCTATTGACAGGGAACACTCTTCTGCGAGCAATGTTTCCTGAAACCACAACAAAGTGAGAAACAACAACAAAACAAAAACCTACAAAACAAAGAGAAAATGTTAGTATGCAATGTTGGATGTCTATTTGTCTTCCAAGGGTATCCGATTTGGTTCTTTGGTTTTGACCTTCCAAACCTCGAGGAGTGATGATGTTGGAGAGAGATTAAGCCCACAAAATAATACAAACCATATATTACAAAAAATGTGAAAATACATAGTTTAATTACAATAAAGTTCCCATGGTGGGTCAAAATACAACAACAAAATAAGAAGTACAAACTAAAGGAAATACAAATACAAGGAAATCAAACATCTAATCCAAAGTCATCCTCCCTGACTTCCTTCAGGAGAGCCTCAGTCACTAGACCTACTGGGTGCTCTGTGATAGTCCTGATGAGGAGGTTCCTGGTGGCAATGACATTGGTCAACTTCTTATGCTTATCTTGGTCCTTTGATCTCTTCAACCCCGCCCGAAGTTTCAAGTCAGAGATTTCCTTCTGCGCTGCTATCAAAGCTGCCTGATTCTTCTTCTCACTAGCCTCCAGTTGCTCTATCTTAGCTTGAGTTCTTTGATCTTCCTGTGCACGAGCCTCAGTGATCCTGATCCACCTAGCCTGACTCTTCTCTAAATAATGCTCAGCTCTGGCCTTCTGAGTCTTAGCTTCCTTGCAAGCATTCTTCAATACTAACTCTCCTGCTCTAGCCTTTCTGATATAGTCATCCTTCTTCTCAATCTTGGTCAAGTGCTCAACCCGGAGCTTCTCTAACCTCTCATTATCTAGACGGGTGTCATTCCTCTCCCAGAGAATCTTCTTCAAAGCTTCAGAGAGCTGAGCATTCCATTCCTTTAACTTCTCAAACTCCTCTAAACTGACAGTGGCTGCAGGCTGCACTGCTAATGGTCCAGGTGTATCCTCTAAGGTAAAATGCATCTGGGTGATCTGTGCCCTGGTGCGAGACCAATCAAGATACTGTGCTAAAGCTATGTTGTTACATTTGCCAAGGATAGTTGTCCCCTTAGTCTGAATGTTGTCCCAAGCCCAGGCAGCTTGTCTGACAATAACTGAGTTATGTTGAATGTCACAATAGAGGGTATCTATCAAATCTTGCCCTCTTGGGGGATGAACCAAAGCATACCCTAATTGCCTTTTGAAAAGCAAAGGGTTGTAGTTGATGCAACCTTTTACTCCAATCAAGGGCACATTGGGATACTGCCTACAGCTGGTGATGATATCTTTTCCTTTGGTGCTCTGAGTGCATCATCTGATGTCTTCTGATGTAAGGGAAATCAATCTATTGGCCCAGTTCTTTGGCTGATGAGGATTCAGGAAAGTGTCTGACTTTGGAAAATGTCTTAACAACCAACAGTAGAAGAGGGGTGCACATCATCTGACCAATCTTCCCATTTGTTTCTCATTCCTTTGGTGCACTGAGTAATAAAAGTCTCCAAGCAGGGTAGGAACAGGGTTCCTTAGTAAGAACAGGTGAATAACATTCTTGCTTACAAACTTTGGCTCGTCTGCAAACAAGATAACTCCATATATGGTGAGGGCTAGAAGTGCACAAACAATATCCCACTTCCCTGCTGCAGCATGCAGGGTGGCCTGAGAGATCAAGAAGTCCAAGTGAAGGCCTGGGATTCCAGCCTTGGTGGTCATGCTATGATCAATGAGGGTAGGCTCCAAGTGCAAGGCATTAGCTATATCTTCATTCTTGGGAGAAGCCATCTCAGGGTTGAAAGGAATCCCCCTCCTGATGGGGACCCCTAACAACATGGAAAATTCTTCTAACAAAGGTCCCAACTGAAAATCAGGGAATATGAAACATCTGAGAGGAGGATCATAAAACTGCAAGCAAGTGTGAATCATGCTCCTCTGGGATGCATCCAGGTCCATGATCATGTAAAATATGCCTCCATAATGTTCCCTGAATAAAGGGACATGATCAGGAGTGGTGATAGACTGGATCTGTCTAAGGCCTGTCAGTGTGGGTTCAAAGAAATGATAGGTGATGTTGCTCTTCCTGGAAGTGTCCATGCTGACAATGGATGCTGTGAAGAAGACTGAGAGTAACTGCTGACAAAAGCCACTGAAACAAATGCTGGAGAAGAGTCTCTGATGAAGACAACTTGGAGAAGAGTCTCTGATGAAAACAAACTGATGAAGGTGCTGGAGAAAAATCTCTGATGAAGATAACTGGAGGAAGTGCTGAAGAAGAAATTCTGGTGAAGGCAACTGATGAAGATGCTGGTGCAGATAACTGAAGAAGTCTGGGCAGCAGAACAGGTCAAAACCAAACCAAAGACAAGATGTGGATACCCTGTAGAACAAATAGAAAAATGTTAAATGATGCAAGATGATGTATGCAGAATGATATACAAAGGGTTTGTGATCAAGTGCTGGATCTGTTATCTGCCTTGATAGGGTCCATGTGTGTTCATATGTCTGGATGGAAGCTTAGAAAACCAGTAACCAGGTGGGGGACTCAAATAAAGAGTCACAAATCTAGGGTTTCACAAGAACTGTCCAAAATGATGCATTCTTAAAACAAAACTGGTAACAGGGTATGATGAAGCCAAGGCTTCTTGTAAACATTCCAACCCCCTCACATGTATTGTTCTAGAACAAGGATCCTCAGACTTGGATCAGTTATGAGAAGTGTAACCACTTCTAACCTGGAGGTACAGTGTTTACAATAACCATAAAAGATCCTCCTCTAATTCACCTCAGATCCTGAAGGTCATAAAAGGTCATCCAGACTTAGCAGGCTTCCCAGATAGCCCTAGTACTACAGGAAATCCATAGCACAAAGTTCTCAAGAAGAAACCCATGTCTGAACCGTGTTTCATATTCCCGCACCAGACCGAAATAGAATGGGAAAGAATATGAAGCCACTCTATCCTATGTGTCACTCAGGTCCCCGGTATGGAACCTTAATCACTCAAAAATCCCTCCCATCAAGATAAACACAGATCCAGTGTAACATCCCGATTTTAGTAATTATTTATTTATTATAATAATTAATTGTGTGATTTTGTGCCTAATTAAATTATTTGAATAAATTGAATTATGTGATTTATTTGAATTAATTGATTTAATTTAATTAATTGAATTATTTTATTTATTTTAATTGGAGGAATAAAATAGATTTATTAGATTTAATTGAATTCATTGATTTATTGGATTAAATTGAATTATTTGATTTAATTTAATTATTTGAATTAATTGATTTATTATATTTGGTGGAATAAAATAGATTTGGTAGAAAATATTAATTGGGCCCAATAGTAAGTGTGTGATTAGAAAGTGTGAGAATGAGTTAGTAAGTCCAATAAGAAAATTGTGAAATTGATAAAAGAAGAGAATGAGATAAAATAGGGTTAGATGTGGGAAGAGGCAAAAATATGCTAGAAGAGAGAAGAGGAGAAGAAGAGAAAACTCAAGAACAAAGTTCAAGAATCCAAGAGTAAAATCAAGGTAAGGGTGAGTTTTTATATGATTATTGGGATTGTATGATATTGTATAATGGGTAGAAATATGTTTAAAATGAAACCCCTAATTTCCATGATTTTATAATTGCTAGGTTTTGATGATAATCTTTGACTTTTGACAATTAATTTTGATTGAAATTGATATAAATTGGTGGATTTGGTTATTGTTCCTTGAAACCAATTAAAATAGGATGATTACTTGATATTAGTATCGGAAGCAGAGCATGAATTTTAGTTTCATCGTCTACTGTAGTGCATTGCCTTAGGATAGGTAGTGCCTTTTTGGAGAACAAATGGTACCCCTAGATGATGAAAAACAGAAGAAAATAAAATGGCTAAGAATTATGTACAATAGCTTACAATTGTAATTTGAATGTCAAGTGAGTGATAAAGCCAATATGTAATGAATCCTACACCCCTAAAATAACGCTGTCGCTCCCACCAAAATGACACCCGGGTCAGAAGGGGTACAGACGCGAACGGTCGGCGAAAGGAGAGAGAACACACAGGGGTGAACTCAAAGGACAAGAGTCGCCAGCTAGGCATTTTTATCCCGGAGGAAAGGTAATGCTGCATAGACCTAGAAAGATATGGATAAGACGGTCGCGAACCAGAGAGTCTGAGAAAGGGGGTTGGTTACAACCTGGGAAGGTATTAGCACCCAGATTGTCCGCCGTACTCGACGGGATCCACGCTTAAAAGATTTGTGTTTTAAAGGGGTAGTGTCAGTGCTATTATGTGTATCAAAGCTGGAAAAGAATGCAAGTGTCAGTGTAAAAGAAGTGTGAAGTGAAATAAGAGAGTGTCAGTGTAAGAAATGAATGAAGCTCAAGACTATGAGGCTTAAAGAATAATGCTAGAAGGAAGGGGAATATACAGAGACTTTTGTTCGATAACTGTTAAGTTATGCCTACGTATCCTCTCGTGCAATGAGGAAGTCAGAACACCGTAGTTCGACCCAAAGAGACTGAAAGATAAATTGACCTGTGAACTGCTTACTTGTCTTATGCTCAAGTGTATGACCTGTCTGGCTCAGGTGCAAACTGTCTTGCATTAGACGGAAGAAGCAAGTTCTCGATTATGAGTGAATGAGATGAGAAAAGAATCCCGGAGGAGACGATTATTGTTTGTTCTTGTGTTTTCAGTCTTTTATTGCTTTTTGAAAGTTTGTCATAGGTTAATGAGCTTAAGCCTAAACCAATGGGTTAGTAAACTCATCACATCCTCCCTCTGATTAGGGGTAATGAGGATACCTTAAGTGTGAAGTCAGCATCTCACACTTAATCACCATGATGTAGGATTAAGATCATTAACCTACTTGTGATTATTTAGTTGTTTTTGTTGTTTTTGTTTAGTGTTAAGTAATGAGTTTAAGCCATAATCAAGGATTAAATGGACCCATTACACCATCCTAATAGAAGGATAATAGATGAGAGCATTTAAGCTGAGGAAGATACCTCAACTTAATCCATGATTAGGGATTAACCTCATGACAAAACAAAGCCTTTATTAGAGTGGATTTTAGTTAATGATGAGATTAAGAAGTGATTTTTATGGTTTGTAAGACAACTTGAGGGAGACTTGTCCATTAACACTAGGGTTAATCTTTCTTAACAAATTAAGGAAGAATTAGAACCCTAATGCAAGGCCCAAGTTACAAGCTTGATGTCTTAGTGATTATTAGATGGATTGATTAAAGGATTTAAACACATTAAGGGTTTAACACTTAGGATTAGAGTTATACACTCCATCCTAATAGAAGGATGCAGGCATAAGCTTAATCACAAAGCCTTAAAACCTTTAAGGTTTAGTCCCTGATTATGAGATGAGAAGAGAAGACTCAAAGATGACACAAAGGCAAAACTAAATGGGGGACTAATCAAACCCTAATTATTGTCATGCTTGGAGATCCTAGGGTTAATGGGGTTCAAGAGGAAGATCTTCAGAGAAACCTCCAGGAAGGAAGCAGATGAAAGGAGGAAAGAGAAGCAAAACAACTTGCTTCACTTAAGAAGACAAGTTGCTTAAATAAAGAAAGAGAAGAAGAGCATGAATGAGCAAGCTCACTCCAATACAGAAGATAAAATGCAGCAAAGAAAGTTTGAAAGAGGTGAAAAGAGATTGTGAGAAGTGAAGGCAAATTCACTTCTCAAGCAACTTACCACCTGAAATGTTAGCCAAAGAAATGAAATGCAATGCAAATGGGATGAAATGTCATGATGCAAACCAAAGTCAGAAGCATAAACATGATGTTAATGATACTAAGAGATGATGCACACACATGACAAGAGATGAGAGTGATCAAACAAACATAAGGATGCAAATGAGGCATGCATTGAACCATGAACATACATGAAAAGTTATGAAATGAAAATGACATACAACATGGCAAATGAAAGATGCAATGATCAAACATGATTCTAATATGTCCTAAGATGTCTTATGAATCAAATGGTTGCACAAAATGTCATGGCAAGTCAATGGATGCAAGCAAATGAGAGATGGATGCAAAGGAAGGCACAAATTAGGGTTACATGCATCATGCAAAGCAAAAATCCAAAACCAGAAGCAAATGACAAGATAAAAATTTGAAAATGCCATCAAAGATACCTTAAACCTATACAAACTCACTGCCCAAAGGAGGGGATCCAACTCTTAACCTAGTGAAAGTTATGAATTTCCTAAGATTGCTAGGGTTTTGGGGTACCTCATCAAGAAAAATGCTAAACAAATTGAAAATGAAAGATCAATTCAAATCAATTTTATCCTATAAACTACATGCTATGCAAGATGCAATGCAAAAAGAATCATCATCCAACTCTCAAGGGTTAGGCAGAAATGAATTTTTGAAGTTTGACATAAAATATTTCCTTGAAATGAAATTAAATTCAATGAAAATGATCAAAAGGCATCAAGAACAAAAAAGAAATTTGTTTTGAGAGTTGGACAATGTTTCTAAATGCTATGTGAATTTTTTGGTGATTTTTAGAAACCTAAATGTATTTTTAATTAATTAAAAGTCTTTAATTAATTAAATATAACATTTAAATATTTTAAAAATACTTTTTTAATGCAAAAAATAAAATAAAAATTATTTTTGTGTCTTAAAAATTGATGAAATCTTTGACAAAAAATTTCATAATTCTTAAAAGTATTTTGCTATTTTAAATAAAATGTATAAATAAAATGAAAGAAAATGAATTTAAAAATGAAAATAATGAAAGTATGCAAAGGGGAGGGCCAGGATTTGATCTGGGCTTGGACTGGTTGACTGCGCGCCAGATCCAAGGGCCCAGATTCAAATATGGCTAATTTGTTTTATGAATTAATTAAACAGGATTTTAATTAATTAAACATGGATTAGGGTTTTAATGACACATCCTGGCCACACGTTCACGCGCGGGAAAGGGGATCCTATGGCCAAGATTAAAAATTGCTAATTAATAAGGTTTAACCCTAATTAAACTCAGGCGACCGGAGATAAGCTCCGGTCATCTTCTCCGGCTGCCTCTCTCACCAGAAACACTCAGAACACATCCCCAAGGCCTACAAATCTCCAGAATCAATCATTCAACAATGGGTAACAAGAATCCATGGCCAAAAACAATTTACATTGACTACACAGTGATAATCGAAGGAAACAAAATCTAGGGCAAAAATTTCAGAACATCACAACATGCTTGTTTCTGGCTCATTTTCAAAAGTAAATAGATCCCCATGATCAGGGCAACATATAGAACAACATTCTAACAAAAAAACAAGGTTCTGGAAAATTTGTTCATCTTGTTACCTGAGATTGAGCTTTCAGTCTAGGAGCTTTCTGCTTGCCTCTTTGCCTCAAAATGGTCCCAATGATCCTCTGGATGAAGTTATGAAGCTTGGTTGGAGTTTAAAATGGTTGGTTTGGGAGTTTGAAGTGGTTCTGTTCAGAGAGGGGAAGGAATCGTGTTTCTGATTGAGGAGGTTTCAGGGATGAATGAGGGTAGGGAAATGATCAGGGGAGCATGCTGAGTGATTCTATGGAGTTTGTTTTTATGTTTGATGCTTGTGTGATGTGTTTCGAATGAAAATGCATAAGAGGGCAAAGCTTGGTGCTATGGCTTGGAGAGAGTTTCAGGCCTGTGTGTGTGGTGTGTTGTGATGCATTTTGTCCACTTATCACTCTTGGATAGGTCAGAGGAGTTGGTCTGGCCTATCTTGATTGGTATGGGTCTTTATGCAAAAAGTCAAGTTTTGTGTAAGAGAGGTATGGGTCAATAGTAGGCCAAGGACAATAGGGGTGTCCTGCGCAGCAAGGAATGAGGAGGGCCATGGAATCAGTTTTGAAGCCAATTAGCAAGTGGATTAGGGTTTGTATGATGTTTTCCATCTTTGTGACTTTTTGCCCCTTTTGTGATTTCTTGATCCACAAGTCATGAAAATGGACAAACTCTTGGTGCATTCTGAATTTTAGGCCTTGGTTTATGTTTGTACAAAGATTAGAGGTCCATTTGAAAGCACAATTTGCCTTAGCAAAGGGTTTTGCAACTTTGCCTCTTTGGTAGAAAACTTGAAATTATGTGATTTTTCCCAACTTTGACAAGCCATTACTTTTGATCCAAAATGAATTAGAATGAGTTCTTGTACTTTTTGAAAAGGGAATGATCCATTCTACAACTTTCATGACCAAAGTTTTCCCATTTGAAGCATTTTTGAGTCAAAAAGAAAGGATTGAAAAAGTTTCCCAAAATGACAAGTTTCCATTACAAGTCATTTTCCCAAAAAGGCAACTTTGCAAATGGCTTGAAATTCTTCAATTTTGTGAACTTCTAACATCTTATATGATCAAATAAAGATCATACACAATCAAAATGATGAAGAACACCCTTTGGTTGGGTCATTAGGGGCCTCATATGCCCTGATTTTACACTGACTTGCTCAAGAAGTCAACTCTTGATTAGATGCCTTCCCCATGGAATTTCTTCATGAAAATTGATATGCATGATCCTTATACCATATAGAGACCAACAAGAATGACCAAAAAATTTGGAGTTATGGCCTTTGAAACCAAAACCCTAATTCTAGGTCATCTGTGCAGTTAAACCTGGCTCTGCTTCCATGCCATTCTCAGTTCTTGTGATTATTTGACTTCTTTGATCTTGTGAGGATATAATATGATGCTTGAACATACATGGACCCCTTTGAAGTGATTGAAGACCCTTGGAGTGGCTCAAATAGCTCTTGGATAGCTCAGATCACAAACCCTAGATGCAGATGACTTAGAAGCAATGTAGTGAATAAAAAATGTGGTATGAGATGCTATGATTGAACTTATGTATATGAAATGATCACAAGCCATGGTGTGAATGGGTGAGGGCAAATTTGGGGTGTTTACAGCTGCCCCTATTCAAACATAAGTTAGCTGTGTAGGATGTAAGCAACGGCTTAACAGGCAAACACGATACCTTATGGTTGAATACCAAAGACAGTCCAAAATTTGCACTCACAGAATGAAAAAGAAAAGGGATATAGATTGTAAAGGAAAATAAAGTATAATTATAAAGTACGGGTGACGGAGGACGACCGTCGAGCAGAGGACGACTGCTGGGGATGAAGCAATGACGGGGACGACCGGTATGCTGGGAAAAATGAAGGAAATAAAGCAATGACGGGGACGGCCGACAAGCTGGGGATATGAGAGATTATGATGGGGACGACCATCAAGTAAAGCTATAAAATTCTCTGGAGATTATAGGTAAATGAAGTAAATGATGAGGTACGGTCATCAAAAGGTGAAGGACGATCACCTAGCAGGGGACGGCTGCTCTGTTGGGGATAAGATGAGGGACGGTCATCTAAGGTGAAGGACGATCACCGGGCAGGGTACGGCTGCCGAAAGTACCACGACATAGGACGAATGTCGGGTAACAAGGTCGACGATGGGGACAACCATCGGATAAGCATGATGAAGGACGACCATCAAGAGGTGAAGGACGATCACCTAGCAGGGTACAGCTGCTCTCGGGGTTTATCATGACATAGGACGAATGTCAGATAACAAGATCAACGATGGGGACGGCCATCGGATAAAATGATGCAGGACGATCATCAGGAGGTGAAGGACGATCACCTAGCAGGGTACGGCTGCTAAAAATATCACGACATAGGACGAATGTCGGATAAGAAAGGGGTTCTAATGAATAGAGAAGGACGAAGGACGATCATCAAAAAGGTGAAGGACGATCACCTAGCAGGGTACGGCTGCTAAAAGGGTATCATGACATAGGACGAATGTCAAATAACAGGAAATAATTTAACAAGTTTTGTTGGGGGATTTTGCTGGGGAAAAGTAAACACGGACGAGTGTCTACATCCAAGAAATGAGAGGTATAATTGTTTGGGTACTGTGTATAGACTAAAGATGCGGACGAGCATCCTTAAGGCTATGATACGGACGAGTATCAGGTAGAAACAAAAGCTGACACATGTTCGAAGATGATGATACAGACGAGTATCAACTGGTTAACAAAGAACATGGACGAGTATTGATTCTGCGGGGACTCTTCTGGGGAATAGTAGACACAGACGAGTGTCTAAATTCAAGAAGACATAAGTGTTTGACACGATGTATGGATTAAAGACGCGTACGAGCATCCTTAAGACCACGATACGGACGAGTATCAGGTAGAAACAAACACTGACACATGTTCGGAGATGATGATACGGACGAGTACCAACTGGTTAACAAAGAACACGGTCGAGTGTCGAATCTAAGAAAGATAAGTGGCATATACAAGATACGGACGAGTATCTGTATGAGTAAAAATTATGAGTAACAAGTATGAGGAAGACACGGACGAGTGTCTATCTTGCTGCAGAGAGCATGACACAGACGGGTGTCTGAAAAAGTGTATTATAAACAAGTATATGGTTTACCCAGTGTTTAGGTAACTATGCTGGGGAATGCGACACGGACGGGTGTCAGGGAAGTTGTATATATATATATATATATATATATATATATATATATATATATATATATATATATATCTGTAAGGTGAGTGCAAAGGGGATGCTTTGGCTTTCTACTGGGGATATGACACGGACGGGTGCCAGGAAGTATCTGTATCTTTAAGGAAAATTCCTTGGCTCTCTGCCGGGGGATTTGGGGAGTTTTCTGTATATCGCCGATGGATTGCCAGTATTCACAAGTGTTCAGTTCGACACATGGCTTATGATTATGCAATATGTTTGATTTTTTCCGTAATGCTCCGTATTAGACGGAATGCTACGCTCTGTGGGAAAATATGATGCGAATGCTATGATTATGCAAAAGGTAATGATCTGGGATTCGGATCCCGTTGCTGTGAAGATCTTTGGCTGATCTGCTTGAAGAATATCCCAGCTGGGGATGAGATCACTGGTAGATCTGTCATGTATGACCTTGCTTGGGGAAGTAGGTCACTGATAAACCTATCTCATTAATGAGGGACCCAGCTGGGGGTTGTAGAAGCTTTCTTCACTCTGTTGTGATTCCTTCGCGCGTTGCTCTTCTGGATAGAGATCGACATTCTGTGGGGGGATGGTTCCCTGGCTTTTGTACCTGGCTGAGGAGGAATGATAAATGGCAACTCAGCTAAGGAGAAAACACCTTTGGCGCTAAAACTGAGTAGATAATGATTTGCCAGCTTGCTGGGGTGAAGCTTTCATGCCCCATGTTGTGCTTTGAATACCTGCAATCCTGAAAAGACAGAGGAACGCACGAGTAATCCCGAGGTATCCCTTACCGGATTCCATCGTAGGAGTTTAGACACTCCCGGGAGTAAGTATATTTCCTGCAAGCACATATTCTTTTTTTTAGAAGAGAAGCATTTGTATTTATGCAACCAGTATCTAAAAGACATCGGACACTCTTGCAAATGAAAATAAAATGTACGAAACATGACTGAAAATCTGATTTTATTAATTCATGTGCCCTGAATTGGCAAGATACAGTCAAAGAAACAAATCCCCTAGAATGAGGAGATTGTTACAAATTGAGAAACAAAAGATGTTGGCAATGTTGACGACGCTTCAAGGAGCTTCCTTTTTGCTATGACTCGTATGACATTTGACATTCTTCTCGTCTTGCTTTCTGAAGAAGGCTGATTTTGAAAGAAGCTTGATCCTTTCGAAGCTTACCAAGTTGTAAGTGATACAGATGAATTCAGAATGCAGTTGTTCGCTTATTCCCTTATTTTGCATGGATCGCCCTTTCGGGTTTTCGATCCATCGGGATACCCTTTTTTGCCTGAGTTGTCCAATGCGGCTTTTCAACTCAGTGGGTGTACATTTTTTTTTTTTTCCCTTATTTTTACCCGAGTCTTTTATTCTGTTTTTGACTCGCCGGGATGCCGTATTTTTGCCTTGACTTACATTCTGTTTTTATGTCCAGCGGGTCATTTTTATGCGAAGTATTTTTTAACTGTATCTGCATTCACAGGGGACGGGAAGTCTTCACCATCCATAGTGCTGAGCATCAGTGCTCCACCAGAGAAAACTTTCTTTACCACGTATGGCCCTTCATAGTTCGGAGTCCACTTGCCCCTGTGATCTGTATGAGGAGGGAGGAGTCTTTTCAACACAAGATCTCCTACTTGGTACTCTCGGAGCCTGACTTTCTGATCGAAGGCTTTCTTCATTCTCTTCTGATACAGCTGCCCATGACAGATTGCAGCCAATATCTTCTCTTCAATCAGCTTAACATCCATCAATACCCGCAGGGAGGGTAATTCAACTTCAACAGGTAGGACTGCCTCCATTCCATACACAAGCTGATACGGTGTTGCCCCAGTGGATGTTCTGATTGACGTACGGTACCCATGCAAGGCAAATGGTAGCATTTCATGCCAGTCTTTGTAGGTGACCACCATCTTCTGTACAATTTTCTTGATATTCTTATTAGCTGCCTCAACAGCGCCATTCATCTTTGGCCTGTAAGGAGAAAAATTGTGGTGTTGGATCTTGAAGTCCCGGCATAGTTCTGCCATCATTTTGTTGTTCATGTTGGAACCATTATCAGTAATGATTCGCTCGGGAACTCCATACCGACAGATGATGTCTCTCTTTAGGAATCGGGCTACCACTTACCTTGTAACATTTGCATATGAAGCTGCTTCAACCCACTTGGTAAAATAGTCAATGGCTACCAGGATGAATCTGTGGCCATTTGAAGCAGTCGGTTCAATCTTGCCAATCATATCAATGCCCCACATGGCAAAGGGCCAGGGTGAAGACATCACATTCAGAGGATTGGGAGGCACATGCACCTTATCCGCATAAATCTGGCATTTATGGCATTTTCTGGCATAGGCACAACAATCTGCATCCATTGTGATCCAGTATTAGCCTGATCTCAACAACTTTTTGGCCATGGCATGCCCTCCTGCATGGATACCAAAGGATCCTTCGTGCACCTCGTGCATCAACAAGTCTGCTTCTGTTCTATCAACGCACCTGAGAAGTACCATATCAAAGTTTCTCTTGTACAGGGAACCGTCAGTATTCAGAAAGAAACTACCAGCAAGCCTTCTTAAAGTCTTCTTATCATTGGAAGATGCCCCAGGTGGGTATGTTTGATCCTCCAAGAAGCATTTAATGTCATGGAACCAAGGCTTATCATCTTTGGCAACATCTGCTGCAAATACATATGCTGGTCTGTCAAGTCTGGACACTGAAATCCGAGGCACAAAGTTGGCAGCTTGAACTTTGATCATGGATGAAATGGTAGCCAGAGCATCTGCAAACTGATTCTCGTCCCGAGGGATATACTCAAGCTTGACCGTTGTAAAGAAGGTCAATAACCTCCTTGTATAATCCCTGTAAGGTATCAGATGATCTTGGTGGGTGTACCATTTTCCGTTGGTTTGATTAACTACCAAAGCTGAATCTCCGAATACAGTCAAAGTCTTGATCCTGAGGTCAATGGCTTCCTCAAGACCCATAATGCAAGCTTCGTATTCAGCTTCGTTGTTAGTGCAGTTAAAGGTGAGTTTTGCCGAGAAAGGCATGTGAACTCCCTTAGGTGTAATGAGTACTGCACCAACACCACGACCATTCATATTAACAGCCCCATCAAACATCAAAGTCCATTCTTCTTCCGGGTCAGGCCCTTCAGTGTGAACAGGCTCTTCGTGATCTTTTGCTTTTATGAACATGATGTCTTCATCAAGGAAGTCAAATCTCAGAGGCTGGTAATCATCATTAGGTTGCTCAGCAAGATAATCAGACAATACACTGCCCTTGATGGCCTTCTGAGAGGTGTACTGGATGTCATATTCTGTGAGGATCATTTGCCATCTTGCAACCCGTCCGGTAAGTGCTGGCTTCTCAAAAATGTACTTAATTGGGTCCATCTTTGATATCAATAAAGTAGTGTGGGCCAACATATACTGTCTCAGTCGGCGAGCAGCCCACGCTAAAGTACATCAAGTTTTCTCGAGCAGTGAATAACGTTGTTCACAGTCGGTAAACTTTTTGCTTAGGTAGTAAATTGCATACTCTTTTCGACCAGACTCGTCATGCTGTCCCAGCACACACCCCATTGACTCTTCTAATACTGTCAAGTACATGATTAGAGGTCTTCCTTCAACTGGAGGCCTAAGGATCGGAGGCTCTTGCAAGTATTCCTTGATCTTGTCAAAAGCCCTTTGGCAGTCTTCATTCCACCTGACAGTTGGTTCTTTTCTTAACAACTTGAACAAGGGTTCACAGGTTGCAGTAAGGTGAGATATGAACCTTGAAATGTAGTTCAATCTACCTAGAAACCCTCGAACTTCTTTTTCTGTCTTCGGTGCAGGCATTTCTTGAATGGCTTTAACTTTATCAGGGTCAACTTCAATCCCTTTCTCACTTAAAATAAATCCCAGCAGCTTACCGGATCGTACCCCGAATGTGCACTTGTTGGGGTTCAACTTCAGTTGGTACTTCCTCAGACGCTTGAATAACTTCAACAGATTCACCAGGTGGTCTTCTTCTGTGAGGGACTTGGCAATCATGTCATCCACATAACATTCGATTTCTTTATGGATCATGTCGTGGAATAATGTTACCATAGCCCGTTGATAGGTTGCACCAGCATTCTTCAGTCCGAATGGCATCACCTTATAACAGAACGTGCCCCAGGGTGTGATGAAAGTTGTCTTCTCCATGTCTTCAGGTGACATCTTGATCTGATTATATCCCGAAAATCCGTCCACGAAGGAGAATACCGAGAACTGAGCCGTATTATCGACCAATACATCAATGTGAGGTAAAGGGAAATCATCTTTCGAGCTGGCTCTGTTCAAATCCCGGTAGTCCACACACATTTTCACTTTGCCGTCTTTCTTAGGCACAGGTACAATATTAGCAACCCACGGCGGGTAACTAGTTGCGGCAAGGAACCCGGCGTCCCACTGCTTT
Source organism: Lathyrus aphaca (assembly GCA_963966055.1). Classification (NCBI taxonomy): domain Eukaryota; kingdom Viridiplantae; phylum Streptophyta; class Magnoliopsida; order Fabales; family Fabaceae; genus Lathyrus; species Lathyrus aphaca. The sequence continues at coordinate 318,773,052 of OZ014521.1, read as the reverse complement.
TGCACCTCTTCTTTTATCTTCATTGCCATATCTGGGCGAGTACGGCGCAACTTCTGTTTAACCGTCGGGCAGCCCTCTTTCAAAGGCAGCTTGTGCATGACAATATCAAGATCCAACCCTGGCATATCCTGATAAGACCAAGCAAAGACATCCACATACTCCCGAAGCATATCAATCAGTTTCTCTTTTACTGAATCTTGTAGGCAGACCCCGATCTTAACTTCTTTCACATCTTCTTCCGTACCAAGATTAACTGTTTCAACCTCCTCCTGGTGAGGAGTGATAACCTTCTCCTCTTGCCTTAACAACCTGGCTAGCTCTTCAGGAAGCTCACAATCTTCTTCAACCCCTTCATCAGCTTGATTAATTGGACTGTCAAAGTCATACGAAGCCATAGCAGTGTTGTTGTCGGTGCAGTCTGAAAGGCACTCTCTGCAAGGGTTTAGATTGTTCATTTTAGTGATCGATTTTAGTCTTGTTTAGAAAAAAGTGAAATGAAGTTGTCATTTTGGAAAACATTGCCATTTTATTTTTGTACAAAAAGAAAAATGAAAAACAATGAGCGGAAAAGGAAAAGACTCATTTGCAAAAGATGTCCGATATTCATTGATTAATCCACTTGCACAAAATTACAAGATAGCCCGATTACAAAATGAGTCTTGTCATCTTGGGCAAGATGCAAGACTTGATGCATGCTTAAAAATACAGGAAATAATAATTACTCTGCAGGAGTAACCCTTATAATTTCCTGGGAAGACTAGTTAAGGACTTGGCTCCCCTGGATCCTTGGACGTATCTAGCTCTCCAGGTTGCGGTTGCTTTCTTCCTCGTCTTCCAAGTTGTTCACTGCATCCGGGGTGAGCATTCCCCTGCTGACAAAATTGGGCTTCTTAGCAGCCTCTGATTGATCTTGTTGAGTTGGTTTGTAACCCAACCCAAATCTGTCCCCCTTCTTCTCCACGGGCAGCAGCTTGCCCCAGCCTTGGGCAGTCCCCTCTTCAACAACCTTCCTGGCTTGCTGATAAGACGTCATGGAGGTTCCCAGTACAGCAAATGTCTAATTTATGTTCAGAGCCTCAAATCCCTGACTCATAGTTTCATGGATTTCTCCATCCATTTCTATGTACTTGTATGTAGCCAGATGGCTAACAAAGATGTCTTCTTCACCACAGATGGTGATGATCTGGCCTTCCCACTCGAATTTCAGCTTCTGGTGAAGGGTAGACGTAACAGCGCCAGCGGCATGGATCCAAGGTCTACCCAACAAACAGCTGTAGGCCGGCTGAATGTCCATCACATAGAAGGTAATTTTAAAAGTCTGCGGGCCAATCATCACAGGCAGATCAATCTCCCCTAGCACTGATCTTTTAGAGCCATCAAACGCTCTCACCACCAAATTACTTGGACGCAATGCCAAGCCATCGTACTCCAGCTTTACTAAGGCCTTCTTTGGCAGAACATTGAGTGAAGACCCAGTGTCCACCAGTACATGAGATAGAACGGCACCCTTGCATTCTAGAGTGATGTGTAAAGCCTTGTTGTGGTTACGTCCCTCAGTTGTTAAGTCAGCATTGGTAAAACCCAGTCCATGACTGGTATTGACATTTGCTACCACGGTTTCTAGCTGATTAACAGTGATCTCCTCTGGCACGTATGCTGCGTGCAAGAATTTCAGTAATGCATTCCTGTGAGCTTCAGAACACATCAACAGGGATAAAATGGAGATTTTTGAGGGAGTTTGGTGAAGCTGATCCACCACTTTGTAATCACTTCTCTTTATAATCCTCATAAACTCGTCTACATCTTGTTCAAAAGATGTCTTCGTAGTTTCCTTGAGAATTGGCTCTTCAGATATCACACTCTTCCCTTTTGCTTTGGCAGCTGCTTCTGCTTCAGCATTAGGTCTTTGCATTTGTGAGGCAAAAAGGCGTCCGCTTCTGGTGAAGCCTCCGCCTCCCCCAACATTATCAATCTGTGGAAAAGAGGTTGAAGAATCCAGAGTGATTTTCTCCACGTTGCAGTAGAGGTCAGAGCCATAATGCCAAGGTATGGCGTTACTGCTTGCATATGGAACTGGTCCAGGCACCGTGATAGTAACTGGACTTACTGCTGCAGAGGAGGGTACTGTAATGGTGTGCGGATCGTAGTAGATGGTGACTGGTGACATGGCAGGAAGTGCCACTGTTTGTTGCTGAAAGTTGTTGTTTGGAGGAACATCTGATGGATCATAGTAAATGGTGACTGCTGAGATATCTTCATTAATTTCTGTTGGCGTTGTAGAAGATTCCGCTGAATAAAGGGATGCTGATGTTGTAGAAGAAATGGTTGTTGACATCTGGTTTGTTGAAGTGATAGATGAAGCCATTGTTGATGATATTGATGAATTGGTCGGAATGATTGTTGTTGCAGTTGTAGAAGAGTCAGGAATTGTTGTCAAAGGGATTGCTGGATTTGTAGGCGCTGTTGTTGAGATCTGAAGGATACCACTTTTGATAAGACCATCTATGCCGCTTCTCAAGTTATCACACCTGTTAACCGAAATGTTACAATACCCACAACCGAGCTCACACCCGGGGAACATCTGACATTCTAGGAGCTGAGCTTTAATTTCGACCAGAGGTGTCCGAATCTGTCCAACACTGGTGATTAAGAAAGATGGCTTGTCTTCCTCAATGGCATTAATTCTTGGTCCTCCATGGTTGGGCATGGGATTCTTGGTGACACTTGGAGGGGGTGCAAAGTTGAGGGCTTTAGAATCCACCAGGTCTTGTATCTTCATTTGTAAAGCCCTGCAATTCTCCGTATTGTGGCCAGGTGCGTTGGAGTGGAAAGCACATCTGGAGTTGACATCATAATTTCTTGGAAGATTGGAGGGATCTGGTGGTGCCAATGTCCTTAATTCAACCAGGTTGAGTTTCAGGAGTTGTGGCAACAAAGCGGCATAAGGCATAAGGATAGGGTCAATCACCCTGTTTGACTGTGATGGTCTTTGCTGAAAGGGTCTTTGTTGTTGATTGTTGTTATTGTTGTTGTAGGTTCTCTGTGGCGGATACTGAACTTGCTGTTGATAGTGGGGTTGTTGCGGTGGTTGATATGCTGGTTGTTGAGGAATCGGAGCTGGAATAGTGACAGCTGCTACTGATCTGTGGACGTACTGAGGTCTGCCCCTGCTGGCATGAATTGCATTTGTCTCACCGGTTCTTCTAGGTCCCACAAAAGGTTTCCTGGAGTTACTGGACGAACTTGCACCATTATTAGAAATCTTGCCCATTTTTAATATGCTTTCAATTCTTTCTCCAGCTATAACTACGTCAGCGAAACTGGTGGAAGAAAAGGCAGCTAGCCTATCAATATATGTTCCTTGCAGGGTATTCATGAACATGTCGGCCATTTCTCTTTCCGACATGGGTGGCTGGACAGCAGCAGCAAGCTGTCTCCACCTCTGGGCATATTCCCTGAAGCTCTCTCTGGAGGACTGAGACATTCCCATCAAGAGGGTCCTGTTAGGAGCCATGTCCAGATTGTATTGGTACTGTCTGATGAAGGCTTCAGCTAAGTCCTTCCAGCATCTGATAGTAGCTCTGGTCAAGTGTGAATACCATTCCCTGGAAGCTCCAGTCAAACTGTCTTCAAAGTAAAACATCCACAGTTTTTCATCCATGGTGTATGCTTTAAGTCTCCCCAGAAAGGACTGTAAGTGAGTTCGTGGACAGGAAGTGCCATTGTATTTCTCGAAGCACGGGGGTTTAAACTTGTGGGAATCCTTACCCCGTCTACTAACCCCATATCCATGACATCAAAACCCAGGGAATTTTGAGACTCCAGAGATCTCAACTTCTCAGCAATTTCATCAAACCTCCTATCATAGACTTCATCACCAGCTCCCATGATAGTGAATTGCTCCTCTTGAGGATCTTCTTGCAAGATCCTGCCTGCTGTAGCATTTCCTTGCACATTACCCGGGATGTTGACTTCCGGATGTAGATGAGGCCCATATACTGGTGGATTAACATGAGGCTGACCCCTTTCATTGTTACTTGTCCCTCCAGTTCCCAGATGGGGTTCTTCCGGGGTTTGTCTTTCTACCAATGCCCTCAAACTTTCTTGACTTTGGGCCAAGCCATTCATTACTTCCATGAATTGGGTCATTTGGTTTCTCATCTCCAGCCTTTCGTTAGCCATCTGAGTTCTGACCTCTAACAGATCTTGCTGAACCTGATCCATTTGGATACCAGGAAGATTGTTGCGAGTAGGATACCGGTGTGGACGGTTGAGAGGGAACACCCGGCGGCGAGCAATAATTCCTGAACCACAACAGAGTTAGTAACAAACAAAACAACATCCTACAAAACAAAACAAGAGTTAGTATGCAATGCAGTATGCTTATTTATTTTCCAAGGTATCCGGCTTGGCTCTTGGTTTTGACCTTTCCAGACCCTGAGGAAGATGCTTTGATGTTGCTTGAGAGAAAGAAAACTCAATGAAACAAACTGACAAATACATTACAAAATGGTGGATCATACATAGTTTGTTTTTACAACACATGCCCCTGAGGGGTCGAAATACAACATGAAAAGAAAAGTACATGAAATGGAAATAACAACAAGCAAAGAAGTCAAACATCTAGTCCAAACTCATCCTCCTTAACCTCCTTCAGAAGTGCTTCAGTTACAGGACCAACCGGATGCTCTGTAATGTTTCTGATAAGAAGGTTTCTGGTGGCAATAGCAGTGGTCAGCTTCTTGTGCCTGTCTTGGTCCTTTGACCTCTTCAAACCAGCCCTAAGCTTCAACTCTGAAATCTCCTTCTGGGCTGCCAGCAAAGCTTCCTGTTGTTTCTTTTCATTGGCCTCCAATTTCTCAATCCTGGCTTGAGTTCTCTTATCTTCTTGAGTACGAGCTTCAGTGATCCTAACCCACCTAGCTTGACTTTCTTTCAGATAGAGATCAGTCCTAGCCTTCTGAAACTGGGCCTCTTTACATGCATTCTTCAAAATTTGCTCCCCAGCTCTCGATTTCTTGATGTAGTCCTCTTCTTTCTCAATCCTGGCTAGATGCTCCACTTTAAGCTTCTCCAACCTCTCAATGTCTAGACGACCATCACTCCTCTCCCAGAGGGTCTTCTTCAGAGCTTGAGACAGATTCTCATTCCTCTCCTTCAGCTTCTCAAATTCTTCCAGGCTGACAGTGGCTGGAGGTGGTACTGTGGATGGTCCAGGTATATTCTCAATGGTAAAAGGCATCCCAGAAATCTGAGCCCTAGCATGAGACCATTCATAATACTGAGCTGAAGCCACGTTATTGCTCCTTCCAAGAATGGCCATCCCTTTGGTCTGGATATTGTTCCAAGCCCAGGATGCTTGTCTGACAACAGCTAGATTAGGCTTTATCTCACAATACAGGGTCTCAGCTAGATCTTGCACTCTAGGAGGGTGAACCAAAGCATAGCCCAATTGCCTCTTAAACAGCAAAGGATTGTAGTTGATGCAACCCTTCACTCCTACTAGAGGTACATTGGGGAACTGTCCACGGCTAGTAATTATGTCCCTGCCTTTGGTGCTTTGGGTGCACCATCTGATGTTATTTGAAGTCAGAGCAATAAGCCTCTTAGCCCAATTCTTCTGTTGGTGAGGATTCAGGAAGGCATCAGTCTTGGGTAAGTGTTTAAGCAGCTAGGTATGGAATAGGGGAGCACAACATCTCACCAACTTCCCTCTTTGCTTCTCATTTCTTTGATGGACAGAATAATAGAAATCTCCCAGCAATGTGGGTACTGGGTTCCTCAGAAGGAAAAGATGAATGGCATTCTTGCTGATAAACTTGGGCTCATCTGCAAATAGTATAACCCCATATATACTGAGGGATAACAATGCACAAACTGCCCTCCATTCTCCCAAGGAGGCCTTCAGGATGGCCTGAGAAGTCAGAAAGTCTAAGTGTAGGCCAGGGATCCCAGCCTTTGTGGTCATGTTCTGCTCAATCAATATAGGTTCCAGGTACAGTGCTTTTGCCACTTCTCCATTGCTGGGAGAAGTCATCTCTGGGTTGAAGGGGATATCACCCCTGACAGGTACTCCAATCAATGATGAGAACTCCTCCAGCAAAGGTCCTAGCTGAAAGTTCTGGAAAGTGAAGCATCTCAAAGGAGGGTCATAAAACTGTAGGCAAGTGTGGATCAAACTCCTCTGAGAAGGGTCTAGGTCCATAACCATATCAAGGATGCTTCCATAATGCTCCCTGAACTATGGGATGTGGTCTGGAGTGATAAGTGCCTGGACCTGCCTGATGCCACTCAGCACAGGCTCAAAGAAGTGGTATGAAATGTTGCTCTTCTTGGGTGCCATGACTGCTGGTGAAGAGCTGAAAACAAGTGCTGATGATGAAGAGTGATACTGGAGATGAGCCACTGATAGGCTGAGACTAGTGATGAAAGTAGCTGAAGCAGGCAACTGATGAAGATAGCTGAGGTAGATAACTGATGAACAGGGGTCTATGCAGATGAAGGGGTCAAAACCAAGCCAGATACAATATGGATACCCTGAAGAAACAAATAAGCAAATGTTGAATGATGCAATGATGATGTATGCAAATGATATGCAAGGGTTTGTGATCAAGCTGGATCTGATTACTGCCTTGATATAAAGGTCCATGTATGTTCAGGCAATCCAGATGGAGGTTTAGAAGTCCAGTAACCAAGGTGGGGGACTCAAATAAAGAGTCACATGTCCATGGTTTAAATCACAAGAACTGTCCAAAGTGAGGTACTCTTAATCAAAACAAGATAACAGGGTATGATGTGGCCAAGGGTACCTGCAAACCTGTAAACAGCCCAACCCCCTCACAGGTGGTGTTCTAAAACAAAGATCCTCAGACTTGGACCAGTTATGAGAAGTGTAAACACTTCTAACCCGGAGGTACAGTGTTTACAATAACCATAAAAGATCCTCCTCTAATTCACCTCAGTTTTTGAAGGTCATAATAATGGTCATCCAGACTTAGCAGGCTTCCCAGATAGCCCTAGCACTACAGGAGATCTGTAGCACAGAGTTCTCAAGAAGAAACCCACATCTGAACCGTGTTTCATATTCCCGCACCAGACCGAAATGGAATGGGAAAGAACATGAACCACTCTAGCCTAGGTGTCACTCAGGTCCCAGGTATAGGATCTTAAACTCTCAGTAGAACCCCACCCACCAAAGCAAAAAACCAGATCCAGCCAGATGACAATACGACAGTATGATGTATAAAGCTGAAGAAAACAATAAATAACTGTACATATAGCAAAAATAAATACAAATATACAAACACAATCAGCACATAACACCCCGATAAACACAAATCAAACAAGCGCTAGGAGGAACCCACAAAAAGAACCAGAAGCCCTGGTTACAGTATAAGGGTCCCCAGCAGAGTCGCCAAGCTGTCGCTCCCACCAAAATGGCACCCGGGTCAAAAGGGGTACAGACGCGAACGGTCGGCGAAAGGAGAGAGAACACACATGGGTGAACTCAAAGGACAAGAGTCGCCAGCTAGGCATTTTTATCCCGGAGGAAAGGTAATGCTGCATAGACCTAGAAAGATATGGATAAGACGGTCGCGAACCAGAGAGTCTGAGAAAGGGGGTTGGTTACAACCTGGGAAGGTATTAGCACCCAGATTGTCCGCCGTACTCGACGGGATCCACGCTTAAAATATTTGTGTTTTAAAGGGGTAGTGTCAGTGCTATTCTGTGTATCAAAGCTGGAAAAGAATGCAAGTGTCAGTGTAAAAGAAGTGTGAAGTGAAATAAGAGAGTGTCAGTGTAAGAAATGAATGAAGCTCAAGACTATGAGGCTTAAAGAATAATGCTGGAAGGAAGGGGAATATACAGAGACTTTTGTTCGATAACTGTTAAGTTATGCCTACGTATCCTCTCGTGCAATGAGGAAGTCAGAACACCGTAGTTCGACCCAAAGAGACTGAAAGATAAATTGACATGTGAACTGCTTACTTGTCTTATGCTCAAGTGTATGACCTGTCTGGCTCAGGTGCAAACTGTCTTGCATTAGACGGAAGAAGCAAGTTCTCGATTATGAGTGAATGAGATGAGAAAAGAATCCCGGAGGAGACGATTATTGTTTGTTCTTGTGTTTTCAGTCTTTTATTGCTTTTTGAAAGTTTGTCATAGGTTAATGAGCTTAAGCCTAAACCAATGGGTTAGTAAACTCATCACATCCTCCCTCTGATTAGGGGTAATGAGGATACCTTAAGTGTGAAGTCAGCATCTCACACTTAATCACCATGATGTAGGATTAAGATCATTAACCTACTTGTGATTATTTAGTTGTTTTTGTTGTTTTTGTTTAGTGTTAAGTAATGAGTTTAAGCCATAATCAAGGATTAAATGGACCCATTACACCATCCTAATAGAAGGATAATAGATGAGAGCATTTAAGCTGAGGAAGATACCTCAACTTAATCCATGATTAGAGATTAACCTCATGACAAAACAAAGCCTTTATTAGAGTGGATTTTAGTTAATGATGAGATTAAGAAGTGATTTTTATGGTTTGTAATACAACTTGAGGGAGACTTGTCCATTAACACTAGGGTTAGTCCTTCTTAACCAATTAAGGAAGAATTAGAACCCTAATGCAAGGCCCAAGTTACAAGCTTGATGTCTTAGTGATTATTAGATGGATTGATTAAAGGATTTAAACACATTAAGGGTTTAACACTTAGGATTAGAGTTATACACTACATCCTAATAGAAGGATGCGGGCATAAGCTTAATCACAAAGCCTTAAAACCTTTAAGGTTTAGTCCCTGATTATGAGATGAGAAGAGAAGACTCAAAGATGACACAAAGGCAAAACTAAATGGGGGACTAATCAAACCCTAATTATTGTCATGCTTGGAGATCCTAGGGTTAATGGGGTTCAAGAGGAAGATCTTCAGAGAAACCACCAGGAAGGAAGCAGATGAAAGGAGGATTGAGAAGCAAAACAACTTGCTTCACTTAAGAAGACAAGTTGCTTAAAGAAAGAAAGAGAAGAAGAGCATGAATGAGCAAGCTCACTCCAATACACAAGATAAAATGCAGCAAAGAAAGTATAAAAGAGGTGAAAAGAGATTGTGAGAAGTGAAGGCAAATTCACTTCTCAAGCAACTTACCACCTGAAATGTTAGCCAAAGAAATGAAATGCAATGCAAATGGGATGAAATGTCATGATGCAAACCAAAGTCAGAAGCATAAACATGATTTTAATGATACTAAGAGATTATGCACACACATGATAAGAGATGAGAGTGATCAAACAAACATAAGGATGCAAATGAGGCATGCATTGAACCATGAACATACATGAAAAGTTATGAAATGCAAATGACATACAACATGGCAAATGAAAGATGCAATGATCAAAAATGATTCTAATATGTCCTAAGATGTCTTATGAATCAAATGGGTGCACAAAATGTCATGGGAAGTCAATGGATGCAAGCAAATGAGAGATGGATGCAAAGGAAGGCACAAATTAGGGTTACAGGCATCATGCAAAGCAAAAATCCAAAACCAGAAGCAAATGACAAGATAAAAATTTGAAAATGCCATCAAAGATACCTTAAACCTATACAAACTCACTGCCCAAAGGAGGGGATCCAACTCTTAACCTAGTGAAAGTTATGAATTTCCTAAGATTGTTAGGGTTTTGGGGTACCTCATCAAGAAAAATGCTAAACAAATTGAAAATGCAAGATCAATTCAAATCCATTTTATCCTATAAACTACATGCTATGCAAGATGCAATGCAAAAATAATCATCATCCAACTCTCAAGGGTTAGGCAGAAATGAATTTTTGAAGTTTGACATAAAATATTGCCTTGAAATGAAATTAAATTCAATGAAAATGATCAAAAGGAATCAAGAACAAAAAAGAAATTTGGTTTGAGAGTTGGACAATGTTTCTAAATGTTTCTAAATGCTATGTGAATTTTTTGGTGATTTTTAGAAACCTAAATGTATTTTTAATTAATTAAAAGTCTTTAATTAATTAAATATAACATTTAAATATTTTAAAAATACTTTTTTAATGCAAAAAATAAAATAAAAATTATTTTTGTGTCTTAAAAATTGATGAAATCTTTGACAACAATTTTCATAATTTTTAAAAGTATTTTGCTATTTTAAATAAAATGTATAAATAAAATGAAAGAAAATGAATTTAAAAATGAAAATAATGAAAGTATGCAAAGGGGAGGGCCAGGATTTTATCTGGGCTTGGACTGGTTGACTGCGCGCCAGATCCAAGGGCCCAGATTCAAATATGGCTAATTTGTTTTATGAATTAATTAAACAGGATTTTAATTAATTAAACATGGATTAGGGTTTTAATGACACATCCTGGCCACACGTTCACGCGCGGGAAAGGGGATCCTATGGCCAAGATTCAAAATTGCTAATTAATCAGGTTTAACCCTAATTAAACTCAGGCGACCGGAGATAAGCTCCGGTCGTCTTCTCCGGCTGCCTCTCTCACCAGAAACACTCAGAACACATCCCCAAGGCCTACAAATCTCCAAAATCAATCATTCAACAATGGGTAACAAGAATCCATGGCCAAAAACAATTTACATTGACTACACAGTGAGAATCGAAGGAAACAAAATCTAGGGCAAAAATTTCAGAACATCACAACATGCTTGTTTCTGGCTCATTTTCAAAAGTAAATAGATCCCCATGATCAGGGCAACATATAGAACAACATTCTAACAAAAAAACAAGGTTCTGGAACATTTGTTCATCTTGTTACCTGAGATTGAGCTTTCAGTCTAGGAGCTTTTTGCTTGCCTCTTTGCCTCGAAATGGTCCCAATGATCCTCTGGATGAAGTTATGAAGCTTGGTTGGAGTTTAAAATGGTTGGTTTGGGAGTTTGAAGTGGTTCTGTTCAGAGAGGGGAAGGAATCGTGTTTCTGATTGAGGAGGTTTCAGGGATGAATGAGGGTAGGGAAATGATCAGGGGAGCATGCTGAGTGATTCTATGGAGTTTGTTTTTATGTTTGATGCTTGTGTGATATGTTTCGAATGAAAATGAATAAGAGGGCAAAGCTTGGTGCTATGGCTTGGAGAGAGTTTCAGGCCTGTGTGTGTGGTGTGTTGTGATGCATTTTGTCCACTTATCACTCTTGGATAGGTCAGAGGAGTTGGTCTGGCCTATCTTGATTGGTATGGGTCTTTATGCAAAAAGTCAAGTTTTGTGTAAGAGAGGTATGGGTCAATAGTAGGCCAAGGACAATAGGGGTGTCCTGCGCAGCAAGGAATGAGGAGGGCCATGGAATCAGTTTTGAAGCCAATTAGCAAGTGGATTAGGGTTTGTATGATGTTTTGCATCTTTGTGACTTTTTGCCCCTTTTGTGATTTCTTGATCCACAAGTCATGAAAATGGACAAACTCTTGGTGCATTCTGAATTTTAGGCCTTGGTTTATGTTTGTACAAAGATTAGAGGTCCATTTGAAAGCACAACTTGCCTTGGCAAAGGGTTTTACAACTTTTCCTCTTTGGTAGAAAACTTGAAATTATGTGATTTTTCCCAACTTTGACAAGCCATAACTTTTGATCCAAAATGAATTAGAATGAGTTCTTGTACTTTTTGGAAAGGGAATGATCCATTCTACAACTTTCATGACCAAAGTTATCCCATTTGAAGCATTTTTTAATCAAAAAGAAAGGATTGAAAAAGTTTCCCAAAATGGCAAGTTTCCATTACAAGTCATTTTCCCAAAAAGGCAACTTTGCAAATGGCTTGAAATTCTTCAATTTTGTGAACTTCTAACATCTTCTATGATCAAATAAAGATCATACACAATCAAAATGATGAAGAACACCCTTTGGTTGGGTCATTGGGGGCCTCAGATGCCCTGATTTTACACTGACTTGTTCAAGAAGTCAACTCTTGATTAGATGCCTTCCCCATGGAATTTCTTCATGAAAATTGATATGCATGATCCTTATACCATATAGAGACCAACAAGAATGACCAAAAAATTTGGAGTTATGGCCTTTGAAACCAAAACCCTAATTCTAGGTCATCTGTGCAGTTAAACCTGGCTCTGCTTCCATGTCATTCTCAGTTCTTGTGATTCTTTGACTTCTTTGATCTTGTGAGGATATAATATGATGCTTGAACATACATGGACCCCTTTGAAGTGATTGAAGACCCTTGGAGTGGCTCAAATAGCTCTTGGATAGCTCAGATCACAAACCCTAGATGCAGATGACTTAGAAGCAATGCAGTGAATCAAAAATGTGGTATGAGATGCTATGATTGAACTTATGCATATGAAATGATCACAAGCCATGGTGTGAATGGGTGAGGGAAAATTTGGGGTGTTTACAAATGCCACTTGGTATTAAAAAGGAAATATGGAAAGTGATTCCTTTCAATTAATTAAGCTATAGTGGTGTGGAATACAAGTATAGTAGTAACAAAATGAACATGGAAAGTGTCAATAGCATTACCTTGGGTGTAAATTAAAAGCATGATTTGATAATTAATAAGGTATTACTAGGTGTTACATTGATTAGTTAGGCACTTCATAGTGCCGATATCAGTACCGATTGCACTGTGAAGTTAAACAAAAAAAATAATATTTACAAATAGCTTTTAATTATAGTGCCACCTGGTATGAAAACATGGAAAAGTGATAATCATCATACACTTAGAAACAATAGAAGTGCAAGTAGCCACATATATTTGGTTATGAAAAATGATTATATAATATTAATTAATTATGATACATTCTTTATTATATAATTTTAATCATTAATAAGTGGTGTATTAATATTTAATTAATATGATTAATGAATATTGGATATTTATTGGACAATGAATTAAACATTTAGAATTGATTAATTATTCAAAACAGTATTTAGAAATAGTTGGTTATTTCATCAAGTTTCTATTTATTTTTTAAAGTTTAAACTTCACATGTCACTTAGATATTATTCTATACAATGAACTTTGAGTATATAGCTAGTACCCACATATTTTTAAAAAAAAAACATGATGCTTATTGCTAAAACCTGTACCACTAGCTACTTGAAATAAATGGTGCGTGAAATTTAATTGTAATTCTTGGGATTCAACAAATGTGATAACAAGTAATATATTTATTAGGACTATAGAAACACATACCTTATGGGATTAATAATTGGGTAACACTTATTACTTGAAATGCCAAACGAGAAAATTGCCTCTGAAAATGGAATGGTAGTGTAGTACTTACTGTATCAAAATAATGAGAGTATTTGGAAATTATCATAGTATAGTAAAATTGTAATGGGTTGTACAATTCAACAAAAAAAATGGATTTTTATTAGAGTTGTTACTGTATGACTTATGTCTTTATGGCCACCCATATATATATGATAAGGTTGAACATTCGTCATGTAGCATACTTGGTCCTCCATAAGATGATTAATGATACACTTATAATTGGGAGGTAACAAATTGTAGTAGTCCAAGGGAAATTAGAACAGTAACTATGCAATGCTTGTATCTAAAATGAAATTAGTAACTTCACTAAATTGGTGTCACCTTGAATACTTAATTAAAAATCTTTCTTGTAGTTTAATTTTAAATCTTATTTAAAACAACTAGTAATAGTAATATATATTAAATTTAATTATTGATATTTCATTTTAGTTATGATTTGAATATTGAATTCAATTATTGGTGATGGATTAACTATTCTGAGTTTAATCGGTGTTGTGTATTTTATGAATTGAGGTTGAATCGTGTTGATACTTGCGTATTATTTGCGAAGTATGATGATAATATTAGAATGGTGAATCTTGTGATTTGAAAATACGTTGGTATGTGAAATTGTGTGATAATTCGAGTGTGATGAATTATTGAAAATATGCATGAATATTAAGACTAGATGACAGTCTTAATTGCATATTATTGTTGAAATTGCACATGCATCATTTATGTCAAGAGGCAATGTTTGCTAGTTCTGTGGAAGCTAGTGACTTGTCCCAAACCTAGAGGACGGGTTTGAAAGCTTAGAGGATGGGCTTTTTGTGTGTTATCGGTCTAGAGAACGGACCCGGTTTAAATGGAAAAACTGAAAAATGATAACAAGTGATTGGTACCACATGCATGAGTTGCATTTGAGTCTTGCATCAAGTCTCATTGTGTCTATGGTTACAATATGAGATTATGTATTTTATGTGAATTGTTGAATTTGTGAAGTTGTGGATTGTGAGTATATACTTGTGAATAGTATGTCTACTTGAGTGATATTATGCTGATGAAACTTTTGAAGTGTGAGAATTATTGTGTATGCTTGTATGCCTTAAATTATATATTATCTTATGATTTCGATAATTATTTGAATTCTCACCCTTCTGTTGGAATGATGTTTTATATGACATCGCTCAGGTATCAAGGAGTAGAGTTGCTTCTAGCGCAAGGTAGCCGTTGGAGTAGTTGTCTTATTTGCTTATTTATTTTGGGTTTTGAGTCGTGCTCTGGTCATGTAACACTGGGGAAACATTTGATTCATGTTTGAAAGATACAATTGTATACTCTATTTATTTTATTATTTTGATTTGAATTTTATGGTGAAGTGACTTTTATGCCTAAGTTGATTAAATGAATGAAGTTTATTTGAGACTTGAATGTTATGAGATTCTTTATGAAAGTGATTCCGCTGCTACATGTTAATGTGAAAAATATATCTGAAAAGCATGATTTTATTTTAAGTGTTATTGAGCATGACAGGTGTTGTATGATATTTTAACTCATGTGTGACACCCTTAATTGAGATGCATGATAAATTACTCTGATTATGTATATATTTTCCATGGGGTTTAGAAGGGTGTTACATTAGTGGTATCAGAGCAGGTCGGTCCATCCAGCCAGGTTGTCTAATGTTGTTTGTCCCCTGGTATGCGATATGTGGGCGAAAACACTGTTGATACGCATTAGTTTTCTAACCTTTGTCTGCATGAGTAGGATTGTAACAAGTGGGGGAGAAGCTTTTGCTTCTCTGAGATATTTTACTCGTGGAATGTTTGTTGGTGTGCAGTGGATTGCAAGGAACACTATTATAGTTTGGTAAAGATTGTTTATACCTCATCATGATTGTCGACTGTCTATTGACAAATTGAGGAACTGATCACCCTTAATCTCTTGTTGATAGTAGACGTAATCCTGTTGAATGGAATAGATGTGTCTTGCAAGCTTAAATGATGTGTAGAGTGAATTATCTGAAGTTAAGCCAAATGCTTACAGCAAGTGAATGAGTCAGTGTAAGATGGTGTTGAGATGTTCATGTTGATGGATACTTTGATTATTAGTGAAAGTGGAGTGTTTTACCAATTGTTTGTGATTTTCCGGAAGTTTTTCCTGATGAGATAAATGAATTACCGTCGGAACGTGAGGTGGAGTTTATGATCGACTTAATTCCTAGAACTAGTTCGGTATCGATGGCTCCATATTGTTTGCCAGCATCGAAATTGAAAGAGTTGAAGAGTCAACTTGAAGTTCTGGTAGAGAAGAGGTTTATTCGTCTGAGTTTGTCACCGTGGGGTGCACTAGTTTTGTTGGTTAAGAAGAAAAAAGGAACTATGAGGTTTTCCGTGAATTATAGACAATTGAACAACGTGACTATTAAGAATAAGTATCCAATTTCGAGGATTGATTATTTGATATATCAGTTAGTTGGTGCAAGTGTGTTCAGTAAGATAGATCTGAGATATGAGTATCATCAGATTCGTGTGAAGACGAAAGTTATTCTGAAGATTACTTTTAGAACGAGGTATGGTCATTACGAGTATTTTGTGATGCCATTTTGTGTGACTAATGCACCAGGTGTACTTATGGAGTACATGAACAAGATTTCCATCCGTATTTGGATAAGTTTGTGGTTGTGTTTATTAATGGTATTTTGATTTATTCGAAGGGTGAATAGGATCATGCCGAGCATCTGAGGATTGTGTTATCTATGTTGAAATAGAAACAATTATATGCTAAATTTTCTAACTGTGAATTTTAGTTGAAGGATGTGAGTTTCCTTGGTCAGGATATTTCGAGTAGTGGTATTTCAGTTGATTCGTCGAAGGTTGAAGCTGTATCGTAATGGGAAGCTCCAAATCTGTTTTTGAGATTAGAAGTTTTCTTGGTTTGGTAGGTTATTATCAGAAATTCTTTGAAGGATTTGCTAAGTTATTTTTGGAGTTGACGCAGTTGACTAGGAAGGGTCAAGCTTTTGTTTAAAATGCAAAATGTGAATAAAGTTTTCAAGAGCTTAAGAGAAGGTTGACGATAGCTCCTGTTTTTATTTTTCTGAATCCGGCAAGACCTTTATTGTGTATTTTGATGCTTCATTGATGGTTTGGAAGGTGTGTTGATGCAACATCAGCAAGTTGTAGATTATTCTTCAAGGCAACTTAAAGTGCATGAGAGGAATTATCTGACGCATGACTTAGAGTTGACTGCTGTTTTGTTTGTGTTAAAGCTTTGGAGGAATTATTTGTTTGGATCGATATTTGAGATCTTTAGTGATCATAAGAGTTTGAAGTATCTCTTTGATCGTAAAGAATTAAATGCAAGGCAGAGGAGATAGTTGGAAAATTTGAAAGACTATGATTTTAGTTGAATTACCAACTGGGTAAAGCAAACATGGTAGCTGATGTAGTGAGTCAGAAATATTTGCATATGTCGATGATGATGGTAATAGAGTTGGAAATGATTGAGCAATTTCGAGATATGAGTTTAGTTGTAAAGAGATTTCTGATGGAGTTAAACTTGGTATGTTGAAGCTTACTAGTGGTATTCTTGATGAGATTAGAGAAGATCAGAAATCTGATTTGATTTTGGTAGAACAGTTGACTTTGGTCACTCAAGGTGGAGGTGATGATTTTTGGATTGATGAGAATGGTATCATGAGATGTCGTGATCGAGTTTGTGTTCTGAATATTGTCGAGTTGAAGAAGAGTATTTTTGAGGAAGGGAATCGTAATGGATTAAGTATTCATCTGGGTGCGACTAAGATGTATTAAGATTTGAAGAAAGTATTTTGGTGGCCTTGTATGAAGAAAGATATTCCAAAACTAGTGTATTCTTGTTTGATTTGTCAGAAATCAAAGATCGAACATCAGAAACCGTCGGGTTTAATTCAACCGTTATCTATCCCTAAGTGGATATGGGATATTATATTGATGGATTTTGTGTCTGGTTTACCTAGAACACTGAGTAATTTTAAGGCTATTTGAGTTATTGTGGATAGATTGATGAAATATGTTCACTTTATTCCGATGAGAATGGATTACCCATTGGAGAAGTTAACGAAGTTGTACATTGAGAGGATTGTCAGCTTGCATGATATTCCATCTAGCATTGTGTCAGATAGAGATCCGAGAATTTGGAAGAGTTACAAAGTACTTTGGGTATGAAGTTGCGTTTGAGTTCTACTTATTATCCGCAGACTGATGGTTAGATGGAGAGGACGATTCAATCACTTGAGGATATTTTAAGAGCATGTGCATTGGAATCAGGAGGTGACTTGGGAACTTGAGAGTCAGATGATGAAGTCTATTCTTGAGTTGTTCGTTTGAGGCAATTTTCGAGGGCGAAAATCTTTTAAGTGGAGGAGAGTTGTAACATCCCGATTTTAGTAATTATTTATTTATTATATTAATTAATTGTGTGATTTTGTGCCTAATTAAATTATTTGAATAAATTGAATTATGTGATTTATTTGAATTAATTGATTTAATTTAATTAATTGAATTATTTTATTTATTTTAATTGGAGGAATAAAATAGATTTATTAGATTTAATTGAATTCATTGATTTATTGGATTAAATTGAATTATTTGATTTAAGTTAATTATTTAAATTAATTGATTTATTATATTTGGTGGAATAAAATAGATTTGGTAGAAAATATTAATTGGGCCCAATAGTAGGTGTGTGATTAGAAAGTGTGAGAATGAGTTAGTAAGTCCAATAAGAAAATTGAGAAATTGATAAAAGAAGAGAATGAGATAAAATAGGGTTAGATGTGGGAAGAGGCAAAAATATGCTAGAAGAGAGAAGAGGAGAAGAAAAGAAAACTCAAGAACAAAGTTCAAGAATCCAAGAGTAAAATCAAGGTAAGGGTGGGTTTTTATATGATTATTGGGATTGTATGATATTGTATAATGGGTAAAAATATGTTTAAAATGAAACCCCTAATTTCCATGATTTTATAATTGCTAGGTTTTGATGATAATCTTTGACTTTTGACAATTAATTTTGATTGAAATTGATATAAATCGGTGAATTTTGTTATTGTTCCTTGAAACCAATTAAAATAGGATGATTACTTGATATTAGTATCGGAAGCAGAGCATGACTTTTAGTTTCATCGCCTACTGTAGTGCATTGCCTTAGGATAGGTAGTGCCTTTTTGGAGAACAAATGGTACCCCTAGATGATGAAAAACAGAAGAAAATAAAATGGCTAAGAATTATGTACAATAGCTTACAATTGTAATTTGAATGTCAAGTGAGTGATAAAGCCAATATGTAATGAATCCTACACCCCTAAAATAACGCCACTTGGTATTAAAAAGGAAATATGGAAAGTGATTCCTTTCAATTAATTAAGCTATAGTGGTGTGGAATACAAGTATAGTAGAAACAAAATGAACATGGAAAGTGTCAATAGCATTACTTTGGGTGTAAATTAAAAGCATGATTTGATAATTAATAAGGTATTACTAGGTGTTACATTGATTAGTTAGGCACTTCATAGTGCCGATATCAGTACCGATTGCACTGTGAAGTTAAACAAAAAAAATAATATTTACAAATAGCTTTTAATTGTAGTGCCACCTGGTATGAAAACATGGAAAAGTGATAATCATCATACACTTAGAAACAATAGCAGTGCAAGTAGCCACATATATTTGGTTATGAAAAATGATTATATAATATTAATTAATTATGATACATTCTTTATTATATAATTTTAATCATTAATAAGTGGTGTATTAATATTTAATTAATATGATTAATGAATATTGGATATTTATTGGACAATGAATTAAACATTTAGAATTGATTAATTATTCAAAACAGTATTTAGAAATAGTTGGTTATTTCATCAAGTTTCTATTTATTTTTTAAAGTTTAAACTTCACATGTCACTTAGATATTATTCTATACAATGAACTTTGAGTATATAGCTAGTACCCACTTGTTTTTAAAAAAAAAACATGATGCTTATTGCTAAAACTTGTACCGCTAGCTACTTGAAATAAATGGTGCGTGAAATTTAATTGTAATTCTTGGAATTCAACAAATGTGATAACAAGTAATATATTTATTAGGACTATAGCAACACATACCTTATGGAATTAATAATTGGGTAACACTTATTACTTGAAATGCCAAACGAGAAAATTGCCACTGAAAATGGAATGGTAGTGTAGTACTTACTGTATCAAAATAATGAGAGTATTTGGAAATTATCATAGTATAGTAAAATTGTAATGGGTTGTACAATTCAACAAAAAAATGGATTTTTATTAGAGTTGTTACTGTATGACTTATGTCTTTATGGCCACTCATATATATATGATAAGGTTGAACATTCGTCATGTAGCATACTTGGTCCTCCATAAGATGATTAATGATACACTTATAATTGGGAGGTAACAAATTGTAGTAGTCCAAGGGAAATTAGAACAGTAACTATGCAATGCTTGTATCTAAAATGAAATAAGTAACTTCACTAAATTGGTGTCACCTTGAATACTTAATTAAAAATCTTTCTTGTAGTTTAATTTTAAATCTTATTTAAAACAACTAGTAATAGTAATATATATTAAATTTAATTATTGATATTTCATTTTAGTTATGATTTGAATATTGAATTCAATTATTGGTGATGGATTAACTATTCCGAGTTTAATCGGTGTTGTGTATTTTATGAATTGAGGTTGAATCGTGTTGATACTTGCGTATTATTTGCGAAGTATGGTGATAATATTAGAATGGTGAATCTTGTGATTTGAAAATACGTTGGTATGTGCAATTGTGTGATAATTCGAATGTGATGAATTATTGAAAATATGCATGAATATTAAGACTAGATGATAGTCTTAATTGCATATTATTGTTGAAATTGCACATGCATCATTTATGTCAAGAGGCAATGTTTGCTAGTTCTGTGGAAGCTAGTGACTTGTACCAAACCTAGAGGACGGGTTTGAAAGGTTAGAGGACGGGCTTTTTGTGTGTTATCGGTCTAAAGAACGGACCCGATTTAAATGGAAAAACTGAAAAATGATAACAAGTGATTGGTACCACATGCATGAGTTGCATTTGAGTCTTGCATCGAGTCTCATTGTGTCTATGGTTACAATATGAGATTATGTGTATTATGTGAATTGTTGAATTTGTGAAGTTGTGGATTGTGAGTATATACTTGTGAATAGTATTGTCTATTTATTTTATTAATTTGATTTGAATTTTATGGTGAAGTGACTTTTATGCCTAAGTTGATTAAATGAATGAAGTTTATTTGAGACTTGAATGTTATGAGATTCTTTATGAAAGTGATTCCGCTGCTACATGTTAATGTGAAAAATATATCTGAAAAGCATGATTTTATTTTAAGTGTTATTGAGCATGACAGGTGTTGTATGATATTTTAACTCATGTGTGACACCCTTAATTGAGATGCATGATAAATTACTCTGATTATGTATATATTTTCCATGGGGTTTAGAAGGGTGTTACATTAGTGGTATCAGAGAAGGTCGGTCCATCCGGCCAAGTTGTCTAATGTTGTTTTTCCCCTGGTATGCGACATGTGGGTGAAAACATTGTTGATACGAATTAGTTTTCTAACCTTTGTCTGCATGAGTAGGATTGTAACAAGTGGGGGAGAAGCTTTTGCTTCTCTGAGATATTTTACTTGTGGAATGTTTGTTGGTGTGCAGTGGATTGCAAGGAACACTATTATAGTTTGGTAAAAATTGTTTATACCTCATCATGATTGTCAACTGTCTATTGACAAATTGAGGAACTGATCACCCTTAAATCAAAGGCTTGTAAACTCATTATATCCTCCCTGATTAGGGATAATGAGCCTACTTAAGTATGAGATAAACATCTCAACTTAATTGCCATGAGGATGTAGGATTAAGATCATTAACCTACTTATGATTAATTAGGTGTTTTTTGGGTTTTTTTTTAGTGTTAAGTAATGAGTTTAATCTCTAATTACAGATTAGTGAACTCATTACACCATCCTAATAGAAGGATAATAGATGAGAACACTTAAGTTAAGGAAGGTACCTCAACTTAATCCATGGTTAGGGATTAAATTCATTATATAACAAAGCCTTTATTAAGTGGATTTTAATTAAGGGATGAGATTGAGAAATGAGTTTTATGATTTGTAAGACAACTTGAGGGGGACTTGTCCATTAAACACTAGGGTTAGTCCCTCTTAACCATAAGGAAGAGTTAGAACCCTAATGTAAGGCCCAAGTTACAAGCTTATGTCTTGATGGTTATTAAGTGTTTTGATTAAGAGATGTAAACAAATTAAAGGTTTAACACTTAGGATTAAAGTTATACACTCCATCCTAAGAAAAGGATGCAAGCATAACCCTAATTCCAAAGTCCTAAAACTTTAAGAGTTTAGTCTCTGATTAAGAGATGAGAAGAGAGAGACTCAAAGAAGACTCAAAGGTGAAAGACTAAAGGGGGACTATATACAACCCTAAAGTTAACATGCATGGTTATCCTATGGTTTGTGAAGCTCAAGAGAAGTCTTCAAGATGGCCACCAAGGAAGAAGCAGATGAAAAGAGAAGAAAGGAGGATTAAGTTACTTACTTCATTTAAGAAGATAAGTAAACCTAAGAGAAAGAAAAGAAAGGAAGATGCACAAGTGAATGAAATTTACTTCAAACGCAAGTGAAATTCTGGGATCAGATACGTGATGTCGAACCAGATGTTTAAACACTTGAAATCTTAAACAAAACTTAATGAGCTGGTAAATTAAATAACACAGGAAATTGTTAACCCAGTTCAGTGTATCTCCACACTTACATCTGGGGGCTACCAAGCCAGGAAGGAAATCCAATATAAGTAATATTAATTATGGAGTTAAACCAACCAGTTTAATCCTTCACTTAATATCTACCCAAGGCAATTTCTACTTAAGACTCAACTTAGATATGAGTACCTACTCACTCCCCCTCAATCACACAGTGATCTTTACAATGATTAATAAAATTGAAGTCACACTTCAAACACAACAGCTTGATCTTACTTAAAAGTTTCAATCAAGACACAATTCACTTTTTGCTTAAAAGCTCATAAAGTGACAAACAATTAAAACCTGCTTAAAATAACCAGCTTCACAAACACCCTTTACATTCTTCTAAAATTCGTGCTCTTTTCTTGAGTGTTTCAGTTCCTTAAATAAATGCTTGGTTTGTGGGCTTTTTGCAAGTTATCCAGACTTTGATAAATCCCACAGTCATCTCCTTGAATTAGGTTGAGTTAGTTTGTTCTCTCCTTGAATCAAGGTGAGTTAGTTATTCTGTTACACTGGAACCAGATAACTAAGCTTCCTAAATATGCGCCTTGGAGTACTTATCTTTTATAATTAATTCCAGATAATTTCTCCTGAATTTACTCACTTCTGTTACGCATCATTTAAGTCAGATAACAGGTTTGCGATGTCACAACATCTGGTGTGACATCCTGATGTCTTGACCTAAGTTCATTAACTTTTACTTTGTTTGTCAATGTCACAACATCTGGTGTGACATCCTGAACTAAGTTCATAACTTCTTGTTTATCAAAAATTCTGCCAATTCTTAACATCTACAAACTCCCCCTTTGGCTAATTTTTGGCTAACACAATCTTCTGGTTTTATCAGAGAGCAGCAGAGTTCTTTTCTGTTGAATCATGTGAGGGCTAATAATTTGATCCCCCTCAAACATGTATGTATACTGCTATGACTTGTTCAACAAATTTTGATATATCAATGATCATTCAAATATAACTTAGTTCAGAAGACAGAAATCAGCATTGTTCAGATAGCAGGCATTAACAGCAGCAGGGAATGTTCAATACACTTCTCCCCCTTGTTAGACAGAAATTTGGGGCCAAACATTACAGAAGCAGAGAGAAAAAAAAATCAAAATTACAAAGCAGAACTACAATGCAGAACAGACAATACATTTTCCACCACAACCAGCTTCACTCAGACTCAGCATACTCTGTATCCTCTGAATCTTCAGACTCAGCATCAGATCCATCCACATTCCCAGCAACCTCTTCCAGCTCTAGTCTTTGAATTATGTTCTCAATCTTTTTCTTCCTTTCATCCAGCTCTTTGCAAGTTGTCTTGAGCTCTGCAATTAGGGCTGCCTTGGATATAAGAGTCTTGACATTGGATGGTCCAGCAGATGTCCCACTTGGAGCTTCAACATCTGCAGCATGATGGCTCAGAAACAGTTTGTAGTGAAAGGACAGTGGACTCTCCCTCTTACAGATAGAATCCTTGTCAGTAAGGATTCCTGGATATTGGTTGAGAATTACTCCACAAAGCAGTGAGGGGAAGGCTATTGGAAGCTTGATTGTTGAGGTTCCTGCATGCTTGAGAGTTTGATCAAAGATATATGTCCCATAATCCAACTTGGTTTGGGTGCTTACAGCACAGATAAACCTCCCAAGCCCAGTAGCTATAGATGAGGTGTGGTTAGTAGGGACCCAGTTGACTGTTCCAATCCTGTGCAGCATAGCATACTTTCTGGTTAACAGGCTGACAGATAGTTTGCCTTTGACTAGCCATGACTTGACCTGGTTGGCAGTGATTATTTTGCAGACTTGATTGTCAGTTTTGCCCAGCTCATTTGGCCCATCTGATTCTCTCCCAAGGTACTGATTTATCACCCTAGGAGAAAAATCAACACATCTCCCCCTGACATATACCTTCCTGAAATCCTCAGATTTCCCATCAGCACACCCTTCTTGTAGATTAACTATAAACTCTTTGACCAGCAGTTCATAACAGGGAGAAAAGTTGGAGACAGTTTTGAATAAACCAGCATTGGAGATTAAATCTATTATCTCAGTGCACTCCAAAGCATTGCTACCCAGCTCTCTTTCCAAAGCCACCCTTCTTTGATAGACATACTTCCACTTGCTTACACTGGAGACATGGTGGAAGGACACATTGTCCAGGGGTGCTTCAGGAATAGCAGTGGCAGTCCTAGGAGGTGCTGGCTTGTTCCTGGGTTGGGATGTTGGGACATCCTCCTCAACATCAGAGTCAGATGGAGTTGTAGCCTTCCTCTTCTGGGTGCTTACCTTACTCCATTGCTTTGTAGGTCCAAAGGCAACTTTGACCTTGTCCTTCTTGGGAGTTAACTGTCTCTTCTCAGAAGTTGCATGAGCAGCTGGCTTCTTATCCTTCCTAGCCTTAAGCCTCTTGGCTATGCTAGGGTTAACAGATGCTATGATCTCTGTGTCAGAGTCATCATCTAGGTTTTCAACAGGTGGAGGTTGGGAAGCCACATTTTCAGCAGCTTGATCAACAGGAGCTTGATCATCAGTAGCTTTATCATCAGTAGCTTGATCATTTGGGGCTTTGTCATGGCCCTCAGATGTTTCAGCATTGTTAGGGACATCCTGTGAAGCAGGTATGTCTTCTTCAGCTTGGCTGCTTGGTTCATCTTGTGGAGCAGGCATACTGTTCAGGGGAACAGACACCCCAGGCACAACTCTTTGTTCAGAAAGGATCCTGTTTACAAGTTGTTTGATTAATGCGTCCACATAAGCAGAGGCTTTGGGGTTGCTGGAAGATGAAGGAGTTCCCTTGCTTTTGCTGAAGACTGGCTCCTTAGGTCTTCTTGCATGGGGAGTCCTGGGTTTTTGAGCAATAGGAATGCTTCCTCTGATCTCATTTATAGGAGTAGCATCCATTGGTACTATAGAGATTGGAGTTGCGTTCACCACGTCTTCTTGATTGAGACCCTCATCAATGGAGTTAGGGTTTTGATGTTGAGACATTTTTTCGATTGTAGTGGAAATGTGTAAAGGTTTGATAGATTTTGATGAGTTTAGAGATTCAGTTGTAGCATGCAAAACGTTTAGTTGAGCTAGTGGGAATGTGAGAAGCTGAGAGCACTTTTGTACATAAATAGAATCCGTTGCTAGTGGAATTTTTAAGATTGGAATACAAACAGTTATTGCCCAGACTAGTGCTGCCATCTGGTGATCATGCCACACGATGTCATGAGACATGTTGGCACTTCTCCATAACTGCTATATTTCACATATGCAGATTCCCAATTTACCCCTTAGGTTTTCAAATTGGGTAGCATCCAAAGCCTTAGTAAATATGTCAGCTAATTGCAGCTCTGTGGCTACATGCTCTAATGTGATCATCTTCTCTTCCACAAGGTCTCTGATGAAATGATGTCTGATATCTATGTGCTTAGTTCTGCTGTGTTGGATAGGATTTTTGGAGATGTTAATAGCACTTAAATTGTCACAGTACAATGTCATGACATCTTGTGGGACATTGTATTCTGTGAGCATTTGTTTCATCCATACCAGCTGTGAACAACTGCTACCAGCTGCAATATATTCAGCTTCAGTAGTGGATAAGGACACACAATTTTGTTTCTTACTGAAGCAAGAAATTAAATTGTTCCCTAGAAAGAAGCATCCTCCTGATGTACTCTTTCTATCATCAGCACTTCCAGCCCAGTCAGCATCACAAAATCCAGTGAGGATTGGTTCACAACCATGAGAGTACATTATGCCATAGTCACATGTACCATTTACATATTTCAAGATCCTTTTAACCTGGTTTAGATGGCTCACTTTTGGTTCAGCTTGATACCTTGCACACACACCTACTGCAAAAGCTATATCTAGTCTGCTAGCTGTAAGATATAGTAGACTTCCAATCATGCTTCTGTACAAGCTTTGGTCCACACTCTCACCTTTGTCATCCTTTGTCAGTTTTAAATGAGTGGGGGCAGGTTTTCTCTTGTGACTTGCATTGTCCATCCCAAACTTCTTGACAGTGTTCTTTGCATACTTGCTTTGGGATATGAACATGGAGTCCTCCATCTGTTTGATTTGCAGTCCAAGGAAGTAGGTTAGTTCTCCCACTAGACTCATT
Source organism: Lathyrus aphaca (assembly GCA_963966055.1). Taxonomy (NCBI): domain Eukaryota; kingdom Viridiplantae; phylum Streptophyta; class Magnoliopsida; order Fabales; family Fabaceae; genus Lathyrus; species Lathyrus aphaca. The sequence goes on along the minus strand of OZ014521.1, from coordinate 318,746,852 downwards.
TCAAACTCAGACTCCATTTGAGTAACAAAATATTTAGCCATCCTGTCTGACATCCCACCAAACACTATGTCATCCACATATATTTGAGCAATCATAACCTTTCCCTCTTCATCTTTTACAAACAGGGTTTTGTCTATTCCTCCTTTTCTGTATCCATGTTTAATGAGAAAGGTGGTCAGTCTTTCATACCATGCTCTGGGAGCTTGCTTTAGACCATACAAAGCCTTCCTCAACTTATATACATGATCTGGACAACTTCGATCAACAAATCCCTTTGGTTGCTCCACATATACTTCTTCATTAAGGTACCAATTTAGGAAGGCACTTTTAACATCCATCTGAAATAGTTTGAACTTTAAGATGCAAGCAATTCCTAGAAGTAGTCTAATGGATTCAAGTCTTGCTACTGGTGCAAAAGTTTCATCAAAATCTACCCCTTCAATTTGTGTATACCCTTGAGCCACAAGCCTAGCCTTGTTTTTTGTAACTACTCCCTGCTCATTAGACTTGTTTTTGTACACCCACTTAGTGCCAATCACATTAATGTCATCAGGCCTAGGAACAAGATCCCATACTTCATTCCTTGTAAACTGGCCTAATTCTTCCTGCATAGCAGAGATCCAGTACTCATCATTCAGAGGTTCCTTGATGTTCTTAGGTTCTATCTTTGAAACAAAGTAGGAGCCTGAGATCACCTCTCTTGATCTAGTGATGACACCTCTGTTGGGATCACCAATTATCAGTTCTTTAGGATGATCTTTCTGGATTCTGATGGAGGGAGGTTTGTTGGATTGCTCTGACTTTGCCTCAGTTAAAGTGAAGTCAAGATTATCACTTTCTATTTCAACTTCAGCTTGATTGTCAGCAGATGTTCCAACATCATCAGCAACATATGTCTTTGCATAGGCATCATCAATGATCACATTTATTGACTCCATTATAACCTTGGTTCTGGAGTTAAATACTCTGTAAGCTCTGCTATTTATGGAGTATCCAAGAAATATCCCTTCATCACTCTTAGGGTCCATCTTCCTTCTTTGATCCCTATAAGCCAGAATGTAGCACTTACTTCCAATATACATGAAAGTACTTGACTGTAGGTTTTCTACCCTTCCAGACTTCTTAGATGGTGGATAAAGTTCCCTTTCTTAGTGTGACTCTATTGTGGATGTAGCATGTTGTGTTCATAGCTTCAGCCCAAAAATACAGGGGTAACTTTTTGGCATGAATCATGGCTCTAGCTGACTCCTGAATAGTTTTGTTTTTTCTTTCAACAATCCCATTCTGTTGAGGGGTGATGGGAGAAGAATACTCATGGTTGATCCCTTCTGAAGAACATAAATCTGAAAAAAATTTATTCTCAAATTCCTTTCCATGATCACTTCTTATTCTGACCACACAGCTTGCTTTTTCTCTTTGGATCATATGGCACAGATCTTTAAATACCTCAAACACATCAGACTTTTCTTTGATGAAGCTTATCCAGGTATATCTTGAGAAGTCATCAACAACCACATAGGCATATCTTTTTCCACCAAGACTCTCTACCTGCATTGGTCCCATAAGGTCCATGTGCAATAATTCCAAGACTTTGGAAGTTGTCAGATGTTGAAGCTTTGGGTGTGACATCTTGGTTTGCTTGCCTATTTGACATTCACCACAAACTGTACTTTCATCAATCTTAAGTCTTGGGATCCCTCTTACAGCCTCCATAGATATAATCTTCTTTATTCCTCTGAGATGGAGATGGCCCAGTCTTTGATGCCACAGCTTCACTTCTTCTTCTTTGGCTAAGGAACAAGTAGATGTGAGGATGAAATCTTGGGGTTCCCACATATAGCAGTTATCTTTTGATCTGGCTCCTCTCATGATCACTTTCTGTTCTTTATCAGAAACTATGCAATCAGATTTGGTGAAGTTGACACTGTAACCTTGGTCACATAACTGACTTATGCTGATCAAGTTAGCAGTTAATCCTTTTACCAACAGCAAATCATCTAGACTTGGTACACCTGAGCAGTCCAGGGTCCCAACTCCCTTGATTTCCCCTTTTGCTCCATCTCCAAAGGTTACATAGCTGGATGAGTGTGACTTTAAGTCCACTAACAGATTCTTCAGTCCAGTCATGTGCCTTGAGCAGCCACTGTCAAAATACCAGTCTTCCTTAGCAGATACTCTGAGAGATGTGTGAGCTATAGAGGCAACAACCTGCTTGGACCATTTGTGCCTGTTGTGAGGTTTCCTTTGATGCATCTTCCTTGGGTAGTGTCCATCTCTAAAGTTCCAAGGTTGCCTGGTGACCTTGTTCTTAGGCATGTACTGGTAGCTTTGATCAGCATAAAGACTAGCTTTAGGTATCCAAATTTTCTTGATGACCTCTGTCTTCTTCTTAAGAGGGTGTTGGGAACTCTGATTGGGGTATCCATGCAGCTTGTAGCAAAAAGGTTTGATGTTACCAAACCTTCCTCAGTGATGACATCTCCATCTTTGATATTTCTTTTTCATCATGTTTTTGTCATGATGTTGAGACATCTGCTTGAACATCTTGTTTGACTTCATGGGATTTGGAGTTGATTGGCTGGTGCTAGCCTCAAAGTTTTGAGCTTTATTAAATCCCAGCCCAGTCCTATCCCCTGAGTGCTTGTTGTTGTTGAGAATGGCATCCAGTGTGTTTGAGCCACTGTTCAGCATTCTGATAGATTTGGACATATGCTCCATTTTGGAGTTGAGTAGGCTGACTTCACTTTTCAAAGTGTTAATGATCTCTAGATGACTTGTCTTTTCAGCCTTTAATTCCTCAATCTGCTTCTTCTGCTATTTATTTTCCATGCATACTTCAGTGCTCCTTTTACACAGCATCCTGTAAGATGCTTCAAGCTCTTCAAATGTCAGATCCTCATCACTGGATCCCTCTTTAGTTTCACATACTCCAGCTAGAGCAGTGATGTGCTTTGCAGATTCTTCTTCTGACTCACTACCTGAGTATTCATCTGACCAGGACACAGAGAGACCTTTCTTTTGCTTCTTTAGGTAGGTTGGGCATTCACTTCTAATGTGTCCATACCCTTCACATCCATGACATTGGATCCCTTTTCCTTGGTTAGTCTTCTCATCATAGTTTGACTTTCTATTAGAGTCATAAGGTCTTTTATTCTCAGAGGTTGAGTTTCTTCCACTTTGTCTGGGCCTGTTTTCCATTCTTTTGAGAATTTTGTTAAATTGTCTTCCAAGCATAGCAATTGATTCTGATAAGTTGTCCTCAGAGCCTGCTTTATGACTTTCTTCTTCTTTATTAGTGTTTGAGACCACGGCTATGCTTTTGTTTTTCTTCACAATTGTATCATTCATTCCCATCTCAAAGGTTTGAAGGGAACCAATGAGCTCCTCAACCTTCATTGTGCAGATGTCCTGAGCTTCTTCTATGGCAGTAACCTTCATGTCAAACCTCTTTGGCAATGATCTGAGAATCTTCCTTATCAACTTTTCATCACTCATCTTCTCTCCCAAGGCACCAGAAGTATTAGCAATTTCCAAGATGTTCATGTAAAACTCATGAATGGTCTCATCTTCCTTCATCCTCAAGTTCTCAAACTTGGTGGTAAGAAGTTGAAGTCTTGACATCTTCACCTTTGATGTTCCTTCATGAGTAGTTTTGAGAGTGTCCCAAACATCCTTGGCCATCTCACAGTGATGCACAAGCCTAACTATGTTCCTGTCAATGCCATTGAATAAGGCATTTAAGGCTTTGGAATTTCCAAGTGCTGACTCTTCTTCCTCCTTGCTCCACTCTTCTTCAGGCTTTATCACTTTTGCCCCATCCTTATTGTCTTGGACAGGGTGCTCCCATCCTTTGTTAACTGCTTTCCAAGCCCTGCTATCAAGAGATTTCAAGAATGCTATCATTCTTGGCTTCCAGTAATCATAGTTGGATCCATCCAAGATAGGTGGTCGATTCACAGATCCTACATCTCTGTCCATGTTCCCAAAATTTGCAGTCCCTAGATCTCACCCAGTTATACAGGCAGGGTGCCTGCTCTGATACCTATTGAAATTCTGGGATCAGATACGTGATGTCGAACCAGATGTTTAAACACTTGAAATCTTAAACAAAACATAATGAGCTGGTAAATTAAATAACACAGGAAATTGTTAACCCAGTTCAGTGTATCTCCACACTTACATCTGGGGGCTACCAAGCCAGGAAGGAAATCCAATATAAGTAATATTAATTATGGAGTTAAACCAACCAGTTTAATCCTTCACTTAATATCTACCCAAGGCAATTTCTACCTAAGACTCAACTTAGATATGAGTACCTACTCACTCCCCCTCAATCACACAGTGATCTAAACAATGATTAATAAAATTGAAGTCACACTTCAAACACAACAGCTTGATCTTACTTAAAAGTTTCAATCAAGACACAATTCACTTTTTTCTTAAAAGCTCATAAAGTGACAAACAATTAAAACCTGCTTAAAATAACCAGCTTCACAAACACCCTTTACAGTCTTCTAAAATTCATGCTCTTTTCTTGAGTGTTTCAGTTCCTTAAATAGATGCTTGGTTTGTGGGCTCTTTGCAAGTTATCCAGACTTTGATAAATCCCACAGTCATCTCCTTGAATTAGGTTGAGTTAGTTTGTTCTCTCCTTGAATCAAGGTGAGTTAGTTATTCTGTTACACTGGAACCAGATAACTAAGCTTCCTAAATATGCGCCTTGGAGTACTTATCTTTTATAATTAATTCCAGATAATTTCTCCTGAATTTACTCACTTCTGTTACGCATCATTTAAGTCAGATAGCAGGTTTGCGATGTCACAACATCTGGTGTGACATCCTGATGTCTTGACCTAAGTTCATTAACTTTTACTTTGTTTGTCAATGTCACAACATCTGGTGTGACATCCTGAACTAAGTTCATAACTTCTTGTTTGTCAAAAATTCTGCCAATTCTTAACATCTACAACAAGTATAATGTACAAAAATAAGAGAGAAAGAGAAGTTAGATGTGGATGCACATCCTCACCTTAAACAACTTACCATAAGCCCCTGAAATGTTAGTTGAACATATAAAGAAAGAAATGAAATGCAAATGAAACAAAAAAAGGTGCCAAGACCAAAGTCAGAAGTCAATATGCAATGCAAATGAGTTATGAGATGATGCAAAGTCACACATAATGCATATGTATGATCATACAAGAGATGGATGCAAATGAAGGCAAGTTAGAAGCTTGAAAACACATGTATGTTCCTGAAATGTTATGAATGCAAAGCATACCAAATGGATGAATAAATGATCAAGCTATGTTCTAACATTTCCTAGGGTGTCTAAGATTACATATGGATGTAAGAAATTTCATGGCAAGTTCATGTATGGATGCATATGCAAGATGAATGCAAACGAACATGTAAAATTAGGGTTTTATGAATGTATGAGATGCACATGACCAAAACAGAAGCAATGCACAAGATAAAAAATTGAAAATGCACTCAAAGGAACCCTAAACCTATACTAGGTTACCATCCAAAGGGGGAGGTCAGAAGCTAAACCTAGAAGAAGTTATGGATTTTCTAAGTTTGCTAGGGTTTTTGGGTGATCCTCAATGTAAAATGCAAAATAATTTATAAATGAAAGATAAAAATGAAACAAAAATGTTTTTAGATGCTAGAGGGCATGTACAAAGCAAGGCAAAAAGAATCATTCACAAAATCAACTTGGTTCTAGGGTTATGAATTTTTGAAGTTAGGGTTAGAAAATGAACATTTTTAAGAACCCTAATTCATTGAAAAATCTCAAAGTAAGATCAAAACCAAAAAGAAATCTGTAAGATGAGTTTGTAAATGTTTCTAAATGTCTAAGAATGCCCTCTGAGTTTTTTGGTGATTTTTAAATACTTAAATGTATTTTTAATTAATTAAAATGAATTAATTAATTAAATAAAACATTTAAATGATTTAACAATACTTTTTTAATACAAAAAAATAAAAATAAAAATATTTTTGGTTTCTGAAAATTAATAAAAGTCATGATAAAAAATTTCAGATTTTTTTAATGATTTTTGCTATTTTTAAATAAATGAACAAAATAAAATAGAAAGAAATAAAAATAAAATGAAAAGTATAAAGATTGGATGGTTCAGATGGAAAGTTGACAAGATCAGTGGCGCATATGGGAAGTCAGCTTGACTCAAGGTATGCACATCTAAGGGTCCAAGTTCAAAGTTCCTAAACGCGCGCTAATGGGTGGCTAGGATCTGGTCTGGATAATTAATTTTGTTTAAACTTAATTAATCAGGATTAGGGCTAATTGGACACATCTGGGCCATTCAAAAACGCGCGCGAACTCACATACAAGGGTCTACATTCAAACGCAGCCTAAACGTGATTAAACCCTAACAACTTTCAGATGACCGGAACAGTGGTTCCGGTCATCTTCTCCGACCAACCAAAAATTCCATCTCTCTATTTAAGCCTCTAAAACCTAATTTCTTTGCCCAGAAATGATCCCCATACATCATACATCAAGAATCATTAAACAAACAACATTTATAACACATCAAAAGAGAGATTCGAAGCAAATCAGTTTTAGGTCAAAAATTTCAGAGCAAGCATACATACGCATTTCTCAATCATTTTCAAAACTAAACATATCAGCATGATCAGTGAAGCATGTAGAATCATTTAGGAACTTAAAAATGCATTTCTAGAAAAAATGTTCTTGAGGTTACCTGAGTTGAAGCTTTGTAGTTTGGAGCTTTTTGACCGCTTCTTTGGTGTAAACCAGCTCCCTTGAGTCCCTTGATGCTATTGAGAAGCTTGGAACAAGTTTATATGGTTGTTTTTTAAGGTTTCAGTTCAGAGGGGGTGAAATCGTGTTTTTGTTTTAGGGTGTTTCAAGCTTGTGTAAGGGGTGGGAAATGATCTATGAGTTATATGGAGATGATTGGTGAAAGAATTTTGAAGTTTGGCTGGGTGGTTTGAGAGTTTCGAAGAGATGAAGTTCTTGAGGGAGTTTTGGCAATCTGAGCTATGGGATGATTCAGGCTTGTGTGTTCTGATCTTTGTGTTCCTTAGGTTTAGTATATGCAATTGTGATTGGTTAGAGGAGTTGGTGTGGCTTAGTTTGATTGGTATGGTGTGAAATGCAGAAAGTCAACATTGGTTGTACCTCAAGCATGGGCACGAGTCAGAGTTGTATTTGGGCATGTCTGGCCTTAGCTGAGTTCATGGAGAGCCCTTGGATTGAAAGATTGCAGCTGGAACACTTAATGATAGGGTTTACAAGGTTTTTGCATATTTTCCCTCTTTGATGTTTCTTGTGTTTCAAGGCATGAGATGACCTAATTCTTGGGCCAATTCTGAGTCTTTGATGTTGTTTGATCATGTTATGGCATATTTGGGCACTTTAGAAGTCATTTGAGGTCTTGGCAAGTGGTTTTGCAAAAATCCCTCTTTGGTGCACTTTTGAAAATTATAGGATATTTGCCAACTTTGAAGGATCATAACTTGAGTTCTATAATGAATTAGAAGGATTTCTTGTACTTTTTGGAAATGGGGAGATCCATCCTACAACTTTCATGACCAAGAATTTTTCATTTGAAGCATTTTTGATCAAGAAAGAGGAGGTTGAAAAACTTTCCCAAAATGGAAAGTTTCCATTACAAGTCATTTCCATTTTTGGCAAGTTTGCAAATGGCTCAAAATTCTTCAATATTGTGAACTTACAACCACTTCTAAGATCAAATAAAGATCATATAACTTAAATTTGATGAAAATACCCCTTTGGTTCCATTGTTGGGGGCATCAGATGCCCTGATTTTGACTTAACTTGCTCAAAAGGTTACCCAGTGAACAGATGACTTCCACAATGAATTTCTTCATCAAACTTGGTACACATGATCCTCATAACATCTTAAGAACATTGGAAACAAGAATGGCCCAAAAATTTGGAGTTGAGGCCTCTGAAACCAAAACCCTAATTTTGGTCATCTGTGCAGTGAAAACCCTGGATCTACTTCCATGCCTTGCCAGTTCTTGTGATTTATTGACTTCCATGAACTTTGAGGGACACAATATGATGGTAAAACACACATGGACCCTCTTGGAATGCTTTAAGACCTTTGGGGTGGCTCAGATGGATCCTTGGATTACTCAGATCACGAACCCTAAATGCAGATGAACTTGAACTTATGCAGTGAAGCAAAAATGCAATATGAGATGTAATTCTTATGCTTATGCAAAACTGAAAGATCACAAGCCATGGTGTGATATGAGTGAGGGCAAATTTGGGGTGTTTACACACACCCTTGTCAGAACTCATTTAATTCAATTTAATCATGATGTTTTGTGCATTAAATATTTCCACTAATCGTGCTTTTCTTTTACTGCTCTTTATTTCTATATAAACTCATGTTTTCACTTCTCACCTTTCACCTTTCACTTTTTCACTTTTCACTCTTCACTCTCTTCTTTCACCTTCACTTGTTTCTATTTTCTCTGCAATTTCTTAAAACCCTAAACCCTTATTATCTTGGTAACTATGGCTTCTTCATCTTCAAACATTCATCAAACATCTTCTTCTCAACCATCAAATGATCAATCTTCAGAAGTGCTTCACATCTCACGAGTCAGGACACTCCTCAATCCAGCAGACAAGTTAGAAGTTCTATGTGAACTATTTGTGGATTTTGACAGCTTAAGATAAAATGGGTTTGATTTTCTACCTGCTATTAAAGCTCAAGGATGGGAGAAATACTTTGATCGCTTAATGGGACCAGTTTTCCCTAAACTTGTCAAGGAATTCTGGGTTTTTGCTAGCGCATAAAATTCTCATGTGACCTCTTATGTTCGGGGAAAGAGGATCATAATTTCTGAAGATCACATTGCTAAGCTAATTCAATCTGATGGCAATGGGATAAAATGCAGTGAGATGGACAAGCTCTCAGATACTAAGCTAGTGGCGAGAGAAATCTCCCCACATGGGAAACCCTCTAACAAGATCAAGGATCTGAAGGATCACTTAAGAATATGGGCCAAGATCATTCTAGGAAGTATCAGTCATAGAAAAGCTACAAACTCTCCTGACTACATCAACATGGACCAGCAGTTTCTTTTGTACTTCATCTCAAAGAACAAGAAGGTCAACCTTTCTCATTCCTTGTTCAATCATATGAAGAACATCGTCAAGGAAACAAGAGAGGGAGAGAAGACAAAGAGGGACTGGATACTTCTAGGTAAGTTAGTTTCTGATATTCTTACTGAGAACAAGCTGGTGGATCATCTGATTGAGGCACAACAGATTGAAACTCTGGAAACGGATGTTGGAAAGCCTTTAAATACCAAGAACCTCAAGAAGATGAAGTTTATTGATTCAATCAAGAAGGATCTTATTCTTCACTCTAGAGAAGTTATAACAACAAGGAAAATTCCTCTGCGGGATTTCCCTCTGTTTTATTTTGATACACCTCCAGAGGTTATAGTCAGATACTTAGAATCTTGCAAGATGGATAATGTTGATCCCATGTTTAATCCTGAAGAACTCAGAAGACCGGCACCAGAAGTTGCTTTGAAGAAGAACAAGAAGAGAAAGGCTGCTGAAGGAACTTCTCAGAAGGCTCCTAAACAAATCAGAATGAAAGGTAATTCTTCCTCTTCCCAGTCTGAATTCGTTTCTGTGGTAGAATCTGTAACAGTGGTCACGTCTAAAATCCCTGCTGAAACCACTCCTTCTTCCATTCCTTCATATGAAACTATTCCTTCTGTCACACCCATAACTTCTGATGTACCTTCTGATATACCACCCCTATACACTCAACCAGACAATACATCATCACTACCACAAACATCTGATCATTACGCACCTCAAACTCTTGATGACTTTGATATTCCAATAGACCCAACACCACCATTTGATTTGAACACATTCACTTTTGTTGAAACTCATTCAGAACTTCAACATGTTATGTCTGATATTGACGAGTTTCCATCCTTTGTATCTCAACAAAATAATCCACCTCAATCATCTGAATTCCTACCACCTAGCACCTACCATCCTTTTAACTCTGAATTTCATAGAGTTGTTTTTGATTTATCTCATTTACGTGAAAATTCCCTATCATCTTATGAATCTACTCCACCAAACACCCTCACCTATATCACTATACCTGACATTCCCACTTCAAACTCTGAACCAGAAGATCCTCTGAGAACATCCATAGAAATAAATGCTCTACACAAACTATCCTCTATAACCAACAAAACAACTATCCCTGTACCAAAACCAAAACCAACAAAATCAGACGTTGACTCACTATTGCTAGCATTTGAGGCAGGCATGAAAATCAGGTTGGAAAATATGAAGGTTGCTTGCTCAGAACTTCCTGATCCTGCAGCTTCTGATTTCCTATAGACCTCATTCAGAAAATGGTCCAATACTAAGACCAAAAAGCTGAAAGATATCTGCTACAATATCGCTCAGCAGAACTTCTGCGAGAACCCCAAAGAAGTGGTCACAAGTATTGAAAAGAAGAAGACCCATCTTCTGGATGATAAGCCTTGGGGTGAACCAGAACCTAAGGAATCAAATTCTGATCTTTATATGGTTTTAGTTCCTTTTGAGGAAGTCAAAGGGAATGAATCTGTTGAAGTACCTTCTACTGAGGAAACTTCTGAAGAACCAACTGCTCAAGCAGCTGCAACTGTTGAAGATTCGCTACCAACTTCTCTTGTGTTGAAGACTCTGGAAGAGTTGAAGAAAGAGAATGAGATGGTTAAGCAGAGGTTGGATAAACAAGATGAAACTAATGCTAAGTTGAAGACTATGATCGGTCAACAAGTGGAATCATCTTCTCAGATCAAATCACTTCTAGAAGCATTAGTTACCAACATGAATCCCCAACCCTGATTATGTTTTATGTTCCCTTGTTTCTTTGTTTTTCTTGATTGCGTTCTATGTTTTGTTTCTGATTCTGATTAATGAAATGTGTTTTGTTTTGACTCTGTTTAATTCATGTTTACTTCTGAACTTTTAAGCTTTTTGAGTAATGACAAAAAGGGGGAGAAACGTAAAAGATTTTGATCTATAACAGTTTATCAAGATTAGCCTCCAATATTTTAATATTTTGATTAAACTGTCTAAGTTGTGATTATAAAAAGGATCAGGTTATGTAATCAACTCAGGGGGAACCAAGCCAAAGAACTTCTTATGAAAGAATTAAATGCTAAAAGAACTTCTAATGGAAAACTATGAAAGAATGTATCTCATCAATTAAAGGGATTTTTCTATCTTTTAATTTTTATTCTTAAATCAAAATAAATGTTTTGTCATCATCAAAAAGGGGGAGATTGTTAGAACAATTTTGATTCTAATCTTCCATTAAAGTTTTGATGATAACAATATTTTTCCAAGAGAATAGAAGTTCTAATCTATGTTGCACTAAACTGTGTATAATGTGCAAAACAAAAGTTGTAGAAGTTCTCAGAAGGAAGGATAATCTGACTCTAGTCAGAATCTTCTAAGAGGAGCAGCCTAGTGCTCACTTATAGAACATCTGTTGTCAAAGATAAGTTCTCATTGAAGATGTTTTTATTGTTGCGTATTCCTTTATGAAACTTTGATATGCGTTTAGAATATTCTAATTCTCTCAATTAAGGACCATTTAAAGAAAATCATAAAAATGGTTGGGAACAAAAATATCCTTATTTGGAAGGATTTAATGGCAATTAACCACTATCCAAATCAAGCTCCGGATGTTCCCAACGACTATCTACTTCAAATCATTATTTAAAGAAATCAACCTGAAGATTTGAAGCTCTCGCTTTTCACGCTCTATCACTTCTTACACGCTCAAATTATTTTTTGCTCTCATATGTAACAGATCACTTTGTGATATAGCTTTTTAGAAGCATTATTAAGTTACATATTTTTTAATCCTTGTAAAAGATAATTGATTTTCCTTGAGTGACTAGTTTAGTCAGTAGACTCAAGAAGACTTTAACAGTAGGTCATTGTGGTTGTATTCAAATTTGAATAGTGGATTAAGACCTTGTTAAGAGAGGCAAAATCACCTTGGCGGGTGGACTGGATGTAGTTTGAGTTTAAACGAACCAGAATAAATTAAAGTGTCCTTTACAGTCATTTTTTTTAAAACCCAATCCCAAACCCCCTTCCTTGTGTTTTTACGCTCCTTCAGTTATGTTGCTCATGTTGTTATGTTGTTTGCATTGTAAAGTCATGTATGCCATATAGAACATTTGCAAATTGTGTCGGAGCATTTCTCACACCATGTTGGCAATCAAGTTGAAAGTTGAAGGCTTATGCCTTGTTCCCTCGGTAAATTGACAAAATTATAAAGTTGAAGGCTTATGCCTTGCAGATACCTCGATAACCTGGTATATTTTAAGTTGGGAGTTTTACTCCAACGGTACCACATGCATATGCATAGTTGAGTCGCATATGTGTTGCATTATTTATGTTGTTTATGTTGTTCAAGTTGATAAGTTGTTCATGTCGTTCAAGTTGGTAAGTTGTTATGTTGTTTTTAAGTTGGTAAGTTGTTATGTTGTTTTCATGTTGATTAAGTGAATTGTGTTGATTATGTTGATTAAGTAGTTCGTGTTGAATATATGACTATGTGGTTTATGTAGAAAATGTTGGTGGATATAATAAGTAGTAAAATAAGTTGATAAAAGGTGGATGATTGGTAAGTTGTTGTTTTGGTTGATGTTGTAAAATGGTGAATTGTTTATGATCCTTATCTAAGTATTGTTTATCACATATCGTTTATAATTATCGATATCTCATCCATTCTGTTTGAATGTTACCCCTATGTTGGTAACGTGAAGGTAGCTTAAAGAAAGATCATTATCTTCATTAGTTTGAGTCGGTGTCGGTGCTCTGATACGTAACACTCGGGGAATGGACGCTTAGTTGTTTTGTGCTTTTTTTAAGTTGTCTCAATATTATTATGTGGTTACTAAGTTGTTTTAAGTTGAATAACTTGTTATACCATGTTTAGTTGAATAATTTGAAAATCCACTGCGTAGTTGTAAAAGCTGAGTTTGGTTTCATAAATGAAATAAAGTTGATGTTTTTAGTTTCTTACGAACCGAAAGTGTTATGTATCAATTCTCATGAAATCAAATGAAGTTTTTATAAGTTAAAAAATGTAGCATCATGTTTTGTGTACTTGTTGATTGGATTTGAATACTCTGATTTTTATTATAATTGCCGGATAGAAATGGGGTGTTACAAAATCGATTGGAGGAGTCCTTTGAGCATCGGAGATATTAATAGATTAAATGTTTTTTATTTAAAAGACATTGATACCACATATCCATCTAAAATTTTAAGATAATAAGAGTATGAGTCATTTCTTTTAAATATTCAAGTTTTACTTTATATTTAGTCGACGTGAGACTTAATCACTCACACCTTGATCCCAATAATTTCTCTCACAAGTGTGAGTCCCCTAGATCAATAGTCTTGATCCATACTAGGATTCCACCTCTGCTTTTTCATTGAGTCTAACCATGATTCTGATATCACTTTGTTGAAAAATAATCTTATAAATGTTTTCTTTAGACCTGGATATTTTTCTCAAATCTGTGCAATTTTGACAAAAACCAATAAAATCAATTTCATAGTACAATAATAATAAGAGAAAAATTAAATAGCAAGAACACAAATTTTCAAAGTGGAAAATTTTTCTCTAAGTGAGAGAATAAAAACCACTAGATATAGTCTAGGGAAACTTTCTACATAAATAATGGGTATACAAAGAAGTTTCCTAGTAACACTAGGGAATAACCATCTTCACCAATAAATAATAAAGGTGAGAAACACACTCACTCCAAACAACACCTCCAAAAAATTGTAGATTTACCGAAATAATTCCGCGAAATATAAATTAAATTAACTAAATGATAAAAAAATTATACTTAATTTGTAGCTCAAACTGTTAAAATTTGTTACACATTCATCTATTACTCATAACCAATTTTATCATCTTTTCTCACAACACTTGTCGTGCCACCCTATTCTCTATTTTTTCTTCTTAAAAAAGAACCCTTGTATAGTTGGTTTTTTGTTGCATTGCTTTGAGGATTAAAAATTCCCTTTAACCACTTGCTAAATGGGCTTACCAAATAATACAATAGATAGAAAAACTCTTTTTTATTTTATTTTTTATTTTTTTACTTTTATTCCTTTTCTCTTTTGAAAAACATACAATTCATTTTTATGTAAATCATCAACTCTTTTCGAGTTGAGTTGGGATTAACAACTAGCTTGAATATAAAGATACATTTAAGAGAATTGCAAAAAGCATGAAATCGAGCTTGAGAAAATAGTTCCAAAGATGCCTCAACATAATGGAATTGTAAAAAGAATCAATCATGCATTTAATGAGAAAATCATGTGTATGTTATCTCGTGCAAAATTATCAAAATCCTTTTAGTGGTGAAACATTAACAACTGTAATGAATTTGATCAATCTTTTCCTTCTTCACTTGATGGTGATGTTTCAAACAAATTATGGACAAAGAAAGTTGTCTCTTATATGGTTACTTTAGAGTGTTTGGCTGCATGGATTTTGTTCACTTGATGGATTTTGTTCACATTCCAAAAGATCTAAACATTGTGTGTTTGTAGGTTATGGTCATAATGAATTTGGTTATAGATTGTGGGATCCGATTGACAAGAAAGTTAACAGAAGTCTTGATGTGATATTTCTTGAAGATCAAATAATTGAAGATTTATATAAAGTCCAGAAGCCAAAGTATAACGCTAGAAGTTACATTAATGTTTGTAAACACCCCAAATTTGCCCTCACTTTTTCTCACATCATGGTGTCGCTCCCAAAGATTTGCATCCCGGTACAAGTGCGAACGGTCGGCGAAAGGAGAAAATGAAATGAACTGAATAGAGTCGCCAAATAGGCATTTTATCCCGAGGGAAAGGTAATGCTGCATAAACCTAAGAAAAATATGGACAAGACGGTCGCGAACCAGAGAAACTGAGAAAGGGGGTTGGTTACAACCTGGGAAGGTATTAGCACCCAGATTGTCCGTCGTACTCGAAGGGATCCACGCTTATAAGATTGTGTTTAAAGGGGTAGTGTGTGTTCTATCTGTGTGCAAAAGCTGGAAAAGGAATGTACAAGTGTCAGTGCAAGAAAATGAAGTGAGGTGCTCAAGAATGAGGCTTAAAAAGAATGCTGAAAGAGGGGGAAGACACAGAGACTTTTGTTCGATAACAGTTAAGTTATGCCTACGTATCCTCTCGTGCAATGAGGAAGTCAGAACACCGTAGTTCGACTCAAAGAGACTGAAAGATAAATTTACTGATGAACTTCTTGCATGTATATGCTCAAGTGTATGGCTCGTCTGGCACGACTGCTAACTGTCTTGCATTAGGCGGAAAAAGCGAGTTCTCGTTTGTGAGTGAAGATGATGAGAAAAAGAATCCCAGAGGAGACGATTATTGTTTGTTTTTGTGTTTTCAATCTTTTATTTCTTTTTGGTGTTTGTCATAAGTTAATGAGCTTCAGCCTAAATCAAGGGTTAGTAAACTCATCATATCCTCCCTTTGATTAGGGATAATGAGAATACCTTAAGTATGAGATAAACATCTCAACTTAATTACCATGATGATGTAGGATTAAGATCATTAACCTACTTGTGATTAGTTAGATGTTTTTGATTTTTTTTTTTAGTGTTAAGTAATGAGTTTAAGCCATAATCAAAGATTAGTGAACCCATTACACCATCCTAATAGAAGGATAGTAGATGAGCATACTTAAGTTGAGGAAGATACCTCAACTTAATCCATGATTAGGGATTAACCTCATGACAAAACAAGCCTTTATTAAAGTGGATTTTAATTAAGGGTAAGATTAAGAAGTGGATTTTATGGTTTGTAAGACTACTTGAGGGGGACTTGTCCATTAACACTAGGGTTAGTCCTTCTTAACCAATAAAGGAAGAATTAGAACCCTAATGCAAGGCCCAAGTTACAAGTTATTGTCTTAGTGATTATTGAGATGAATTGATTAAGAGGTTTAAACAAATTAAGGGTTTAACACTTAGGATTAAAGTTATACACTCCATCCTAAGAGAATGATGTAGGCATAACCCTAATCACAAAGTCTTAAAACTTTAAAGGTTTAGTCTCTAATGATGAGGTGAGAAAAGAGACACAAAGAAGACACAAAGGTAAAAGCTAAAGGCGGACTAATCAAAACCCTAATTATTGTCATGCTTGGATGTTCCTATGGTTTTTAAGGCTTAAAAGAGATCTTTAGAGAAGCCACCAATGGAAGAAGTAGATGAAAGGAGGAGAAGCAGAAGAAACAAGTTACTTACTTCACTGAAGAAGATAAGTAACTTGGAGAAAGAAAGTGAATGATGAACATGAATGAGCAAGCTCACTCTAAAGCAAAGAAAAATGCAGCAATGATGCATAAGAAAAAGAGAAGAGAAATGAGAAGTGAAGGCAAATTCACTTATCAAGTTACTTACCACCTGAAAAGGTTAACATAAAGGAAAGAAATAAAATGAAAATGAGACATATGCAAAGGTAAAACCAAAACCAGAAGCAAACACATGATGAAAATTGTGCTATGAGATGATGCAAAGGCATACCAAATGTCATGGATGTTCATACAAAGAGAAAGAATGCAAATGAAGCATGTAGGAAGCATGAAAACACATGTATACTTATGAAATGAAATGGATGCAAAGCATGGCAAATGTATGAATAAATGACAAAGAAATATTCAAGAAATTTCTTAAGATGTTTAAGATGGCATACAAGTGCTTAGAATGTCATGACAAGTTCACATGTTCATGCAATGCAATGTAAGATGCAAGTATGGATGAAAGATTAGGGTTACATGAAAGGATGAGATGCAAATATCAAAAACAGAAGTAAATCACATGATAAAAAATTTCAAATGAACTCAAAGGAACCCTAACCCCATATGATATCACATCCCAAAGGAAAAGGTCTAACTCTTAACCTAAAGAAAGTTGTGATTTATCTAAGTTTGTTAGGGTTTTTGGGTACCTTAAGAGGGAAAATGCAAATCAAATGGAAAATGCAAGGTAAATTTATGACAAAAATATGCTAGATACTACATGCTATATTAAGAACAATGCAAAAATAACCAATGTCAAACCCTTCATGGTTAGGCAGAAAAGAATTTTCAAATTTAGGGTTCAAAAAAGGGATTTTTGTGAACCCTAAATTCAAGAAAAATTTCAAAGTTGGGTCAAAACCAAAAATAAATTTGTATGAATGGTTTGACAATGTTTCTAAATGTCCTAAGATGCAATGTGAATTTTTTTGGAATTTTTAGAAACCTAAATGGTATTTTAATTAATTAATTTCCATTAATTAATTAAAATTAACATTTAAATATTTTAAAAATTATTTTTATATGCAAAAAATAAAAATAAAAATGTTTTTGGGTGAAGAAAAATATTTGAAGTCAAAATGTAGAAGAAAAATATTTTTGGAATTTTCTAAGTATTTTAAATAAATTGGACAAAATAAATGGATAAAATGAAAATAAAAATGAATTAAAGGGAAAGTAAACGCATCTGAGGGCTGAGATTCAAACTCACAGGGGAAGGGTTGATTGCACGCGTGATTGTGTGGTCCAGATCACTCCTGGCTAATAAATCCTAATTAATTTAATTAATTTTGTTTAGGGTTTAATGACTCAATCTCAGCCATCCACGCACGCGGGTAAAACACATCATATGGCCATTATTCAAACTGGACACTAAACCCTAATTAGAACCCTAATTACTTTCAGGTGACCGGAGCTAAGCTCCGGTCATCTTCTCCGGCCAGCCAAACATACTATCTCACTCAAAACGTAAAATAAACGCATCAAACTCTCCAGAAATGATCTTCACCTCACTCTAAACAAGAATCAACCAACAAATTTCATTTATTTCACATGAACAGCATGATTCGAAGCAAAACGGAAAATCAAACAGAAATTTCAGAAGCTTGTGAAATGCTCAATACGCAACCATTTTTAATTTTAAACACATCAGCATGATCAGTGAATCATAAGGAATCATTCAAGAACTTAAAATTTCATTTCTGGAAAAAAAAAAGTTCTTGAGGTTACCTGAGCTTGAGCTTTCTCAGTTTGGAGCTTTTGGACCTCCTCTCTTGTGCAAAACCATTCCTCTTGACCTCCTGATGAAGCTGCAATGCTCTGAAGGAGCTTAGAATGGCTGGAATGAAGGCTTGCAACTCAAATGGCCAGAAATCGTGTTTGTGTTTGGCTGGCTTTTAGGCTTGTTTGATGGTTGGTTTATGTTCTAATGATGATGGTGAGTTAAATGGTGAAGTTTGTTTGGAGTTTTTGTGGCTGAGCAGAGTGTTTCGAAAGCTTTTGCTTTTGGGGTGATTTTGAGAAACTTGGTGATTCTGAGGTTTCAAGCTTGTGTGATGTATGTAATGAGTTGCTTTTGATCCACATAACAATGTTTGATAGGTCAGAAAGTGGGTGGTGGCCTATGGTGATTGGTATGGGCAAGTTGCCAAAATATCAACATAACTTGTACTTGAGGTATGGGCTCATGTTGCAGTTGGCTTAGGGCATGTCTTGGCTCAGCAAAGATCAAGGAGAGCCATGGAAAATGTTTTGGGGTGATTCAGCAAGTGTGTGAGAAGTTTCATGCTCTTTTGCAAATTTGAAGAAGTTTGGCCCCTTTTGAATTTCTTGAAGTTCAAGTCATTAAAATGGCATGATTCTTTGGGAAATTTTGAAGTTCAAGTCATGAAATGGCATGATTTCTGGAAATTTTGAAGTTCAAGTCATCTGCATAGTTCCATTATGTAATATTCCAAAAGGTAATCTAATAAAAAGATGCATTCATTATTTTTTTAGTAAGTAACTTACATCTTCCTTTCATAGTGATGGTCATCATAGGATGCCAAATATTCTAAGTTTAGTTCACACTGATGTTTGCATTGTTGGACGAGTGACTCCACATACAAGAGGGGGTGAATTGTGGATTTTAGAAAAAACTATAGTTTGAAAATGTTTATATATTATAATTAGAGTTTATTATTATTTTTGCTTAAAGAGTTTGAACAACAACCGCAGAAAGTAAAATGCATAAAGTAAAGATTCAAGGGTAAGACAAATAACACCAGGAATTATAGAGTTTTTGTCGAAGTTAAATGATATAATCCTCTTCCCAAAATTTGTTCTTGAGAGTATCCAATAATATTTATGACATTTTAATAGGTTAACTCTCAAACCCTATACAAGAAAAAATGAAGTTTCAGGCTAACTTTCAACCAAACAATGAACACTAGAGAGAAACGATTAGTCTTCCTTCCAAACAAAAACTTGCAAAGATAATTAGTTACTCTTCCTTCCAAAAAGTAGATTAAAGTGATTATACTTCTTTCCAAATAACAACTTGAAGTGGTTAACCCCAAAGAAAAACCGGGATTTTCTACGGACTTATCTCGAAGATGAGCATTTGATCAAGATGAACTCACAAACTGAACTGATGTTTTGAACAGATTGACCATGAATCACTGATATTTTAAACCGAGCTTATCTTGAAACAAATCAAGCTTTTAACTGGTATGAGCTTACGAACTGAACTTAGGGTTTTACAATGATAAGCACAAACCAAGTTGAGATTTTAATTGGGCTGGTCTTGAACCAAATTATGCTTTTACACATGTTGAGCTTACGAACCAAAATGACGGCTTAAGGACCTAAATCCCCAAACAAAGATTTTAATGAGTTTCGCTTTTAAACCCAAATAGACACTCCTTTTCTAGAATACAAACCTTTTCATCAAACACAAAAACTTTCTCAAAGCGGTGTGACTAAATGTAAATAAGAAAATAAAAAATATTTGAGAGAGAGAGAGAGATGAGTGAGATAAGAGGCTCACGTTTATGGATGTGAAAATGAGAAGGGAAATTCCTTTATTTATAAGCTTGAGGTTGGGAAAAAAAAGGAAAGATCCATAGGAAAAAATTAATGTACCATTCGATTGGGTTCATGATCCAATCAATTGGAAGCCCAAAAATTAATCAATTAACAAATCTCTAAAAGTAAAGAAAAGATAAATAGATGTTTCCCTTCAATAAGGCATTGTCCTAATCGCTTATGAACACCATTTTACTAACCCAATCAATTGAATATGAGTGCTAATCAATTGAACAATTTAAAAACTTGTCTAAAACTATTCTGACAGTTCCTGATTCAGCTTGGCCTACTCCAAAACCTTTAGGGATATTTTCAATAAGAAATAGAAGCTTAAAAAATAAGTTTAGAGTGTGTGTGATTTAGTTGTTTAAATTTACGAAAAAGTTTATGTATTTTAACAATTTTTTTTACTTAGACGCGATTGGAAGAGCTTTCACTTTCATACTTTGATGCTTTAAGACTTGCTAAATAAGCCAATCATATAAAAACTCAATTGAGCCTTCTTAGATATGAGGCACCACATACTTCAGGTTGAACGCAATCATCTAGAGATATTCTAGTGATCACGAAACCCTAATTCGTTGGCTTTCATCGTTAACGACTTGTCATAGTTAAATCCTCACAGGTTGTACCAAGTTATTTTTTAAGTTGTCATCAATAAAATAAAATTATCCGAGACACCCCTTAATCCTTTAAGTTGTCTCCAGCACTTTGTCTACCACATACTTCAACTTCTGATGACACGTGGATGTCACTGCGCCGACAGCATGAATCCAGGGACGTCCCAGCAAACAGCTATAAGCGTGTTGAATATCCATAACATAGAATGTACTCTTGAATACCTGAGACCCAATCTTCACTGGTAGCTCCACCTCCCCAAACACAGATCTTCAGGACCCGTCGAAAGCTTTCACAATCAAATCACTGGGTCGCAAGACGATGTCGTCAACGTTCAACTTCATCAAAGCCTTCTTAGGGAGCACATTGAGAGAAGAGCTTGTATCTACCAGGACGTGTGATAGAACAGCACCCTTACACTCCATGGTGATATGCAATGCTTTGTTGTGATTGCGTCCTTCAGAAGTGAGATCTCTATCTGTGAATCCCAACTCATGGCTGGCGTTTACGCTGCCTACCACAGCCTCCAACTAGTTGACAGTTATCTCTTGTGGTACATACGCCATTTGCAAAACTTTCAGCAAAGCCTCTCGATGAGCTTGGGAACACATCAGCAACGATATAATGGATATCTTGGACGGGGTCTGATTTAGCAATTCAACCACCTTATAGTTGCTTTTCTTAATTATCCTCATGAATTCCTCGACTTCCTTCTCAAAAGTGCCCTGACCGGTAGCAGGAGTTGTCACCTCTTCATTTGCTATCTGTTTACCCTTAGTCTTATCTATAGCTTCGGCTTCGGGATCCCCTCTAAGAGTTTGAGGAGCGAAAAGACGTACACTTTGTATAAATCCCCCAACACCTCTGACATTCACAACAGTCGGATCAATTGTTACCGCTTGACTCTCCACTTTTTGGCCTTCTACGTACACATCTGAGCCATAGTGCCACGGGATGGCTTTGTCATCAGCATAAGGAACTAGTCCTGGAACAGTAATGGTCACTGGACTCTCTTTAGGGACATAAATGGTTATCGGTTCCCTCCGGACAGGAACTTCAGCAGGATCAAAATAGATTGTCACTATAGACACACAATCACTTCTGTCATCAACTCTGTCGAACTGTAGCGACCCCTCGTCAATCAAACACTGCAGCCCGACTTTCAAATCTTCGCAACCATTAACGGAACTCAAACAATCCTCGCAGTCATAATCACGCCATGGGAATACCTGCCCTTTCAGTAATCTGTCCTTCACAACTAACTAGGAAGTCTTCACTTCATCCACATTCGATATCAGGTTCAACCTCTCACCACCTTCAACGGCATTTATCCTAGCCCCTCCATGATTTGGAATGGGGTTCGAAGTAACATTTGGAGGAAGTGCGAAATTAATCGCCTTTGAATCAATCAGATCTTGGACCTTATGCTGCAATGCCCTGCACTTCTCTGTTGAGTGCCCGGGAGCTCCTGAATGAAATGCGCATCTTGCATTAGCATCATATCTGTCGCACCTCGAAAAATACGACCTCGCGATAAAAAATACCGCGGATAAAAATTAAAACAACAGAGTCGCCACCGAACTTATTTTATTCCAATTAAGGAAAAGGAAAATATCGAGAAACCTTTTTGGAAAAAAAATGGATAGAACAAGGTCTTTGAAACCAGATTTTAGGTTCGGGAGTCGATTCCGTAAGGGGAAGGTATTAGCACCCCTTATGTCTGTTGTACTCAACGGGAACCTCTTAGTTTAAATTGCGATCTAATGTTGACTTATGCTTTCTGTTTTCTTCTAATGATAAAATAAATGCGAACGATTCTAATATAAGGTTAATAGGGGAAATGGGTTATTTTGTTCCTAGGGTGCTCGGCAAGAAGTAAGATCCATGTGCCTACGTATTCCCTTGTGCAATGGGAAAGTCAGAGCCTCGAATTTCGTGGTACTAAGGTTGGTAGGTTAGTTTGTTTTAATGAACGATTATTCAAACTGCATTCTAACTGCTAAGCGTTGGCTTGTTTGCTCGCAATAGGAGGCGGAAGCGCTAGCTTGTTTGCGAGATAGAAAGGATTTAAACAATGTTTGTTTGAAAAATGTTTGATTCGATTAGTGTTTTAGGAACGAAAGGGCGAATGAACCACGTCCCGTGGGGCGAGCCTCAGGAGCGTTCAATAAAGAATTCGAGGAATGTTAGACTCAAGAATTCAATTCTTTCGTTATTTGATGTGTAGATTAAGCGTTTTAATTACGGAAAGCCATATGAACCACGTCCCGTGGGGCGAGCCTCAGGAGCGTTCATTCAAGAATTCGATGAATGTTGGACTCCAGAATTCAGGTTTTCCGTTATTTAATTATAAAAAGATTGGAATATTCGAGTTTGGAAAGGATTGATGGCAAGGCACAGTGTACTCGACTTACATGGTTTGCGACTAAATTAAAGCGATAGAATGCGGAAAAATAAATTAAAAAGGAACTATTTGGAGGTGTTGGACCTTTTATTCGGACACGTCGAAATATGGTTCGTTAACTTCATTAGAGTCAATTTAAAGTTGAAACCGTTCTATGAGGAGTCGAACGCTTTCGTTGGAATGCGATAAATAAATTAAATAAATTGACTAAATTAAATTGCGGAAATTAAATAGGAATAAAATAATGAATAAAAATAAACAAATTAAATTGAATAAAATGCGAATAATCAAAATAATACAATAAATAAACTAGACTAAATAAAATGGACGAAATAGAAAATAAATAATAAATAAAAATAAATCTAACTACTTTAAATGATACGATAAAAAAAAACTTAATTAAATTGACAAAATAGAACGTACATTAAAATAAAATGATAAACAAAATAAGCTAAACTAAGTGGTCTCATATTAATCAAGTTGTTCTGACTTAATGAAATCGAAAACAACTTAATTTTTTAATATATCATTGGTTCAAAAATATAATCAAGAAAGTATATATATACCTTAAAACATTTTTTATAAATAAAAAGAATATTACTAAACAAAAAATTGAAATGAAGATAACATATTATAAAATAAAAAACTAACTTCTAAATATTAAATAAATAGTAAAAATGATGAAATTTAAAAAATGAAATACCAAAACAGAGGGAGGTATTGTGTGTTTGTAGGTGTATATATTAATATATATATATATATATATATATATATATATATATATATATATATATATATATATATATATATATATATATATATATAAATAAAATAAAAAATAAATCATATGGGCCAAGCCCAAGAACAAGTATAACCTAAAATAATTAATAAAAAAAGAATACAAGGATAAGGTTTAAAAAAGCATTAAAACTAAATGACAGTATCAGAAAACCAATCGGAAAAAAAAGACCCACCCCTTCTCAGATATAACCAAGACACCGACGACCCTCTCTCTTTCAAACGGAGACGCAAATGCGGTTCACGACGGATCTATGTTTCACGGATGGTTTCAATTCAGATTCTCACTCGTTGTTTCACGGCGACGAGGGTTTCGGTATTGAAGGTGATGTCGCGGTGGTAAATGAATTTGGACGGTTTGAGCTTTTTTGGTAGCGTTCGGAGTTACAGCATTTTCAAAGCTTTTTCTGGTTTTGTGAGTTTATGCGGTGGCGGGTTCTGTGATTTACAGAGATGAAGGTTTGTGAAAAGGTTTTATTTCGTGGTGAGGTCATGGTTTCAACCTCGGTTTCGGTTGTTTGAGACTTCACGGTTTGGAAGCGGCGGTTGGAAGGTGGGTTTGGTGTTGGAGCGTTTTTTTTTTTATTTCACTCACAGGTTTGGTTGAATTTGGAATTTATGGTTTGTGATTATTGAAAGGTTAATGTAAAATGGTTCTGTGTTTTTTTATTTGGGATTATTTTTCTACAGAGTTTTTTTAGAGATTTCAAGCTTCTTTATGAATGATAGAAAGGATCTTTAAATAGAGATTGAATTGAGGGTAAAATAGAGAGACTTGGGGAAAAAGATTATTGAGGACAAAGATGAGCAATGAGATGGAAATTTGTTTTTGTAAAAGATTTGTTGTGATTTGTTTGAGGAAGCAAATGGTAGTGGAGATTTGGGACTGATATGGGAAAATTCTGTTTGAGTGGAATATTGCTGATAAAAGAGTGATGTTATGTGGTTTAGAATAATGGTAAAAAAAAAATATAAAATAATAAATAGTAATAATAAAAATAATAATAATAATAATAGAAATAACAAAGATTAATAATAATAATAATAATAATAATAATAATAATAATAATAATAATAATAATAATAATAGGATACTATTTAATAATAATAGAAAACAAATAATGACTAATAAGAGTAAAAAATAATAATAATAATGCTAATGTTAATGAATAAAAATAGGAAATAAAACAAAAAGGTGAATTATAATAATAATAATAATAATAATAATAATAATAATAAGGATAAAAATAATAATAGTGAAAAATAGAAATAACAAACATTATAAAAATTAATAATAATAATGATGATAAAAGAAATGGAAAATAAAATAATAATAAAAAAAGAAGTTATAAAGAGTTAGTAATAATAACAAGATATTTAAAAAAGAATACAAAAGAGTTAGTAGTAATAATAACAAGATTTTTGTGTTTTTTTTGGAATAAATAATAATAAATTGGATAAAAGTGAAATAAAGTAGTAACAGATATTAAAAATAAAATAAAAAACAAAATAAGTAAAAGAGACATTGATTTTTTTGTAGATTTTGTTATGATAGAAAAAATGTGATAGGAATAGCTAATGAAAAATGAAAGTGATAAACAGGCAAAAACGTCCACGCAACACCGACTTTTAACATTGCGCACGCACACACTAACAAACTTAAACAAACTGCGTTTTCACACAAATCTTGAAGAAACGAAAATGACATATTTTTTGGATTTTTTTAAATAAAGGTGAAAAAGAAAATAAAATAATATGACAAAATTGGGGTATAATAACATGTGTTGTACTGGAAGAAAAATAAAGTGATAGAAAAATAACTATATGGAATTAATAATAATAATAATAATAATAATAATAATAATAATAATAATAATAATAATAAATAAATAAAAAAATAGAAATAATAATAACACTAAGAATAGAGATAATAAACTAGTAATAGTAATAAAAAGATTTTTTTTGTGATCTTATTTAAATAATAGTAAATGGATTTAAGAAAAGAGATAATAGGCTTATGAGATATTTACAAATGGGGTCTGATAAAATATTGTAACACGTGAAATTTTTGTGATGGTTGTATTGGTTAGGTAGTGGTGTTGAAAAAATAAGAAACGTATGGACGTGGGGGTCTTGGTTATAGAAAGTGTGAGTTGTGAAATTGCGATGCTATAATAATAACTGAAAATAATAATAAATATAATATAAAAATAATAATTAAAAAAAAAAGTAATACTATTGATAATAATAAAATAGTAAAAATGGTAGAATATTTTAATAAAATGTGGTAGTATGAAAATGATAATAATAATAATAATATGTGATGAATTTTAAAAGTAATGGTTAAAATGGATTAAAAATGGATAGTAAGTATTTAAAATAGTGAATAAAATAAAAGGGATTAGAATTTTTTATTTTAAGAAGAAATAAATGCATTTTTTTTGGGATTTTTTGTAATTTATTTTTTTTGAATAAAATATAAAAAGATATTGGATATGGATGACATTAGATAATGGACAAAATAGGGTATAAAAATAAAATAAAACAACTGACATATTTTGGATTTTTGAATATCTGTTAGACAGTAAAATAAAATGGTACGGGTAGGACAAATTTGGGGTATGACAGTTGCCCCTATCGAATTGGCTTAGACCGAGTAAGATGAGCTGACTAGCGTTCAAACTTTCAAGGTATATGACAATTAGATATTAACAGACTTCGAATTTGTTCAACAAAAGAAAATGTGTAATGATAAAAGCTAAAGATTGAAAACTGAAAAGATGGGTGACACCGAAAGGAAACAAGTTGACTGAAGTAAATAATCGCTAACACCAAAAGGATGCTAAGTAACAGAAAATTAAATAATCGCTATCACCAAAAGGATGATAAAGCGACTCCAACACCAAAAGGATGTTGAGTGACAGAAAAGTAAATAATTGCTTTCACCTATAGGATGATAAAGCGACCCTGGCACCAAAAGGATGACGAGTGACAGAAAATTAAATAATCGCTAACACCAAAAGGATGATAAAGCAACCCCGACACCAAAAGAATGTTGAGTAACAAAAAATTAAATAATCGCTATCACCAAAAGGATGATAAAGCGACCCCGACACCAAAAGGATGCTGAGTAATAGAAAATTAAATAATAGCTATGACCAAAAGGATGATAAAGTGACTCCAACACCAAAAGGATGCTGAGTAACAGAAAATTAAATAATCGCTATCACCAAAAGGATGATAAAGCGACCCCGACACCAAAAGGATGTTGAGTAACAGAAAATTAAATAATTGCTATCACCAAAAGGATGATAAAGCGACTCCGATACCAAAAGGATGATGAGTAACAGAAAAGTAAATAATCGCTAACACCAAAAGGGTGATAAAGCGACCCCGACACCAAAAGGATGTCGAGTGACCGAAAAATAAATAATCGCTATCACCAAAAGGATGATAAAGCAACTCCGACACCAAAAGGATGCTGAGTAACAGAAAATTAAATAATCGCTATCACCAAAAGGATGATAAAGCAACTCCAACACCAAAAGGATGCTGAGTGACAAAATAGTAAATAATCGCTAACACCAAAAGGATGATAAAGCCACCCCGACACCAAAAGGATGACGAGTGACAGAAAATTAAATAATCGCTAACACCAAAAGGATGATAAAGTAACCCCGACACCAAAAGAATGTTGAGTAATAGAAAATTAAATAATCGCTATCACCAAAAGGATGATAAAGTGACCCCGACACCAAAAGGATGATATGTAATAGAAAATTAAATAATCGCTATCACCAAAAGGATGATAAAGCGACTCTAACACTAAAAGGATGCTGAGTAACAGAAAATTAAATAATCGCTATCACCAAAAGGATGATAAAGCGGCCCCGACACCAAAAGGATGCTGAGTAACAGAAAATTAAATAATCGCTATCACCAAAAGGATGATAAAGCGACCCCGACACCAAAAGGATGCTGATTAACAGAAAATTAAATAATCGCTATCCACCGCAAGGATGATAATACGACCCCAACACTCAATACTAAGTCGATGCTGAGTAATAGAAAATTAAATAATCGCTTACCACCGCAAGGATGATAATGCGACCCCAACACTAGATGCTAGGTCGATGCTGAGTAACAGAAAAATTAAATAATCTAGAAGAGAAATATCCAACGGGGACGTCCATTAAATAACACCTAGGAGAATCTTTGGAATCTTCAATCGACCCTGGATCTTGACTTCTGCTGGGGAAAGGCCTGGAATCTTGGGTTGATCCTAGATCCTGAATTATGCAACTAAGCTTGTTTGTTTTTTTAAATGGCATTCCATAATAATGGAGATACGATGCAAGTGTTTATGCACTGCTGAAATTTAAAATGTTGGGAGTATGAAAAGTTGATTTATTTAAGTATGCATATGATGCACATGCTGTAAATGATGGATGTAAATGATGCATATGAGGTGATCGGAACGATAAAAATATCAGCTTGGTGGTCTTTTGGTCTGGTAGTTGCCAATAATTATTGGACTTAGGGTGGGTGGAAGGTTTGATTCCCCGACACTCGATCTTCGACGATGTATGGTTAGAGGACGAATCTGAATGCTCCAAGTTCGATTACTTGCTGATGAGCGTAGCGACTTAATTGACACATGAAGATTGCTTTGCTTTGAATGGTTGCCAACGTCTAGCAACGACTGCTTGTTCAGCTGGGGAGTAGAGATAGGAAGATTTTCTCCTTGTTTGGTTGCCCCTACCTGTAGGGTATTTGAAATAAATCTGGTGGGGAGCTTTGAGAACGACCATGACATGATCTGCCCCTGTATCTGGATTTGGTAGGCGTCTGCCCCTGGTTGAGTTGTTTGAAGATTATTTGCCCCTGATTGGACCGTTGAGAATAATTGTTCCCCTAATTAATGAACTTTGAGAAATATTGCCCCTGATTAGGCTATTGAAGATGCTTTGCCCCTGATTGGACTGTTGAGAATGATTTGCCCCTGATTAATGGGCTTCGAAATAAATTGCCCCTGATTGGGCTGTTGAAGATAATTTGCCTATGATTGTACTGATGAGGTAGTCTTGATTCATGTTGGCACCAATGAAGTTCAAATTTCTCTTTTGATTGCCCCTTGTTGGGATTGCACTGATGTCAAGTACTGAATTGCAATTAAATTATTCATACACAAATGGTAGTGTTAATGTAACGTTCATGCGAGTTTTGAAAAAAAGTCAATTTATTTGAATGCCGTGATAGTATGACGAATGGACCGTTGGTCCAAACATGGTGATGATTTAGAAAGTGCGTAAAAGATGTAGCAAGAATTATGTGCAATCGAGATTGAAGATTAGTAAATATATGGGAGTCAATTTACGCAACCTTGTTGGTAGCATGCTTTCAGAATAAACCCTGCCTCAATTAGGACTTTTGAGGGTTGTAACGTGGTTTAGTTAATGGTTTTGTGAAACAAAGGATATAAGGCTCAAAGTTTGATTTGTACCCACCCTTCTTCGTGATGTTATCCAGTCCTACGTTCAGTTAACTTCTATACATACATTTGTATTGACGTTGTAAGAGCGAAGATAAAGCTTCAAAGTTTGCTTGAAGTGGCAGTCATCTTATTTTGCTAGTGACCATTTGATTCTTGATTTGGTGGTCACTGATATTTGTTTTGCTTTTGCTGAGGATTTGAGTTCCTCTTTTGATTTCTTTTTTCTCGACTAAGTCTCCCTTCGGGTGCTCAACTTAGTGGTTTTTTCTTTTCTTTTCTTTTTGTTTGAATGTTGTGACTGCCAAGTCATTTGCTGATTGGTCCTTCGACGGGATATCTCATTTTGCGATTCGAAGGTGTAGTCAGGCTAACTGAACAACTACCCTGTCCCGGGTTAGATGTAAGGGTTATATCCGAAAGAAAACTTCTACTTCTAGGCTCGAAGTGGCTGACTAGGGATTAACTCCTTATATCTCCAGTGTTTGGGGATTTGGAAAAAAAATGCTTGTACATCGTTGACGAGGTTTTATCCGAAAGCATACCGCAACAGTTATGGGTATTTTGTTTTCATCATCCTCCCTCGAATATTTGCTAAAGTGAAGTGAGGGAAATATTTTTGTGATTTTTTGATAAATGATAAATAATGAGCGAATGCGAATAAACTGATTCAAAACATGTGTAAACATAATATTAACACAACCAAGTACAAATAACAATGTTCAATGGCAAATAGTACTTAAACAAACAATGCAAAATAACAAGAATGTGGAAAGATAAATGGTGACAACTGCCTTGATTTGAGGAATGAACTTCTCTTGATTGAATGCTTCAAAGTTGGAGACTACTCAGTTTGGTCTTCAACAACCCCTTCAAATGCTTTCACTTGTGGGCCCCGTGCGGCAGCATTGGATTGTTCTGGACATTTGGATTCTTCTGAGTGAAGGTGAGATCCTTAGAGTCGACCAGGTCTTGAACCTTATGCTTGAAAGCTTTGTATTTCTCGACTGTGTGACCTGGAGCGCCTTTGTGATACTCACAGCGAGCATTGGCATCATAGTCTCGGGCGATACCATTCTGAGGTGGTAGGTCTTTCAAAACAAGAGTTCCCTTCGCCATCAGCCCATTAAAAATTTCTCCATACGACATGGGCAGTGGATCAAAGTTTCTTTCAGGCCTTCTTTGCTGATACGGTGGGTGCTATTGAGGAGCGCGTTGCTGTTGTTGACCAGGCTGTTGTGGATAAGCCGGTGCCTGGTATGGTCCAGGTGCATATTGCGCAGCTGCAACTAGAGGATAATGATGTGGTTGATAAAGCATCTGAGGCGGAAATGGAGCTTGGATTGCTGGCTGATAAGGCATTGGAGGAATTGGTTGATATGGCACATGAGCGTATTGAGCAGCAACAACATATGGGTACTGATAGTAGGGGATTGAAGTAGGCTCACTTTGTTGAGGATTCCCACTTGCGGTAGAAATGGTGTTGGTTTCGCCCTTCTTGTACCCGTTGAAAGGCTTTTTGACAATGGCTTGGCTGCTAGAACCTCCTTGAAATTTTCCACTTTTCAGACCTTCTTCGGTTCTTTCTCCAACAATCACCATGTTTGAGAATCCAGAAGACACGCTACTGATCAGCTTTTCGTAGTATTGCCCTTGCAAAGTACCCATGAAGATATCGATCAGTTCATGGTCAACCAAAGGTGGATGCACTCTGGAAGCTAACTCCCTCCAGCGTTGGGCGTACTCCTTAAAGGATTCGTTCTCCTTTTGAGTCATACTCTGAAGTTGAGTGCGTTTCGGAGCTAAGTCAGTGTTGTACTTGTATTGCTTTTTGAATGAATCGGATAGATCAAGCCAAGTATAAACATTGTTACGTTCGAGCTGCATGTACCATTCTAGAGATGCTCCAGACAGGATGTCTTGGAAGCAATGGATCATGAGTCTGTCGTCTTTAGCATGAGCGACCATTTTTCTGCAGTACATTCTCAAATGGAGCTCAGGACAACTGAGGCCTTTGTATTTTTCGAATTCTGGCAGTTTGAACTTAGCAGGGATCACAACATTTGGAACTAAGCACATGTCTGAGGCACTCAGAGAAGTTGAGTTGTGTCCTTCCATAATTCGGAGTTTTTCAGCTAACTCGCGACACATCTTCATAGCTTTGGATGCTTGGACAATATGGGGTTGGTGATTGGAACAACAGTATGCATCTCGTACTCAACTTATTGATCCTCTTCAGCATTAGGAAACTGGACATGGGTTGGAATAGGTTGAGCTTGAGGAATAGCAACAACAGTAACACCAGAGGTAGGTATTGGCTGGGAAGTGACTTCTTCAACAGCAGGAGTGAAGCCTGGAGGCAAACTATAGACCAAAGAATTTGGAACAGGAACTGAGTGTGTCGTGTGCGAGGTAGATCCTTGCACGAGAAAATTGTTCCTTGCAGCAGCAGCTTCACAATGTTCTTCCATTCTGGCCAAATTTTGTAAAGTCTCAAAAATCTGGTCAATCTTGCTCTTGAGCGAGTCAATCTCTTCCCTCATAGCAGCTTGCTCTTCTTGAATCACGTCCATCATTCTTCTAGTGTTAGCTCGAGTTAGATACAGACGTCGAGAACGATACGGGCATCGGGAAACCAGCTCTATTTACTGAAGATGAAGGAACATGCAATGAGTTTACGGCTTTGGAATGAAATGCATGATGAACAATTAATGTAAATGAAATTAATATGCGCATGGATACAATGCAAGATCTAGGATCACGAGTATAATCTGCTATGAGGTAAATCATAGTAACAAGTAAATAACCGGTATCTATGATAAAAGTAACCTTAGCAGGTAGACTCTTATAGGATTGTTCTAAGTTCTTTACTCGTAAAACCACTCACATGATAATTTCTACGGTTGTGGATAAGATACTCAAGGTCACGGACGTTAATCGTACTAACGTCCTGCCACAGGCTAGCTGTATTATGACGATAATAACGATAAGATCTACCTTGAGTGGAGTTCTCATGTTAGTCGTATGAGGAGCGGATCCTCGGAGACTAACACTATGCAACTACCAACATTGAAACCGTTTCTAAAAGTGGTCCCAGAGTCACAACCCTTTCATGAATCAAGTCATGTGACATGTTAGTTGTGTTATGAAGAGATCTGTGAATAGGTCTACTCTATGGGGGGAGATTTCATGCTAGGCTTGCAAGGAGCGAGTCCTTGGAGACTAGCACTAATAACTTCCAATTCTAAACTAGGTGTTTCCACTTCTTTTCAAAAACTCAGGTGTCATCCCAGGATCCAACAAGCAAATATGACAATGATTATAATAAGAAGAACGAATAAACAAGCATAAATAAAAAGCATGGAGAAAACAGATAAGCAAAGTAAACATTGATCGCAAAGTAAACTAAGTTAGGCTTGACTCTCTGATATTTCCCCAGCAGAGTCGCCAGCTGTCGCACCTAGAAAAATACGACCTCGCGATAAAAAATACCGCGGATAAAAAATAAAACAACAGAGTCGCCACCGAACTTATTTTATTCCAATTAAGGAAAAGGAAAATATCGAGAAACCTTTTTGAAAAAAAAACGGATAGAACAAGGTCTTTGAAACCAGATTTTAGGTTCGGGAGTCGATTCCGTAAGGGGAAGGTATTAGCACCCCTTACGTCCGTTGTACTCAACGGGAACCTCTTAGTTTAACTTGCGATCTAATGTTGACTTATGCTTTCTGTTTCCTTCGAATAATAAAATAAATGCGAACGATTCTAATATAAGGTTAATAGGGGAAATGGGTTATTTTATTCCTAGGGTGCCCGGCAAGGAGTAAGATCTGTGTGCCTACGTATTCCCTTGTGCAATGGGAAAGTCAGAGCCTCGTAGTTCGTGGTACTAAGGTTGGTAGGTTGGTTTGTTTTAATGAACGATTATTCAAATTGCATTCTAACTGCTAAGCGTTGGCTTGTCTGCTCGCGATAGGAGGCGGAAGCGCTAGCTTGTTTGCGAGATAGAAAGGATTTAAACAATGTTTGTTTGAAAAATGTTTGATTCGATTAGTGTTTTAGGAACGAAAGGGCGAATGAACCACGTCCCGTGGGGCAAGCCTATGGAGCGTTCATTCAAGAATTCGAGGAATGCTAAACTCTAGAATTCAATTCTTTCGTTATTTGATGTGTAGATTAAGCGTTTTAATTACAGAAAGTCGAATGAACCACGTCCCCTGGGGCAAGCCTCAGGAGCGTTCATTCAAGAATTCGAGGAATGTTGGACTCCAGAATTCAGTTTTTCCGTTATTTAATTATAAAAAGATTGGAATATTCGAGTTTGGAAAGGTTTGATGGCGAGGCACATTGCACTCGACTTACATGGTTTGCGACTAAATTAAAGCGATAGAATGCGGAAAAATAAATTAAAGGGGAACTATTCGGATGTGTTGGACCTTTTATTCGGACGCGTCGAAATATGGTTCGTTAACTTCCTTAGAGCCAATTTAAAGTTGAAATCGTTCTATGAGGAGTCGAACGCTTTCGTTGGAATGCGATAAATAAATTAAATAAATTGACTAAATTAAATTGCGGAAATTAAATAGGAATAGAATAATGAATAAAAATAAACAAATTAAATTGAATAAAATGGCGAATAATCGAAATAATACAATAAATAAACTAGACTAAATAAAATGGACGAAATAAATAATAAATAATAAATAAAAATAAATCTAACTACTTTAAATGATACAATAAAAATAAAAATAAAACTTAATTAAATTGACAAAATAGAACATGCATTAAAATAAAATGATAAACAAAATAAGCTAAACTAAGTGGTCTCATATTAATCAAGTTGTTCCGACTTAATGAAATCGAAAACAACTTAATTTTTTAATATATCATTGGTCCAAAAATATAATCAAGAAAGTATATATATACCTTAAAACATTTTTTATAAATAAAAAGAATATTACTAAACAAAAAATTGAAATGAAGATAACATATTATAAAATAAAAAACTAACTTCTAAATATTAAATAAATAGTAAAAATGATGAAATTTAAAAAATGAAATACCAAAACAGAGGGAGGTATTGTGTGTTTGCAGGTGTGTGTGTGTGTGTATATATATATATATATATATATATATATATATATATATATATATATATATATATATATATATATATATATATATATAATAAAAAATAAATCATATGGGCCAAGCCCAAGAACAAGTATAACCTAAAATAATTAATAAAAAAAGAATACAACGATAAGGTTTAAAAAAGCATTGAAACTAAATGACAGTATCAGAAAACCAATCGGAAAAAAAAGACCCACCCCTTCTCAGATATAACCAAGACACCGACGACCCTCTCTCTTTCAAACGGCGACGAAACGCGGTTCACGGCGGAACTATGTTTCACGGATGGTTTCAATTCAGATTCTCACTCGTTGTTTCACGGCGGCGAGGGTTTCGGTATTGAAGGTGATGTCGCGGTGGTAAATGGATTTGGACGGTTTGAGCTTTTTTGGTAGCGTTCGGAGTTACAGCATTTTCAAAGCTTTTTCTGATTTTATGAGTTTATGCGGTGGCGGGTTCTGTGATTTACAGAGGTGAAGGTTTGTGAAAAGGTTTTATTTCGTGGTGAGGTCATGGTTTCAACCTCGGTTTCGGTTGTTTGAGATTTCACGGTTTGGAAGCGGCGGTTGGAAGGTGGGTTTGGTGTTGGAGCGTTTTTTTTATTTCACTCACAGGTTTGGTGGAATTTGGAATTTATGGTTTGTGATTATTGAAAGGTTAATGTAAAATGGTTATGTGTTTTTTTATTTGGGATTATTTTTCTGCAGAGTTTTTTTAGAGATTTCAAGCTTCTTTATGAATGATAGAAAGGATCTTTAAATAGAGATTGAATTGAGGGTAAAATAGAGAGACTTGGGGAAAAAGATTATTGAGGATAAAGATGAGCAATGAGATGGAAATTAGTTTTTGTAAAAGATTTGTTGTGATTTGTTTGAGGAAGCAAATGGTAGTGGATATTTGGGACTGATATGGGAAAATTCTGTTTGAGTGGAATATTGCTGTTAAAAGAGTGATGTTATGTGGTTTAGAATAATGGTAAAAAATATAAAAAAAATAAAAAATAATAATAAAAATAATAATAATAATAATAGAAATAACAAAGATTAATAATAATAATAATAATAATAATAGGATACTTTTAATAAAAATAGAAAACAAATAATGACTAATAAGAGTAAATAATAATAATAATAATAATAATAATAATAATAATAATAATAATAATAATAATAATAATAATAATAATAATAATAATAATAATGTTAAGGAATAAAAATAGGAAATAAAACAAAAAGGTGAATAATAATAATAATAATAATAATAATAATAAGGATAAAAATAATAAGTGAAAAATAGAAATAACAAACATTATAAAAATTAATAATAATAATGATAATAAAAGAAATGGAAAATAAAATAATAAAAAAAGGAGTTATAAAGAGTTAGTAATAATAACAAGATATTTAAAAAACAATAAAAAAGAGTTAGTAGTAATAATAACAAGATTTTTGTGTTTTTTTGGAATAAATAATAATAAATGGGATAAAAGTGAAATAAAGTAGTAACAAATATTAAAAATAAAATAAATAAAAGAGACATTGATTTTTTTGTAGATTTTGTTATGATAGAAAAAATGTGATAGGAATAGCTAATGAAAAATGAAAGTGATAAACGGGCAAAAACGTCCACACAACACCGACTTTTAACATTGCGCACGCACGCACTAACAAACTTAAACAAACTCCGTTTTCGCACAAATCTTGAAGAAACGAAAATGACATATTTTTTTGGAATTTTTTTAAATAAAGGTGAAAAAGAAAATAAAACAATATGACAAAATTGGGGTATAATAATATGTGTTGTACTGGAAGAAAAATAAAGTGATAGAAAAATAACGATATGGAATTAATAAAATTAATAATAATAAATAAATAAAATAATAGAAATAATAATAACACTAAGAATAGAGATAATAAATTAGTAATAGTAATAAAAAGATTTTTTTTGTGATCTTGTTTAAATAATAGTAAATGGATTTAAGAAAAGAGATAAAAGGCTTATGAGATATTTACAAATGTGGTCTGATAAAATATTGTAACACGTGAAATTTTTGTGATGGTTGTATTGGTTAGGTAGTGGTGTTGAAAAAATAAAAAACGTATGGAGGTGGGGTCTTGGTTATAGAAAGTGTGAGCTGTGAAATTGTGATGCTATAATAATAACCGAAAATAATAATAAATATAATATAAAAATAATTATTATAAAAAACAAGTAATACTAATGATAATTAATAATAAAATAGTAACAATGGTAGAATATTTTAATAAAATGTGGTAGTATGAAAATGATAATAATAATAATATGTGATGAATTTTAAAAGTAATGGTTAAAATGGATTAAAAATGGATAGTAAGTATTTAAAATAGTGAATAAAATAAAAAGGGATTAGAATTTTTTATTTTAAATAGAAATAAATGCATTTTTTTGGGATTTTTGGTAATTTATTTTTTTTGAATAAAATATAAAAAGATATTGGATATGGATGACATTAGATAATGGACAAAATCGGGTATAAAAATAAAATAAAAAAATGACATATTTTGGATTTTTGAATATCTGTTAGACAGTAAAATAAAATGGTACGGGTAGGACAAATTTGGGGTATGACAATACCCCACTGGAAGCTCTCCAGGTGGAGGTGGTGCTAACGTCCTCAACTGCACCAAGTTCAATTCTAGCAACCTCTGAAGTAATGTCGTGTACGTCATTGGGATGGCTTCGAGCACCCTGTTAGCTGGACGAGCTTGCCTCTGTTTATATGGCCTTTGCTGATAGTTATTGCGTTGCGGCTATTGCTGTTGTTGCACAGGACCTGTGGGGATGGTGACAACTGCTACCTGCTCATAGGATCCTCTATATCTGCGGCCTCGACCTTGACTGTTCACAACATTAGTCTCTCCCTCCCTTCTTCTTGGAGGTCCACTGAAAGTCTTTCTCACACCACTTGAGCTACTTGCACTAGTGTCTTAAATTTTCCCCATCTTCAGAAGAGTCTCAACCCTTTCTCCAGCTATCATGATGTCATTGAACTTGGTCGCCGAACAAGACGCCAGTCTCTCCATAAACACCCTCTGCAGCGTTCCCATAAACATATCTGCCATTTCATTCTCCAACAAAGGAGGTTGCACTCGAGCAGCAAGCTGACGCCACCTCTGGGCGTACTCTTTGAACCCTTCTTTAGCGCTCTGAGACATTGTCTACAACTGGGTATGATTTGGAGCCATATCCAAATTATACTGATACTACTTCACGAATGCCTCATCCAAATCCTTCCAGCTTCGGATATTGACCCTGCTAAGCTTCATATACCATTCCAAGGAAGCTCCTATGAGACTATCCTGGAAGTAATACATCTACAGCTTCTCATCATCTGTATGCGCAGCAATCCTTCCCACAAATGACTGAAGATGATTTTTCGGACACGTTGTGCCGTTGTACTTGTCAAAAGTAGGTACCTTAAACTTGTAGGGAATCCTCACCCCTGGCACCAAGCCTAGATCAGTGATGTCAAACCCCAGAGAACTCTGAGACTGGATAACACGAATCTGCTCAGCCATTTCTTCGAACTTTCTATTCATGTCAACCCCTTGGCCTTTTGCCTCATCTAGCAAGGTGAACTGCTCGTCTTGCCCATCCATCTGCTGATTGTTCACTCCATCATTGATAATAGTGACCCCTGGTTGCACCATAGGGATTTCAACCTGATGGGCGCTAGCCCCATTACGATTGCCTCTATCTACTGTCCCATTGTTCCTGGCCTGATTGTTCTCTACTATCTCACGCAAACGCTCTTGAGTTTGACCTATCCCAGCCATGAGGGTCATGAAGTTGTCCATTCTTGTCCTCAAGTCAGCCAGATCTGCTTGCATCTGTTCCATTGCTCTTTCTCTGTTCACCTTCGTAGGGTATTTGTGTACAGTTGGTTGTCCCTGAACCCTCTTGGGAGCTATAGTGCCTGAAAGTGACATGAACGTTAGAACACTGGAGAAATACCTGCAAAACAGCAAACATGTTATATGCATGAAATGTAACTATTCATGTTTCCATGTCCAGGCATTAACATGCCCCAGTTCTGGTATTTTGACAGAAAATACTCCAGATGACCTTTTGGAAACTGACTTTTCAAACTCTTTTGAGGAGTATTCAGACCCTGGCGGCTTAGGACAACCAATTTTGCTCATTCAGAAACGGTAATTAGAAAGTATCATTGCATAACATGAACGAACCAACAATCAGAGTTATAGACAAAAACAACATTCCCCGAAGGGTTACAATTCAATACAAGAAGATAAAGCATGACTCCTACAACAAGCCTGTAGGTAGTCTGAATACAAGCAACAATAAACTAAAACCCTAAGCTAAAAGGACGAACCAGGCTCCTCTTCTGCAGTCATCTCCTCCGTCCAGCTCTTCTTGATGCCTGCTCTCAGTTTAAGATCGACAATCTCCTTCATTGCTTCCTCAAAGGCTAGATGGTTCTGTTCCAATTGCTGAGTCTTTTCCCTTCGTATCTTGTGAGCTTGTTCGACCTCTTCTTTCTTGAATGCCATCTGCACCTCAAAGAACTCTTCCTTTTCTTTGTACCTCTTCTCTTCTTGTTCTCTTTGGCCCTATAACCAAGCAATGGATCGGCGAGCTTCTCTGAGAGTCTTCACAATCTTCTTGTGCTCCGCTTCTTTCTTTGACTCGGTTAACCCCAATCTCCGAAAGTGAGCCTCTCTCCCAACAAAATCCTTTTCTTTAACTTCTAAGGTGTCCTGCATCTTTTTTCGCTTTTCTTCCGCTTCTTACTTAGCCTGGTTGGCACGGTGATACAAACTAGCCATTTCAGAATTCTCTACCCGAGCCTCGTGCAACTGAGCTTCCAACTTCTTGTAATCTTCGAGAGAAATAGTGGTTTGTATCGGTACCTCCTTTGGATATAGTGGAGCCTCAACTGAAAATGGAAGGAAGAAGGTATCAACCCTACCTTGGATCCAAGCAGCAAAAGAGGGATAAGTCTTAGCGTCCACTTTTCCAAACTCTTTCTTTCCCTTACTCAACCTCACCTTCCAAGCCTGAAACGCCTATGTGACTAGCTTCTCATTCCCTTCCAATGGTGCATACAACGATTCCAAAATTTCTTCAGCAGAGGGAGGATCTTTCAAAGAGTAACCAAACTGTTTCCGAACCAGCACGAGATTATAATTGATTATTCCTTTCCTACCCAGCAACGGTACATTGGGAAACCCTCCACAACTGATAATCATTTCTTTTCCCAATAAGTCTTTATTACTTCCCCAAGCTATATCGGTCGATGTCAAGCCCATCAATTTTCTAGACCACTTCCAATCTTGCTTCAAATCTTTGAACGGTCCCGACTTTGGGAGTTGCTTAATAAACCAATCAGCGAATAAAGGTGCACAACAACTTACGAATCCCTTTCTCTTCTCATTCCTGTAATGAACATTATAGTAAAAGTCTCCCAACAAAGTAGGTATTGGATTCTTCTGAACAAAGATGGAAATTGCCTCTATACCAATTAACGCCTTCTCCCCTGAGAACAAACTTATCCCATAAACCATCAAAGCTAGTAATGCATTTAAACCTTCCCACTTGTTCCCCAGGGCAAACAAGTGAGCCCCTGTCACTAGGAACTAGCTTCTAAACCCATCTTGACTCTGAGCACACTGAGGTGGCAAGCACTGGCTATGTCCGCATGCGAGGGAGCCTTCCCTGAAGCATAATAAGGAATACCCTTTCCGATAGAAATCTTCAAGATGCTAGCAATCTCTTCCAAGGTAGGAGCCAGGATATAGTTCAGAAATACGAAGACCCGCAGTTGAGGATCATAAAACTGCAATAAAGAATGAAAATTATCCCTCTGATCAATAGTTGGTTTTCTCACATAATTCAAACCTTCCCAAATTTCTTCCGGAAATCTGCTAAAGCCTTATCAGTCATCAAGTCTATCAGTTTCTGAATACTCCCAGTCTCTGGTTGCGGGAAAGTGTAATGAACATTCCTTTTTCTGATTATCTCTTGGATTTCTGTCATCTGGAGAAACAATGAATACCAGAACTGGGTACTGAGATGAAGGATAACCTGTAATGGAAACACAAACAGTTAATGCAAATATGATACTATGCAAATGCAATGCAGGCATATGATCAATCACTAGGACTGTCTGGATACTGAACACAGGATCCAAGTGACCAAGAACCAAGATCCTCTGAATAAAGCCCCATGAATGAGAATTCAGTCTCAAATTAGCCCAGAAATCAAAGATCCAAATCCATGTAGCCTTATCAAACCATAGAACTGTACTGGCAATGAGGTATGATGAGGTTAAGGGTTCCTGCAAACCTGTAAAACCCTCCCAATCTCACGGGTGTGCTCCGGGTCAAACATCACGGACTCTCAAAGCAGAATAGTAATAATACGTTCACCATTTCCGAGAAATGGCTCATGACCAAATTAGGGAATCGATTTGGCATTATGTACTACTCAGGGAGGCCTCAGCGTGAGTCCGAGGAAAACAAGCATCCTTTATAAGTTCCCAGCTTCAAGCGCTGGAATCGAGAAACAATAGTACATTCATCCTAAAGGGTACAATACTATCTTCATACAACCAGATGCTTTGACTGAGTTCCTATAAAAGAACCAGGCCATCCTATGCGAGTCCCAAAGTGGGCCCTCGGGTGCGAATAAGTTTGCCACAAAATGTGGTCTGCCACTGTCACCACTGGAGAGGGATGTTTCCACAAAGGTCCTCAATGATCGGTCCCCAGAGACACATAACTATCGAGGTCCTGTAATGATCCAGAAAGATTCTGATATCAATACATTTCCAAGAAGGTCGCCAGTCTGGGCGTGGAACTCACTAATACCAACATAGCAAGACGCCATGAATCCAAAGTGGAACCACTCTAAATCCTAGGGTGCACTCGAGCCCCGGTTACGAGCTCATCTCTCAGTAACAATTCCCAATCCCACAGAAAAAAAGAAACCAGCACAGCCAGACAGTCCAGTATAGTATATGATGCATGAAAATAAATACTGAAAGCGGTAAATAAAGCTGTAAATAAAATTGTAAATAAACAACAGTAAAATAAACACACAGCAACAAACAATCAACACCTAACAAAACAGAAACACGCAAGCGCTAGGATTGACTCTCAGGGGAACCAGAGATTCTGGGTTCGATTTCCCCAGCAGAGTCACCAGTTGTCGCTCCCTGGATTTCCATCCTGGTACAAACGCGAAAGTGGCGTGGAAAGAGGTAGAGTCGCCAGCCAGGCATTTTTATCCCAAAGGAACAGTAATGGTAATGCTGCACAAACCAGAAGAAAAGAAAAGGAAAGACACGGGTCCTATGAACCAAAGAGACTGAATTCGGGAGTCAGTTACGACCTGGGAAGGTATTAGCACCCCAGATCGTCCGCCGTACCCTACGGGATCCACGCTTGCAAAGAAAATGTTTCAAAGGGTGAAGAAATGAAAGCTGCTGCAAAACTGAAACAGAAACTGGATAAGAAAGAAAAGAAATGGGGGAAATGTAGGGAAAATAAAAGAGTGTGCTCGAACGGTCCCTACCCCGCTGCCTACGTACCTCACCGGACATGAGGATCAGAGTCGCCGTAGTTCCCCTAACTAGGGGTGGAAACGATTGCTTGTGGATTAGGGCTTGAACTGCCTATGTCAATGCTCAGGTGTTGTAGACTCAGACGACGAGTGCGTAACCGTCTTGCATAATAACAAGAAGAAGCAAGTTCGCGGACGGAGCGAAGGAGATGAGAAAAGAATTCCCGGAGGAAAGACGATTATTGTTTGTTTGTGTTTTTTAGAGCTTTTTATTTGTGTGGCACAAGAGAATGAACTC
This sequence comes from Lathyrus aphaca, assembly GCA_963966055.1. Classification (NCBI taxonomy): domain Eukaryota; kingdom Viridiplantae; phylum Streptophyta; class Magnoliopsida; order Fabales; family Fabaceae; genus Lathyrus; species Lathyrus aphaca. Next base: position 318,704,565 of record OZ014521.1, on the reverse strand, counting down.
AAGCTCTTTTCTATGGAATGTGTACTTGTCACTACATTCCAAGATGAAATAATATAACAAGCACACCAAGCAAGGAGAATGTATCCAAGACTTGTTTCCAAAGGCGAGGGCCTAATTTCATTGACTTGTTAAATTTATTAAGTGTTTTAGTGATTAAAGATGAAGAAGTATTTTTAAGGGTTTATCTTGATGAAGATGACTTCATGATCCGACTTGTGCATCATGCTAGACAAATGCACTATTCCAAGATGGAATGAATACATATGCCCCATGGAATAAGGCTATTACACAAGAAGTCACTTCATTTTATTAATGTTTTTTAGGTTTTGTTTTGAGATGAGAAGATAAAGAAAACAAATGAGCAAAAAGGTAAAAGTCTAAAATGGGGGAAGACTAAACCTAATGTTATCATGCAAAAGTGGTTCTAAGGTTAGTGAGGTTTCAACTATCCTAATGAAGAAGAAGAAACAAGGAGGAACAAGAAGAAGAGGAAGTAAGAGCTAGCAAGCAACATACTCCTCTAAAGGAGATAAGTTGCTCCTAGAGGGGGAAGAAAATAATTGAATTACATGATGGCATAAGGCACATCAAAACACAAGGAGAAAGCACTTAAAAAGAGAAGAGGATGAAGATTTGAAATGTGGATGAATATCCACACTTCTCTTACCATGAGCCCCTGCAAGTTAGCCAAAATCCAGCACATGCTCATCAATAAAATCATAGCAATGACATGCTCAAAGTTCATATCAATCAAGATCCAACAATCATGCCAAACATTGCACATACAAGCATTAACGTGTCGAGAATAAGGAAGCACACATCAATCAGCAAGAAAATCACCCAAACAATCATATTCAATGATCATACAATGATCCATGGCATTTAAAACAAGTAAGGGGATCAAACATGCTTGAAATAAGGAAAAAATGGCTCACTGCTTCAGTGTTAACCAGTTAACCAATATGTTAACCGATTAACCATGCCAAAACCTACATAAAACAGCACAATTCAAGTGCATTAACCGGTTAACCAATCCGTTAACAGGTTAACACTGTTAAAACAGTAGCAGATCCTGCAAAAAAAAACAGCTTTTAAACAACTTTTCCAAACAATCTCATACCAGATCAGCAAGCATATGATAATGAAAATAATGCATCAATTCACATTAAATGGCATCATCAAGCTTATGAACATTAATACATGGATCCAGTCACAAATCGATCAATCAATTCAATCAACACAAGCAAATACGCAAGCACATGGCGGATCTAAAGCGCAAGCATGCAAATAAGCTAAAACAGAGCTAGATCTGAATTTAACCAACCTACAAAGCTGAGGTATGCTTTGGTAGTTGTTGGTCGATCTGAAACGATAGATCTTGCATAAAACTTTGAAGATCCGGTGCTAAGCTTCACACTCTTTGAAAAATAAATGCAAGAACAAGATCTTGATGCAGAATTTTGGATCCAAAAGCACTTTTAGATCCCAAACCAGATATGAATCACCAATTAAACCAGCAAAAAGATGCAATGAAGTTATGGATGGAGGTCTAGTTCCAAGATCTACACACCTCAAGGAAAGGTTATGTGATCTTCAAAGAGGAACTTTGAGTGATTTAGAAATTTGGGAGAGAAAAGTGAGAGAATTGTGAGTGAGCGGAGTCAAAACTCAGAAAATGAGAGTGAAAAAATGAGGGAGAGCCCTTTTGGTTTGGAGAGAAATGATTAAATATGGTTTAGGTTTGGGGCCCAAAAATTAGGCTTGGGATCCAAAATTATGGTTTCGGTTGTGTGATTAGGATGTAGCAATGGGATTAGGCTTGGACAAGTGCTCTAGATCCTTCTTTTTAATTTCCAATTAATTCAAAATGAATAAAAATCAGAAAATTAGAAATTGGAGCAAAAATCACACATGCTGAAATGCTGCTGGAAATTCAAAATTCGTGGTTGTTAACCGGTTAACCAATTCGTTAACCGGTTAACGCCAGTGAATTTTGAATTTTCCTCCTTTTAATGGGAACCTTCAAAAATAAGCCGGTGCCAACCGTTTTGATCTGATTTTGATCCTCAATCCTTTCTTTAGGCTTTGACCCTGGCATCAACCTTGTAACCTACCTTGTGAGCTTCGAATTTCCCTGATGATTGATCATATGCCTAATGTTGGAACATGCAAGTGCTATGCTTCATTTTTCCATGCAATATGCTAAGAACATGACATGCTGATGATGATTATGATATGATGATGATGCTAAACAGGAGAGGGCAAATTTGGGGTATTACAGTGATGTTTATGCTATTTCAAAAGAAAGGAAACCTCATCACTAGCAACAATAGTATGTTCAACCATATGTAGTTGCAGTTGCTCTTGTTGTCAAGCTCCTTGTCCTGCTGTTGGACCAAGTCAATACCGTAATAGAGGAGGCTTTGATCCTATCCTGATGACCTATACTGAATTGTACCCCGTGATGGTTCAAAATGTTTGGATTACTACTAGATTTTCACCTTTTGTTCCAAATCCTCTTCCAGCTGGTTATAAAGTAAATCTTTGATGTGAGTATCATCAAGGTGCAACTGGCCATGACTTGGAACACTGTTTACAATGAAGGATAGCTTACAAGAGCTTATCAGAAAAAAAATCCTTTCCTTTCATGATACCAATCCTAATATTGTCATAAATCCTTTTCTGAATCATGAGAAGTGAATCTTTAGATGACTTCATCAATCCAGATTATCTTCAAGGCCAATTTTCAGATAGGACAACTCATCCTTGTTGTTGATTGATCACTAGTCAATGTTTCTTTCTGTTTGCATTTTTCTTCAATTGTATTAACCTGTTTTCTTTTAAACTTTTTTTGTACTTTCATATTGTTTTTAATGAAATGAGCATTGCATATGCTTTGATTCAATTTAATTTACTATTTGCAACCCCATTGAGCCTTGAAGTTGGAGTTTCTTTCTACACAAAAAACCTACAATTTTAAACTGGGGATGGGTAGTTCTCAATTAATTCGAATGTGCATTCAAATACAAGAGAATTATTCAAGATACCTTTCAATAAAGGTTGCAATCTCCGGCTTTCCTTCGCATACATCAAAAAAGTGTGAAGATGTCTTTCAATTCAAAAGCCAGCGATTGTTCATTGTAATCATTAAGCCAGATAGTCACCATCTTCCAAAAAATGATATTGAAAAAAATGAAAAAATTCAAAGTCCGCTAATTCAAAACCTATGAAAGAGACTTTGGCAAAAACTGGGGTATCCCTCTGACTGTAAGTTCAAATGACACAGTTCAGACAAAAGTTAGGGATGACAAAAGAAAAAACAATCGAGATGTCATCAAAATCCTCAATAAGATGAGTTGACCAAAGTCCTCATGAGAAATAACAAAAAGGAGAAGTGACTGCTATCTCAAAATCCTTGGCTGATGGACCATCTTTATCTGTGCAATCCTAAATCTCTTGGAACTTGAAAGCATATGTTGAATTAATTGAATGAAGGACTGGAGATCATCACGAAGAATGGGTTGGGTACAAATAAACCTTGAGCATATTTCCTTTGTTTCAAAAACCATGAACCAGGCCACGTTACAACCTTCAAAATACCTAATTGGATTCAACTTTCTTTTGAAAAACATACTATAACAAGGTTGCGTAAATTGACTCCCAAGTTTGTTGCCAATCATATGTTTCTTTCCTTTGCGTTATCTTTCATTTTTGTCTCAACCTCTATGTTTTGAAAATGTTTTCATTTACTTTACATCAATAAATTTCATCACCAAAAATGATTTTTGATTTCAAATTTTGCATGAACTTTGCATTAGAATTACCATGTTTGTACACACACTTTTTTATTTGCAAACACACATTCCTCATCAAGAAATTTTCAAACAGTTGAGAAACTTGGTCAGTGATCTTATCAGAGGCAAGTTCCTTCCAGATCCTGTTGTTCAAGTTTTGTGGCTCAGTGCGAGTTACTCTCATATTTGGTTAACTAGAAGATTTCTCTTCAAGTTTCATACTGAGTTTAGACTTCTCAAGAATCATTTTAAGAATTGAAGCCATGATCAATTTTTTCCGATAGTAGTCAGAACTGAAGCCATGGTCAATTTACCCTCATCAGTCAGTCAATCCGGGGGAAACTTTCTTCAAGAATCCCCAAGCAGCTTTTCATGAATTTTACCATCAACTTGATATAGTTTATCGGTGTGACAGAGATATGTTCAAAAGCGGCACCTCTAAACTCCGAGCAGAATGGTAGTGATCTCCGTGTTGAGGAATCAGTCTTCCATATTTTCACTCCCTAAAAGATTATAAACTTGTTGATTTCTGTCGCTCCCTGGATTTCCATCCTGGTACAAATGTGAAAGTGGCGCGGAAGAAGGTAGAGTCGCCAGCCAGGAATTTTTATCCCGAAGGAACAGGAAAGGTAATGCTGCACAAACCAGAAGAAAAGAAAAGGAAGGACACAGGTCCTCCGAACTAGAGAGACTGGGTTCGAGAGTCGGTTATGACCTGGGAAGGTATTAGCACCCCAGATCGTCCGCCGTACCCGACGGGATCCACGCTTGCAAAGAAACTATTTCAAAGGGTGGAGAAATGAAAGCTGATGCAAAAAGAAAGACTAGAACTAGATAAGAAAAGAAAATAAATGGGAAAAATGTAGGGAAAATAAACGAGTGCTCGAACGGGCCCTACCCCGTTGCCTATGTACCTCACTGGACATGAGGATTAGAGTCATCATAGTTCCCCTAACTAGGGGTGGAAAGATTGCTTGTGTCTTAAGGCTTGAACTGCCTATGTCAATGCTCAGGTGTTGCAGGCTCGGACGATGAGTGTGTTACCGTCTTGCAAAATGACATGTAGGAGCAAGTTCGTACGTAAAGAGTGAAGGTTATGAGAAAAGAAATCCCGAAGGAGAGACGTTTATTGTTTGTCCAGTGTTTTTTAGAGTTTTTTATGGAGTGTGGCACAAGGAAGTGAAGACAAATCCTTTTCTAAGGAACATGTCCTTATTACCACATCCCAAAATAGAATGAGTAACAAGTCCATCAAGAATGAAGAAGATCCTCAGACTTGTTTCCTAAGATTAGGATTTAAATTCACTAACTTGTTTGTATAATTAAGTGTTTTTGTGGATTAAAGTGAAGAAGTTTTTTTTAGCTTTTCTTTGAGAGGATGACAAAAGGGAGAGGTCACCTCGACTATTATTAGATGTTTTTTAGGTTATTGTTTGAAGATGAGGAGAGAAGAAACAAAAAGATCTAAAGGTAAAAATCTAATGGGAAAATACTACTCCCAATATTAACATGCATGGGAGTCCTAGGTTAGTGAGGTTTGAACCATCCTAAAAAAGAGAAAGAAAGAAGAAAAGAAGAAGAGGAAAGGAGAAGAATCTAGACGAAAGATGGCCTAAGCACATATCAAACAAGATAAGAAAGCAAAAAATAAGTGGAGGAAGAAGTAAGACGTGGGAGAAAATAAGTGTGAAGAAAGAGCGACAATAAATATGAGATAAGAATGCAACATGACAGTAATCAGACAATCGCAGACAGAGCCTACACCAGTAGGACTTCAGATGCAGCAGCATGCTCCTAACATGGCATCAGGACTAAAATGAGGTGCGGAAAATAATAGTCTCAGTGGTACCTAACGGAGAAGGTATGTTGCCTCTTCAATATGTATAATTGAAACTCAGGAAAGAATACCAAGTCCAATGGATTCCACAGTCAAGCGCAATTGTCAACTTCCAGCATTCAAAATTAAAACCAAGAATTAGTTCGCATGATATCAAATCCAAAATGCAATTCATATTCAGATATCTCATCAGTCCAAATAATCGATCACAAGGTCATCACTCAGTTATATCCTCCATCACCGAAATCAAGGAATAACCCTACAAAACATCAAACAAAAACTAAAACCAAGATTAAACAAAATTCTACTTAATTAGACAAAATAAATTAAAGTCAAAGATAAATTGAAATTAAAATCTAAACTATATTGAAATTAAATATCATAACTAACAAAGCTATATTAAGGTTATAATAAAAAATTAATGAAAATCTAAACTAAAACTTTAACTAAATAAACTAATCTTGATTAATTAGTAAAACAAAAGTTAAATTAACAAAAAGAAATGAGAAATAATAAAAAGGGGAGCCGCTGGAATGGTGGTGTGGAGAGAAATTTGTGGGATTATGGGTCCATGATGTTTGGGCCCAAAACAAAAACTCAATCCATTCAATGATTCAGTAAGAAACCTAGCGCAAAAAAACAACAAGCCGTGCTTCATCCCTCGACAACATCAAACAAACTTTGACTTTCTTCCAATTTGTTTACAAATCAAAACGGCGGATCTCGAATTAGATCATAAAATCGTTATCAGTTAGAATAACGTTTAAACTCCGTCCAGATCGCTTGCTAACCTCTTCGTCTTTCTTCTACAACGGCAGCCTTGTTCTTCTTCTTCCTCGAGAACTCCGACGGCCTTGCTTTGTTCGCGTCGTCGGCGATGGAGATTACACGAGAAAGCTTTCTTCGTAGCTCTTCATGCTGACTTTGATCTCGCTCGAAAGGTTTGTGTAATCGCGATTCGATCTCCTCCTCAGTCTCCTTTTGAATCGCGATAGCGCGATCTCTTTTCTCTTCTTCTGCTTTGCGTCGCGGCTTGCGAGTTCGTGATGATGTGTGGATTTTGTTGTACTTTTGTTCTTCTTCTTTTTTCTTTTTTCTGTCGATTCCCAGATCTTCTCTCCGTTTGTTGTTGATGTTGAAAGTGAGTGGAAGGTGGTTGTTGTTGTTATTGAGATCGAAAAAAAGGTTGAAGGGTGTGGCGGTGAGTTGAATTGAGATGAAGGGTATTGTTTGAAAATGAGGTTCTGTGTTTGTTCAGTGGTTATGGAGATTGGTTTGAAGAATGGTTCTTGAAGTGCTAATTTGTATGAAATTTCGGAAGACGTTGTTATGGTTTATGAGTTTTTTTTATTTGTTTGGAGAAAGTAGAGGGTCTGAGTTTGATTTGCGATTCGGTCGAGATTGTTGATGGAGTTAAAGAGTGGTTTAAAGGGTTGTTGTTATTGAAGGAGAATGGTTTGTTCTTTGTTCTGCAAATCTGCATATTTGAAATTCTTATGAGTTTGAGTGGTTGTGTGTTAAGATTTGAAGGTTTTTGGTTTAGTGTAATGGAGAGTTGTGTAAAGGTGATGAAGAGTTTGTTGCGTGACTTTTCGTGAGCGTGCTGTGAATCGAATTGGTTAAGGTGGAGTTGTGAAATGTATGAGGTAGCAGAATTTTGTTGTAAGGTGTGGTCTTCCGCGTGTGTGCTCTGTACGAATTCATCATGCATTGTGGAATTGTTTTTGTAATCTTTAATGGAATTGTCATGGAAAGAAGGTGGGCCCGTGTGATATATTTTGTGGCTCGTATACAGCTTGTTAATTGAGGAATATTTCCATATGCATTAGAATTTCACTTTTCCTTGATAAGGGTCCCATGTTTTCCTCCCTTTTGTTGCTGGTGAAAAAGTGTGTTGAAAGTTTACTCTAAATTGTAGTGAATTGGTATGGAAATCAAGGCGTTGGAGTGTGTATTTTCTTGTAACATTTGTTTTCCTTTTTTTTCCAATTTTGTTATAAGATGGAATGGACAATGATATTATAAAATAAAACAGAATAATAATAAAAAGGTTAATGGGCCTAGAATTGTGTTAGCATAGGGATTAAAAATGTGAAAATGAATATGGGATAAATGGACAATGGGTTTGTGAAAATGGTTTAATAAGTGGATATTCGGATAATCGAAAATATGGACATGGTGAAATTGTTGTGAATTTGGATATGAAAAATGGATAGGAAATGATAGAAATAACGAGTATGGATATGGATATCAATTAATTATGAAACAGATGTGATTTATTAGATGAAATGTGACTAATGAGAAAAATTGGATAATGAAATTGTGAAAATGAACAAAAGGTTAGAAAAATGAATTAGAAGTTAAGAATTTGAACACGTGGATTATAGACATGGATTGGATTATTGAACACTTCAATATGCGAACAAACCTGAACTCCTGAGCTTTAATTCGAGACCAACGTGCACTGTTTTCCACACACGACAAACAACATAAGCACAACCACCAATGAACAACTTGCAACTGAACCAACCACCATCTGAATTATCTTGAAACATTGACCTAATTATTGAACCCACACTGACTGAGAAATCAACCACTGAAGCAAATAACTTGAATTTGAAGAAATCTCATGAGATGTTGAGAAAAGAAGAATAACCTTGCGGAGAAGAGAAACGTCCTGATGATGCACCTGATGCGCCAGTGAATAATCTTCATACATGAAGTCCTTGATCAGGGAAATAAACCCTAATTCAGTGACAAAAGCAATAAGAACATGATGCCACTAATTTTTGCATAGCCAACAATCTGAATTCTCCTGATAATTCACAAATATGGTGTGAAACCCCAATTCCTCTAAAAATTGATCCCATGTCTCAGGAACCTATGCAAATGATATGACGTAATGGAAAATGTGTATGAATGCAAAACGAATAGCAGGAAAAAAAAACAGAAAACCAGAGGGAAAATTTAGGGTGTTACAATTTTCACTCTCCCTGAGAGTCTAAACTGGTTGTCAGCATTTTTTTCATATTCCTTGCATTTACCAGGGTGCTTCATCCCTATTTTTGTATAAGTTTATAAGAAAGAGTGTTTCATCCTCATTTGCATTGCAAGGGTGCTTCATCCCCATTTTTGTATATGTTTGCAAGAAAGAGTGTTTCATCTTCATTTGCATTGCAAGGGTGCTTAATCCCCATTTTTGTATACATTTTGCATGCAAGAGTGCTTCATCCTCATTTGTATTGCAAGGGTGCTTCATCCCCATTTTTGTATATGTTTGCAAGCAAGAGTGTTTCATCCTCATTTGCATTGCAAGGGTGCTTCATCCCAATTTTTGTATACATTTTGCAAGCAAGAGTGTTCCATCCTCATTTGCATTGCAAGGGTGTTTCATCCCCATTTTTGTATATGTTTGCAAGAAAGAGTGCTTCATCCTCATTTGCATTACCAGGGTGCTTCATCCCCCTTTTTGTATACATTTTGTGAGCAAGAGTGCTTCATCCTAATTTGCATTACAATGGTGTTTCATCCCTCATTTTTGTATACATTTTGCAAGCAAGGGTGTTTCATACTCATTTGCATTACAAGGGTTCTTTATCCCGATTTTCATATTCAATACATTCAAGAGTGTTTTAGTCCACATATGCATTTTCCGAGGTCATGTTGTTTTCAACATATTACCTTGTGATCAAAGTCCAACTTACTTGTCACTTATCTTCGTGTCTATCTGATGTCTCTCCAGAACCTTTTCTTCACATACTTGTTGTTTCTTCTTAGATTTTATACCTTTTATCTGATTATGTTCTCGGGTGTCCATAGTGGAGTCATCATTGATTTGATTTACTTTCCGAGACTTGTCTCAATTTATTCAGTTATGTTCCTAGATGTTGTGATTCCATTTTATCTGATTCTGTTTTCAGGTGTCCATAGTGGAGTCATCATTGTTTTTATGTACTTTCCGGGACTTTTCTCACTTCATTCGGTTCTATTCTTGGATGTCGTGATCCCCTTTTATCTGATTGTCATTCCCGAATATCCCTAGTAAAGTCGTTAATGTCATTCTTGGATGCTTTTGATGTACTATTCATGACTTTTCTCACTTCATTCAATTCAATTCTTGATGTTGTGATCCTTTATGTCCAATTGACATTCTTGGACATCTTTACCTCAATTGAGCCATGTTGTGGTCTCCAGCATGTGGTATGCTTATTTTTCCCGTTGGATTGTTATTCTCTTTATCCCCAACATTTATTCTGTTTTTTGTGACATTTTGTTCCCCACACATTTCATTACTTTCATAACATTTCATATGCTTTCATAACATTTCATATATTTTCATATCATTTCATATGCTTTCATAACATTTCACATTCTTTCATATCATTTCATATTCTCTCATATCATTTCTATGCATTCATTTCGTTTCATATCATTTCATATCATTCCGTTTTATGGCCTCTTAAGGCCAAAAAATTGGGTTTTCTAATATTTAAGTCTCTTTCATCTTATCAAAACGAATATGTCAATCTTCATATCTCGAGATCAAATAAATTTAAATAGGGGCATTTGTCATACCCTAATTTTTTTCCCTAAGATTTTTCATATTTTTCATTTGCATTTTGCATACAAACAAGATCACACACTAGTTCGCCTATCCTTTTTGGTTACAGGTTTATACCTCACGGGGGATTACCATTGTTTTTGTTTGTTTATGTTTACTAACCATTAATTAAAATCCAAAAATATTTTTTTTTCTTTAATTAACATTTTCAGGGGAAGAACACGTCAAAAATACCAAAAATAGCAGTTCCTCAGTTCAAACGAATTTCATCTAAAACAATGTCGAAGTTGATCCACAAATAATTCAAATTCATCTGATCAAGGATTTCTCAAGTTTTGATTGATTTATTCAAGGAATTTCAAGGTTCATGTAATTATTTCCATGCCTTCTTCTACAAGCAAAAGAATCGAGCCGAAATAATCAAGCAATCAAAAGTGAACAAAAAATTCAAATTTTGACTTGGTTAACCGGTTAACCAATGTGTTAACTGATTAACTAGTGCGAAATTTGAATATTTTGTTCAAATTCAACATATCTTAGCCCTTGATCTCACATGGAATATTCTAGATCCATTTCACTTTTATTCCTCTACATCACTTTGATTATTTCCCACCATATACCTTCACTAATCACAACTCTTTTATGAATTTCCCTCCAAATTTGAATTCCAAGCCTAATTTTGATTTTCCAAAGCAAGCTTCATTCCACCAAATTTCTATACTTAAATTATTTAAATAGAGGCATTTTCTCATTCCTTTCTCAAGCTTTTGATAGCCAAAAAAATCCCTTGCAAAATACATCCTCAAACCACAAAAATCACATAAAGCTCACTTTCTCCTTTTGAAAGTTATCAAGAATTTGCATTAAATTCTTGAATAACTTGAGATAAACCTTCATCCTTTTCATTTTTCTTCATCAATTTCAGTAGATCAAGCTTGCTAGTGGAGTAATTTGAAGTTTGTTCTTGGTAATTCATCTTCCTGCATTGTTACTCCTTCATCACCATCATTCAAGATGTAGACCCTTGGTGCTATTGGTTGTTGATCCTTTGTATCATAAATTATTGTTTTATTGCATGGATCTCGTTGTTTTTACACTTTTACATATGTGCCAATTCAGTTCATGATCATAAGGTGTTTGAAAATTGTTTTAAAATAGGATCATGATGCATTTTGGCCTTTTTTCTGCTTCTGGTGCAGTGTTAACTGATTAGCCATTTTCAATACAAAATGGTTATCCAGTTAACCAGTTCAAAAAATCGTTAGAATTCAAAACTTTCATGTGTTAACCGGTTAATCAATTGGTTAACCGATTAACACAGCTCCAATAGCACTTTTGCATTTCTTTTTTACTTGTTTTTTGTTCCTTTTGCTTTTCCTACTTCCTTCTTCTTATTTTTACCTTGGGAGACATTTTTGGGACTGATTTCTCTTTAAATTCAATGGACTTTGGGTGTAGATTAGAGTGGTTAATATTCATTAGTTCAAATCTACCTCTAACTTAATTATTTAATTCACTTTAGGTACTTTGCATTAGTGATATATTTTCATACTTGAATCCACCAAAATGAGTGATAAACTTAAAGATGAAAGAATACCATAAGTGTAACTCAATTTTGTATTAATCTTTATATTTTTGCGGCATCGCGTTCGGATGACGATTTACATATCTTTTATTTCACATGTATTAGCACTAACATTGTTAACCTTAATTGGTTTTGGCCGACCTCATTTGTAACTTAATTACTCCGTAAATTACTCAGCGATTGCTTAACATAGACCTAAATTTATCCCTAATTCGGAATAAAAATCCAATTGGATACTTTCATTTTTATGGACCGGACCTCGTGTTGGTCGCGTAATCCGAAAGTGGTTAGTCATTTGCATTAGATCCACGACTTTAGAAGCTTGATGCGTAGTTGCTTTGGGTATCCCAATCTTTTTTCTAGTTTCATCGAATTTGGGTCTAATTACATCGGTTAATCACTATAGTGTAAGATATTAAGCGGAATGGTGTTGCCTTTTCGGTTTTGGCACTAAGTGCTTTGTTACTCTTTTGGTTGTGGATGATTAAGTTCACCATACCACTATTATGTACATATTATTATTACTACTACTATATTATTATTTTAATTTCCTTCTCGCACCTTATCCTCTTTAATTTATTTCTTACTCCCTTATCTCCTTTACTTTTATTATGCTTTATCATCATTTATCATGTTTATGTTTATTTTGATATATCCTTGTGCTTTTTTCCTTTGTCCATTTGGACACAAAAATATTAATAAAGGATTAAACTACTAAAAAACATGTTATCTTGATCATGGACTATGGTTACTATCCTTAGCATTTGAATTGGAGTTTTGGACTTAGATTCTAGGACACTCTCCCTTTGCTTTGATCATCATGGAGTTGGTACTTTAGTCTTTATTTGGCCATTTGTTAGCTTATGCTTATAAGGATGGAACTATTGTGTTTATATTTGGAAGTATCATCAAGTTTGGTTAGATCTTTCCTCCTTTATCTCTTTTATTTTCTTTTTAATATAGCCTCTTCATCTCATCCCTTTCTTCAATTTTCAAAACTTCCTCTCTTTTTTTCAAAACTTCTTGTTTTCAAACATTCACCATTTTAATAAGCAAACTTTGGCTTTTTGTCAAGTGGTTTTTACTTCTTCTTTTCTTAAATAAATGTCAATGAACTTAATCATCTTGACTTCAATTCAAAAATAAAAAGAACCAAACTCATTCAAGTAGTTTTGTGCCTTTGTGCACTTCTTTTTCTTCACTTAATAAAATCAATCAAAACCAACCATTTTTCACTATTTATACCACGAACTCCGGGGTTTTGATCTTACATTGCACTTTGTGGGTACGTAGGCATGAGACGAAAGTCTCATCAAACACAAAAACATTAAAATTAATTCTTTTCTCATCCCCTAATTCTCATTTAACAACCCATTTTCAAACAAAAAGCAAATAATTTTTTAACGGGCTCTTGTGGAGTACCACAAACATTTTGGGTGCTTAAAACCTTCTCATTTTGTAACCAATCCCCTTACCCTTTATTTGCTTGATTCTTTTAGTTTTTTTCTTTTAGATTCATTAGGATTTATTCTCTCTTTTTTCCTTTTCCTTTCGGAATAAAATAAAAGTGCAGTGGCATCTCTGTTTACTTTGAGTTAAGCTAATCAATAGCTTACACTCATGATTTTATCACTACACATTCAAGAGCTAAAATATTGAAATTAAACATCATTTTATCATAGACTATGCTCAAAAAAGAATTTTATCTTTAAAATCAATAGATACAGAACATCAGTGGGCTGATATCTTTACAAAACCCTTAGATGAAGATATATTTATATTTATTCTGAAGAATTTAAACATGGACCTTTGTCCAGAATAAGTTTAGTTTCTTTCTGTAAAAAGAGATTCTGACTCCAAGCAAATATATAGTTTTGATTTATTTTATCAGAGGTTCTAATAAAGATGCTTCTACAAGTTATAAGATGTTTTCATCAGAAACTTATCCTAGTCAGATACTATTTTCTTGACTTGTAAAATAGCAAACGTGTTCACTATAATAAACTGGTGTGATCTTTTGATCATAGATATTCGTTGAAGTGACACCTCGAGCATTATGTTTTTATGAGGCTAGATTTTTTTAAGTAATTACTATCAATACTCCCTACTTGTCTCTAGTCATAATTATTTACAAACACCCAATGCTCTCACTTCACATCCATTTTTTTAAGAAAAACCAGACATTATTTTGAGTTTCCAATCTCAATAATATTCTTCTATGTGTGGTTGTTGTTTTTTAACCTTTTTTATTATGACAAAAAGGGGGAGTGTTAATGAAGAAAAGTATTTTGAATTCAATATCTAGTCTATGTATCACAATCTTGACATTCTAACTTATTATGCAAAATTATCTTAGTATGTTTTGTTTCAGGAATGATATTGAATATCTGGAAATTATGAATTTGATATAGAAATGATAAATCCTCATAATAAAGCATTCATAATCAGGCTATAGGAATGAAGCAAATCAGGATCTATGTATTGGCTATGACAACCGACAATCATCAAAAGTTCTGATAGTAACCAGGTTCTGAGATGAAGACCAACGTTCTAGTCAGACTCGAATGAATGACCATAGGGAAGTACTCCTTCTCTATTATACGATCTAGAGACTCAAAATTTATTTTGTGAGTATTGGGATCAAGAGGACACTCTGAACAAACATAAATAGAATTTTGGAATTATCAAACTCAGGGGGGGTTTATCTAGTCAAGGGAAGATGATTTTGAACTCATCATTTTATCATTACCCATTTATTATCTTCGTACAAAATTGTCTCTTCAAAATACATTGTTTGGTCATTATCAAAAAGGGGGAGATTGTAACAACAAGAATCATTTTTGCTCTATATCTCTAAGTTTTGATAATAATAATAACGAAGTATTTATGCGAAAGAAATTTTGGTACTCTGACGTTTTATTGTTCTAAAGATATATCAAACAGGTTTTGACTCTTATAGAGATCGTATGAACAATGATAATGATATGACGATATTCACTTATGTGCAAGAGAAGTAATGTTGCTTATGTACCAACTCATCAGAAAGATCTTGAGAAGACCAATGTTGTTGTTGCAATGTTTTCTAGGACTCTGACTTTGATTGAGTGTGACTCTGATACGTTAGTTATGAACACCAAGTGTTGAAGACTTTGATGGCTTGAAGTTATGAAGACTAAAGGTTCTGAAGATGAAGTGTTGAAAGAATCTGATGACTTGAAGTTCTGAAGACTAAAGGTTCTAAAGACTAAGTGCTGGAGAATATGAAGACAAGGTTCTATTGAACGAAGTTCTGAAAACTCTGAAGACATGAAGTTCTGAAGACCAAGAATTTCAAAGACAGGTGTTGAAGTTCTGAAGACAATGTTCGGGTGAACAAGTTCTGAATACACTGAAGACTTGAGATTCTGAAGACCCATCAATCTTATTCTCTATTCATGCTTCAATCATCTCATAGTCAGAAGCCTCTAAAGAATAGAAGAGAAAGATTAATGGTTAAGAGGTGATAGTATAATAGTACAAACATAGATCATTCCACTAATTATTCCACTACTCCACTGCCCTGATTTGGTGGTGTAACACCTCAAATTTTCCCTCTTGTCTCTACCATCATCTTCATGTCATAATCATCATAATCATCATAAACATGGCATTTTTTTTAGCATCTTTGCATAGAAAAATGAAACATAACATTCTCATGTCCTAGCATATGGCATATGATCAATCAATGGTACAGTTAAAGCCTCACAAGTCAAGGCAAGGAGTTAATGGACCTTGGACAAGTCTCATAAGGTGTTCTTAGGTCTCATACAAACTCAAGATCCTCTACAAGAGCCCAAGAGTTTGGGAAGTTATCAGATGATCCAAGGAAGTGCAAGCTCCTACAAATGATCCTCAAATTAGGGTTTCTTGTCAGACAAGGGTTCTTTGTGACTTTGGCCATTTCATATGGGCAAAGTCCTTCATAGGATATGAGGAGGATATGGATGAAATTTGGTGAGAAAATTCATTGAGAAAGGCAGTTATTTCATCAGTTGCTTGCATAAGAAGAAATTGGTCAAACTGATCATTTGAAAAGTCAACTGCAATAATTCAAGGGTTCCAATCCCATTTTTCAAGCCAAGGGATGTCCTTAAGGTCCTACAAGAGGTTTGGCAAAGTCAAAGATCAAGAATCCAAAGGTTTTGGGGAACTTTCCATTTTTGGCATATGGCTTATAAAGGAAGTTACTATTTTTGGCAAGTTTTGCCCTAATTTTCAAACCATCCTTTCATGGCAAAGATGACCTCAAATGAACTTCCATTAAACATAAAATTTGTAGGTTATGGTCTCCCATTTTCAGAAAGTACAAGAAATTGTTCATAGCCTTCATGGTTTGGAAGTTATGGTCTTTTGAAGTTCACTTGTTTTTAGGCTTTTACCATTATTTCATGTTTCTACCATTTGCAAAAACCCATGTAATTCATTTCCAAGCTGATCAATGGGCAAAATGAGGTCATGGTATCCTATGGAATTGCATGAAGGTTATTTGGCTCAAGGAAATTCAACAAATTCTTGCATGGATTAAAGGACATTTCTTAACTTGCATTTTTGCAAAATCATGAGAAAGGGATGATACAAAGCAATCCAAGGGCTGAGATTGATTCATTCATCATTAGTAAGTAGAATTAAGGCTGAACATGTGCATGAGAGGAGGAGAGCACGAGCAAATCACCCCATGTGCACTCTCATGCAAAATTGCAAAATTATCCCTATCACACAATTCATGTCATCACTCACCACAAAACCCTAATCAGTGTGATACTTGGATGATATAAAAGTTATTGCACACAAACTTCAGCCCTAGCTCTCTCTTATTCTCACACTCTCCATTTTCTTGCACAGCTGCATTTTGCTTCGATTTGCTTCACACAACCACACATTTCCAAAAACAACCATAGATCCTTGATCCTTGAGCTCTGCTGATCATGAATCCACCATCACTTTGAGTTTTTAAACAAGTTCCATACCAGTGCAAGTTCAGAGCAAATGCATTCGGGTTGCTAGATCCAAGGAGTTTCAGAGCTTCTTTCACATTCATTTTGTGATTAGAGGTTAAAAGAGGTTGATCTGGAGCTGATAGTTGGTTTTCTTGGTGAAATTTGAAGTTCTTCAAACTCGGGTATGCTCCAAAGTTCATCATCCTGGATTTGAATTCTTTTGTGTGCATTGTGTTCTATTTGATGTCCTAAACATGCTGATATGGTTAGATTTTGAAATGATGTTGAAATGAGTAAGAACAGCATGACTGAACTTTTTAGATCCAAACTTGTTGGCTTCGATTTGGCTTATGTGTGTTGGATTAATGTGATTTGATGCTGGATTCGTGATGTACTTAATTTAAGCTTCATTTTGGTGTATGATTTGTGTGTTTTAGTTGAGGTTGAGGGTTCTGCAACTTTTGGTTGGCCGGAGAAGGTGACCGGCACTTCTCCGGCCGGTAGGGTTTATGTTAGGGTTTAAGCTACCCAGATTTGATCCTGGCCGTTGGATCTAGGTTAATTAGGATAATTGTGTTTTTATTTTTTTAATTAATCAGGTTTAAGATAACTTTAAAATGTGACCTTTTGATTTCATTTAATTAGTAGGTTTGAATTTGGTGCGTTGGATCTGAGGACTTCTTGGTCTTGTTGACTTGTGTTTGTGGCCTTTGATTACACTGACTTTGATTGTGGACCATGGGATTTGCGTACCTTTGACTTTGTTGACCTAAGTCTTGCTGAATTCACATATGTACCCTTGGATTTGATTACTTTTGCCTATAACCTTTGGATCTACATACTTTTTGTTTTTGTTTGACTGAGCACCCACTGGGCTTGACCTGCTTTTCGCACCCCCTTGTCATTAAGCCCAATCATTCTGAACTGAGTTCTTTACTGACTGCACCCCTCTCATTATTTCTTTTATTTTTATTTCATCTTATTTTCAGTTTGATTTTCATTTTTTAAAAATAGCAAAATCTATCCAAATATTCCAAATTAATTCATGACTAATCCTTTTATTTTTCTCTAATTTTTTATATTTTTACTTTTTATTTATTTTGATTTTCCACGTAGGAATTAATTCCCTCTTTTATTAATTGTTTTTTAACTCATGAGTAATGCATGCTGACTTGTAGAATTTATATCTTGGGCATCAATTTGAATTTTGACCTGGTTCTTTTTGAATTTGATTCATACTCAAGTGTAGTTTATGGGGGATTTTTCTTCTGATTTTTAGAAGCTTGTGTGACTATTTTTGATAGTTGACTTGTGTATGAAGTTTCAAAACCCTAGTTTGTGTTCATGAGGTTCTTTGGCCTAGTATGCTTCTTGTTCTGACTTTGCTCTTTTGGCAAGATGTTACTACTTGATTAATGAATGCTTGTGCTTATTTTCATAATTTTTGAATGAGTTGATGATTTGATTTGATTTTTTTCATGAGGGATTGCCCTAGTTTTGCCTTTTCTTGTTGGTATGCTTAGTTTTTAGGTTAGGAGGGCACTTGTGCCAACTCCTATAGGGTGTTTAGAACTGTTTTTGTATGAGGATAGGTCCCTGGACTTTGATTGATGTTTGTACCTTGAGGAGGTTTGTGTCACTTGTCTTTGAAGCTTATACACTTATGCACATGTTCACTTCACCTCTTAGGCCTATGTGTTTCTCATGTTGACAATGATTAAGCTTGTATGCTTCTTTTCTTGATCTCTTGTGTTGTTTAGGCACATTCTTGGCATGTTAGGGTTCTGATCTTGAAGTATATGATGTTTTTTTACTTTGTATGCTTTGTGCTATCTCATAGATGTTTTGTTTTGTCATGGTGACTTGTAATGCTTTATGTTGAGTTGTTTGATCCATCTCTCATCCTATGTTGTATGCTTGATCTTGGCACTTGAGAATGAAGTTTCAATTCTGGTTGTGATTTCTTGGCTTGATCTTTTGTTCATTGGTATCTCATTTGGTCTTACTTGCTTTTGTCTTGCTACTTGTTTATGCTTATAACCATTTCAAGGGCTTTGGTAAGTGAGAGGTGTGGATGAGTTTCCCACATCTCCAACTCTTTTCTCTTCTTCTTTCAATATGCTTTCTCATTTGTGTTTAAGATGTGCCTTATGCCATCACTTGCTTAGCTCCTTCCCCCATCCCCCTTAGGGAACAACTTACCTTCTTTAAGAGAAGTAAGTTGGTGTTCTGCTTCTTCTTTCTTCTGCTTCTTCTTCTTCTGTTCCTCTTCTTTCTTAGGATAGAGTTCAAACCACATTAACTTAGGACCCCCATGCATGATAACATTAGGATTTGTTAGTCCCCCATTAGATTTTACCTTTGAGATCCTTTTGGTGCTCTCTCTTTCTCATCTTCATACAAAATCATAAAAAGCCTTAATAACAGTTGAGGTGACCTTCCCCTTTTGTCATCCTCCCAAAGAAAAGCATAAAAAACATTTCTTTACTTTAATTCACCAACACACTTAATAATATAAACAAGTTAGTGAATTTAAATCCTAATCTTAGGAAACAAGTTTGAGGATCTTCCTCGTCCTTGATGGACTTGTTACTCATTCTATCTTGGGATGTGGTAATAAGGACATGTCCTTAGAAAAGGCTTTACTTTCACTTCCTTGTGCCCCACTCTAAAAAGACTTCTAAAAAACACAAACAAACAATAAGCGTCTCTCCTTCGGGATTTCTTTTCTCATCTCCTTCGCTCTGTACGCGAACTTGCTCCTACTTGTCACTTTGTAAGACGGTAACGCACTCATCGTCCGAGCCTGCAACACCTGAGCATTGACATAGGCAGTTCAAGCCTTAAGACACAAGCAATCTTTTCTACCCCTAGTTAGGGGAACTACAGCGACTCTGATCCTCATTGTCCAGATGAGGTACGTAGGCAGCGGGGTAGGGCCCGTTCGAGTACAATCTTTATTTTCCCTACATTTTTCCTTTTCATTTCCTTTTCAGTTCCCTTTTCTTTTCTTTTATCTAGTTCAGTTCCTTTTCCTTGCAGCAGCTTTCATTCCTTCACCCTTTGAAGCAGTTTCTTTGCAAGCGTGGATCCCGTCGGGTACGGCGGACGATCTGGGGTGCTAATACCTTCCCAGGCCGTAACCGACTCCCGAACTCAGTATCTTTGGTTCGCAGGACTCGTGTCCTTCCTTTTCTTTTCTTCTGGTTTGTGCAGCATTACCATTCTCGTTCCTTCGTGATAAAAATGCATGGCTGGCGACTCTACCTCTTCTGTGCCACTTTCGCGTTTGTACCAGGATGGAAATCCAAGGAGCAACAGGTGGTACGAAAGGATGATTGTGTGTATTATTTTTCACCCACAGCAATGACATTCCTCAGGCTAACTATCATCCAACATATCTTTTTCTTCGTGACTAAATAAGGATTGTCTCATGAAAGAAAAATGCACAAGACTACGCAACACTTCAAGCGAAAATACAAAGCAATATTCTTTTACAGTAGTGCATTTTATTCTCTAAGATTCAAACTATGTTCACCCTGCTTTAGTAGAAGCATTATATTGTAAACAAAGAAATCTTACAAATGGATGTTTGTATTCCTTAAAGGACCGAGTGATGGTTTGGAGCTTTAGGAAGATAAAGACAGTTAGTTTTAGTGGTTATTTGTCACAATAGTTGGTTGTGCATTGATTTAGTCGTATCAGCTGGTTGTTCATTGTTGTTGTAATTCGCATCAATTAGTCACAGGTTGTCTGTGCATTATAAACAGTTTGGTTATAGTATATTAAGTCTTTGTTGAAGGCAAAATCACCTTGGCGGGTGGATTAGAGGTAGCTTGAGGTTGTCAAGTGAACCATGATAAATCGTTTGTCTCTATCTCTTGTTTGTTAATTCGTATACTTGTAGAGTTTTCACAAAAAAGCTTTCATTTTTCAAACCCCAATTCAAACCCCCTTTCTTGTGTTTTCTCACACCTTCACAAATAATATCAGAACAACTTTTAATCCAACTATTGTTATAAGTAGAGAATTATCCATAATAATAAAATGCAAGAATGATACTGCTAGGATTTGAACCTGGGACCTATAAATTATTTCACAATGGTTTTTTTCCTTACCCATTGTTATAAGTAGCATGCTACCTAAAATATAATCAAGGTCAATTTCCCATTGTGGAAACCACCATACATACAATCATACGCTACCTAACAATGGATTTGAAATCATCATTATATGTGTTTCACAACCGTCATTATTTTTTTTCATAGTAGTGCATAACATAACATATATTTCTATTTATGGTTTTTAGGGTGGAGTATACTCATAGGAGACTAAAAAACATGTTGAGTACAAGTCGGGGAGATTCATGTCGAAGTTGGGATGTTATGAATATCATGTTGAAGTTATATTTAAGTTCAGTCAGGGTCTTGTTTCAAAAACGTATTAACAACATTGAGCATCAATATAACACTTCATTTTAGGCTAACTTGCATGGTTTTGATTCAAGACAGTTGTTGCAGTGAGAATCGGATATCAATCTACTAATTAACTTGAATCAGAAAACATTAAATTCACCATCGAACTTTAATTTATCCGATGGAAAGGGAAAAAGATCGAAAAACCCTAATTGAAGAGAATCTAAGATTCGGGAGTTGGTTATACTCAGGGAAGGTCCTAGCATCCTAAGTATCTGTAGTACTCTATGGGAACCTCTTGCAATATCTATGTTTTGAGTAAAATTGTTTGTTATTGAATGGGAACTAACACTAAAATGAAAAGGTGGAAAAAGGCAAAAAATAATGAAAAAAAAAAAGTTTGATTGTCAAGGATCAACCTCGTGTCTACGTATTCTCAAAAGGAACTTCAGAAACAAGAGCTACCGTAGTTCGGAAAACTATGGATAAAAAGGGGGTGTAAGAACTAAGACAACTAAGGGAAAAATCATGAAAGCAAAGCTTGTGAGGATTGATTGTAAAGGTGAAGAGATTAATGGCCATCTCTTATGAAAGAATTTGAATGAAGCGATAAAAGTTGTAAAGGGAGAAAGCTAAGATAGAACACACAAATAGTTAGCAAAATGACAATAAGTCAACAAATGTCCTATTTCCCTTAGATCATATCACAAACGTCACACGGCAAAACATCGTGTAAACAACAAATACATACACGAAAGAACATTGTGTAGTAAATAACAAGTAATATACATAAAAGGACATCATGCAAGCATCAAAGGGAAACTCGATAGTTAGCACAATAAGGCGACAAAGACAAAATGTCAAGATCTATTAAGAACAACATTGAATCCAAATGGAATTAAAGCATAAACACATCTTTTTTTTTTGGATTTTTAATATTTGGAAAATGAATAAACTTATTGAATTATTACATAAACAAGATAATATGAGTAATTAAATGAAATGAAAATACTAGATACAAATTAATATGTATTTTTTTGATATTATGTAATATAGAGAGAAATAACCAAGTAAGATGAAAAAGAAAGATAAAATAAAAGGAAAACTAATATTAATCCTAAAAATAAAATCAATTAAAAAATAAGTCTAGAAGATTAAAACTAAAATTAACCACGTTATACTCATTAATAATCATAAGCCTAAATTAAAAACTAATTAACTAACTAATAAAAAAACTAAAACTATAATTAAAAAAATGGGCCATGGGTTTAAGCATTGATTAGGGGTGTGTATTAGGAATTTGAATAATGGGCTTAATCCAAAAACAAAACCTAAACTAAACCTAATTATATTTTAATAATAACAATAAAATAAATAAAAAGGTGAATTAAAAGTGGAGGAATGAAATTATGATTACCCAAAAAGAACAAATCGTTACTCTCTCTACTTTTCTCTTATTCGCACGACTACTATTTCTCGCTTAACTCCTTTCATCTCGTTTTGATGTCTCACTCTAGCTCTTACTTATGTGCGTGTCTCTCTCCTCTGCTTGCTCTAAATCGCATTGTCGCATTGCTTCCATTCGGTTCCTTCATTTCCACTTCTATTGTGAGGGCGATTTGAAATAGTGCTTGGCTATTTGAAGGGTGTAGTCAGTTACGTGTCAGTTTGTTGCATGATTGGATGTGCGGTTTATGGTTTTTGAAGGTGATTTCTTGTTGGTTATGCATTGGGGTGTTGTGCGGAAAATCATGAAGGGTAGCGATTGCGGTGATGTATGTTAAAGAAAGCTTAAGGGTGGATATGTGGTTTGTCTTTTGGAAGCGGATGAGATGTTTGAGTTGAAGCTCAAGGTGTGGCCAGCAATGTGAAAACAAGGTGTTTCACATAGTGGTTATGGATTTAAATGAGGTAAACATTCAAAAAAAATTCTAAAATTAAGAATAAAAATGATATGATATGAAATGATAGAAACCGACTAAAAAATTCATGATTAATAATTAATGAGATGTTTAACTAAAAAATGTAAAAATGGTTGACTATTACGATTAACTTTCGAGATTGCGGAAAAAATGCATCAGATAAAGAAAATATTTATAAAAAAAAAGTCTGGTCAAAATTTAAGGCATGACAACAGTGTATACAATACATTGGAAATGAACTAGAAATGGTTAAATTTGTTGGTGCAAGCCAATATTCTTGTGGTTGCTTCATTAGAACAACTCATCGGTTACCCTGTGCATGTCAACTTGTCGGTTTCCAAATACAAAGCAATTTTGTTCCTTTAGAACCAATTTATTTTTTTTGAAAGAAATTACTCATTGAAGAGCGTGATATCAATCATGGTGAAATTGGTACATAGTTAGATATAGAAGTAGAATGTGAAGAATTGAAGACATATTTCAGTACTTTGGAAATTATAGGTCATAGGGTGTTGAAAAAAAGGTTATGGAACTAACACATCCATCCATAACTTCTAAGTATCCACTGGTGGTGAAGTACAAGCCAAAGAGGTGAAATAAAAAGAGTAAAAAAGGTGAAGGATTTGCATCCTGATCCTTCACAATGGGAGTATAGTGAGGGCTCGTAGGGGAGTCAGACTATAAAGAGACCATGCACGAAACCAACTAGAATTCAATTGTTCACTACATCTTAGAGAGTTATTTACTTGTCCCAGTTTCCTTATTTCTTACATCCATACATTGATGACATTATTGATGTGGGTGACGATGGAAATTGTTGTTTTAGGGCTATTGCAGCATTACTTGGACGGGGTGAAAAGTCATGGCCTTTGATTCGGACGCAATTAGATACTCAAGTTTATCTACACCAATAATTATTTTCCAATTTGTTCTATGACATGGTCTCTGAAATTAAGAATGTGTTACGAGTAGAACACTTGGGTGTGTAGGGTATTAATAATTGGATGATGATTCTAGATATGGATTACCCTATTGCTTGTAAATATAGTGTTGTATTTGTCTCTTTGTCAAAGAGACTTAACATTACATTTTCCCTCTTACCTTAGCTTCCTTATGTATATGAGCAGACATAAAATCATTGATGTTGGTTTTGTCAACAACAATCATTGATTTCACTGACCGTTGGAGACAGACACTACTATAAAATACGCCTTTGGTAACACTAATACTACTACAATTATGCTTTCCACCGTTGTAATATCACAACTAGATATGCCTGATATTTTTTTTTATTTTTTGAAAGTTATTCAATCAGAGTTGAAATAAACAATTGTGGTGATAAAGTAGGTGTTACAAGCTTCAAATCCTAGCAACTACATTTTTTCCATTTTTCCTATTACAAAAAGCGTGTGTCACTTATTTTCATAAATGAATAAAAAATTGAAAACTATTTAACCATGTTTCTCCTCCTATACAACCTTTGTAATAATATTTACATTTCATTATGGTTGGATATATTAAATGTAGTCAAAGTTTTTCCTGATAAATTTAAAACAAAACGGATTCATTATTTCCTTCATAACATGCCCTAAACAAACTAGCAAACCATAGATGACAACGATAGTGATAGCGAAATCTTCATCTTCACAATCTTTGTTCACAAGAATCTTCATCTTCACTATCTTTGTTCTTTTTCTCTTCCTCTTCGAAGAATAGTTTATTTTTTTGTAAACTTCACTCTCTTCTTCATCTTCCTAATTCTTGATAATCTTCGTTATCTTCATTCTTATTTGATTTTGTGGTCTGTTTCTTGCAAAGTTCATATGTTTTATGTTTTATTGTTGGATTTAGCAGTGAACAAAAATATTACATATTTTCTACAATGGATATCCATATGCTTAAGATTTAGAGTTGTATTATTGTAACGAATATGCTTCAGTTTTTCGATATGCTTTGGGTTTAGATTTTAGTATGCAGTTCACAATATTGTTTTGATATAAATTTCAGAATTTGTAATGGATTATAGTTGGATGAAAACTGGTAGATTAGATATTGTATATGAGAAAGAAGTTCTTGAATCCCTTGAATACGTTGATCAAAATGTTCTCCTAAATAATGGTATCTTTTATTGTCCTTGTGTTAATTGTGAGAATACAAATAAAGGTACAAAGGATGAGATATTCTATCACCCATGTTGTGATGGTATATGTCAAAATTTTACAATATAGATGTGTAAACACCCCAAATTTTCCCTCACTAATTTCACACTATGGCTTGTGATCTTTCATATTTGCATGAGTTTAAGCATACCATCTCATATTACATTTTTGTTTCATCTGCATAGTTCAAGTTCATCTGCATCTAGGGTTTGTGATCTGAGCAATCCAAGGATCCATCTGAGCTACTCCAAAGGCCTCCAAGAATTCCAATAGGGTCCATGTGTGTTCAATCATCATATTATATCCCTCAAAGATCAAGGAAGTCAAGAAATCACAAGAATTTGGAAAGCATGGAAGCAGAGCTAGGGTTTCACGACACAGATGACCTGAAATTAGGGTTTTGGTTTCAGAGGCCATAACACCAAACTTTTTGGTCATTCTTGTTTCTAATGTTCTTAAGATGTTATAAGGATCATGTGTACCAATTTTGATGAAGAAATTCATTGTGGAAGTCATATGTTCACTGGGTAACCTTTTGAGCAAGTCAGAGCAAAATTAGGGCATCTGAGGCCCCCAACAATGGAACCAAAGGGGTATTTTCATCAAATTGAAGTTATATGATCTTTATTTGATCATTTAAGTGCTCGGAAGTTCACAAAATTGAAGAAATTTGAGCTAAACCAAAAGTTGCCAAAAATGGAAATGACTTGTAATGGAAACTTTCCATTTTGGGAAAGTTCTTCAACCTCCTCTTTCTCAACCAAAAATGCTTCAAATGAAAAATTGTTGGTCATGAAAGTTGTAGATTGGATCATTCCCTTTTCAAAAAGTACAAGAACTTGATCTAATTCTTCCTAGAACTCAAGTTATGGCCTTGCAAAGTTGGCAAAAATCCTATGATTTTCACTTTCACACCAAAGAGGGATTTTTGCAAAACCACTTGCCAAGTCATTTTGTGACCTCTAATGCATCTCTAAGCATCATACAAACATATTACATTGCATTGTGATCAGAATTGCCCAAAGAATCACTTGCTTTCATGGCTTGCATCACAAGAAATCACAAAAGGGGAAAATTGCATAACACTTGCAAAACCTATTGCAGTCATGCCTCTAAGCCATCCAGCTGCATAATTTTAATCCCATGGCTCTCCTTGAACTAAGCTGGGGCCAGACATGCCCTTGAACAACTGCTGCACAAGTCCATACCTCAAGTACACAAGTTGTTGACTTTTTGCAATTGGACCCATACCAATCAGCTGCAGCCACAACATTTCTCTGCCCAATAGAGACTTGTTATGTGGACCAAAAGCAAGCCAATTCACATAACCTTGGAGCTCAGAACCTCTCATACACCAAGTTTCACAAAATCACCCTCAACCTTCATCTCTTCGAAACACACTGCACAAGCATCAAACATCCAATATTTTTCCATAGATCAACTCACCATCACCCACAGATCATTTCCCAACCATTTCCAAGCCCTAAAAGTCAGCCAAACACAAACACGATTTTGGACCAGCTGAATTGCAACCTCTCAATCCAGCCATTTTAAACTCATTCAAAGCTTCTCAACATCATCCAGGAGTTCATTGAGGTGGATTTGCACTAGAGAAGAGGCCAAAAAGCTCCATAAGGGAAAGCTCCAGCTCAGGTAGTCACCTTCAAACTTTTTTCCAGAACCTCTCTTTTATGTTATAGAATGATTCTACATGCTCCCCTGATTGCCATGATATGATTTGTTTTGAAAATGGTTGAGTTTTAAGCATTTCACGAGCTTCTGAAATTTTTGGTTGTTTTTCCGTTTTGCTTTGATTCATGATGTTCATGTGAAATAAATGGATTTTGTTGGATGATTCATGTTTAGAGTGATGTGAGGATCATTTCTGGAGAGTTTGATGCACTTTCATGGCGTATTGAGAGAGATAGCATGTGAGGTTGGCCGGAGAAGATGACCGGAGCTTGCTCCGGTCACCTGAGATTAATTAGGGTTTCATTTCCCAATTTTATTGTGAGCCCTTGGATTAGGATTAGATTAGGCAGCGTACGGTCCAGATGAGTTCATTAACCCTAAACATTAATTAATTAGATTAATTAGGTTTAATTGAATTAATTTAATCAGATTGAAACCTGGCCTTTAAAACGCGCGCGCGGTCAACCCCTCCCCCCAGGTTTGAATCTCAGCCTTAGGATCAACTGACTTTTCCTTTTAATTGAGTTTTAATTCATTTTTTATTATTTCTTTTGCATAATTATTTTAAAATAGCAAAAATTATTAAAAAATTCTGAAATTTTTTATCAAGTCTTTTATTAATTTTAAGAAACCAAAAATATTTTTATTTTTATTTTTTGCATTTAAAAAGCATTTTTAAAATATTTAAATGTTTATTTTAATTAATTAATGGAAATTAATTAATTAAAATACCATTTAGGTTTTTAAAAATTACCAAAAAATTCACATTGCATGTTAAGACATTTAGAAACATTGTCAAACCATTCATACAAATTTCTTTTTGGTTTTGAACCTACTTTGACATTTTCTTTGAATTTAGGGTTCATAAAATCCCCTTTTTAGAACCCTAACTTTAAAATATCTTTTATGCCTAACCATGAAGGGTTTGATAATGATTCATTTTGCATTGTTTTCCATATAACATGTAGTTTCTAGGATATTTTTTTTCATGAATTTATCTTTCATTTTCAAATTGATTTGCATTTTTCCTTTTAAGGTACCCAAAAAACCTAGTTAACTTAGAAAAATCATAACTTCTTTTAGGTTAAGAGTTAGACCCTCTCCTTTGGGGTGTGATATCATATGGGGTTAGGGTTTGTTTGAGCTCATTTGCAAATTTTTATCATGTGAATTGCTTCTGTTTTGATCATATTCATCTCATGTTACCTTAAAACCCTAATTTTGCATCTTCATTTGCATTCATCTTGCATATGCATCCATGCATGAACTTGCCATGACATTTCATGCATTCATGTGTCATCTTAGACATCTTAAGACATGTTATAATCATGCTTGATCATTTCTTCATTCATATGTCATGGTTTGCATTCATTTCTTTTCATTAAACTTCATGAACTTTCAAACTTCAAAGCATGCTCCCATTTGCATCTCATCTTTGTATGAACATTCATAGCACTTGGTATGCCTTTACATCATGTCATAGCATCATTGCATCATGTGTATGCTTCTGGTTTTGTCATTTTCCCATTCATATGCATTGTTTCATATTATTTCTTTCCTTATGCATATTGTGCTAACATTTTCAGGTGGTAAGTTAACTTGAGAAGTGAATTTGCCTTCACTTCTCATTTCTCTTCCTCTTCTTCATATGCATATTTGCTGCATTTTTATTTGTCTTTGAGTGGGCTTTCCCATTCATGTTCATCTCTTACTTTCTTTCTTTAAGTTACTTATCTTCTTCAGTGAAGTAAGTAACTTATTTCTTCTGCTTCTTCCTCCTTTCTTCTGCTTCTTCCATTGGTGGCTTCTTTGAAGATCTCTTTCAAGCCTTACAAACCATAGGAACATCCAAGCATGACAATAATTAGGGTTGTAATTAGTCCCCCTTAGTTTTTACCTTTGAGTCTTCTTTGTGTCTCTCTTCTCACCTCATCATTAGAGACTAAACATTTAAGGTTTTAAGACTTTGTAATTAGGGTTATGCCTGCATCCTTCTCTTAGGATGGAGTGTATAACTTTAATCCTAAGTGTTAAACCCTTAATTTGTTTAAACCTCTTAATAAATCCACTTAATAACCACTAAGACATTAACTTGTAACTTGGGTCTTACATTAGGGTTCTAATTCTTCCATTATTGGTTAAGAAGGACTAACCCTAGTGTTTAATGGACAAGTCCTCCTCAAGTTGTCTTACAAATCATAAAACTCACTTCTTAATCTCACCCTTAATTAAAATCCACTTAAAAAAGGCTTGTTTTGTCATGAGTTTAATCCCTAATCATGGATTAAGTTGAGGTATCTTCTTCAGCTTAAGTGTGCTCATCTATTATCCTTCTATTAGGATGGTGTAATGAGTTCACTAATCCTTGATTATGGCTTAAACTCATTACTTAACACTAAACAAAAACCCAAAAACATCTAAATAATCACAAGTAGGTTAATGATCTTAATCCTACATCATCATGGTAATTAAGTTGAGATGTTTATCTCATACTTAAAGTATTCTCATTATCCCTAATCTAAGGGAGGATATAATGAGTTTACTAACCCTTGGTTTAGGCTTAAGCTCATTAACTTATGACAAACACCAAAAATAATAAAACGTTGAAAACACAAAAAAACAAACAATAATCGTATCCTCCGGGATTCTTTTCTCACCTCATTCACTCACAAACGAAAACTCGCTTCTTCCGTCTAATGCAAGACAGTTAGCACTCGAGCCAGACGAGTCATACACTTGAGCATAGGCAAGCAAGCAGTTCACCAGTCAATTTATTTTTCAGTCTCTTTGAGTCGAACTACGGTGTTCTAACTTCCTCATTGCACGCGAGGATACGTAGGCATAACTTAACAGTTATCGAACAAAAGTCTCTTTGTCTTCCCCCTCTTTCAGCATTCTTTTAAGCCTCAGTCCTGAGCATTCACCTTTCTGCACTAACACTTGTATATTATTTTCCAGCTTTTGCACACAGATAGCACATACCCTACCCCTTTAAACACAAAAGCGTGGATTCCGTCGAGTACGACGGATAATCTGGGTGCTAATACCTTCCCAAGTTGTAACCAGCCCCCTTTCTCAGTTTCTCTGGTTCGCGGTCGTCTTATCCATATCTTTCTAGGTTTATGCAGCATTACCTTTCCTTCGGGATAAAAATGCCTAGTTGGCGACTCTATTCAGTTCAGTTCATTTCTCCTTTCGCCGACCGTTCGCGCTTGTACCGGGATGCAAATCTTCAGGAGCTACAAGATGTGGCATGGTGAGGTAGAAAAAAAGAGAAAAAGTGTGTCACAAAGTCACGAAGTTGATGAAGATGAATATATGGAAGGCCGTCTAGAAGATATGTTCCATGATATGGGAGAATATTATTTTAAGAAAGCTCATATTTATGATACTTTATGTAGTAAGAAAGACACCCCTTTATATTAGGGGTGCACAAGTTTTACATGATTGTTTGTGGTTTTTAAATTGTCTGAAAGTGAAAAATGGGTGGTCGGATAAAATTTTCACAGAATTGCTTTATTTTCTAAAGCAAACGCTACCTGAAGATAACAATTTGCTTGATCGTTGCTATGATGCCAAAAAGATATTGTGTCCAATTAGTTTGAAGTATATCAAAATACATGCATGCTCTAATGACTACATATTATACAGGAATGAGTATGAAAATTTGGAATAATGTCTGGAATGTGGGGTGTCGTGTTACAAGCTGAAGGACAACAATGGTGATGACAATTACAATGAAAATGGTAGTTGGAAGAGGCCTCCTACTAAAGTATTATGGAACTTGCCAATGATTTCAAGATTCAAGATACTTTTTGCTAATGTGAATGACGCAAAGAATATTAGATGACATGCAGATGAAATAAAATGTGATGGAAACATACGCCATATAGTTGATTCTTTGCAATGGAAGAAACTTTATTTGTTGTTTCCAGATTTTGGCACCGAGCCAAGAAATCTTAGGCTTAGGCTTGTCACCGATGGAAAGAACCCCTTTAGTAATCTGAGTACTAACCATTCTTCGTGCCTTATTTTTCTCACGATTTACAACCTATCTCATTGGTTGTGCATGAAGCATAAGTATATGTTATTAAGTATGATGATTTATGGACCAAGACAACTTGGAAATGACATATATTTTTATCTAAGTTCATTAATTAAAGATTTAGTACTTTTGTTGGAGGAAGCAATTGAAGTTGATGATGCATATTTTAGTGATAAGTTTAAGATGCGTGCAATGTTATTTTGCAGAATCAACGTCTTTCCTGCATATAGTAATTTGGATGGATATAGTGTCAAAAGACACAAAGAGTATCCTATTTGTGAATATGATACATGTTATCACCAATTTGAGTTTGGAAAAAAGACTATTTACCTTGGGAATCGAAAATTTCTAAAATCCAATCATTCTTATTGTAGATTGCATAATGCTTTTAATGGAGAGAAATAGTTTGATATCGCTCATAAACATTTAATTGGGGATGAAGTTTATCAACGACAGAAATACATTAATGTTGTATTTGAAAAGAGAGAAAAAGAAAAAGGGCCAGTTGAGAAAAATATATGAAAAAGAGGCGTGTGTTCTTTGATATTCCATATTGGTAAAGTCTCGATGTAAGACATTATCTTGATGTGATGCATGTGGAGAAAAATGTGTGTGATAGTTTGATTGGAACACTTCTAAGCGTTCCAGGAAATACCAAATATAGTAGGAAATCTTGTCTCGATATTGAGGCGATTGGTATACGAAAATAATTGGCTCCAATAGAAAAAAGAAAAAGAACTTATCTGCATCCGGCTTGTTACACTCTATGTAAAAAGGAAAATAAAAGTTTTAACGAGTGTTTACATGGTATCAAAGTTACCTAAGGTTACTCATCAAATATCAAGAAACTTGTGTCAACAAAAGATCTCAAGTTAATTAGTTTGAATCTCATGATTGTCATGTCTTGATGCAACTACTTCTACCAGTGGCTATTTGTGTCCATCCTACCAAAAATGTGAGAGTAACTATAACTAGATTGTATTTTTTCTTCAATGCCATATGTAGTAAATTTCTTGATTTCAAAAAATTAGATGAATTTGAAGATGAAGCTGTCATAATCTTGTGTCAATTTGAGATGTATTTTTCTCCATCATTTTTTTTTACATTATGGCTCACTTACTTGTTCATCTAGTCATAGAAATCAGAATTTGTGGTCTGGTTTATTTAAGGTGGATGTATCCAATAGAGAGATACATGAAGATCTTTAAAGGATATACGAAGAATCATCACCGATTGGAAGCTTCAATTGTTGAAAGGTACATCACAGAAGAAGTTGCTGTGTTTTGTACAAACTATTTATCGCAAGCAGAGTCTATAGAAATTTCAAAGTCTCGTTATGTTGACACTAAAGGTAGAGGTATTCAAGGTTTAAATGTTAAGTTAATGTTTATTCAATCACATTTCTATATATTGAATAATCTTGAAGAAGTTCAACCTTACGTGGCTACTCAAAAAAGAATTTTAAAGAAAAGATATTCACGAATGAGTGACAAGTTGTTGTTGATCGAGCATAACAAGAAATTCCTAGATTGGTTTAATAAAAGGATACCAAAAGATCATGGTGCATTCGAGATAATTAAATGGTTGTCATTCATGCCAAAGTTTAATGTGATAACTTGGAATGCATAGGACATTGGTCATTATACCTTTTATACAAAATCAAAAGATGATATTAGTATAATGCAAAATGGTAGAGTTATGGTTGAGGTCGAAACCCTGTATTTCTCTAGTTCGAAAGATAATAATTCAATATTGGCGTCTAGTGTGTTCTATGGTGTCATTGAGGAGATTTGGGAGATTTATTATGTTATCTTCAAAGTGTCTTTATTTAAATGCAAGTGGATTCCCAATAATATTAATGGTGTACAAATCAATGACTTAGGATTCACCCAGGTTGACCTCGGCAAGGCAAATTATATGACTGAACCATTCATCATGGCTTCACAAGTAAAACAAGTTTTCTATGTGACCGACCTTTCGAACACATTAGGGAAATGGTCAATTGTTCTTTGAGGAAAATACATTTCAATTTGTGATGAAAGTTTTAATATTCCTTCTACTCCTTCTTACACAACAAAAGTGCCCACCACATATGATGAAGTTGATAGAGATGATACACATGATATTTGTATTGATCTTAATGAAAGCATATGGGAAAATTAACAAGTAAGTATTTTATTCTTTATTCATAATTTAATGTAAGTTAATATTTCTAAGTTTGTTTATTACTAACAAGTATGACTATTTGATATTGCAAGTGTTTAAAGTCAAGACACCAAGAGACAAAGAAACTAAAACACTATATAAGATACAATTATGTGATGTTATATAATATTTGTAGGTTGTTATGTGTCGTTGTTCTTTTGATGTAATATATATATACAATGATTGGTTATTAATTCAATGTATGGATTTGATGTAATACAATACAATTATTTGTTATGATACAATTGTTGTTTTTGTTCTGATACGGTTCACAAAAATACAGGTTAAAAATGAGAAAATTTAAAAAAGATGAAATATATTTTTTATAAAGCAGATCATTTAACGAAGGTTGTTAAATATGATTGTGGTTATATAATTAACGTTGTCCAGAATAATATATATACCAAAAAGGCGTTGTTGAGAATCGAACCTACGACACCTTTAATATATTACAACGGTTAGTTAAAGAAACAATGGCAATATGTTACACACTTTCAGGTTTTCTACAACGGTCATACGATCGTGATTGTAATTAACACATATACAACCACACACTACATAACAACGGTCGGTCATGCATGATAATATATCTTTTCCAACCTTTGTTGTATATGTTTTTCGTAGTAGTGAGAATTATACTAAAGATGCAAAAACATGGGAATCAACATATGTATGACGGATTAGGACTAGAAAGATGATGTTAAGAAGTCATCCTAATTTGTTTTGTAATATTGTATGTAGCACACTTTTTATTATATGTATATATTATATTGGGTAGTTTTTTTTATCGAATCAGCTATGCATGAAAAAATTGGATAGATTTTTGTAGAAAATACCGAAAAAAATATAAGCACCTTTTGAAATTCATTGACACATACCTGAAATTTTAAAATTTTCTGAAATTTTCGGTAAAACACTCCAAATCTCTAACAGAAATTTTATAATTTCCAATGTTTATTACCAAAAATTCTAAATTTGCAATACATGTGCTTTTTTCTGGTAAAAAAATGGAAATTTTAAAATAATTTGGTACAAACTATAAATTTTGGATAAAAATATGGAAATTTCAAAAAATTCCGATATTTATAAAAAAAAAAAATATATAACAATAAAAGTACTATAAATGGGGAGTATGAGATATAAGTGTAGGATGACAAGTTAAAATCTCCACCTTAATGAATACTTATCCTTCTAAAAAATACTAACAAACATGTTAGAGGTGTGCACAAATCTAACTACAGCCAAGTTATTATAAAAAAACAATTTGTCTTTTCTTAGAAAAAAAATGTATTTATCAAGTAAATATTACAAGTTTTAATAAATAATATCTAATTATTATTTTTAATTTTAATAATTAATTAATATTTATTATAAATATATTTATTAATGTAAAAATTAATATAAAATAAATAAATGATATATATTTAAAAACTAAAAGAAAAATGAATGAGAAAGGGGTGTTTGCCAATTAGGGGTGACAAAACAGGTCGGGTCCGTTCGTGGAAGAGATTAAGGTTTTATGTTCGTGCCCTTTAATGTGTTTGTTCGTCCTATTCTGTTTTTTGTGGATTTTTGCAAGCTCAGATTTTTACATATAATTTTGTAATTTTTAGGCTTAAAATGTTCAGTTCTCACACACATGCAATGCCCTACCATCACTTTTATATGGGGCATGATAAGATTTTAGACATGCATTCTCAAATATTCTAAAATATGTTCACTCCGTTTTTTTAGGAATTTTATATAACGGATTTAAATGAAACGGAAATATCCATTTGTCATCCTACGCTAATGCTATAATTGAGGCTACTAGGCCACCATTATTATTAGTAGACCCTTTTATACTTTTTTTTATTTGAAAGAAATGTATTTTGGAAAAGAGACTTGTTATTCTTACACAAAAAGTTTAACATCGTATAAATACACCGTCTAAAATACTGCAGTGACAATTGTTAGTTTGTATTAGAAAAAGTGAAAAAATAACTATTAAATATAATAAAATGATAAAACAAAATGAATGTACGGTGTAAGTTGTAACTTTTAGTATATAAATAATATTTCTCTTTAAAAAAGAGACTTGTTATTCTTACACAAAAAGTACTTTAACACCAATTACACCGTCTAAAATACAAGTGACAATTGTTAGTTTGTATTTGAAAAAGTGAAAAATAACTCTTAAATATAATAAAATAATAAAATAATATGAATATACTGTGTAAGTTATAATTTTTAGTGTATAAATAATATTTTTCTTTGAAAAAGAGATTTGTTATTCTTAAACAAAAAGTTTAACACCATATCAAATATTGGAATGATAATTGTTAATTTGTATTAGAAAAAGTAAAAATAAAATAAAAATAACTGTTAAATATAATAAATAATAAAACTGTATGAATGTATGGTGTAAGTTATAACTTTTAATGTATGAATAATATCTCTCTTTGGAAAATAAGAGAAAAACAAGTGTATTGTCAAAACTAGAAGAAAAAAAAGAATGTATATGGGGAAAAAAATTTGTCAATTGCTCCATCATCTTCAAATCTATTTACCTCTTGTGTCTGTATGAGTTATACTCATTACTCCTAAAAACAATTATTAAGTGCTAATATAACACATAATAGTCTCTCTTGTAGCACTCATCCACACTACTATTATTTTAAACTCATGTAATAATTAAGATGGTTATTTATTCTCTTGTAAACTAAACAAACAGAAATGGACAAAATTGATACTTAATCATCGTACTGTCCAATGTTTTGGCAGAGGATAAAACTTTAGAAAAATCTCCTCCCTCATGGTCCCACTTTTTTCTTTTTTTTTTCTTTTTCATGGCTGCTTGATTATTTTTCATTTTTATTTCCATTCAAACTATATATAACCCATTAACTTGAATTCACATGATTCCTAGCCGTAGAATTTGTGTGATTAATTATTGCTTTCCTCCTCATCCTTATCTTTTGTACTATATAACAATAATTATCATTATCTTGTTCACATTTTATGTTTATTTTATTTTGAGTAAAACTTACTCTTGGAATTTTGAATCATGCAAGAGAAGAGAGATAATAAGCATCCCAATTGAAGCTAGCTAGCACAGTCAAAAAAGATTGAATATCATTATCA
This sequence comes from Lathyrus aphaca, assembly GCA_963966055.1. Classification (NCBI taxonomy): domain Eukaryota; kingdom Viridiplantae; phylum Streptophyta; class Magnoliopsida; order Fabales; family Fabaceae; genus Lathyrus; species Lathyrus aphaca. The sequence continues at coordinate 318,668,251 of OZ014521.1, read as the reverse complement.
AAGTTCAGAGGTGGACATAAACATAAAAATAGGAATCTTTTTTACCCATTTCCCAACAAAAATTACTATACCCTACATTTAGGTGAAATAATAAAAGTAAAACAAGGCTACTAAAGAAACGCACATTAATATGTGTAGGTTAGATAGGTGTCACCAACTATAGTGTTTCATTTTTGTGCCTTTTTCTATGTTTGTTTATTTGTCAGAACACTAAATGAGAGAAAGAGAATGTGGCAAACCAATCAACTACTATTCCATTATCATTGGTATTTGGTTGCTTAGACAGAGTTTGATCAATGTTTTGGAAACATGGTCAGAATCTTTCATCTCCCAATGAGAATATAAGTGTATAGGTGTTGGCAGTAGAGACAACAATGGGGTGGGTTTGAATGAACTATTGAATACTATTGCTGGTGTGCACAATTTACAACTTGCAAGAGAGAAAAATGAGTGAAGAGAGAACCTAAGATGATGAGAAAATAGAAAGATGACATTGTGTAGGTATGAATAAGATGCGACTTTGGCAATTTTCTTTAAAATTATAAAATAACATATTAATAAGGAGGTGGAAATCACTAAAATACACATATTCCTAATACACAAGAAGTACTTGTAGAAATTAATGAAACAACATTGTACTAAGCAAAACAACAAAACAAGAATTAAAACAGACAAGTAAAGCAACCAAACAATTAAAAACTAATAACTAGTAGGAATCAAGTTAGAGTTGAACATATCATCATAATCATCTTCAATAGATTGTATTTCATCAAGAAAACAACTAAACCACAAACCAAAATCATCCTCAGAATCAGGGAAAACACTTGACCTATTATTGGTTAATGTAGAATATATGGTTTTGAAATCAATCAGAATAAGTGCAAGAGCTCACCCCACCCTACCTAGATAATAGAAAAATCTTAAATCCCACGTTAGTTAGAGATAGAGCCTTATAAGAGTTTATATAGAGTGACACTCCTCACCTTACAATTCGATTTTGAAAGAAAGAGTTATGTCAAACTCTAATATGGTGTCAGGGCCTGTCGATCAGATTAGGGGTGGCAAACAAGCATGTCTGTCCCATTTAGACTCGTTTTGCAAAAGCCCCGAAAAAAAGGGTGGGGCGTGGCGAGCATAATTGAGGGTGTGGTCTTAAAACCTTAGTTTGCCCCGCACTAAAGTGTGGACGGGGCGGGTCTACAGACACAACACCTTTTAAGCCTAAAATGCATAAAATTATATTAATGATCGCACCCACAAGAGCCCGTAGAAAAACGGGACGAGCCTATTAGAGAGTGTGTCTAAACTCTTGCTCTGACCCGCGCTAAAATGTGGGAAAACGGGTGATGTCCAATAGACCGAGTCTGTTTTTCCACCCTTTGATTGAACCATGGATCACCCACCGTTAATATTCACACATCAAGCCCAAAAAGAATGATAGGCATGAGGGGCGTATTGAAAAAATCTCAAGTCTCACATTGGTTAGATATAGAGCCTTGAAAGAGTTTGTATAAAGTGACACCCATCACCTTATAGTTGATTTTTTGTAAGGATGAGTAAGGTCAAACTCTAATACTATAAACCATTTCTATGACAAAAAATTATTATTCTCCTCCATTTCTTTCGCATATTTTGTAACACCTTTACAAATGATATCACATGTGATAGATTATAACAAAATTGTCGCTAGATTTGGCTCTACCACCTAGAGTTAAGAAAGAATAATAAAAAAAACATGTTGTCACTATAAAGAACTACATCTCAGTCGAACCACCGGAAGATCATATACCACACATAAGAGAATAACCCACAAGTTACAAAAAAATAAAATTGACTCAACGACTCTCAGCGGAAAGGACAAGAGATCCGATCTTAACCCACAAGTTACATAAAAATAAAATTGACTCAAAGACTCTCAGCAGAAAGGAGAAGAGATCCCACTAGGATTGGTAATCAATACCCCCCCCCCCCCCCCCCTCCCCCCTTTTAACATGTTTTCTATAAAGTGGAATTTATCTTGCAAAATTTGGCAGGAGAAAACTATAACTTTAGGAGGAGCTCATTCATTCTAGATAATGGGAAGGTTCAAGTTCATGTTTTCAACCTTAAGAGACAACAATGAACTATTTACCTGAACATGAAAGCAAAGACTACACGGAATTTTTTCCCCTCACATGCTTCCAAACCCACTTATATTTTTTATATAAGAAAGTAACACCTTTGATAAGAGATAGAAGATTTTCCAGCACAAATAGTTCTCTAAGAAAGAAATGTCTCATTCACTTGAGATCCCAAACCAAATCACAATTAACCTTCATACCAATTTCCTCCACATGTTAGTCTTTTTAAATAAAGTTGGAAAATAAACTTGAGAACTTGATCTTTACACAAATGGGTCTTAACTAAAGGTCATTTCCAAAAGGAAGATCGGAGACCCGATCCAACTTTTAACAAAGCACTTAAAAAGATCTTCCTTTTTAAGCTCAACGAGAAAATAAACACATTTCCACTAAGAAGAAAAAGAAGAATAAAATTGAATGTCCTTTCTCCTTAAAGAGAGGAAGGGACGGAAATTTCATACATAATTATAAGAATCTCACACATACTTAAAGTATTAGTAATAAAATTCATCTTCATTTTGATATGAACGTTAGATTAATCACTTTGAGATCACCGGCTCCTAAATAATACTCCAATCCAACTTTATACTTAAGAAAACAGATGATTATTGAAATTTCAATAATAGTCTTTCTCCATATTTTGAGACTTATTTCAACTTTTCATTTTAATTTTCTTATAATAAATAATCAATGTTAAACATCTTAATATATATAAATATATATTTATCAATTTTTTTCATTTGTATATGTGGTTTCATTTTTCTTCACGTTATTTTTTAACAAAACAATTCACTAAAGAATATTATTAGAAATATAACTCATACATAAGATAAACCTTTATTATAAATTATTTAATTTAATTTTTTTATCTTCTATAAAAATTGAAAATAATTATAATATTAATTATAATTCATTAAAAAGATCATAAAATGGGCAAATACATAAAACTACTAAAAACAAAAATATATAACAGTTAATGGTAAAAAAAAATTGGATTTAGTGGGTTTTGTGGATTGGATTTAGATTTATCCGAAATCCATATATTTTGAATAATTTTTCATTTTTAAAAATTATATTAACCCATTTGACCGGATTTTGTAAATTTATCCAACTTATAGCAAAACATTATCAATCATTCTTGTTAATAACTAGTTAAAGAACATAATTGCAAGTCATATATAAATAGATGGTTCAACATAACTCAATATCATCGACCATATATTATATATCCTTATCAGATCCGAGCAAATTATATTAGAATATCTTTGTAAACTACATCTCATCAAGTAAATTCTTATACATATAAATCGGTATTGGTTAATCTATTCACACAATGATTTTGTCCCTAAATATGTGAGTTAGGGTAAAAGATATGAATCTGATGTAATGTTAAAAGATGTGAGTATCTCAATTAGGGGTGGCAAAAAAATGGGTCGTGGTCCATCGGGTCGGTTCGTGCATCCGTCAAACTAGAGCGAATTGGATTGGGATTTTAGGTTTGCTGCCCATCAAAGCTCGCCCCGCTAAATCTCGCCACCCGCCAAAGCCCTCCCCGCCAAAATCCGCTGCCCGTCAAAATCCGCCTCACTTATATAATAACACTATTTAAGTATTTGGAATAGCCTAAGAAAATAGTTTGTGATATGTACATAAGTTGTTTTAAATTATTATGACTAATTTACTTTTTCTGTCTCTATTGTTGGGAAAGTATTTTGAATTTTACTAATGAAAAATGACAAAAATGGGATCGAAATTTGAATTTAGATCATATAAAATACTAAAAGTGATGTTATATATGATAAGAGTATTATTTCACTAAAAGTTGATGTTTTAGGTTAATAAAAATTATGCTTTATAAATGTTGGTTTGATGCTTTTTTATTGAAATGTAGAAAGAAGAATCATTTAATTTATTTAAAAAAATAGAAAAAAAATAATTAAAAAAGAAGGCGGGCAACCCCGCCGCCCACCAACCCGTCACCTTGGTGGGATGGGTTAGACTTTTGTGTCCATTTCAACTTGGCGGGTATGCCCTTCCTACAATTTTTTTGGCGGACTTTATCGAGACAGGTACGGCGCGGGACGGACGGCCCGTTTTGTCATTCCTAATCTAAATAAATCATTGTTTAAAAAGAATTTACATTTATTAAAAATTTAATAAAAAGTATTAATTTTCTAGATTTATACACAACTATTGTTATCAATATTTAATGAATTAATCACTCTATACTTATATGCTTTTTTTTAATTAAATGAAACTATATTAGTAACTCAAACATTTAGTAGTTTAAAAGTTGACATCTTTTACTTATAACAGTTATTAATATTTTATGTTTTTTTTCTTCTTGTAATAGTGATCCAAAGAAATAATTATTAATGTCAATTTAAATTAAATCTTAAAATAAGTTGAGGTTAAGTTAATTATTCATAATTGTTGTATGTTTTTTAAAGTTATGTGTATACAACTTTTTTAAAAAATAACTTAACAAAAAAGGTGGGGACAAAGATTCAAGAGTCTTCCAATCACATCCGTACAGCCCTTTATAAAAAATTATGCACAAGGGCCTGAATCATATAACTGTCAAAGCTTATGAATCATTTAATTTTTTATAATATACCTAGAACTTTTCTATTAAAAAATGAAGTGTTTTTGCTCTATTCTATAAAGAGATCAAAAACCAAGAACATCTAGAATATAAATTAAGTGAATAAACAGTATCCAATTGAAGCAATAAAATATATCATAATTGTTTATTTTTGTTTCAATTTCCAAATGCTAATCTAGGCTATGAATATTCATTATTCCATCAAGGTTTAGGAATATTCATCATGGTTCATGCATACACACAATTAAAAATGCATGTATAGTGCCATTTATCCTTTCAAAAGAAGAAAGAGCACGACTACCAACTTATAGTAATAAAAAAAATAACATTTGATAAAAGAAGAAAAAAGGAAAATACTATGCATTGCTTTTAGTAAATAGTTGAAGAAAATATATCTTCACTTGATTGATTTAATAGATACATAGTAAAGAAAGAAAAAATAAGTGAGACTACTCACTTTTTTTAACATCCTCCTCACTCACACACAAATTTAACCGGTACACTTTTTTAAAATAGATATCAAAGAAATGAAAATAATAATTTGTCAACTCACATATATAACATTTCATCTATCATTACGATATATATATATATATATATATATATATATATATATATATATATATATATATATATATATATATATATATATATATATATATATATATATATATATATATATATATATATATATATATATATATATATATATATATATATATAATCGTTTAAGCAATTGTACTTATAGATGAAATGTTACATGTTTGAATCCTAACATTGACAATTATTTTATTTTTTTGTTACAAAAAAATTTATCCACATACTTTTATAAATATATTAAAATTAGTATCAGAAACTATTGTAAATAATATTGATATTTTATTACGGTTTTTATTATTTCTTAACATCTCTCTTCAAAACACAAAACCCTAACATCTCTCTTCCAAATCCAACAAATTCGTCTTTCTTCTTCTTCAATAGATCTCGTCTTTTTTCTTCTTCATACTAAAAGGTAATCAAGTTCAAGATTATTTCTTATCTTTCTTATTCTTCTTCTTCTTTTTCTACTACTACTACTACTACTACTACTACTAAAAGGTAATTATGTTATTCACACGCATTCTTTCATTTTTCTTTGTATAAGTTCTAATATTCATACTTTTGAAGAACTCACCGTGTATGTCATTCCTGCATACGCTTTCTTCCACCTTGATTTCACATGATTTTCATGTTTTTTAGGTGGTCTCTACATGGATTTTTGTTTTTGAAATGGTTAAATTTTGTGTTACAACTCAAAAGAAAATATAAATGAGAAAGTAGTTATTATATATGTTCCAAGTATGAATGTGTTCTTCTTAATTCTTTTTCAAACTTTTCAAATCTCGTTTATGTTTAACATGTTATTTGTAGGATTACAATGTCATACTAGTTTATGTTTCCAAATCTAGTTAACATATTGTTTGTATGATTACAATGTCATGCTAGTTTATGTTACCAAATCTAGTTAACATGATGTTTGTCGGATTACAATGTCATTATAATTTATGTTACTCCCTCTATCCCAAAATAATTGTCACATTTGAGGAAAAAAGTTGTCCCAAAATACTTGTCACTTTAGATTACCAAGACATTTTTATATTTAATCTTCCAATTGTATCATCTAATAAATACTCTTAATTAATTATTTTCTTACTTAACATTAATGCTAATTTGAGTACACCAATAGTTAATTAGGATAATTTGGTAAAGTTATTATTCTCTCTCTTTCATTTATTATTGTTTCTTAATCTGTGTGAAATGATCAAATGTGACAAATAATATGGGACGGAGAGAGTATTAAATTTGATTAACATGTTATTTGTAGGATTACAATATTATGCTAATATATTTTGAATGTGCGGAAGGTGAATAAAAAAATAAACTCAAGAAAGCGCATAATATGGGTGTGGTTCACAAATTATTTTTGTTGTTATGAAGAAAAAATACAAGGAGGATGAAGCAAAAGTGAAAGCTCCAAACTTGTGTGAAAGACCTAGAATGACATCCATTCAAATTTAACAAAAGTTTGAAGCTCTCACTTCAGCTTCATCCTCCTTTCATTGTGGATGTCATTCTAAGACAAGTAGATCATTTCTTCATCTTCATTCTCCATAAATATTTTCAATAAAATCTACTTTTGTGAAACAATTTATATCATCATGTTTATGTATGTCCAAGAACAAACTTATTTTGTGCATCTATATGTGATTTAGTTCGGTTCTAATTCAAGTTGAGTTTATTATATCATATGTAGATTGCTTGTTTCACTAACCCCTTATTGAATATATGCATTCTTTTAAATTGATTTAGTAAATGATAATCTAACAATTAAGTTATATTTGAAAACCAACTTAGATCAATCAATATTTTTCGAATTGCATGTATCTTGTGATTCATCTCTCATTCTTTAACATATATAATTTGGTTCAATGTCCCAAGTTCTTCAAAACAATATGGTTATTCTTTTCTAGTTTATTTTGTAAAGCATTAATTTGTTGAAAAAATTTGATTCATCTTCATCAATGTCATCGTTATCATCATTGTCATCATTAAAGTCAATGATGATGATAGTGATGACAATGAATCTAAATTAGTCAAGAAATTATTGTTATATTTGTGTGGACTTAGTAAAGAAGTTGTTCGTGTATCGCTCATGACCACTCTCCATATTCTATATTAAGAATTAATTGCAACAAAAAGTAATCATCTTATCATTAATCACGTTCATTCATAAGGATGGATTTAAAGGATTTTTGTTTGTTTTTTAGTACGTATTTTAATCAAGATCTATCCTCAGTGGTATCAAAGCTACTTATGAAACCATGAGTCAGATAATTTTTGTTTTTTGTGCCTTCTGTTTAAATTTGACTAAACATAAAAATTGAATTAAATAATAGTAGAGAAATTAAAATTGGCTTCATGATTTTTAAAATAAGGATGTTCGAGATTGACGATGTCTCATAATCGACATTTGTATGGTGAGGTAGTGATACTTTGATCATCCATAATGATACAAATATTTTGATCGTATTCCATTTAAATACACCATACCTTACAATGTCATGTATTGTACTTAAGTAATATTATGTCTTACGATCTGTTGTATTTCTCTAATTAACGTTAGTACTTTACATGACCGTACAATTGAATAAGATTCACTTATTTATTTTAGATCTCATCAATTGGTCCATATGTGTCTGACTTATAGGTTTTGTGACATTTATAAATATATTGAATCACACATTTAATATAATAAACTGTAAGCAGTATTTAATAACACATCACTGTTACCAAAGTAAAGAAAATGTGATGTGATCTAACAAAAAATTTGTGATAATATTTATGTGTATGATAATTGTTCTGACCCGGCCCAATTTCTCCTATTGGGCCAAAAAGACTGATCCAATGACCCTGCTCGACGCCGAGCGCAATCATGAAAAGTGGTCCTCAGTCGACCACAAATAAACCGGTCACGATGAGGCCCTCTAACGGCTAGTATTGACTGTTTCCTATCTTCACGGATCCCTCGATCTGCGCCTCACAGAACGAACCAATAATCTTCCAGCTGGTCCCTTATATAAACCCTCTCATTTGAGAGGGTCAGGTATTCAATTCTAAAACCCTGATACTGGTACTTGCTCACTCTTGCTCGGTTACTTACTTTAGCATCGGAGTGCCTTGCAGGTACAACCCCTTTTCTCCTCAACGACCATATTCGTCCGCTCTCGAGACCAGCCGCATCGGATCCTGATCTCCAGGTACGATCAGGTGGCGCCGTCTGTGGGAATATTGATTTCCCCGTTCTTCTCTCAAGATCCTCAAAGAACCAAAGTTTTAACAAGATCCATGACTGCTCGGGACAACCAGGAAAATCGATCGAATGATGGTATGATTCTCACACAACGTGAGAGCAACGTCCAGCCTCCTCTACATGACGAAACAATGCAAGACCGTCCAGAAGGAAGGGCGACATCACCTTCACCCGATCACGACCAACCCTTGGAGAGTCGCCCGGAAACTCTTTTTCCTTCAACTCCTTCAGGGTCAGATTTCGCCGCACTGGCCGAAATCCTAAATCAAACGAACTTGCTGCTCCTCACTCACGGCGAAAAGATCGCCCGACTTGAAGATAATTCTCGTCGACCTCATTCTCCCAAGAGACTCCAAAGGGAGCAATCTCCATCTCCTACAAAGAAGAAGAGGAGAGGGCACACCGACGAATCAACAGGCAACAAACGCTTTCGTCAGTCTTCCCCACGACCCTCTCCTAAAAGAAATTCAAGAAGGAGCAGGTCAAGATCCGCCTCCCCTCGAAGAACAAAGAAGCATGATCACAGATCTTCATCGCTTATTTCCAGTGACGACGAGGACGCTCGGGGTCCCCTGTCATCTGAAATAATGGCAGCTAAGCTCCCGAGAGGCTTGGAGAAACCCCCTCCATTAGGCTCGTACGATGGAACCACCGACCCAGACGAGCACATCGAGAACATCGATGCCTTGCTCGACTACCGAGGCGTATGAGGGGCAATTAAATGTCGACTTTTCCCCACGACGCTGAGGAAAGGGGCAATGACATGGTATGAAAGCCTTGAGACTGAATCCATCACATCATGGAAACAACTTGGACGCACGTTCTCCAGGCACTTTACCGCATCAAGACGACACCCTAAGATAGAGGCCTCGCTCGAAGCAATAATCCAAGGAAGGGACGAGCCTTTACGAACTTACATCGAAAGGTTCAATAAAGAGGCGGTCCAAGTGTCCACGACCGACGACATGAAAAAGTACTTGCTGGAACGAGGGCTACGTCCCTCGACCGATTTCCATTGGGCGGTCGGCATTGAAACCCCGGCCACCCTCGACGCGTTCCTGCTAAAAGCCCAAGCTTACATCCAATATGAAGAAAAGCAAGCGGCCAGTTCAGTAAGAGACGCTCGACGCCATGAAGACGCCAAACCACACCGAGTTGATGAACCCTCGACATCTCGTCGGGGAGGAGACAAAAGAAAGGATGATCGCTCCCGTGAACCGCGGGAGCACAGAGGACCTATTGGTCGGTTCCACGAATACACGCCTCTCCTAGCCTCCAGGGAGAAAATTTTGTCTGAATGCGCCAATTCGGAATTCAAACAGGCAGGAGTACGCTTTCCGAGGCAACAACCTAGCAAGCCCGGCACAGATAAAACGAAATACTGCAGATTCCACAAGAGTCATGGGCACAACACAGAGGATTGCATCCACCTCAAGGACGCGATCGAAATCCTCATCAAAGACGAGCACCTGAAGCAGTTCACTAAGTCCAGAGACAACCCTCGACAGGATACACAAGAGACCCAGAAAGTCGAGGAAGCCGTACCCATCCCTGCAGACGCTAACATGCAGGTCGCCCTGAGCATTTATCGCCCGGAAGATTTCTTTCTACCAGATCACACCAAGAGTCCGGGGTACCTCTCCTCCCATAGTCCGTGGGAAGCTTTTCCTTCGGCAATGGTCATATCAGGAGGAGGCTTCAACAAAATCACGGTCGGTTCCGTGAAAAGAAAATTCGACCAGTTAATCGCCAAGGGGCCGCGCAAAACGCCACCTTGGATCCACCGAGGGAGGGTTCCATACCCCTTGCATTCTATCGGGAAGAACTCCTAGGAGGAGCACCCAATGCTAGCATCCCTTTACTCATCCGAGCGCGCATGGCGAACTTCGATGTAAGGAGGATATTAGTGGACCAAGGTAGTTCATGCGACATCATGTACTCCCAACTGTTTTCAACGCTTCAACTGAATGAAACACATCTAACTCCATACGTCGGATCAGACCTGCAAGGTTTCAACGGAGCAGTATCCCGACCATGGGGCTATGTCGACCTATTTGTCACCTTCGGGGCGGGCGAGACAGCCAGGACAGTTAGGGTCCAATTCCTAGTTGTGGATTGCCCGTCGTTGTACCAATGCATACTAGGACGACCAACTTTGGCCGAGTTAATCGCTGTACCGTCCACCGTCCACCTGAAGATGAAGTACTACACTACTTCAGGTAGAGTCTCCACTTTGCACGGAGACGTCGACGCTGCCCGCAGATGTTTCGAGGCAGCATCAAAAGGTCTCAGCTCGATATCATACCAACCAAGTCCCCTGACATTGGATTCGCCAGATGTGCCCAAGGCTTTCCCTCAAGTTGATTCGATCGACCTAGACTGCAGGTTTTCAGATAGTAGCGAGAGCGTCCAGAGACCAGCAGAGTCCTTATCCCGACCAATACCGGACGGAGATTTCGAACTAATTCCCTTGGGGGAGGACCCAGCCCGGTGTGTCAAAATCGGGGCACATATGCCCGAATTAGTGAAGCGACAGTTGGAAGCTTGCCTCAAAGGGAACGCAGACTTATTTGCCTGGAGCGCCGCAGAAATGCCAGGGCTCGACCCCGAAACAGCTTGTCACCACCTCTCTATCGACCCAACACATAAAGCGGTCGCTCAACGCAGGAGAAAGCAGTCGACCGAGAAGACCGAAGCTGCCGAATCTGCTGTTAAAGACCTCCTAGAGGCTAAATTTGTAACCGAGGCCAGGTATACGACCTGGCTCTCAAATGTTGTACTTGTGAAAAAATCTAGTGGAAAATGGAGGATGTGCGTTGATTATACCGATCTCAATCGGGCATGCCCGAAAGATGCATACCCTTTACCTAACATCGATAAGTTGGTCGACAATTCGTCCGGATACAAGTTATTATCCTTCATGGACGCATATTCGGGGTACAATCAAATACCCATGGTCGTGTCTGACAAAAAATACACGGCCTTCATGACCGAATCGGGCAATTACTTTTACAACGTTATGCCCTTCGGTCTAAAAAACGCGGGAGCAACATATCAGCGCATGATGAATAAGGTTTTCCGAGCCGAAATCGGAGACATGCTCGAAGTATACATGGATGACATGATCGTCAAATCTCAACAAGAAACGGACCACGCGTCCCATTTGCGAAAAGTGTTCGACCAGGCACGAAAGTGCAAAATGCGCTTCAACCCTGAAAAATGCACCTTTGGTGTCCGAGCGGGAAAATTCCTCGGATTCTATCTGACTGAACGAGGCATCGAGGCAAACCCCGACAGGTGTCGGGCGTTCGCGGAGTTCCCAACTCCCACTTCCAAAAAATCCATACAATCACTAAACGGGGTCATTACCTCCCTCGCTCGATTCGTGGCAAAATCAGCTCAACACGCTCTCCCATTTTACAAACTCCTCCGTAAAGAGGCAACTTTCGAGTGGACAGCAGAGTGCGAGCTAGCACTATCCCACCTGAAAAAGGCACTAAGTGAACCTCCAGTCTTATCCAGACCAGAAGAGGGGGAGACACTGTATCTCTACCTTGCGGTCGCGAACGAAGCAGTAAGCGCGGCCCTCGTGCGCGAACTACCCGAAGGACAAAAACCTGTATATTTCACGAGCAAAGCACTTCACGGCCCAGAAATTCGATACCTTCAGATAGAAAAGGTCGCTTTGGCCCTCCTTCTCGTAGCTAGGAGGCTACGCCATTACTTTCTGGCTCACACCATCATCGTAAGGACCGATCAACCCATAAGACAGTTACTCGGTCGACCGGACATGGCCGGCCGAATGTTAAAATGGTCACTAGAACTATCTGAGTTCGATATCAAGTTTGAAGGAAGACAGGCTCTCAAAGCTCAAGCGCTGGCCGACTTCGTGGCTGAACTCACATTCACCGAGCAAGACCCGAAAGCTTCGTCCAGGTGGGTTATTTTCGTGGACGGTGCATCTGGCCCGACGGGCAGCGGAGCCGAAATCATTTTGGAAAACGAAAAAGGGAACGTCATCGAAGTGTCCCTGACTTTATCTTTCCCCACTTCTAACAACCAAGCAGAGTATGAAGCGTTCCTAGCGGGCATACGGTTCGCAACCGATCTGGAAGCAGAAGAGATCACGATCTGCACGGATTCCCAATTGGTTGCAAGCCAAGTCCGGGGGGATTTCCAGGCCAAAAATGATAACATGGCCGAATATTTGGCCCTCGTAAAAGGCGAAATAAAACGGTTCAAGAGTGTAGAAGTCAAACACGTTCCGCGGGAAAACAATACCCGCGCAGATATCCTGTCCAAATTGGCAAGCACTAAAAGGAAAGGAAGCAACAAATCCGTCGTACAGAAATTGCTTTCCCGACCAAGTATCGAACATTCATCGACCCGCATACACATTAACGTCGTGGGCGACACGGGCTGCTGGATGACCCCAGTGTTCAACTATCTAACCAAAGGAGAGTTACCAACCGACCCAAAAGAAGCCAGTACTATACGACGGAGGGCGTGCTCATACTCTTTAGTAGGTGGACGCATGTATCGTCGAGGATTCTCTACACCCCTCCTCAGGTGTGTAGAGGAGGAAAACATTCCACACGTACTAAGGGAAGTCCACAAAGGAATCAATGCACAGCATCCTGGCGGACGTTCGTTGGCTCGAAAAATCCTAAGGGCAGGATACTACTGGCCCACCCTCCAGCACGATGCAAAGGAGCATGTGAAGAGGTGCGACAAATGCCAACGACATGGAGACGTGCACGCAGCGCCTCCATCCGAGCTAAAATCGTTATCGTCGCCCTGGCCGTTCGCGTGGTGGGGAATGGATATTTTAGGGCCATTCGTCGTTGGGTCTGGTCAGAATAAATACTTAATTGTAGGTGTCGACTATTTCACCAAATGAATAGAAGCTGAGGCCCTGGCCAAAATCACTGCGCTCAATATACTTCGGTTCTTCAAAAGAAACATCCTCGCCCGATTCGGGGTGCCCCTCGCCATCGTGACCGACAACGGGACTCAATTCACAGATAAACACTTCAAAGAATTCGTTGCATCAATGGGAACGAAACAACACTTCGCTTCAGTCGAGCATCCTCAAACTAACGGGCAAGCAGAGGCCGCGAACAGGGTAATCCTAAGAGGTTTGAAACGAAGGTTGGACGAGCATAAGAAACACTGGGTCGAGGAGTTACATAGCGTACTGTGGGCATATAGGACCACACCCCACTCAACGACTGGAGAATCTCCATTTCGATTAGCATATGGGACCGAAGCGGTAATCCCGATAGAAATGCACGTCCGATCGAGGCGCACGGAATTCCCCATGGAACAAGATACCAATGCTGAAGCTATAAGAGACGAGCTCGACATGGTCGAAGAAATTCGGTCGGAAGCCGCTCTTCGAGAAACTATTCTCAAACAAAAGATAGCTGCTCGGTATGATTCTAAGGTCATAAGGCGAACGTTCGAGGTAGGCAGCCTTGTCCTTAGAAGAAACCACAGAGATCCCCGCGAGGGAAAACTAACGCCCAACTGGGAAGGCTCGTATCGCGTTCGAGCAAAAACCGAGAACGGTGCTTATTACTTAGAAAATCTACACGGGGAAGAACTCGCTCGGCCTTGGAACTCCGAGAAACTCAAACAATACTATAGTTAAATCAGTCACCTTACTCAACTCCCAAGAAAGGAGAAAGGGAGACTAACGAAAAACTGCGTGCCTAGGTACGAGCACGACAGCCCAAATATAACAAAATCAAGCAAGATCTTTTTTCGAGCAAAAGAGAAGCTTGTCGCACGAACGGATACTCAAACGAGTCCGACGTCGCCTAAGTACCACGACCAGGTAGAACCCCAGCTCGCGATGGGACGTTCACGCCACGGAGCCCGGGCCATTATCTTGGTCCGAGCACCGATCGGGAGTAAGACTCTCAAATACTGATTGGTCCCCCTAACCAACAGATCTTCCACACTTCCCCGTATCTATTCAATTACTTCTAATTAATGCAAAGACGCACGTCAAACACTTAGTAAAAATAACAAGTAAACTATGTCCTCCGACGGACGCATTATTACGAGCAAACAAAATATACAACCGACCACCAAGGTCGAACACATGACATTAAAAGAAATGCGACACCAAAGGGCCGACTTGTTCGGAGTTACAAATAAAGGGGGCCACGCCCCCCAAAACAGAATACATTATAAATTACAAAGGCACGCAGGCCATAAATTAATTACCCTCGCCCACCGGGCGGCCTTCATCTGCACGAACTTCCTCCTGGCCCAGCTGCTCTTCTGGTTGGTCAGGCTGAGCAGTCGACCCCGGCTGAGAGTCTACCACCACCAAATCAGAGGGGACTACTATTCGGCCATCCACCACCTTGTAAAGATAATTCATGCGATCAACATCCAAGGCTATGTCAGGGTGGAGAGCTTTCACCTGGTCCACCGCATTCAGGAAGCTGAGCTCAGTTGATGCGTTTAGATCTTCCATATCTTGGTCGATCCGAGCAAGAAACTGAGCCCTCGTCACTAGATGCTTGGTGTCCTCATCCTCGTCCTCCTTGGGGCAGAAGGCGTCCTTCAGTTTCTTGTTTTGCTCAAGCACCCTCTTCTTGTCAACCTCCAGTTTGGCAATGACCGTAGCTCGTTCGGTCGACTCTTTGGTAAGAGCTTTGACCTCCTCGGTGGCCGCTGTCAGCTTAGCCTCAGAAGCAGCCAGCTGCTCCTTAAGCTTGTTGTTCTCCCGCTCCAGCATAGGAGCCCCTTCGGCCGTCAGCCAGGCCATTGTCAGGACCCGCATGACTGCGCTCGCGTCCTGAGCCAGAGAAAGCTGCCAAGCAGGACGGTCCATCCCCTCCAGAAAAAGAGAGTCCGCCCGATCCACCTCCATGCTGGTCCCCTCGAAGAAGTTGCGAACAATAAAACATGGGGGTATCCCATGCTTTGGCTTTGGAGGAGCGCCGGCCGTTAAATCCACAGTGGCGGCCGATTTGTGTTTCTTCATTAAAGAGCCAGTAGATACGCCCGGAGAACCCTGAACCAAAGGGCCCGACCCCGAACCACTCGCTTCGGTCAGCTTGGTCTGCACGACCCTCGATCGTTTCCTTTGCTGCTGGACCAGACGCTCGTGGATCTTGTCCAGGGGATTCGTCAAGGAACCTGAAAAAAAGAATAAGATCAAATTAGTTACAAGCAACAGAATTAAACCAAGAATTTAACGAGCGCAAATAAACGGATACCGAAAAAGTCGGACACTTCCTGCCCGTTACTACAGGCCAGCAATTCAGTAACGCTAATCAAAGGACGCTCCAAAGCTTCCCCCCCATCTTGGTCGACCATAACCTTCCCATCTCCGTCCAATAGAGGGGTCGGAGTAAATGAGGCTATTAATTTTCTGAAGGCCTCAAAGCTGGCCGCATCATCATCGCTCAATGAGTCCCCCACTTGAACGAACTCCCCCACAGGTTTGTCATAGTGAGCATGACTCCAAGAGAAGGGGAACAACCACAATCTCCTCGGAATCACTTGACCTTGGTCGTCGAGCTTAGGCTCGTCATTCTCGTCAGTATCTATTCCGAGAAAGCTCATAGCTCTCACGGCCGCCGCGCTCGCAGGCTTTATCAGGAAGTAATCGGTCTTGAAAGCCCGGATGGATTCTGAATGGGCCTTAAAGATTTTGGTCCGCTGCTTGAAAGACACGAACCATTTCCGGCCAGTTCCTCGCCCGACTTGGCGCTGTAGAGAGAAGAGGCGGAAAAAGAGGGGAAGAGTAGCACCGACGCCCAGATAGGCGCATGTCATCTCGAACGCCCTCAGAAATGCGTACGAGTTAGGGTGCAACTGTGAAGGAGCTACGCAGAGATGCCCGAGCACAGCGTTCACGAAGTCGCTGAAGGTCAACGTCACCCCCAGGACTGAAGTTGCATACTCGTACATGGAGAACGCCCGACCACGAAAATCTGAGAAGATACGGTCGTCGCCTCCCGGGCAGGTCACAACCCAATCAGCTGGATCCCCAACAACGGGCAGCGGCTCCGATCGAGGTCTCGAGAATGAGGACACCTTGTCCAACAAATCTTCCATCACCCATTCTTCGGGCGAAACCCTCGTCTGGTCAGGACACTGAGGCGAATCCGTCGACGGTCCTGTAGTACTGGTATCTGAACTTTCCGAGGAGCTCCCAGAGTCTGAAGGTATGGACGTAGACGACCCTGAATTTCCCGAGGACGTCTCCTCGGAAAGCACCTCCAGCGGATTCACGAGCGAGTTTTCACCTGAAAAGCAGAGGAAAGGCGTCAGTGAATTCGATTAAGAATATCAAATCCACCCTTCCACCGCTCGACAAGTGAAAGGGCGCGCATCAGCTCAGAAACTATGTCCCGAGCTGTAGCCCTGGCTGACCATCGCTCGGAGCAACGGCTGACGCCCAACATTGTATATAACAAAAATCTAACCCAAAATCCAAGTCTAAGTCGACCAATATCTCAGTCGACCCTAAAGTTAGGGTTTGCAACCGACCGACTACGGTGTCAGAAGTTTTGAGGTTTACTAATTCCAAATCTAAACCCTATCGGTAGAATCGTCCTAAACCGCATGCATTTCTACAAAATCTATACTATAAACACCTAAAGAGAAGAAAAAGAACCGTACCTTGAGCTTGAGAAGACATTCTTGAAGAAAATGGGCTTCTGGAAGTGGTGGTCGGTAAGAAACGACGGTGGTCGACGGCTGAGGCAGCGGCAGTTGAGCGAGCAGAGTCTAGAGGAAGAAGATGAAACGAAAAGGTCAAAATGGACCCTGAGAATCCTATTTATAGGAAGGAAAACATGTGTGCACGCGCGTGATCCCTATACGCTAGCCCCTAGACTAGCCGTCAAATCATTAATAGGCGCGAATTTCCAGATATTCCAGCTTTTCGTTTCACATTCTTCTACCGAGCAACGCATCGCTTGCCCGCTCTCAGAAGATCGACAGCGCAGATCCTTGACCCTGATATTACACTTCGCCGAGCACAATATCGCTCCTAAGTCACTGCTCTACAGCACGAGCAATGACTTGGGGGGCTCCTGTTCTGACCCGGCCCAATTCCTCCTATTGGGCCAAAAAGACTGATCCAATGACCCTGCTCGACGCCGAGCGCAATCATGAAAAGTGGTCCTCAGTCGACCACAAATAAACCGGTCACGATGAGGCCCTCTAACAGCTAGTATTGACTGTTTCTTATCTTCACGGATCCCTCGATCCGCGCCTCACAGAACGAACCAATAATCTTCCAGCTGGTCCCTTATATAAACTCTCTCATTTGAGAGGGTCAGGTATTCAATTCTAAAACCCTGATACTGGTACTTGCTCACTCTTGCTCGGTTACTTACTTTAGCATCGGAGTGCCTTGCAGGTACAACCCCTTTTCTCCTCAACGACCATATCCGTCCGCTCTCGAGACCAGCCGCATCGGATCCTGATCTCCAGGTACGATCAATAATTATTTTCCCTCGTGTCCATATTGAACACAAGGCACAAATCGTGTCACCCTTGTCTCGTTCATTATTGGGCTCTTAAACATTTTGTATGTTACAGATAATGGGAAAATTCCATCTAGGTTAATCATGTCCTTCATCATGATTTATTGAGTATCGATGAACCATATTTATAATCATCCTATTACATAAAATATTTTATTTGCGATAAATTATTCGACTCCCTATCTAGGGTCAATAGTGGTTTCAGGTTGAAGGGTGGTATACACCACTATAACCTTGAGAATAACTTATGACATATACATAATATTCTATGTGGTATTCTCATGGAGGATCAATCTTATTTTAATATTACTTATTATACTTATACTTATGTGAAGATTTGATATCTCTTTATCCATGATCTATGAGTTGTGATCATCGGTATATAAACATAATAGTCTCAATGTTTTAATGTTATCCCACCTCATAATAATATTGACTACAAAAACTTTAATAATAATGTTCTTATGTTTAATGGGATCTAACAATTAAGTCACACTTAAAGTTTCATCAAACTAACTAGTTATTCTCGGAAATTTATTACTTAAAAAAAAACAAACATAATAAAGAAATGACATATTATTACTAATAGATAGTTCTATAAAATATCAAGTTCAAATAAAATTGTTGATCTTTATGGCTTGCACCAAAACCATATTTATCATGACCTTCCATTTTTTCTGGGTTGACCTCTTTCCACAAGATAAAATTCTAGGAACATCTCGTTTTTCACTTAAAACGTTTCATTCTCAAGGTTTAAACACATGTTATGCCTTTTAACTCCCTTAAATACAACCTTTAGATGGGTTGTAAGACTTATCTCTTTGTGGATTTCACTATTAAGTTTTCCATGTATACCTGCAACATTTCAGTAATCCGGTCTATAAATACCACATTCATCATACTTTGTATATTAATCTTTTGTTGTTGTGACTGAAAAAACATCACCTTGTAACAAAGTTTCCCCATGTCAATCATGAACATTGTCATTGTGTTGTCATCAGGATCCACTAGAATATAATTGTACCTAGAATATGTGTCAATTAAATAGAGTAGTTTGAATTTAGACGATCTACCTAGAAACAATACAAGGTAAATGATATGCATCTCTAGGACATCCTCTATTAATGTGTGAATAATTCAATCACATGTTCCATTTGATGTTAGACTTCTTCACCAGCACATCATTTGATAACTAGGCAGTGTATTTATCACTGGCTATGAATCCAAACATTAAAATATCCTCAATAAAACTTTTGCTTGCCTTTTCTTCGCTAGTAACTGCTTCCAACGACTTGGGGAAAGTATAGGATGTCCTAACGCAAAGCCAATGAGTGGAAAATTACTTTTCAAGTTTTTTTCCAAAATTTCCTCTACGAATCAAGCAAATAAATAGTCATTTGCATGAAGGAATCTTGAAATTTCATATTTAACATCTTCAAGTAAGTATGTCATTAGCCTAATAACTTCGGCAAGGTAATGTCTTACATAAACCTGGACAAATTCTTCATTAAGCTTTAGTCGTTAGACCTTTATCTTTGTCTTTGGAGGCAATATTTCTTTGTGGTTGTTGTCTATGATAGGTAGTTATTCTAGATGCATATTAAATCAAATGGTTATATGCATGCAACTTTGGTGGCCTAAGTTTCCTTGATTGTTTAGAACTTTCTTTAACCCTAAGAAACAAGTTTGATATATATATATATGTGTGTGTGTGTGTGTGTGTGTGTGTGTGTGGTTTATGAAATATTAAAAAAAAATAGAGTAAAAGAAGGAGAAAATACTTTTTGAAAGGTTTTCAATATATGTGTTTTTAAATAATTTCCAGTGCCCTTTATAAAGCTTTGCTATCAAAACAATTTGTAAAAAAGAAAACAATGAAAAAAGCATATATCCAATCCATAATCAATTATGGCATGGTTATGATAAATTATTCTAAGAAATTTTATAAACATTTTCTCAAATATGAACCATAATCTATTATGAAGTATCCATAATATATTAAACAACGAGATACACCTCATAATCGATCATACCACATCCATAATCGATTATAGGGTGATATACACTTCACAATTGGTTATCTACATAACCATAATCAATTATACAAGTTAAAAAACTATAATTTCCTTGTCCAAAGAAGGTTTCTCAAGAGGTTTTTGAAAAGGTGGTGTTAAAAACCCTTTTTTAGTATATATATATATATATATATATATATATATATATATATATATATATATATATATATATATATATATATATATATTAAGAGAGATTTTACTAATTAATACATGATACTAATAAAATAAAAGCACTTGAAACTTTAGATCAAATCACGCTTTTTGTTTTATGTGCACTCCTTTGATGATGTTTTAAATATCTGATCTTGTTGTGTGCATCATCAAAATT
This sequence comes from Lathyrus aphaca, assembly GCA_963966055.1. Classification (NCBI taxonomy): domain Eukaryota; kingdom Viridiplantae; phylum Streptophyta; class Magnoliopsida; order Fabales; family Fabaceae; genus Lathyrus; species Lathyrus aphaca. Next base: position 318,647,749 of record OZ014521.1, on the reverse strand, counting down.
CATTCAAACGTAGAACCACATTTGTCCCCCTTTGGACAATGACAAAACATCTCTCATGCGTGTCTTAATGAGGTGGTTAGAGAAAAAAAATTGAGTTTTAGCTCCCCCAACAAAAGGACAAGATACTTCATCCACGTGATAAAAATATGGGGAAAAAAAGATAAGGCAAAATATAATTTTTAGTCCCGTATTTTGAGGGTGGGGTTCATTTTGGTCCCTCAATTTTAAAAAGGACCATTTAGGTCCTATTGTGGATTGATATCGTCAAGAACAAACCAAAATATGAGAAAAATATTGAGTTTCTTAAACAAACACAAGAAATTTTATTTGGTTTTACAAAAGATAGTTAAAACTGTTTTACTATTCACTTTCTCAATAAGGGTTTAAAGAATACAAGTGTATAATAACAATTAACTTTCTCAACAACCTGCCAAAACAAGTATATTTATATACTACCAAGCTAACTTAGGCTACACGTTAACTTAACAATTTGGCTTACAAGAAAGACTCAATTCGACATGCCAACTTAAACACAAACCTAACAAATTTCAGCATGCTTGAATATACTTCAACTATAGCATGCACAACTTCTATTGAACTATGAAACTACTCTTGTTCCCACTAGAGTTTGATCCAAATACCACAAATCTCCACATTGAAACAAACTCTACACTAACAAAGGAACAAACTAGCTTTCATCATGCAACAATATCAACTATATACAGTGGAAAAACTTGTTATTTGGCAATGTCTCCGTGATCATATCATCAACAAATTCATTAGTCGAAAATTTCAGCACTTGGGTGTCTCCATGAATATTAAAAAAAAAAATAGAGTAAAACATGGAGGAAAGACTTTTTGAAAGGTTTTCAGTATATGTGTTCTTAAATAATTTACAATGCTCTTTATATAGCTTTGCTATCAAGAAAATTTGTAAAAATGAAAACAATGAAAAAAGCATATACCTGGTCCATAATTAATTATGGCATGGTTATAATAAATTATTCTAAGAAATATTTGGAAAAATTTGCTCAAATCTGAACCATAATCTATTATGAAGTGTCCATAATATATTAATCAGCAAGACACATCTCATAATCGATTATATCGCATCCATAATCGATTATAGGGTGATATAGCCTTCACAATTGGTTATCTACATAACCATAATCAATTATGCAAGTCAAAAACTATATTTTCCTTGTCCAAAGAAGGTTTCTCAAGAGGTTTTTGAAAAGGTGGTGTTAAAAAATAATTTTTTTAGTGTCTGTATATATATATTAGTATTAAGAGAGATATTACTAATTCATACATAATACTAATAAAATAAAAGTACTTGAAACTTTAGATCAAATCATACTTTTTGTTTTCGGTGCATTCCTTTGATGATGTTTTAAATATTTGATCTTCTTGTGTCAATCATTAAAATTCATTCAAACATAGAACCATATTGTCCCCCTTTGGACAATGACAAAACACATATCACGGGTGTCTTAATGAGGTGGTTAGAAAACAAAAAAGAAATTGAGTTTTAGCTCCCCCAACAAAAGGCAAAGATACTTCCTCCATATGATAAAAATGTGGGAAAATAAAAAAGATAAGGCAAAATATCCTTTTTAGTCTCGTATTATGAGGGCGAGGTTCATTTTGGTCCCTCAATTTTAAAAAGGATCATTTAGGTCCTATTGTGAATTGATGTCGTCAAGAACAAACCAAAATATAAGAAAAATATTGAGCTTCTTAAACAAACACAAGAAATTCTATTTATAGACTACAAGTGAATAATAACAATTAACTTTTCTCAATAACCTGACAGAACTAGTCTATTTATAGACTACCAAGCTAACTTAGGTTACACGCTAACTTAACAATTTGGCTTACAAGAAAGACCCAATTCGACATGCCAAATTAAACACAAACCTAACAAATTTCAACATGCTTGAAAATACTTCAACTATAGCATGCACGACTTCTGTTGAACCATGAAACTACCCCTGTCGACACTAGAGTTTGATCCAAATACCATAAATCCCCCCCTTGGAACAAACCTTCCACTAACAAAGGAACAAATTAGCTTTCATTATGCAACAATATCAACTATATATAGTGGAGAAACTTGTTATTTGTCAATGTCTAGGTGATCATATCATCAACAAATTCATTAGTCAAAACTTTCGGTACTTGGGCTTCTCCATGAAATATTAAAAAAAATAGAGTAAAAGATGGAGAAAAGACTTTTTGAAAGGTTTTCAGTATATGTGTTCTTAAATAATTTACAATGCTCTTTATATAGCTTTGTTATAAAAAATTGTAAAACATAAAACAATGAAAAAAACATATATCTGGTCCATAATTAATTATGGCATGGTTATAATAAATTATTCTAAGAAAAATTAGAAACATTTTCTCATATATGAACCATAATCTATTATGAAGTGTCCATAATAGATTAAACAACAAGATACACCTCATAATCGATTATACCACATCTATAATCGATTATAGGGTGATATACCCTTCACAACTGGTTATCTATGTAAGAACAAGAGTTGTATATGCATTTCATCTCTATGTTTTAATGATAACAAGGAAGTATTTGTGAAAGAAATATTTTATGTTCTGATAAGTTAATCTTCTGAAGAACTAAGTTCTGAAGACTTTAATGACTTGAAATTCTGAAGATTGGACGTCTGAATACCAAGTGCAGAAAGAATATGAAGACTTAAGGGTTATGAAGATTAAGGTTATGAAGAACCAAGTGCTAAAGACTTTAAAGATAATGATCTATGTAAACAAGGTTCTGAAGATTCTAAAGACTTGAAGTTCTGAAGACCATGGTGTAATATCCAAAACATTTCCCTCATATTTATTACCACTAAATGTCTTGCACTTCACATTTCATTTGCATCTCTCCATTAGGTCATAACATCATAATCATGAAATTTCATTGGCTCCTAAGGCATGGGATCGAAGCATTCCCCGGTTATTCGAGTTTTCCTACTCAGAGGTGATTTGTTCGGCTATTACACTCGAATTAAGACAAAGAGTTTGAACCCACATCATCATAAGCGTTTTCTTTGTCAAGATCCATCTAGTTACCAGGCTTTCCTCTATCAAGATACAAGGTCATTTCCTTCAGTATTGCTTAAAGGACTCAAGAGAATCAAGACTTTCTTATCCAAAGTTGAACCTAATAAGCATACCCAATTTGAAGATCGTGAGGATAGATGTTCATGGCAAGGACATCTTGGTGGTCATATTTAACTTACATTTTAAGCCTTATTTGCATCTTCAGAGCTCCCTCATGGCGTTATTCTTGTGAATGTTAAGATCATTGGCCATCAAGGCAGACATCCTACAAAACATGGGGACGTGATACAGGGGACTAATTGTAGACTTATTGTCATTTTCTCAGTTGCTCATTTGTTCACTATTTGAAGTACAGATTATTTGTGAGGAAAAAATGAGAATAAAATCTTAATTTGAAAGTTGGTACAATATCACAAGTGGTTCAAACTCATCTAGTGCCATGGATCCAAAATCCGATTTGTGATCCTCCATGATTCAATTATATTGGAATTGTTGGTTAAAGCACCTTAAAAAAATTGATTGGTCTTAAGTTATGCGCAAGTTTATTCCAAGATATTTCAAGTTGTCTCCAAACTCGGTTCAAAATAATTAACATTAAGAAATGTCAATTCAAAGTTTGTTTTCAATTCGATTTTTGAGAGCAATTGGCTACATCCAATTTCATGACAGACTGTGTGGTATTTGAGTTAAATTAAATGGAAATCTCGGTTGGACACCAGATGGTGGGAACCGGGGTCATCTTGCGTATTTTTATTAGTTTGTAATCATTCTTAGCATGATTAACTTTATTGAATGTTTATGAACAAGGTGTCAAGAAATAGTGATGGTTTCAAAACTTTATTGAGAGAACCAATTTAAAAGCATATTTTAGAAAGAAAAATCTGGAATCCATACAAGTTCTTTGATCCAATTATCATAGAAATATAAATAAATAAAAAGAGACTTCACTCTACACTTTTTTGAGGGATTTTCTATACATTAACAATTAAATAGAGATCCATGACAGGAAATTCAAGGAAGAAGATCTCACTCTTGGCATAACAAAAGGTGGAAATTCATAACAGAAAGAAAAGATTCATAATGGAAGGTCTAACAGAAAGATGGAAACCGTAAAAAAATCTCAGTTACAAGAGATATCAGAATTCAGTGACAAGTGAAAAGGAAAAATGGCAGAAATAATCAGTTATTACTACAACAGAAAAAGTTCTACAAGGATTCTCTAAAAAAAACAAAAAAAACTCAGAAATAGGAAAACACAGGGGGAAGAATCATCGGCAGAAACTTTTCTTCAATCTTGAATTCAACCAATTCACATCTTCAACGACCTCAAGCAATCTCTAACGGAAGACTTCTAATAAACTCTAAAAAACTCAGCTTCAACCACATTCAACGCAGCAAAACTCTAGAACCTTCTTCATCTCTGAAACCACTTCGTCATCAAAGCCTCATCATAATTCAAACCTGCAAATTCAAGCAACAAAAATCAATAATTGCAAAAAACAACTCTAACCAATAAGCAAAACTATCAAAAACAGAATTTTAAAAATTCAAAACAAACTAACTGAAAAATAACAAACTTGTAACATAATTCATCTAGAAGGTTCACCTGAACATTCTTCACAAGCCTTGATCTTCACCTCTATAAATCAGAATTTTCACCATCTTCAATTTTTCTTCTCTCCATTCTTCCAGAATCTCCTTCTTCCCTCAACCATTTCTTCAATTCCCTCAACCATTTCTTCAATTCTTTCACCATTTTCGTCCTTTCTTCACTAACTTCTTCAATCATTCTTCATTCTCCTCCATATTCGGATTTGTGATTCAGTTGCCATACCTTCACAATATTTTCGATTTTCATCATCTTCATCACCCTGCTTCAACCTCCCTCAATCATCAGTATCTCAATGCTATTGCACCTTCATCAAACCTGTGAAAATCCGCTAGAAAAGCTACAAAAATTAACAAGTCAGAATCGCAAGGCATAAATCAGGATTACAACAGAGATAGGTATGCATGAATTCAACAACAATTACAGAGGCGGAGACGCCGAAGACTACGATCGTGCACCTTCAAGAACTTTCGGTCAAAAATACGCCTCTATCATCTTCGTAATCAAGCGTCATCACGTCATCCGAGTCAAGGTACACGAGCTTCTTTAGGTGTTTCTTTTGGTTTCTCTAGCTTCTGTGGCTCCGATTTGGTGATTATTTAGAGTATGGTGAGGTTGTGTTTTCGAACTCTTTGATTTGCACTAGGAAGTTATAGGTTGAGGATTATGAGAGGTTGGGTTTAGTTATGGTGAAATTGTTGATGGCGGAAGGGAGAAGGATGAAGGTGATGGGACGGTGGCGGTGTGAAAGGGTTTGAATAAGGGGATGAAGGTGATGAGGGCGGCGGAAGAAGAGAGGAAGAAGAAAGGCTTAGGGTTTCACGTGTGTTCTTCAGCTTTTGGCCTCTTTGTGTTGTTTTATATTTTAATTATAAGAAAAAAATTAGGTTAATTACTGGATGATTAAGAGATTATTTTCAAAGAATATTGAAGAGCTAATTGGGAAATAAAGGGAATTAAGATCATTTTAATTGCAATTAATCTAGTTTAATTCGCATTAAGCCACCGTTCAAGATTCCAAGAGGATAAGATTTGGTTATTTCCAGATTTCCCAGCCACACCGGCGGTGACACTTGTCACCATCCGGTTGGAACTCCGTGCGGCTGTTCGTGTGTGCGTCGTCCACCATAGGTACCATGTTCCTGCTTTTGTAGATCGCTTGATAGGAATACTTTAGAAGACTTTAGATTAAATGGCTCAAATGAAGTCAACAAGGTTGACCATACCACATGACATGCACCCTCAGGAAGCCTGCACCCATGGACCTTTCTCTCTTGCTTTTCGCACCCCATTTTTAAGCTCATTTATACTTTTAACTAAGAAAAATCGCTACATAAACCTCCCTGCTTTTTCTTTGTTTTTTTTTTCTGTTTTGTATAGCTTTTGTTTTTAATCCTTAAAAAATATTAAAACACATGATAAAATTTTATAAAAAATTATATTAGGATTCTAATTCATTTTATAAATTTTCTACATTTTTACTTTCTGATTTTAGTCATTTTCCAATTTTATTTCGATTTTCCATTTGATTTGTTTTCTATTGAATTCTTTCATATATACTTCAACTTGTACATTTTCTTTCTCCCACTTCCTGTAATAGTTTTGGCCCATTATTTTTGCTATAATTAGAAAACTAATAATAGAACCTGGAATAATTTTTGGTATATTTTTTAAACCATTTTATCTACTATTTTGATAGTGTTGTTTGTGTAAATTTGTTGTTGAATCTTAGGTAGATTTAAGTGACCGTTTGACATAGTTAGACTATGAATTTTTAGGAGATTTTTTAACATAATGTTAGATTCAGGTTAGAGACCTTAGATAATTAATTTCATATTTTTCCAGGACTTTTACTATTTTTTTAGTGTATTGATTTTAGTCAATTTTTCCATTGTAAATACATATAGTTTAGCTTAGGATTTTATGGTGCATTAGGACTTAGTTTAATTAGGCTTGATCTTAGGATACTAGGATGACTTAGTATAATGTTGATCTTAGGATACTAAGTTCCTTTAATTTTAGGACTTAGGCTTAGAATTCCTATTAAGTGTGTTTACATGAGGTGTAGCTTTTATTTTGGTTTTATGTGCTTTAATGTGCATTTTGAACTAATACTTCTTCATTTTATTTTACATTTTGCCTTAATATTTGTATCCCACTTGTATAGGATTCCCCCATTTCTTAGAACCAACTTAACTTCCTTAGGAAGTAAGTTGAGTTCTAATTCTCTTTTCTTATTTTCTTTTCTTCCTTAGGAATAGAAAAACCTCACAAACCATTAGGATCACTTTTTGAATATAATAAACTAAATTAGGGTTGAGTCTTAGTTCCCTTAGTTTTTCCATTTGTGCAATTTGAGTCATTATTTCTTACCTCACAAAGAAAATAATAAAATACTTAATAAAGGTTGAATGCTCTTATACGCCATGATACTTTGTTGTGGAATACTTATACGCGTCCTGTTTCGGGGCGAGGTGTAAGTATTTACCACGATGGATAGGTCCTAGTATGACAATGTTCACAAACAAATTCAAAACACTTCTCATAAAAGACAAAAACAAACAATAAGCGATTATCCTGCGGGAACTTCTCTTTCTCATCTCATTCATTCACAACGCGAACTTGCGACGACTTGTCTCGCATGCAAAACGGTAAATGCACTTGTACCAGACGAGCCTGCAACACCTGAGCATATACATACACAGTTCCAACTATAAAAAACACAAACAAATAGTTCCCGCCTTAGTTAGGCGAACTACGTCGACTCTGATCCTCATTTTCCCGATAAGGTACGTAGGCAGCAGGGTAGGGCCCGTGCGAGCACATTCTTTATTTTCCCTACATTTCCCCATTTCCTTCCGTTTTCTTTTCCTATTCCCTTTCTCATTTCAGTTCCAGTTCCAGTTAGCATTCTTTCGTTCAACAACATCTTATTTCTCACCCTTTGAAACAGACTTACAAGCGTGTATCCCATCGGGTACGGCGGACGGTCTGGGGTGCTAATACCTTCCCAGGTCGTAACTGACTCCCGGACCCAGATCTTGGGTTCGCAAGACCTCGTTCTTTCCTTCTCTCTTATGTTTGTGCAACATTACCTTTCACGTTCCTTCGGGATAAAAATGTCTGGCTGGCGACTCTACCTTTTCCGCGCCACTTTCGCGTTTGTACTAAGATAAAAATCCCAAGAGCGATAGCTGGTGACTCTGCTGGGGATCGAACCCAGAATCTGTTTTCCCTCGTAGAGTCAATCCTAGCGCCTGTTTGGTTGTGTTTCTTTGGGTGTTTATCTGTTTGCTATTGTGTGCTTTATTTTAGCTTTACTGTTTTCATTTACAGTTTTACTTTACAGCTTTACTTTACAGCATTTATTTACTGCTTTCAGTATTTATTTTCCATGCATCATATTATACTGGACTGTCTGGCTGTGCTGGTTTTCATTTTTTCTGCGGGATGGGAGTTACTGTGAGATAAGCCAAATACCCGGCTTGAGTGCACCCTAGGATTATCATGGACACGTTGTACTCACATGGTTACACGATGAGTGTGATGTGTTTCATACCCAGATTTCGACCGTCTTGGAAATATCTTATGTGGGGATTTCCTCCACTTCGGGATAAGACCTTGATAGTTATGTGCATCTGGGGACCGATCATTGAGAACCTTTGTGGAAACATCCCTCTCCAGTGATGACAGTGGCAGACCACATTTGTTGGCAAACCCACTTGCATCTGAGGGCCCACTGGGAACTCGCATAGGATGGCCTTGTTCTCTCATAGGAATCCAGTTAAGGAAAACTGTTCGTATGACGATAGTATTGTACCCTTCGGGTAGAATGTGCTATTGTTTCTCGATTCAGTGCTTGAAGCTGGGGACTGATGAAGGATTCTTGTTTCCTTTGACTCAGCTGAGACCTCCCTGAGTAGTACATAATGCCAATTCAAATGGAGATCAACAGAGCTTGCAAAGCTTTTGAAGAAGAAAACTTCAACAATTCAAGTGCTCAATGGTTGTTGTCCGTGAAGAAGCAACTTGAAGAAACAAAATACCACACATTTATGCTATAATACAATGTATTATCTTAGTGTGTATTTAGGATCTTCTGATGTACTTAAACTGTGAGTTTACACAAGAAGTAAAATCTTGTAAACATTGCCAATTTCCCTAAAGGACTGAGTAAATGTCATAACTTTAGGAGGCTCATAACTTAGTAGTTAGCGTGTTCTCAAAACTAGGTGTTCTGGTGAATTGCTCTGGGGCTAAGGTTCTGGTGTTGCTGAGAACTATGTGTTTTGGAGCCTGAAGTCACAACGGTTTTTGTGCATATAGTCATGATGGTTAGTCGCGCAAGGAAGTCGCAATGGTTATTGTGGAGTTAGTCATGGTGATCGGTTGCGCAATTGTTGTACCCCAAAATTTTCCCTCCCATATTCAAGATAGTGTGGCTCAAGAGTTCACTTAATAGTCACAAGATCCACAATTGGTCAAGAGGATTGAAGGTTTCACTAGACAAAAGCCTTCTCCTGAACAATGGACCTAGAACTAGGGTTTTGAGTTTCTCCAAGCAAAGTGGATTTCCAAAGTCTCAAGTGGACTTCATGGTATACCACATACTTCAAAGAACTCTCATGTCAAGTTTCAAAGCTTTCCTCATAAGATTGGCCAATCAGATGCTCAGATACCTAAAAATTAGTTAATTTGGTCAACAAGTCAACTGTGGTCAACATAAAGTCAAACTTCAAGATTTTTGGTCAAAATAAAGATTATGAGGTTAAATTCATCATTTGATCAAGGGTTGATCATGATTCATCAAGGAAACCTCAGAATCATCAAAAATCAGGAGTTACTAAATTAGGGTTTTGTGTAGGAAAAGTCAATTGAACTTTGACTAGCCATAAATTTCACATACTTCATCAAAAATTTCCCATCCAAAGCTTTTTTACAAGTAAATTCAATTCTCTACAACTTTGTGTCTCACAAGCCAAGTCCAAAAATGCTTCATTTGAGAGGTATGAGCCAAAACATTATAGGTCTTTTTGAAAGTCAACAAAAAGTCAACTTTTTCCAAAGCTCATAATTTAAAAATGGTAAATGATATGGACATGGGACCAAAGTGGTTGATTAGAGGACACTCTAAGATTTCTAAAAAGTCCTAGAACACCTTCATGGGATTAAAATTTAGGAAGTTATGCATTGTGGAAGTTGGACAATTTTGAGGAGGTTTATGAGGCTAAAAAGGTCTAAATCAAGATTTTATCAAATGGGCCCATAATATTCCAATCCAAACTTAAAGATGATGTCATGCACGATCCAATGACCAATTATTCTGATTTTTATTATTTATTTTATATTATTTTAGATTTTAATCATTAAAATTCAATTTTAATTAAAATCAAATATGAAAATCAAATATTTGATCTAATACATATTTTTGGATCAAATATTTTGTGATTAAGATGATTGCAATCATTCAAAATTCGTGCAAGACCATTATAGCATGGATATATTTGATTTTTTGACAAAATTGGCAAGGTGGTTTCTTCACATTCAAGAAAACTCAAATACATACAATAAAGGCCCATTCTTTGACCTAAATTACTCCACTTTAAATACACAACATGACACAAGAACAAGGGGACGAAAATTTTCAGAAAAGTGTGGGCATTCAAACTCAAAATTTCCAAAAAAATTGATTTTCGGTTTCACCCTTTCAACACATTTCAAAGAATTTCAAAGGTTCAATACATTCCTTGGAGTATTCTGGACATAAACACATTATCCTCATCATCAAAATCATAGACATATGCATAAACCGAATTGGTATTTCTTGAGTTTTTTTTAATTTTATGATTCATAAGCTATAACTTGTTTTTTATGCTTGAATGTTGTTTAAATCGTGTCATAGAATATTTTTGAATGTTTTATTTAAATCTTTACTACAGGAATCGTGTTTCACCATGGCTATGGTTTTGAGTTCAAATTTTGGATTTTACGATTTAATCAATTTAAAAACATTTGGATGATATAATTGAATTCTATAAGCTCTGGGTAATCAACTTGTGTTATCATGGATGACTAATTTTGCATATTGTGAAGTGTTTAAGAAACGCAGGTTTACCTACGGAAATAAGGTCGCAGGAAAATTCGCAACAATTCCTGCAGGAAAATTCGCAGGCCAGAGGAAGAAGATGAAGTGATTTGGCGCACAGAGAATTTCAAATTTTTTTATTTTATATTTTATTAACTTGTTTCATTATGTAAACAGAAAAGCATGAAAGGTCCGGTGGCAAGGGAAATGTGCGTTTGACTCTGAAGGCGTGGGTTTGAACCCAGTCTTCAACATTGTTTTTTTTATTTATTCATTTGATTTTGTTATAATATATTATCATTTGTTTCAGGGTTAGTAGCACAAGCGAGCGCTTGGCCCAGTGGAGGGGTGGTACGCATGTGAAGCTTAGGGTGTGGGTTCAACACCCATCCCCAAAATTTTGACAAAGAAACATGGTTTTCTTTCTATTTTCTTCCTAATTTCCTTTAATTCCTTTAATTTCCTTAATTAATAACCTAAAAATTCTTTTAACCATGATTAACCTCCTAAACCTTTTTTCTATAAAACCTTAACTAACCATTTTTTTAATTAACTTTTCCTCCTAAATTTCATATTTCATTATTATTTCTTTGAAATTTTATTAAGCTTTATTTTATTTTTATATATAAATTCTTTTTTAGGTTTATAAAAAAATATTTTATAATTAATCAAATCCTAAATTTTCTCTAAAAACCCCAAAAATATTTATGGACCCTAATTCTTCATATAAACCTTAACCCTATTTTTCATAAACCCTGAGTTTCTTGCCTCAAACCTTAAATTTCGAACCTAAAAATTTAGCCCTAATTTTTACCCTAAAATTTTTCCTAACCTAAATTTTTTTATTAAACCTTAAAAAATTTCTCAAACCCTAACCCTAATTTTTTTCTTTAACCTAATTTGCAAACCTATTTTCTATTTTTATTTTCATTTATTTTTATGTTATTCATTATATGCCTTATTATGTATCTGTTTCGCATTTGTAATAGGTTATTTTTATTTTTTGCCTAATTATTATGTAACTGCCCCGAAGCCATGTAATATTGTAGGAGTTTAAATTTTTGCTTTTAATTTCTGCCTTTTATTTTTATTATTTACGGTGTGGTTAGTAATATAGGGCGTGCAAATACTTAATTGAAAATCAATTCGGACTTAGATAATTAATAATAAGATAAATATCTGAAAACAACACTCACACACGTAAGTCGATCGTTCTACGATCGCCATCTGCACTTCCTAGGGTTTCCCCCCTTGGTGTCCTTAAACATGGTCAAGTCCCTCGAAATGTGGGTGTCTTAAGCAAATGTCCCTACAGAATAAATCATCAAGTCCCTTCAAAGTTTAAAAGATCATAGTCTCTTCGAAGTTACCTACGGAATAAATGACCTCGTCCCTCGATAACCCTATGAAAATGATGATAGTCCCTACGAATTGCTAATAACACACCTACAAGTTGCTTTCTCTGACCATACGATGACCCTACGCATGTCCCTTAATAAATCCATGGTAAATGACTACTTACTCCTTAATAGTAAGAACAGTATTACCCTTGAAAGGAAATAAAGAAACATGAAAGACCAGTCTAGGATAGGTAGTTCTTAGTTACTTGCTCATATTTCAAAATTCTTTTTCACACCTCACTTTCAAACAATTTTCAAATACTTAAAGCTTTGTATACATCCATACGAGGATCATTACAAAGACTTATGAAAATTTCTAAACACACACTTCACATTACTTTTTCAAACAAACAAGTGAGCTAAGTAACTAAGAGCCCATGGATAACCATGGATATAAAGGGTGCTAACACCTTCCCTTTATATAACCTACCCCCCGAACTTAAAAAATTTAAAAGGTATTTTTTTCTTTTATACCCTTTCCTATTGGATAAAATAAAAGTTGGTGGTGACTCTTGCTATCCGCACATGTTTTTGTCAAACAAAAATACCAGGTCAGTTCTCACACCGTGTTACAGAACTAGCGACTCTGTTGGGGAGTACTTAGTAAAAGAGGGGTTCCCTTAGGAATTAAGATCACTTATTTATTCTACTTTCTTGATTTATATTTACTTGTTGGGCTTTTTGTGTGAAAGATCCTAACTCGGATCCAGTGTACCTTAGGTAAGTAGCAATATACCAAGAAAATTGTACGGCGTATACCGGTATGGTTGATCTGGTGGCTACAATTAGTGTGACTTCTTGGTTGGTTCTTATGTTCCTTAAGTAAGTTGAGGATAACCTGAGGCTGTCATATGTTGTCATTAACACTAACTAACTTTTAGAACCCTAGTTAACTAATCTTGGCCTGTTGAAAGTAGTGAGATAACCGGCTTTGGTGAAGTCTAAAGTTGGTTGATACTCGATGCTACGCTCATTGAGATTCTAATCTTGGGGGGTTTTGGTTGGCAAGTCAGTTTCCTACTGAACAACAACCCTTGAGAAGGATCAATGATATTGAGATCCCTTATAACCCGGTTACTTTTACTAGGACATGATGAACCAACTAAACTTCAGGGGGGAGGGGGGGTATTATCCTTTAAACCTCATGCAAGCCTCTAAACCTAGGGCTATTGTGTGACTTGCTTGTGTGTGCCACTTGTTTGTGATTGAACATAAAATCAAAACATCATGACATCATAAGCATATCATTCTCACTAACCATTTCAAGGACCAAAGGATTTATCTTTGTTCTTTGTTGCAGGTTATGGCTTCAACTCGTAGGAACACTATCCGTATCAACTTTGCAGGGATACCTTCCAAGCTTAAGGATTTGGTCTCAAAACGTCCTGAAAGCTCTCAATTCATCAAGAAGCATGGTTATCTACTTGACTTGGTTACCTCAGGGTTTCATGAAGATATGATGAGTGTCCTATTCTAGTTCTTTGATCCTAAACATCATTGTTTCACATTTTCCGATTATCAGCTGGTGCCCACAATGGAAGAATTCTCTAAGCTACTTGGTGTATGTATCCTTGATCAAAAACCTTTCACGGACTTAGAGAAGGAGCCTAAATCTGAAGTCATTGTTGCAACCCTACATTTGAAGAAATCAGACATTGTCCTAGAAACAATAAGTGGAGTTAAGGGTATTCTTGCCAAAGTATTGATAGAGAAAGCTCAGGTGTTCTTGGATGTTATAAGTTACGATGCTTTTGAGGAAATCTTAGCCTTACTGATTTATGGTTTGGTATTGTTCCCTAATCCAGACCAAATCATAGATGTGCACGCAATCAACATATTTCTAACTCACAATCCTGTGCCTACCTTGCTTGGGGATATCTTACACTCTCTTCACACTTGTACAACGAAGGCACGAGGAACTCTAATGTGTTACATACCTCTACTATCTATGTGGTTTATTTCTCACCTTCCTTGATAATGTGATGAAGAATGAACAAGGTTTAAGGTGGTCTAAAAGGATAATTTCACTCTCTCATTTAAACATTCATTGGTGTTCCCGATCTATGGAGAATATTACTATCATTGACCGTTGTAGGGAGTTCCCTAATGTGCCACTCCTTGGCATAAGAGGGGGCATTACTTACAATCCTTCTATAGCACTACGTCAGTTTGGTTATGCTCGGAGTAATTGCCTCATGACATGCTTATTCAAGGTATTGTGTTTGATTATGACAACGATCTTCAAGGTTACTGTCAAAAGTTTATACGAGCTTGGAGTAAGGTGAAAAAGGTTGATAGTAAGACTCTGGAACAAAAATACTCCATTCCTATTGAACCTTACCTCAGATGGGTGCGGTCTCGTGCTCAGACTCTTATGATGCCATATCCTGTTGTTCTACCGGTGATTGTTGAGTGTAATACCCCGTATTTAATTAAATGCTCTGGATAATATTAATTGAATTTAATAAGGTTTCGGTGTGCTCTAAGAGTTTTCAATTAAAATAAATTAGAGCAACTGATGAACTTAAATTAATTAATTAATCATTATCTGAATCAGAGGTTTTATTAAATATTCAACTCAGAGACATTTTTAGATACTCTCAAATTGGACCAGTTAGTGTACTAAATGATAATATATGGTTATTTATTATAAAAAGAGAAAGAAGAGAAAGTTTGTAAGAAGGGAAAAGAAAGAAAGAAGAGAAAGAAAAGAGAAGAAAAGGAAGAGAAGAGGAAAACCTAGAAGCTTCAAGATCAAAAATCATCACCATTTCTTCATTAAATCTTCATCTTCACCAACCTCCTCTTCATTGGCAAGGTGTGTTCTAGTTAGATAATTTTATTTCTAGAGTTTGTATATTTTTGAGGTTAGGGCGAAAAATGCTAGAAGTTATAGAATCGAGAGTTTGAACGGTTGAAATATCGATTAAATGCATGAATATGTCGGTACTAGGTGTGAGAATATCTGTCTAAAATTATTTTGATGTTTGGTGTGAATTGAATTGAGTTTGGATGGGTTTTGTGATGAAAAAATAAGGTTTTTGAGCTTCTGCAACATGGTTAATTGATTAACCAAATGGTTAACCGATTAACCAATGAAAAATGGTGTTTTACGTGAAATTTAGACTGGTTAACCGGTTAACCAAATGGTTAACCGATTAACACTGAGTCAGCTTTGGAAAAATGTTTAAAACCCCGTATCTTTTGAACCGTAAGTCCGTTTTGGTCCCTGTTCGAAGCGTTGGAAATTTGTTGAAGATGAAGATTATGTTTATGTCTTATTTTTTGGGTTTGTATGTGATATTTGTGATTTTAATTGTGTTTGCATTAGTTGCAACACATTTACACACATGATGTAATATGAAAAAAAAGGATCTAGTTGATGTTTATGCAGTTTCAAATGATGTAATTGATTGGATGTTTATGTATTTTCAAATGGTGTAATCCGAAAAAATTATGTAGTTGTTTCCTATGTAATTAGATAATGTTATATCAATTGTTAATGTTATATCAGTTGTGTTTTATGTTATATATCAGTTGTTAATGTTATATGTATTATGTTTTGTTTTGTTAATGTTATTTCAGTTGTTATACCAGTTTGGATAAATCTGTGTTTCAAAAGATGTTATACCAGTTCATGATAATTATGTGTTGTGGCCAGTTCTGGTAATAGAGGTTTCAAAAGATGTTATACCATTCATGATAATAAAGGTTATACTAGTTATGGTATTACATAAGGTGTTTCAAAACATGGTAATTACGTAATAGAAGTTGGCCATTACATAAGTTGTTTCAAAACATACAACAATTATATTCATGACTTTAAAACTAAATTGTTTCAAAACATGGTCATTACCTAATAGTAGTTGGTCATTATATAAGATGTTTCAAAACATGCAGCATAAATTAAACTAAATAACCTTAAAACTAAATTGTTTGGTCATTTTAAAAAGTAAACATTAAACTAAACTATTCTTGAGTTGGTGGTGGTGTTTGTGACCCTCAATCTATAACAGTTTGTCCTGCTTCTTTGCCCGACTTGTTATTCTTGTTTTTTTGCTTTTTTGTTGCCACCTTTAGGAATCGCTCTTTTTGCAACTCGCTTCCCTTTACATGTTCGCTTGTTATGGCCAAAACTCCCATATTTCTTGCACTTGATAGTTTGAAGAGTTATAGGAAGTGTATTTCTTGTCCTTGGTTCATCATTCACCTTGTTGCGATTCTTCTTTGGACGACCGTTAACTCTCCGCATCACTGGAGGGTTGATTGTGTGAGAAACTATTGTAGGCCATAGTTGTGGGCCATTGGTTGGCATAATAATATGGCTATAAGTTTCCATCACAGTAGATTTCCTACAAAATATAGCAGACATTAGTATGATGATAGTGGGTAACCATAACATAATAGACATTAAGAAGACATACCTATAGTACGATGACACATAATCTTCAGGCTCTTTCTTGTTAAACCATATGCATGCAATAACATGACAACATGGAATTCCACTTAAATCCCACTTCCTACATCCACATTTATTTTGCATCAAGTTAAAAGCATAAGTCACAACACCATTTGAAACCCCAAATATAGCAAAGTCATCATCTGAATGCCATGTTGCAATCCATTCCTCTAATGCCCTCTTATTTTTTTCATGTTTGTTGGATGTTAGGACGTACCACACCATTGTACCTACCTAATTTCTCCTTTTGAGTAGAAACTCTCACAGTTATGTAATGTTTGATGCCTTCAAGTAGTGAAATGATTGGCTTGTCTCTATACTCTAAGATTGCCCGATTAAAAGCTTCAAACATATTGTTAACTTGAAAATCACATTGTGTGTCTATCTTGAAATGATATCGAGTCCAACATGCATCAAGTACATTCATCATGTCTTTCCAAGTGTTGACATTGAGCTCTTTCATATGGTTCATTTCTCTTTCCAACCCAGGAATAGTTGTTGCCCTAGCTGCCTTCCACAAAGCTTCTTTCATAAACACCCCAAGATATTTCTTGCTCCAATTGCCATATAAGTGTTTAACACATAATCTGTGTTGAACATGTTGGCCTATTTCAAGAATAGCTGGTACCAAGCCCTAAACATAAAACATACAGACAAAATTTACTTATAGCATACATGTACTTATAGACATAATTTACTTATAACATACATTACTTATAGACAGTCATAAAGTAGTTATGTAATTGTAGACAATCATAAATATAGTAGTTATGAATATAGCATTCATGTACTTGTAAAGCATATAACAGACATGTACTTGCAAAGCATAAATAGGTACAAACATAAATATGTACCTTTTGTTCATCTGATATAAAACCGTATTGTTTATCTTAAATGGATTGTAAGTCTTCCAGTAATAACTTGAGGAACCATTGCCAAGAATCTTTTATTTTAGCTTCCACGACTACATAAGTGATTGGATAAATCTTGTTATTTCCATCCTTGCCAACATCGCCTATTAATTCACCTCCAAAATCCCCTTTAAGAAAACACATATCCAGGCCAATTATAGGCCTATAGGTGGTTGCAAACCCTGCCTTATAGGCTTCTAAGAACACATATATTCTTTCAAAAACAGGACCATCTTCTGAATCATCACATTTGATTTTAACAGTAGAGTTTGGATTTAACTTTAACAATTCCTCAACATAACTCCTAAGATGTTTGAATTGTTCTCGTCCAGCACCTTGAATTAATTTTACTGCTTTTTTATTGACTCTATAAGTTTGATCCTTTCATAACTTGACCCCGCACTTCTTAATAGCTTCCGCAATCACCCATTTGGTTTTTATTTCAGGGGTGTGTCTTATAGTGTAGACAAATTATCGAGCCAACCAATCTGTTTTTGCTTGTCTATTCTTGGTTGTCCTATGGCAACTAGGACGATCAGTTAGGATAACAAATTGCCAATAATGGTTGGTAGTCCTCATGTTAAACCTAATATAAAAAGGAAAACCATCTAAACACTTGACAACCATTCTTTTTTTGTCATTTTTCTTGAACAAAAGATTCTTCTTGTTCTCCATTACATACTCCTTTATAGCATCTTTGATTTTCATTTTATCCTTGAACATTATCCCTACTTCAAGTTTTGTGGTTTCCCTAAAAGTAGGAAGTTTTCCATATCATCTTCAGAATCACTATTAGGTGGAGTATGAAGAACATCTAAGTCAACACCATTATCCGAGATATCATCCAAGTTTGAAGGGTTTTCTGATGTACAAGTAGGTAAAACGGCCTTCTAATTAATACCAACTTCAGCACCTACATTCAAATCATCAACATTAACTTCCAAATCATCATCCTCTGACTCATCATCTTTACTGCCCATGCTATAATCTGGGTTTGTTTCACTCTCTTCATCAACTTCATCAACATTTACCTTTTCAACATCCTCCTCATCCTTGTCATACTCATTAGCCTCCTCACTTACTTCTTCAGCATTGACTTGTTCATGTACTTCATAAACATCTTTAACATTAACCTCTTCAACATTGACTTATTCATCTACTCCATCAACATCTTCAACATTAACCTTTTCATTTACTTCTTCAAAAATAATATCCTGAATACTTATTTCTTCAATTTTGTGTTCAACATAGATATCAACTAACTTAAAGCCTCTAATATCTTCCATTAACCTTAAGACATCATTATCAGTGTTCAGAGGCCGAAGACCACGAGAAAAGGAAAAGTTAGGATTTCAATATCAGAGACAATTTATGTTGTAATACCCCTCACTCTTGATCAAATCTTTAATATGCTTGTATGACATAAAGTCAACATCCCAATCCCAATTCATTTCGGTTACAAATCCATAAATGTACAACTTCACTGGATTATCAACTAAATGTCCCTGATGGTGTATTCTGAATTGAACAGCTTGGGTATCAGATGGCCTACATTAATACATTAAGAAATTTAAAAAAAAGACAAAAAGGGACCACAACAAGTCAAGTATTCAGGGCATAAACAAAACACTATCAGAAATGGGGACCACAACACATTAACAATTCATAATAATAACAAATACGATGTTAAACAAAATCAAACTTGAGACCACAACAAATTAACAATTCATCAAAAGTAGGGTTTTTTCTTCAGAAATACAAACCTGGACATGTAGCTTGGATTTTCCATTTCAGTATGTAATTAGCTAACTACAACGAGAAGAAGACATTATTTTCAATAAGAGAGTGGAATGACACATGCAATGACTCAGTTAGGGTTTCATCATTTCATGAGAGGAAAAGAATATCATTTCGTTCTTCGTGAATGGCATATGAAGAAGAAAATGGAACGTCACATCAAATGGAATTAATTTAGGAGAATAAAATGAAATGGATTTACTTTTTAAATGGATTTAATTTCAATATGACATGGAATTGCCACATCACCTTTAAACAAGCCATGTCATTAAAAAATTCTTAAAATGAAGAGGGGACTAAAATCAAACTGAAAAGTTAAAATAGGGACCAAAATAGTGGTTTTTTAAATAGGGGGATCAAAAGTCAAAAAAAGATAAAATAGGGGGACAAAAGTTGCAATTAAGACTAATTGTTCTTATAATAATAATAATAATAATATATTATTATTATATGGTGCACTTAAGTTGGGCTTTTTAGCTTGCAGCTCACACAAGTGGTTATATAAATACAACCCTTATGCATAAGTTTTGTTTGTTGGTGAAATTAGGTTTATGAAACCCTGGCCGTATTTCTATCTCATTCTCTCTCACAAAAAGTGTTCATTCTAACAACTAGCACTGAGACTCAAAGTGTTCATTCTAACAACTAGCACTGAGACTGATGGTTATATGTTTGTGTGGACTGAGTAGAGGCATTGTTCTTCATCAATGCTGGTGATCAAATCTCCGATTATTTGCATCAAAATTGTTAATCACCATAAGATGTAATTGTTCCATCACTGATCATGTTCATTCGTAAAGATAAACTAAAGGGAAATTTTAATTTCCACAGCATTTTTGAATCACAATTTCCCTTCAGTGGTATCAGAGCCACTTACGAAACCATAGATCTGATATTTGTTTATTTTATGTTCTTTATGTTTTAATTCGATTAAAACACATAAGACATTAAATAATAATAATAATAATAATAAGAGATTAATTTTTAGCATCATGTTGTGTATGATTTGGATGATTCAATATTGACAATGCTTCAGAATCCAACTTTTGTATGGTAAAGCAGCGATACATCGATCATTCATAAGTTACACAAAAGTTATTGATCAATTTCATATAAGATATGAATAATTCGGATGAAATGGAGGTATATTTGATATTCCTTTTATTTCATTGATTCGATTTGTGTGATGATTGTAATTCATGTGATTGATTAATGTTCTTTTGCTTTGGAATTCGACATATGTATGGTGAAGCAATGACATTTTGATCAATCGATTTGAATAATCGATCGTTACAATTTTGATAGTATGAATGAGTTGCATTAGAGTTTTTGACGGCACAAGAGTTGTGATGTCAAAATTTATTTTAAGGTTTGCAAAAGTTTATATTATAATAATAATTGTTATTATTAATATTATAAGTATTTTAATTTTATTTTATAATTTAATAACAAGTGTTGTTATCTATAATATAAGAAAAGTTGTTGTTCTAGAAAACTCCAAAATGCCATTTACTCTGATTTTGCCACATCCTCATTTTAGGGGCAAATTGTGTCTACAAATTACTTTTTTCAACCAAACTAAGCTACTTAACATATTTGAATGGGGTAGTTACCATTTTGCTTCTCTTTACATACCTTTTTAAATGCTACTTTATCCAATTGGTTTGGTTCCAACTAAATATTTGGACTTTTGGACTTAAAAGTAACCATAATTAAATGCAAGGAATACTTTATTGGAAACTGTAGCTTGCTTCTCCGAATTTGTTCCTTTGGCTGATGACAAAATGCTACATTTGAACCTCACACACCAACTCCCACTCTCTCTCACCGTGTTATGAATATCAAGAAGTTTGTTCATCGATTATTCTCCAGTGAAAATATTATTACAACGCATTGGTGTTCCATGCATTGATGTTCTGAACCCTAACTATTTATCTCTGAGTTGAGCTAACAATTTCTCTTTATTTGTGTCGCTCCCGGGATTTTCATCCTAGAACAAACGCGAAAGTGGCGCGGAAAAGGTAGAGTCTCCAGCCAGGCATTTTTATCCCGAATGAATAGGAAAGGTAATGTTGCACAAACCAAAGGAAAAGGAAATGACAAGGTCCTGCGAACCAAAGAACTGGGTTCGGGAGTTGGTTACGAACTAGGAAGGTATTAGCACCCCAGATCGTCCGTCGTACCCGATAGGATCCACGCTTGTTTGTCTGTTTCAAAGGGTGAGGCAATACAATTGCTGCTGAATAAAAACCGCTACTAGAACTGGAATGAGAGAGGGAACTGAAAAAAGAGAACAAAAAGGTACAGGAAAAATGTAGGGAAAATAAAGAATGTGCTCAAATGGGCCCTACCCCACTGCCTACGTATCTCATGGGATATGAAAATCAGAGTCGGCGTAGTTCTCCTAACTAAGGTTGAAACTTTGTTTGTATTTTTTATGAACTGAACTGCTTATGCCTATGCTCAAGTGTTGCAGGCTCACCTTGACAAGTGTGTTGCCGTCTTGCAAAGAGACAAGTCATAGCGAGTTCGTGTTATGAGTGAATGAGATAAGAAGAGAATTCCCGCAGGAAAGACGTTTGTTTGTTTGTTTGTTCACTGTATTTTAGAAGAAGTGTTTTGATTTTGTTTGTTTGTGAGACATCCTCATGCTAAGACTTATTCATTATGATAAATATCCTACACCTCATCCCGAGATGGAATGTGTGCAAATACCTCATGACAAAGTCCCTGGCGCACGAGAAAGCTTGACCTTTATTAGGTATTTTATTTTCCTTTCGAGATGAGAAAGAGTGACTCAAATCTCTAAGAGGACAAAACTAGGGGAAACTAAGACTCATCCTAAGTTGTTTATTCAAGGGGTGTCCTATGGTTAGTGTGGTTTTCTATTCCTAGAGAGAAAAAAGGGAGCAAGTTACAACTCACTTCAATAAATTGAAGATGAGTTCAACTTAAAAGTAATGAACAAAGTGAAATGTCGAAGAAGAAAACAACGCTTATCGCAAACACAAGTTGAAATGTAAAAGGATAAGGAAGAAGGTGTATGTAGGATGCCCTCCCACACACATGACTTACCATAAACCCCCTACAAAACAAAGGTTAGTAAAATAAATCCAAATGGATATAAGGAAAGCGGTAAACAAATACCAAACATGTCCTATTACAACTATGATCTAAACTAGACTCAATCCTAAGTCTAAGGATACTAAAAAGCTAAGCAAAGCCTAAAGTCAGCAGCTACTATAGCCCTCTATTGCACAATCAGCCACTAAATGAAAGTAACAATGCAAACAACCTATTATAGCTACCAAACAACATGAAATATGTGTAAAAAGACCAAAACAGAATAAGGCAGCATGTCTTTTATCGCTCCTTTTTCAAAATGCAACAATGAAACATGGCGAATTTTCCATTGTTTTTCAAATGCAAAAATGGAGTTTTAATGCAAACAATGGGATACAATGATCATGCAAGTTAATGAAATAAAATGAAATGAATCATTAACAATGGAATGCAACATACCAACACACAATTAATGGATGCACACTATAAGAATTGTGTGGTTTTAATCAATATGCAATTTTTTCAATTTCGCACACAATAAACCGAAACATGAACGTATCACAAATGCAATGAAAAAAAGAATCATAGACATTTATTATCATGCTATTGATGATGCTAAATCATGCAAACAACAATCACAACAAGCTATGAACACATATGCAACATTTATGCCAAAAATCGGAACCTAACGAAAAGCATGTCAAAAGTTATGGAAACTACACCCACCTGCACTAAATCAGCTCCTAAAAATTCCCTAAAATCATAATCTAAGGATCCATGATGATTAAAGATGGAATGGCATGCAATCATACATCAAAATGCACAAAAATCCACAAATTGCTCAGTGTTAACCGGTTAACGCTTGGGTGTTAATCGGTTAACGCTGCTGAATTTTGCAGAATTCCCCAATTTTAAACTGTGTTAACCGGTTAACCCCTGGGTGTTAACCGGTTAACACTGAACCATAATCAGTTTTAAATCCTGAAAAAAGCACTTCTACCTACCAACATATTCCTCGGGTTCTTAATTCAAATACTACCAAGTTAGCACGAAACTGACACCTAAATGCAATATTCTAACACCTATTAATGTCGTGATCACGCTACAATCTAGTTTCTAATGATCAAACTAATCAAAGTATCACAAAAGCAAGAAAAGGCGAAGAATGCGTGAGGCGAGATGAAGAGGAATAAATTAAACGAGAAGTGATTACGGATTCACCAACCTACAAAGCGGAGGCTTGCTTTGGCAATTGGTGCAACGTCGAGCAATATGCGAAAAAGAAGAGAAAACCGGAGATCCGAAGCTTTGATCCGCGAATGCACAAAATAAATGCAATTGGTGAAGAATATCCAAAAATGCTTCCGAATGGTGAAATAAACACCGCAACCGTAGAAAATTCTTCGATAATCCGCTGAATTGATGAAAATGGTGGAGGCTTAGCTTCCGATTCTTCAAGTTTCAATGCAAAACTTGAAGAATCTTGATAATGATGAAGCTTTGGTGAGTTTGGAAAATGGAGAGAAATGAGAGAATTGAGATTGTGAGAATGGTGAACTTTGTGAAAAGTGGCTAAATAGTTTTGGCTTGGTGATCAAGATTTATATAGATGATAGGTTTGGAGCTTGGTTTAGGTTAGGTATGAGGTGTGGATTGGATCTGAATATGTTGAAGATGATAAATTCAAAGAGGTAAGTGGGAATTTTTCTATTGTTTGTTTCTTACATGCCTAATGATTTCTATGGTTTACCCTGATTTTAACTTGTGGTTTACATGCCTAAATAGTTAGGTTTAACATTTGTGCTACTATTTTATTTTGTTTTGCAGTAAAAGAAATTCAAATTCTTGAATGTAGAAGATGAAGTTTTTGGATCCAAGGGAATGGAGCTTTGAAGAACTTCCATTGAATTGAAAAGTTGTCGGTGGATTCTAAAAGTAGTGAGTGGTTTTTGTATTGATTCATTAAGAGGTATTAGTTTATTTCAGCTTATATATTAGATTCATGTTTTGTGTTAAATTAATATTTTGGTTGGTTTTGAGGTTGATTCTGGAAGAAGGGTGCCATTTTAGGGTTGAGCTTTCATTTAGCATTATGCTTTCAACTCATTCTTCCACACCTTCAACATCATCTTCTTCAGAATTTGACACTCAGGTTAGTTGTTTCCTTTAATATTAAAAATTGTACATAATCATCGCTTTGTATGATAATTGTCATTGAAATATATAACTTATTTAATATTTTGTCCTATGTAGATTTCTTGACATAATAACTTTTTTGGTAAAAAAATAATGGCTACATTAAAATATGAATGTGAGACTGTGGAAGTTTTCATCAACACATACACTATTTTGGTTTTTGATTCTATTTCTATTCAACTTATCTTAATTCGAGACACTTAAATGTTTCTATCATTCAGATAGGTTTGTGAAAGTGGATTCTTTGTATCCTGCACTCATTCAGGGAGATTTTTGTTGTATCATTATTTTAAATTTCCAACTTAAAATAGGTACTTTTATAAGTTGAATGCATGCACCATGACTGCAGGGATTGTTATAATAATAATAATGGATTTTAACTATTTACTTTGTTCAATTATTTGTCTGATGATCAGGTCACCTATTACTAAAAGTGTTATCGATTGATATGTCTCTGCTACCTTTAAATGCAATTATTTCCCATTCCATTAGTGATATTAGTCATGGATTGTTGTAAGAACATTGACATAATTGGACCTCATCATCTTCATATTAATGAGAAACGAAATATTTTAGTTTGATATAAGTGTTAATTGTTTGCATTTTGTATGTGTCTGTCAAATGGTTGGATATTTGAGATTTGTGTTTTTTTTTGGAAAAAACCTCCGTGACACAAAGTTGGAGTTGATGGTGGACTGGATCTGAATATTTTTAAGATGATACATTCAAAGAGGTATGTGGGAATTTTTCTATTGCTTGTTTCTTACATGCCTAATGGTTGATATTGTTGACCCTGATTTTAACTTGTGGTCTTAGTACCCGTTATTCCAGTTTAGAACTATGAATATTGAATCATGTAATACTATATTGAATCCCGTAGAAGATATAGCTAACATTTATTCACTTACTGTTTTTGGTGTATCAGCAATGGGGGAAGGAAATTATGATGTTTACACCATATGGGTTACTGATTGTTAACTATTTTCTTGTTTCTAAAACAAGTCAATGTTATTTTCTTCATATTTTTTATAACAAGGAAATGATGAAATTTTGTATTAAATGGATCGAAAATTGGGTGAAGAGTTGTTTCATGGCAAGGTGATTACTTATCTGTGGAATTACATTTGTTGTACTTTTCGCAGATGGTAGACGCAGCCATTTCGAACCTTTTCTCTCGCCTATCCGACAAAAGGTGAATCTGAGCCTTATTTTATTAAAGTCTATCGAATTGTTTGAATCTGAGCCTTATTTTATCATAGTGCATATTGTGCCTAAAAATTACTTAGGGGAAAATAGTGTCTAAGAATTACTTTTTCCAACCAAACTAAGATACTGAACATATTTGAATGGCATAGTTACTATTTTGCTTCTCTTTACACACCTTTTTAAATGATACTTTATCCTATTGGATTGGTTCCAACTAAATATTTGGACATTTGGACTTAAAAGTACCATAATTAAATGGAAGGACTACTTTATTGGTAACTGTAGCTTGCTTTGTCCGAATTTGTTCCTTTAGATGATGACAAAATGCTACATTTGAAATTTCTGTTATCATGTCAGTTATCATAGTGCATAAATTGAAAATGAAATAGCTGCTACTTTTTTATGTTGCCATTTGTTTTGGAATGCAGAATGGAGGAAGGCAATTATGATCTTTACACCGTATAATTTTCGGAGTGTTAACTTTGTGTTTGTTTCCTAAACATGTCAATGTTGTTATCTTTATAATTTTCTGCTTCATCTTTTTTTATAACAAGGCAATGATGAAATTGTGTATTAAATGAATAGGATATTGGGTGAAAAGTTGTTTCATGGCAAGGTGATGACTTATCTGTGGAATTACATTTGTTGTAGTTTTCGCAGACGACAGATGCATCCATTCAGAACCTTTTCTCTGGGGTGTCCGACAAAAGGTGAAATATGAGCCTTATTTTATACAGTTTTGTCTAATTGTTTGATTTGTCTGTTATGTGGTCGAAGTTAGAAATTTTTTATAATATCAAGATATATTATGTTTTTTTATCCCTGATAAGCTACAGGTATGTGTCGCTCCCCTGAAAAGACACCAGGGTCCCAAGGTACAGACGCAAATGGTCGGCGAAAAGAGAGATGAGGTTGAATTGAATAGAGTCGCCAGCTAGGCATTTTTATCCCGAAGGAAAGGTAATGCTGCATACACCTGGAAAAAGATGGATAAGACGGTTACGAACCAGAGAAACTGAGAAAGGGGGTTGGTTACGACCTGGGAAGGTATTAGCACCCAGATCGTCCTTCGTACTCGACGGGATCCACGCTTACAAGATTGTGTTTAAAAGGGGTAGGTGTATGTCCTATCTGTGTGCAAAAGCTAAGGAGAGAAAGTACAAGTGTCAGTGTAAAAGATAGTGAGTGCTCAGGAACTGAGGCTTAGAAAAAGAATGCTGAAAGAGGGGGATAACAAAGAGACTTTTATTCGATAACTGTTAAGTTATGCCTACGTATCCTCTCGTGCAATGAGGAAGTCAGAACACCGTAGTTCGACTCAAAGAGACTGAAAAATAAATTGACTGTGAACTGCTTGTTTGTCTATGCTCAAGTGTATGACTCGTCTGGCTCGAGTGCTAACTATCTTGAATTAGACGGAAGAAGCGAGTTCTCGTTTGTGAATGAGTGTGATGAGAAAAGAATCCCAAAGGAGACGATTATTTTTTGTTTTTGTGTTTATTAATTTTTTATTATTTTTGGTGTTTTGCATAAGAGAATGAGCTTAAGCCTAAATCAAGGGCTTGCAAACTCATTATATCCTCCCTGATTAGGGATAATGAGCTCACTTAAGTGTGAGATAAGCATCTCAACTTAATTACCATGATGATGCAGGATTAAGATCATTAATCTACTTGTGATTATTAAGATGTTTTTTGGTTTTTTTTTTTAGTGTTAAGTAATGAGTTTAATCTCTAATCACAGATTAGTGAACTAATTACACCATCCTAATAGAAGGATGATAGATGAGAACACTTAAGCTGAGGAAGACTCCTCAACTTAATCCATGGTTAGGGATTAAATTCATTATATAACAAGCCTTTGTTAAATGGATTTTAATTAAAGGATGAGATTAAGAAGTGGATTTTATAGTTTGTAAGAAAACTTGAGGGGGACTTGTCCATTAAACACTAGGGTTAGTCCCTCTTAACCATAAGGAAGATATAGAACCCTAATGTAAGGCCCAAGTTACAAGATACAGTCTTAGTGATTATTAATGTGTTTTGATTAATAGGTTTAAACAAATTAAAGGTTTAACACTAAGGATTAAAGTTATACACTCCATCCTAAGATAAGGATGCAGGTATAACCCTAATTCCAAAGTCCTAAAGCTTTAAGAGTTTAGCCTCTGATTAAGAGATGAGAAGAGAGACTCAAGGAGACTCAAAGGTAAAAATCTAGGGGGGACTATACACAACCCTAAAAGTTATCATGCTTGGACATCCTATGGTTTGTGAGGCTTAAGAGGAAAGATCTTCAAGGCCACCAAGGAAGAAGCAGATGAAAAGAGAAGGAGGAAGAAGAATAAGTAACTTAAAATAAAGAAAGTGGAAAGGAGGGAGCACAAGTGAAGCAAGTTCTCTTCAAAGACAAGTAAGAATGCAAATGAATGAGATGAGAAGAGGTGGGAGGTGAAGGCAAATCCACCTCCCAGATAACTTACCAAAAGTACCTGAAATGTTAGTATGGATGCATAAGACATAAAGCAAAAGGAAATGAAATGAAATGAGATGCAAAGACCAAAGTCAGAAGATATTATGCAATGCAAATGTGTTATGAAATGATGCAAAGTCATACAAAATGCATATGAATGATCATACAAGGATGAGAGGCAATGGAAGCATGTTTAGAAACATGAAAACACATGGATGTTCATTTAGTGTAATGGATGCAAAGAATAGAAAATGAATGAAGAAATGATCAATAAAAGTTCAAGCATGTCTTAAGATGCCTAAGATGTCATACAAATGCTTGAAATGTCATGGCAAGTTCATATGATGATGATATGCAAAGTAGAATGCAAATGAAGATGCAAAATTAGGGTTTTAAGGCAACATGAGATGCATATGACCAAACTAGAAGCATTCAACATGATAAAAAATTGAAATCAAGCTCAAACAAACCATAATCCCATATAAGATCACATCCCAAAGGAGAAGGTCAAAAGCTTAACCTAGTGAAAGTTATGAAATTCCTAATTTTGCTAGGGTTTTTGGGTGCTTCTAAAGGGAAAATGCAAATCAAATTGAAAATGCAAGATAAAATCATGAGATAAATAACCTAGAAACTATATGCAATTTATGAAACAATTCAAAAAGAAACAAGTTCAAACTCATCATGGTTAGGCAGAAATGAATTTTTCAAGTTAGGGTAAAAAAATGTGATTTTTAAGAATCCTAATTCAAAGAAAATTGTGAAATTATGATCAAACCTAAAAAGAAATTTGTATGATGAGTTTGAAAATGTTTCTAAATGTATTGGAATGGTTCATGATTTTTTTGGTGATTTTTAGAAACCAAAATTCTTTTTTTAATACTTAAAATCCATTAATTAATTAAAAATAACATTTAAATGTTTTAAAAATACTTTTTTTAATGCAAAAAATAAAAATAAAAATGTTTTCAGGTTAAGAAAAATATTTGAAACAAAAATGCAAAGTTTGGGAATTTTTTTTGATGATTTTTACTATTTTAAATAAAATAAACAAAAGAAATAAAAAGAAAATGAATTAAAAATGGATTAAATGGAATCTCAGAGGATCCAAAGGCCAGGATTTAAACTTAAGGGGAGGGGTTTGACTGCGCGCGCTATTGGACGGCTAGGATTCATTCTGGAAAATTAATTATGATTTATTTAATTAAACAGAAATTAGTGTTAATGAACTAATCTAGTCTTCGCTAAGCTAATTACGCATCCAATAGTCCTCAATCAATCTGGGCACTAAACCATAATTAGGGCTAATTACTTTCAGGTGACCGGAGACAAGCTCCGGTCATCTTCTCCGGTGAACCAAAAACCCTAAATCCCTCTACAGGCTACCCCACCCCAAATTAACAGCCCATAAATGATCCCCTGCCCCCACGCAACTCAAATCACCCAACAAACATCATTTATGCTTCATAATCATGGTGAATCGAAGAAAAAACAAAAACTGGACAAACTTTCAGAAGCTTATGAAATCCTCATTTCTCAACCATTTTCAGTTTTAAAAGTATCATTGTGATCCTTAGAGCATGCAGTTTCATTTTATAACAAGAAATCAAAGCTTTGAGAAAAAATATTCTTGAGTATACCTGAGCTGGAAACCTCCAAATGTGAGCTTTCAGAACCTCCCACTTGTGCAAGTGAACTCCTTTGATCCTCCTGAAGCTATTGGGATGCTAAGAATTCTTTGAAAGTGGCTATTTTGAGTGGCTCGATTCTGATATGGCAAAAATGGAGGCTTTGGTTTATGAGGTTTCAGGCCATGGTAATGGTTGCTTTGTGTTCTATGGATGATTTCTGAATGAATGGTGAAAGAATTTTCTGAGGTTTGATGGATTGTTTGAGAGAATCGAAGAAGGGAAGTTTTTTGCAATTTTTGTGAAAATTGATGTTGTGTCTGTTCTGAGCTCATGGCATGCTTGTTTTATGATCTTGAGGCAATCCCTAAACTATTAGAATGAGTCAGAAGATTAGATATGCATTGTGGGAATGGTATGGCTTCATTGGCCAAAAAGTCAAGATTGGTGTACTTGAGGTATGGGCCATGGCAGAGCTGGTTTATGTGCTTGAACTGCTTCAGCTAGCTTCAAGGAGAGCCATAGGATCATTGTTATGCAGCTGGATGGCTTGGATCAAGAGTTTACAAGGTTTATGCATTTTGGCCATTTTGAGATTTCTTGAGAATCAAGCCATCAAAACCCTAGGTTCAAAGGCCAATTTTGATCTTTTGAAGTTTCTTTGACATTTTATGGTGCATAGAAGTTGATTAGAGGTCATGAAAAAGGCTTGGCAAGTGAAATTGCAAAATTCCCTCTTTGGTATGAACTTGAAAATTAGAGGATTTTTGCCAACTTTGAATGGCAATATCTTGAGTTATAGGATGAATCAAGACATGTTCTTGTACTTTTTGAAAATAGGAGGACATAATCTACAACTTTCATGCCCAGGAATTTTTCATTTGAAGCATTTTTGGTCATGAAAGAATAGGTTGAATATCTTTCCCAAAATGGAAAGTTTCCATTACAAGTCATTTCCAAAAATAGCAAGTTTGCATTTGGCTTGAAATTCTTCAACTTTGTGAACTTACAACCACTTCTAAGATCAAATAAAGATCATAGAGACCCAAAATGATGATGATGACCCTTTGGTACCCTTGAGGGAGGCCTCAGATGCCCTGATTTTGACTTTACTTGCTCAAGAAGTTACCCAATGATCATATGACTTCCATAGTGAATTTCTTCATCAAATTTGGTACACATGATCCTTATAACATATCAAGACCATTAGAAACATGAATGACAAAAAAAATTGGGATTAAGGCCTCTGAAACCAAAACCCTAATTTTAGGTCATTTGTGCAGGAAATCTTCAGTCTGCCTTTATGCCTTTTTCATGCTTTGTGATCTCTTGACTTTTGTGAACTTTGGGGGAGCATATTATGATCATGGAACACACATGGACTCTCTTGGCAAGCTTCAAGACCATTGGGATGGCTCATATCACTTCTTGGATTGCTCAGATCACAAACCCTAGATGCAGATGAAATGGACTATGCAGATGAAACA
Source organism: Lathyrus aphaca (assembly GCA_963966055.1). NCBI lineage: Eukaryota > Viridiplantae > Streptophyta > Magnoliopsida > Fabales > Fabaceae > Lathyrus > Lathyrus aphaca. The sequence goes on along the minus strand of OZ014521.1, from coordinate 318,616,346 downwards.
AATATGCAAGATGAGATGGTATGCCTATGATTTATGCAAAAATGAAAGATCACAAGCCATGGTGTGAGAAAAAGTGAGGGCAAATTTGGGGTGTTTACAGTATGTTCAGTGAGATTGTTGATTTTATCAAATCTCTTCACATCTGTGAGGTTTGTCATGGTGTGGTTACAAAGTTTATAACTTATACCTATAAGTTGTAATTGACAATTTCTCTCATCAAAATTTGTTGTGTAATTTGTATCTTTCCATTTGGTTAGGAATGCAGAATGGAACTTCACAACCTAGTAGAAGCAACCTTTAACTGATAATGCAGACCTGACTGTTAAGTTAAGTATATGAATTTTTTATTTGATATATAAGTAATGTCTTTTAGAAAAAAAATTATATTAGATATTTGATTGAAGGCTTTCAAATTTTTCATAGATGCCACTATATATGATTTTTCGTTATTACATGTTAAGGTTTATAGTCCATGATTTCATTAATTCATATTTATGTTTAGGGTGATGAATTGAGTCATTCTCTCACTTTAAATGTCTTTGTATAATGTCCCTCCATAACATTGATTATATTTAGAACTTAATATGGAACTTGACCATCATAGTTCATTGTTTTTTTATATTTTCAAAGACAATTAATGCATTCCAATTTTCAAAACAAGTCATGATATGAAGAGACACAATCAATATCATATAAACCTAAAGTGAATCTCAACATACATCAAACAATATCAGGTTTAATATTAAAAAGTATGGCATCCAAGAATGTCAAAACACCCGTGCAGTCGAATACAACAGCGGATTCGCAGGAACGTCTGGAACATCATGATCGTGACGCAGAGCAACAACCGCCACAAGTCCAGTAGCTGCATAAATTCGTTACTTCTCCATTTTTCTTTGAATATGTATTAAACATTTTTTGATCAATAGGTGGAAGACATCGAAGAACATCCTGACGTTGTCAACCAAGACATGGAACTGCAGCCACCTCCAGTGTTGGTTCAACTTATGTCCGACCAATCACCTCCCGACATTGAACAACCAAATATGGTCCAACACTGATTGAACAAACTTCTGTAAATCCGCTGTATATTTTTTCTAATTTTGTATGCCTATAGTTGTTCTGACTGTATGAAATTGTTTTGTGAAACATGTCCAACATATGCATCAAGATGTTGAAGATGGTCTTGTGGTTGTTCACCCGGCTGCAGAGCGACGGAGTAGACACATGAGAAGAAAGAGGTTGAAAAGGAGTTTGATAACTTGAATTTATATCGATTACTTAAAACGGTTTACAATTGTTTAACATGTTAATTTATGTATTTTGGACAATATTACGCGAGAAAACATATTTGATTGTTTGCTTGAGGACAAGCAAAGATTCAAGTCTGGGGGAGTTTGATAACTTGAATTTATATCGATTATTTAATACGGTTTCCAATTATTTAACATGTTAATTTATGTATTTTGGACAATATTACGTGAGATTTGAGTTTGTTTTGCATATATTTGATCAAACATGACTTTTGGAGGAAAACATATAAAAAGGAGACTTGTTGGATAAGAAATGTAGAAAACAGAAGGAAACAGATCAAGAAAATGCCAATTCTGCATAATTGACTATGGGACGTCCATCACCCATGAGTGACAATCGTCACCTTCTCAAGACGCTCGTCCCATGTTTTTTACACTCGTCATAAGGCCAAGTTACCCGTCTCACAATTGTTACGCTCGTCACAAGCTCAAGTCCAGTAACCTATTTATGAAACAAAATTCAAAATAGAGAGAAACGTTATGAAAATTATTCGTAGTCAACAGAGATTTTCTCTCTACCCTAATCAACCTCAGTCCAAGCAACTCAATCAAGGCCCAACCTAAGTCCATGCCTTCAAGTTCTCAACAAACCAAAGTTGCCACCTATAAATAGAAGCTACTGCAAACTGCAACAGGAGCTTCATTCAAGTCCCGAATTTCTGTCGTTTTTTCGTTCGAAGTTCAATTTTATTTTCAGCATCGCCTTTAATTTCCTTTACCAACCCCAAGTGAAAGTTTCCATCATTAGGAATCTATCATTGTTTTTATTTGTTTCTAGCCACTGAATAATCGTCTTAGTTTCTAAATTTCGCAAAGTTTGGTTGATCAAGAATATTGCAACCAGGTTTATAATTTTAATGTTTTATTGTTTAATTATTATCAAATTTAATTATATTATGAAATTCTTCTCCTTCTACCTTTGATTTTATTTAATATGTCCGGCTAAACCGTCAATCGGTATGTAGTTGTCTAACCGAAACGAATTCGGTAGAATTAGGCTAATACTTTAAATTAAGTTATTTTTCGGCTTTCGAATTCTTAATATAAACCACTCTCGTTATGAGAGTAAAAGAGTATAAAATATTAGGATTAAGACCACGGGAGTGTGAGATCATAATCAGATAGCTGAAATCGGGCATTGTTCTAAATACAACAGAAGTGCTTTAAAACTAATTAGAACCTTTAGGTTTCCAAAAATTATTTCTAACTTGAATTGACACAACGAGAGCGTTCAATTGAACTTAGGAGTATAGTAATAGACAAGACCACGAGAGTGTGAGTTAATGACTTTTAAACCGAGAGATTCTACGGAGAGATAACTTAATAAACCTTAACAAGCCGACCCTCTATTGAGTTCGTGAAGGCGAATCAATTACGTACTAATATTCTTATTATAAATTTAACTTAATTAATTTTTCACCTTCTAAAACTAAAAACATCACTCGCCTTAGCTAAACATAGTAACACTCGAGAACACTAGGTTGATTATCGAGTCTCTGTGGGATCGATATCTTTTATTACTACGCGATAGACTGTGCACTTGCAGTTAGTAACCGTTAGACTCAAAAATTCGCGACCAACCCTACACTGTAATTGAACACAATCACCTCACTAACAACGACAACATGCAATAACAACGACAATATGCAACAACAACAACGATATTCAACAACAACAACAACAACAACAACATCAACAACAACAACAACATTTCATGCATATTCGTTCTCATATTAACAATCTTAGATCAACAACACATACACAACTAAACATATAGTATGTATTCACAACATTCACACAACAACTTTCAATCTTAACAAAATGTGCATACTGTAACACCCTTTCTACCCCATCACAAACATAATACATTTTAATCAAATAATCAGAGTTCCCTCGTGAAAGGGCATCACATTCTTCGTAACCCAAACATCCTAGACATCATATTAGTCCTGTTACGAAACACAGGTTATAAAATCATGAAGCATTAAAACTCATTTTTCAACAATTACGTAGCAGGAAAAAAACACCACTTTTCATTTTTAAATAAAAGAGAATCTCATAATTCAATTAAAAAACACCATTAAGTCTCAAATAGTCAAGGAACAACATTTAATTCAGCTAAACAAAATAAACTCAAGTCTCAAGCGAAACCCATCCCGGTGTTACTGGACACAGAGAAGGACTCCACTTCTAACTAACAACGACGAAACACTAACTTCAAGCTAAACGCGCACCTAGCTAACCTTGAGTATCTGCAGGATGGCATAATAGACCATCACAAAAGGCAGGCGGGGTGAGTACATTCACATTCAATAAAGTAATATAAAAATGAGAATTCATAAGCATAGGTTTCAAATCAAATCCAATCATCGAAAAGCTCATTTATACACAACGTCAATTACATCACATCATCACACAAACTCAATGAAAATCATGATATGTCATTTAGAATGAAATGCAACCTTTTATTATACATGTGGTACCGAAACATCCTCATGGATGGACACTGGGCCATCAACCCTCCACAAGGGAGCACATCATAACATCATATCACTTCAATCCGCACAGTGGGATTGAAGCCACCAATGGACCGGAGTCCCCTCATAAATCATACCATGAATGTAAGACGCAATATACACACACCTCATTAGACATCATAAACATTGCATCTGCATTCATCGTGAAACATCATATATTTTCCTCATCTAACATCTTCCCCTAAGTCATGTCATCATACTTCATAAACTCGTGAAAACAACTCAAATCATCATACATCATTTTATCATCATTCCTACATATATAGCCTCTAAACACATCGTACGACATCACTAAAACATCATAACATCTTCTAACACAAAACACATAGATTAAAACATTTTTTAGAATTAAAATAATTTTTCAAAACATGTCAGGTCTCGCTAAGCAAGCTGGCCCCCTCGCTAAGCGACTAACTCACGGGTTCTTGGGTTCTAAAATTCTCACTTGCTCACTAAGCAAGCATCGCGATTCCTCAAATTTTTTTGCGATTTCAGAATCGCTCCCCTGCGACAAAACCCACTCAAAACCAGTTTTTAACAGCAATGACCCAGAAAATTATCATCACATACATCATATAACATCATTATTTATCATCTAAATTATCATAAATTCTCATCATCTAACAAATTCATCAACAAAACCCCATAACCCTTAGACTCTTCCTCAAAACCCCAAATCATATCTCTTCATTACAATACCAAACAAAAATTACTCCCCATACCTTAATTCGTTGGATTCTTTCGATAACCTTCAAGATTTCCTCTCCAACCTTCAAGTCCTAGCTTTTCTTCAGAGCTCTCCTTCTCTTCTCCCAAATGTATGATCGTTCCAAATGATCGTACAATCCAACTTTACTCTCTTAGTCACTCTTGCCCCTAGAACCTCTTTAGTCTTTTCCCATCTTACCCTCACTAATCCGCTACCAAAAGACCACATTACCCTTATCCTCTAATTCTTCTTATTTAAATTATTTCCTCCCAAATTAATTAAAGAAAATCACTATACTTAATATATTAATATTAGGTCACACTCATCCCTCCACAAAACATTATATCATCAATAATTCACTAAAATTCAGAACAAACACATCAATTAAATCAAAATCAACTTTGGGGTGTTACACATACAATCTTTATAAATCTACTCACACTACATCAACAACATACCAACCCTCCTAACACATAAAGCACATTTTTTCATGAATTTTAATGAATTAAAAACACAATTTCTCACTCCCAAGTCTCGCTAAGCGACCCCCTTGCTACTGCCACGAAGAGGCAGAAATTTTCAACAGCTCACTAAGCGAGCTGCCCCTCGCTAAGCGGACAAAGCGAAACAAATAGAAAAATCCTGCGATTTCTGCACTTCTCTCCTGTGTTTCTCACCCTAAAATAGTGTATAATATCACTCCCAATCATTATTTTCCACCAGAACATTCACAATTAACATTACTAACGCAAACATACAACTCAAACCTCATAAACTTATCAATTTCATATCACATTCATCAGTTTATTAATCATCCAATCCCATTAATATACCAAAAGACATCTACCCTAACATTTCATATCACAATACCTTTAAAAGATGAAAGAGATCCCACCCTTACCTTAATTCGATGAAAAATCCCCTCTTTCTTCACGAATTTATTGCTTCTAGCCTTTCTCCTCTTCTCTCTTCTTCACGCTCTTCCAACCCTCAAGATCAGTTTCTACGAGAACTGATTTTCCTTTTTCCAAATTCCCAACCTAACCCTTGTAACCCTACTATGGAATCCCCATATTCCCCTCACTAATTTTTCGTCTAATTATCGTACTACCCTTCCACTTAATATTTCAAATATTAATTCCAATATAATATAAATTATCTAAACTTATATAAATTAAAATAATATTATCCCTTCACTTAACACACCCCCAAACTTCATAATTCACACCAAACACAACAATTTTCTAATTATTTAAATTAAATAATTAAATAAATCAACCAGGGCATTACAACTCTCCCCCACTTGAATATTTTCGTCCTCGAAAATTACCTGTCACAAACAAATTCGGATATGACTCCCACATCTTACTTTCTAATTCCCAAGTCATGTTTCCACCAGAAGCACCTCCCCATACCACCTTCAGGAGAACAATCTCTTTGCCTCTCAATTGTTTCACTTCGCGATCATCGATAAGCTCGGGTAACGCCTCAACTGTAAGGTTATCCCTTACTTCCACCTCATCCACCGATATTACATGAGAAGGATCCAAACATACTCCCAAAGCTGTGAAACATGGAATACATCATGCAAAATTAACAATTGTGGCAGAAACGCCACCCTATAAGCAATTGGCCTAACTCTTACCGAAATCTGATACGGACCAATGAATTTAGGAGTAAGCTCCTTCGATTTCAAAGCACGTCTAACTCCCGTTACCGGAGTAACTCTAAATAATACATGGTCTCCCTCTTGAAATTCAAGATCTTTCCTTCTCTTATCGTGATAACTCTTCTATCTACTTTGAAGTTTTCATCTTCTCTCGAATCAACTCCACCGCCTCAGTGGTTTGCTGAGCAATCTTAGGTCCAAGCACTATACTTTCACCTGATTCATGCCAACACAAAGGTGTTCGACATCTTCTACCATACAATGCTTCAAAATGTTCCATTCTGATACAGGAATGATAACTGTTATTGTAAATGAATTCAATCAATGGTAAATGATTATTCCAAGCGCCTCCTTGTTCAAGTACACAAGCTCTCAACAAGCTCTCAACAAATCTTCCAAAATATCTTTTTCAAATCCTGATACATTTTTGTAGCTCCCGAATGCACACTCAAACTACTTATGTGTGTAACACCCTTTTTACCCCACAATGTATTCAAACATATTATTTAAGAAAACTAGAGTTCAACATAAAAGGGCATCACATGTTCAACATAATCATCAAGTAAACATCATATATGTGTCTTATCCTGTAACACGGGTTCCAACTTATGTCATAAATAAAACAAAGCCTCAATTCATGGCAGCGGATCATTATTCAACACCTTAAATCATCATGATAAAAAGGATTCAACTATAATCCAAAACATCTTTATCAAGTGTTAAAACTAAACAAAAATGACAAAATAAAACAAATGTTCCCTAGTGTTACACGACACAGAGCAGGACATCACCTAGACTCTATAAATAACAAGAGATGCACTCCGAGCTACTTCCGATCACCGAACTATTCTTGAGAATCTGCATGATGGCATAATAGATCATCACGAAAGACAGGCAAGGTGAGTAATCCACATTCAATATACATAATATAAAGACGGAATTATAAGACAACATACAATCATACATCATTTACATCAAATCTCACCCGCATATAACAACAACAAGTCACCTCATCATTAAACAAATGTAATCGTGTTATGCCACATATAATGAAATGTAACTTCATAAATGCATGTGGTACCGATTTTCAACATGTGATGGACACTGGCCATCAATCCTCCATAAGGGAGCACAACATAAACAACAACACCTCAATCCACACAATGGGATTGAAGCCTCAATCATCATAATAATGCCATGAATGCATGATGCAACAACAACAACATAATCATCTTTACCAACATTTGCATCAGCATTCATCATTATACATCTACTTTGCCTACTCACATTACTAATACTACATAGCATCATTTTGTTTACAACATATTCATCATAACCTCATTTCATCATTATTATTACACTTTTAGCCTATTATAGAATGGTAACAACTCACAACAACACTACAACAACATAGCACAACAAAACAAATCATCACGAGTCATCCAAGAAAAGAAATTATTTTCCAAAAGATTATAGGTCTCGCTAAACAAACAGCTAGCTCGCTAAGCGATCAACTCTCTGTTTGCGAACTTCCCAAATTCCCACTCGCTCCAACACAAAAACGACAAATGCTAACTCCAAATCACGCGTAAGATAATTCCTTTCATGAAATCTCAATTGTCTTGAAGCATAAGCAACCACTTGACCATTTTGCATCAAACCTCCTCCAAGTCCCATCTTCGATGCATCACAATACACTACAAACGACTCATTCAGATTCAGCAAAATCAACACTAGAGCAGTTGTCAACTTCTTCTTCAACTCTACCAAAGTCTTTTCACATGCAACATACCACACATAAGCTTGACTCTTTCGAGTTAACTGAGTCAAAGGTAGCGCCAACTTCGAAAAACCTTTAATAAACTTTCTGTAATAACTTGCTAAACCCAGAAAACTTCTAATCTCAGTAGCAAATTTAGGAGTCTCCCATTGTAGAACTGCATCAATATTCGACGGATCTACAACAATTCTACTACTGGAAATCACATGTCCAAGGAAACTCACTTCTTGCAACCAAAACTCACACTCTGACAGCTTCACATACAACTTCTTCTCTCGTAACACTTGCAGTACAATCCTTAAATGCCATGCATGTTCCTCTTATGTCTTGGAATAAATAAGAATATCATCAATAAAAATACCACAAATTTATTCAAGTACTCATGAAAGATTCTATTCATGTACTCCATGAACACTCCGGGTGCATTGGATACACCGGACGACGTCACTGTATACTCATAATGACCATACCTTGTTCTGAATGTTGTCTTCAGAATATCATCAGACTTAACAGGAATCTGATGGTAACCAGACCTTAAATCAATCTTGCTGAAAATACACATGCTCCCACTAACTGATCCATCAAATCATCGATTCTCGGGAGTGGATACTTATTTTTGATAGTAGCCTTGTTCAACTGCCGATAATCAGCATACAACCTCATGCTACCATCTTTCTTCTTAACCAAAAACACTAGCGCACCCCATGGAGAAACACTAGGTCGAAAAAACATCTTCTATAACAACTCTTCTAGTTGCTTCTTCAACTCACTCAATTCCACAGCAGACATCTGATACGAAGCCATAGATACAGGACTAGTACCAGGTAATAAATCCACTGCAAATTCAACTTCCTGCTCTAGAGGTAAATAACTTATATCCTCCGGAAACACATATGGAAACTCTTGAAAAACTGGTAAATCAATACTCGAAGTTTTCCCTTCGACTTGAAATGATGCAAACATTGCAAACATTTGAGCTTCGTCTTCTAACAATTCATCTACTTGCTTAGCCGTCAAGAACATCAACTCACCATGATCACCAATTTCAGGAAATTCAACAGTCTTCGCATGACAATTGATATGCATAAAATTGAACACTAGCCAGTTCATTCCAAGAATAACATCAATTTGGTGTAAAGGCAAGCACACTAGATCCATCAAGAAATCCTTCTCAAAAATAGTCAAAGGACACTTCAGACACACAAGTGTAGTAGTAACATAACCATTAGTTGGCGTTTCTATTACCATACTACATTCATACTATACAACTTCAAACCCAACTTATTAGCACATTCAAGAGAAATAAAAGAATATGTAGCACCAATATCAATAATTGCAATCAATTTAACACCATTAATAAAACATGTACCTCGAATCAGGTTGTCCTTCTTAGGAGCTTCAGAACCACTCAAAGCAAACACTCTGCCATTGGTCTGAGCAACAGTAGCAGTCTTATTAGGATTTTGGAATTGGGTGTTAATATGTCCTTGTTCACCATAATTAAAACAAGTTGGACCTTCATTCAGATAATCACCAACTCGATGACCTCTCTTGCCACACCTGTAGCATCGCACCACTGGATTACTGCACACATCTGACTTGTAACCGGATTCACCACACTTATGACACTTGGGAGGAATGGAACCTGCTCCCGCATTTGACTTCTTCCCATCTCAAACCTCCTGCTTCCCCTTCTCCGCAGGAGTCACATCAGGCTTTCCTCTAAATTGGCCTTTCTCTTTCTTCTCACTCAGTTTCTTGTAGTTATCAGATCGAGCTCGGCTATCTTTATCATAAATTCTTCTCTTATCCACCAATTTAGCATATTTGCGGATCTGCTGACATCCAATTCCCTGCTTGATCTCTGGTCTCATCCCATTCTCAAACTTGAGACACTTTGACAATTCATAATCAACACGGTTGTAGTGAGGAAAATACTTTACCAACCTCTCAAAATTAGCAGCATACTCTGCTACCGTCATACTTCCTTGTTTCAACTCAAGGAATTCTACCTCCATCTTACCACGAGCATCTTCCGGAAAATACTTTCCCAGAAATTCCCGCTGGAACACTTCCCAGGTCACTGCAATACCAACATCCTCCAAACATTGACGGGTATTATCCCACCAGTCTTCAGCCTTTTCAGACAACATGTGGGTACCAAAATGTACCTTCCCCGCATCCGTACACGCCATCTCCCTAAAGATATTCTCAATTGCATTGAGCCACTTCTGCGTACTATGCGGTTCATGATCACATTCAAACACTGACAGACTGTTTCTCTGAAACTTCTCCAAGGCACGAAACTCATCTTGTTCATTGTTTCGAGTCGTAGCCTCAGCCAGCGCTGCAACAACTTCCGCAAGAGCACGCATGTTATTTCCAGCCATTCTGCACAACACTCACAACATCAGAAATGAATAATCGTTAACAAATAACGACCAATAATAGACCAACAACAACGACACACGGCCTTACAGACTGACCATCTCTGATATCACTAATGTAACACCTTTTTTACCCTACAACGTATTCAAACATATTATTTAAAAAAAATAAGAGTTCAACATAAAGGGGATCACATTTTTAACATAATCATCAAGCAAACATCATATACGTATCATGTCATATAACACGGGTTGCAACTTATGTCATAAATAAAACAGAGCCTCAATTCATGGCAGCGGGTCATTATTCAACACCTTAAATCATCATGATAAAAAGGATTCAACTATAATCCAAAACATTGTCATCAGGTGTTAAAAATAAATAAAAAACGACAAAATAAACCAAGTGTTCCCTAGTGTTACACGAGACAGAGCAGGACACCACCTAGACTTTATAAACAACAAGAGATGCAGTCCAAGCTACTTCGGATCACCGAACTATTCTTGAGAATCTGCATGATGGCATAATAGACCATCACGAGAGGCATGCAGGGTGAGTAATCCACATTCAATATACATAATATAAAGACGAAATTATACGACAATATACAATCATACATCATTTACATCAAATCTCACCCACATACAACAACAACAACAAGTCACCTCATCATAAAACAAATGCAATCATGTTATGCACATATAATGAAATGCAACTTCATAAATGCATGTGGTACCGATTTTCAATATGTGATGAACATTGGCCATCAACCCTCCACAAGGGAGCACAACATAAACAACAACACCTCAATCCACACAATGGGATTGAAGCCTCAATCATCATAACAATACCATGAATGCACGATGCAACAACAACACAATCATCTTTACCAACATTTTGCATCAGCATTCATCATTATACATCTACTTTGCCTACTCACATTACTAATACTACATAACATCATTTTGTTTACAACATATTCATCATAACCTCATTTCATCATTATTATTACACTTTTAGCTTATTATAGCATGGTAACAACTCACAACAATATTACAACAACATAGCATAACAAAACAAATCATCACGAGTCATCTAAGAAAATAAATTATTTTTCAAAAGACTATAGGTCTCGCTAAGTGAACAATTAGCTCGCTAAGCGAACAACTCTATGTTTGCGAACTTCCTAAATTCCCACTCGCTCGCTGAGCGAGGAGGAGATTTCTAGCAGAAAACCCTGTAATTTTCTATACATCTCAGCCACGCCCAAAAACCCTCGAAACACCAATTTACAGCAGAAAACGATCATACAACCTGTTATCATCATGTAATCATCACTTATAACCTCTAACAACAATAAAACATCAAAATCTATCAACAAATTACCCAACCCTAAGGTTTCCCCTCAAAAATCCCCTTTCCTCACAAGACAATCCAAACATTATAGACATTGAAAGAGAACTACTCTCCATACCTTATTCAATTGAGTTTTCTCTTTCACCTCTTGAGCGATTCCCTATTGGTCTCCTTGTTCTTCAGAGAAAACCTTCAACCTTCACCAAAAACACGATTATGAGAATTTTGATTGCAATCCCTTTTCTCATTAACTACTCAAAAGACCACTCTACCCCTTAGACCTCCAACTTCTTTTATTTTATTTTTAATAATAATATTTAAATAATATCCAATTATTATAATATCATTATTTAATAAAATATTTCCTTCTTCTTAATATTCCACAAAATTCCAAAAATTACCACTTATTCATAAATAATTACATAAATAATTAAATTATGAAATTAGGGTGTTACATTGTGACCTTCTTCAAGAATCATTCTTTTCAGTTCTGGATCTTCAGGAACACAAATTCGCTCACGGAATCTCAACACACTTTGATCATCCACACGAAAATCACCATTTCCCGTGCGCTCATCTCTAACCATCAAGTCTACTAACTTCACATCTTACTTTTGGCTCTCTCTGATATTAGAGAGAAAATCATTGTTTACCTTCAACATTCCCAATTTCACACTATACAATGTCTGCTCACAGACCAAACTCATGTCTCTGAATTTCTCATCATCATAGCCGACATATGAATTGTTTTCCGACTCAAAGCATCTGCTACGACATTAGCTTTACCAAGGTGATAATTCAAGCCGAAATCATAATCCTTCAGAAATTCCAACCAACGTCTCTGCCTAATATTCAATTCCTTTTGGTCAAACAGATACTTCAAGCTCTTATGATTTCTAAACACCTTGAATCTAGAACCATAAAAATAATGTCTCCAGATCTTTAGTACAAACACCATTGGGGCCAACTTCAAATCGTGAGTAGGGTAATTCCTTTCATGAATCCTCAACTGACGTGAAGCCTAAGCCACCACTTAGTTATTCTGCATAAATACTCCTTCTAAACCCATCAGAGAAGCATCATAATACACCACAAATGGCTCATCTGGTTTAGGCAAAATAAAAAATGGATTTGTAGTCAATCACTTCTTCAGCTCAAGAAAGCTTCACTCACAATGAATATCCCACACAAATGCCTTACCTTTACAGGTTAACTGAGTCAACGAAAAAGCTAACTTTGAGAACCCCTAATTGAATCTTCGATAATAACCAGCTAATCCTAAAAAGCTTTTGATCTCATTCACCGACTTCAGAGCTTCCCATTGTAGAACTGCATTTACCTTGGATGGATCCACTGTAATACTGTTACTCGAAATGACATGACCAAGAAAACTCACCTCTTCCAACCAGAACTCACACTTAGATAACTTCGCATAAATCTTCTTATCCTTCAACACTTGTAATACAATCCGTAGATGTTCTGCATGTTCTTCTTCTGACATAGAGTAAATCAAAATATCATCTATGAAAGCAACCACAAAATAATCCAAGTACTCATGAAAAATCCTATTCATATACTCCATAAATACTCCAGGCGCATTAGTAACTCCAAAGGATATCACTACATATTCATAATGTCTGTACCGAGTCCTGAAAGTTGTCTTCTGAATATCCTCTTCCTTTACACGTATCTGATGATAACCCGACCTCAAGTCAATCTTACTAAACACTTGTGCACCCACCAACTGATTTATAAAGTCATCTATTCTCGGAAGTGGATATTTTTTCTTGATCGTCACTTTATTCAACTGTCTATAATAAATGCACAATCTCATACTGCCATTTTTCTTCTTTACCAGCAACACCAGAGCTCCCCAAGGTGACACACTTGATCTCACGAACTTCTTCTCTAACAACTCTTCCAACTGTTTCTTCAACTCTGATAGCTCTAACACCGACATGCGATACGGAGCCATAGAAATAGGTCTATTACCAGGTACAAGATCAATACTAAACTCTGCTTCCCGTTCCGGAGGTACATCAACAATATCATCCAGAAATACTTCTGGAAACTCTCTCACCACTCGCAACTCATTCATTACAGAATCGTTCTCAACCACCAAGGATGCGAACAAAGCCAACACTTGAGCTTCTTCATCCAAAAGCTCCTTCAACTCTTTAGCAGATAAGTAACCCTCTTCCTTCTCTTCTTCCAGAGCAAGGAATCACACAGTCTTATTGTAATAGTTGATATGAACATGGTTAAACTCCAACCAGTTCATTACTAAAATCAAATCAAGACCTTCCAATGGAAAAGAAATGAGGTCAACACCAAAGTCCTTACCATAAATCGATAAAGGACACTACAAACAAACCAGAGAAGTAGTCATCGATCCCTTCGCAGGCGTTTCGATAACCATTCCTCCTTTCATCGAAGAAACAACAAAACCTAATCTTTTCACACAATCAGCAACAATAAAACAGTGTGTTGCACCAATATCAATCATAGCAATCAAAGGCATATCATTAATGTAGAAAACACCTCTGATTAGTCGTTCCTCACTGGAAGTCCGAGTTCCTGTCAAAGCAAACACTTTCACTTCAGTTGAAGCTTTCTTCAGCTTCGGACAATGAGTGTTGATATGACCTTGCTCTTCACAGTTGTAGCAAGTCACCATGTTAGTCTTACAATCTACGATCAAATGCCCAGGTTGTCCACATTTGAAGCACTTCTTCACATCACTCGTGCACTCACTAACACGATGACCCAACTCACCACACCTGTAACACTTCAGAGGAACGAAAGCGCCTCCCCCACTTGGCTTCTTGCCATAAGTAATTCTTTGCTTACCTTTATCGTTCGGAACTGCATAAGGCTTCCCACAGTGTATCTGTTGCTTCTATCTCCTCTCAGCCAAACCCTTGAAATGCTCTGATCGAGCCTTGCTATCTTCCTCAAAGATCCTACAACAGTCCACCAAATCTAAAAATATTCTGATCCTTTGATAACCAATCTCTTGTTTGATCTTAGGCCTCAAACCACTCTCGAATTTCACACGCTTCGAGAACTCAGCAGTCGCCTCACTATAATGCGGATAAAACTTGGTCAAATATGAAAACTTAGCAGCATACTCTACCACTGACATGCTACCTTGATTAAATTCTAGAAACTCTATCTCTTTCTTCCCTCGAACAACCCAAGTGATCGCCTCACCTAACACTTCCAATCGTTGTTGAGTATCGACCCACCAATCATCAGCTTCTCCTACCAGCTTATGAGAACACAACCGCACCTTTCGTGCTTCAGAACATTCCATCACCCAAAAGATCCTCTTAATCTCCTTGATCCACTATTGAGCCCCATCTAGGTCATGCTTTCCCTTGAAAGTAGGCGGATTGTTCTTTTGGAACTCATCATTCTCTTTGTTACTAATATTCAGTGGATTTTGGACAGCTTGAGCCATAGCCTGCATAGCGGCAGCAAGTGCAACATCGTTCATTCCAGCCATTCTCAATTGCTAAGAAACAACAACAAGAAATAACTATCAAAACACCTATACAAACAACGTCCGACTATCACGGACCTCAACTACGACAACAACAACAACTCAACGACTCAACGACTTGGTCGGACATACTGTAACACGGTGGGAGAACTGCTTTTAGTCATGTTGCGGATAGAAAGAGTCGCCACCGACTTTTATTTTATCCAAGTGGAAAGGACATAAAAGAACATGAAAGACCTATTTTTAAAAGACTTGAGTTCGGGTGATAGGTTATATAAAGGGAAGGTGTTAGTACCCTTTATATCCATGGTTATCCATGGGCTCTTAGTTACTTAGCTCACTTTAATTGTTTTCAAAAAGTGTAGTGTGTGATTAGAAATTTTCTAAGTACTTTGTAATGATCCTCGTAAGGGTGTATACAAAGCCTTGTTTGAAAATATTTGAAAATATTGTGAGGTGTGAAAAGTATTTTTGAAGAGTGAGCAAGTAACTATGAGGTACCTACCCTAGACTAAGTCATTCATGTTCCTATATGTCCTTTCAAGGGTAAGACTATCCCTGTTATCAAGGAATAAGTAGTCATTACCTTGGATTTGTTAAGGGACGAGCATAGGGTCATCGTATGGTCAATGAAGGAAACTTAAGGGGTGTCATTAGCAATTCGTAGGGACTATCATCATTTATTTGATGAGACAAGATCATTATTCCGTAGGCAACTTCAAAGGGACTTGATCTTTTTAATTTGTAGGGACTTTATGATTTATACGTGAAGGGACTTTGCTTAAGACACCCCTATATTCGAGGGACTTGACCATTTAAAGAAGTCAACTAAGAGGAATACCCTAGGAAGTGCAGATGGCGATCAAAGATCGACTTACGTGTGTGAATGTTTATTTTTAAATATTTATCTTTTTTAGAGTTAATTTATCTAAATTAATTTTAATTACAAGTATGTTTTCACGCCCTATTTACTAACCACACAATTTATATTAAATAAAAAAATAAGAGGCGAAAAGAAAATTCTAAACTATTACAAGACTTATGGGCAGATACAAAATAATCGGATAAAAAATAATAATAATAATAGACATAATAAAATAATAAATAAACAATAATAATAACAATAATAATAAATATAATAAAGCAATGATAATAATAATAATAAGGATTAGAATTTAAAAAGAAAATAACTTAGGTTAATTATAATTTTTAAAAATTAATTATGATAATATAAGCTTAAAATAATTTAGTAATAGTAATAATAAAAGAAAAATATGTTAAAATTTTATTAATGTGCAAATTATTAAAAAAAAGAGTTATTATAAAAAAAATAAGTTAATATTTATTTAGGGTTTTGAAAGATTAGGTTTAGAGAAAATTAGGGTTAGTGAAAATAAATTAAGTTTTAGGTTAAATTTATATTTTTTTTATTAAAGAAGATTAAATATTCATTATAATATACAAAAATATAATATATACAAAGTTAATATTAAATTATAAAAAGAAAAAAGAAAAATTTTCAATTATATACATGTTAATTATATAAAATATTAATGGGATATTAAGAAAGTCTTATTTTTATTTTTATAAAAAAACTAATTAAGTTAAAAGTGTAAATGAATAAACAAAATAAGAAAAAATAACAAAATACCTGGGGCTGGGATTTGAACCCACGCCCTAGGCTTTCACAGTCTTGGTCCAGCCTCCCTACCACCAGGCCAAGCGCGCAGCTTGTGATGGGAATGGCCAGCCATCATAATATTGAAAATCTGAAAAATAAAACAAGTCATATAAAAAAAAACCTCAGCAAGGATCGAACCCTTGACCTGGAGAATGTTCACGCGCGCGCTTTACCAACTGAGCCATTAGCTTCATATGAAATTAACATACAATAAATAAAATAAAAAATAAGAAGAAATTTAAATTTCCGATTTTGGCGCCTAAACTTTGTCTTCCTCATTCGAATTTCCTGCGAAATTTCTTTTGATTTTTCCTGCAAATTTTCCTGCGTGCGAATTTAACAGAAGAACCTATGTTTTTTTGAAACCTTGGAAACGCGTAAAATCAAAACAAATTGGCAATAGAAAAGGATTTCCCATAGTTCATACAATTCAAATACAGTCTTAAAAAACATTTAAATGGTCTAAGGAGGAAGATCCCAATTCGAATGTCTAAACCCTAGTAATGGTGATACATAGATATGGCCATGAAACCTCAAGGAAACCGTCCAGAAATCACGTATGTAACCTCACAAACAATAAACCAAAGTCAAATTTCATTAATAATGCATGAATAATCGAAATCAAAAAATCAAATTTTCAAGAACAAGATGAATTCGGTTTGAGATATTTAGCATGATTTTGATGTTAATGATGATTAGGACATGTTTGGGAGGCCTCAAGGAATGATTCTACACCTTTAATCCTCTTGTTAATGACCTAGATCAATGAAACCGAATTTCACTTTTCCTTGACTTTTTTGAAACTTGAACTCCCTTACCTTGCCTCTGAAAAAAATCGTCCTCAGTGCTCTCCCCTTATTGTGTTTATGTATTAGAGTGTATCTAGGTCAACTTTTTGGGCTTTGGATCAGAATTATTGGTTGCTTCATTGTGAAGAAACAATCACCATAAAATATGAAAAAAAATCAAATGAATTCCTTCCTCTTTGAGTGTGAACGAATTTGGCTTGTTTCAATCAGTCTTAAATGATATTAGATTCATTCCAAAACCAAGAATTGATCCATTATTTGATTTTATATATTTTATTTATATTTAAATTGAATTTTAATGATTAAAATCCAAATAAATAATAAACAAATCATAAAAATCATAAATAATTGGATTTGGGTCGTGCTTGATGTTATCATGAAGATTGGATTGAAAAATTACAAGCCCATTTGGAAAAAGTTGGATTTAAGACCTCATTTGCTCAATGCACCCCTCAAAAATCTCCCAACTTTGACAAGGCACAAATCCTTCAATTTTAAGGCTATGAAGGTGTTCTTGGACATTTTGGAAATATTAAAGAGTCCTATAACAAACCTCTTTGGTCTAATATCCATATCTTTTACCATTTTCAAATTATGCCATTTGGAAAAAGTTGACTTTTTGTTGACTTTTGAAATGACCTGTAATGTTTTAGCTCATACCTTCCAAATGAAGCATTTTTAGGATTTTCTTGTGAGACACAAAGTTTCAGAGAATTAAATTTCCTTCAAAATGAGCTTTGGGTGGGAAATATTTGATGAAGCATGTGAAAGTTATGGCTGGTCAAAGTTCAGTTGACTTTTCTTAAGAAAATCCTAATTTTGAAACTCCTGATTCTTGATGATCTGAAACTTTCTAGATGAATCATGATCAAACCTTGATCAAATGATGAATTATACTTCATAAACTTTATGTTGGCAAAAAATCTTGAAGTTTGACTTTAATTTGACCACAGTTGACCTCAGTTTGACTTTTTAACTACCATGACTGAGTTTTGCATATCTGATCATCTGACTGGGCAAGCTCTTTGGGAATGCTTTGAAACTTAACATAGGGATTCTTGAAGTCATATGGGATTCAATGAAGCTCACTTGAAGCCTTGAAAGTCATTTTAACCTGAGGAAACTCAAAACCCTAGTTTTGGACACTTTGCTTAGGAGGAGGCATTGTCTGGGGAAACTTCCACACTTCTTGATCAATTGGGAGTCTTGAGGACCTTATGATCATTTAAAAGTCTTGAGAGAGATTGTCTTGATTGTGGGAGGGAAACTTTTGGGGTACAACAGCTGCCCCTGTTCAATTTTCTAAAATCTGAGGAGTTAGATTGGCATGTACGCCATTCGTGACTTGAAGGTTGAAGAGGATTGAACATAAAAGCCCAAAAATTTGCACTCGCCGGTGCACAGAATGATACTGTTGGTTGGTCGTGATGCTCGAATGGGCTTAAAGATGCCATTCAGAGAAAAAGTCTTCATATATGTTTCCTTGAGAGGGAAGCAATCCCAAATATGAAGATAACTTTTTGGGAAGAATAAACGACGGCCCAAAAAATGAGATTACCTTCGGGAAGACTAAACGACGGCCCGAGGTAACAAGATAACCTTTGGGAAGAATAAACGACGGCCCAAGGTATCAATATGGCTTTTGAGAAGAATAACCGACGTCTCAAAATAACTTTTAGGAAGAATAAACGACGGCCCAAAATGAGATAACCTTCGGGAAGAATAAACGACGGCCCAAGGTAACAAGATAACCTTTGGGAAGAATAAACGATGGCCCAAGGTGTCAATATGGCTTTTTGGGAAGAATAAACGACAACCCAAAATGAGATAACCTTCAGGAAGAATAAAAGACGGCCCGAGGTGATAAGATAACCTTTGGGAAGAATAAACGACGGCCCAAGGTATCAATATGGATTTTTGGGAAGAATGAACGACGGCCCAAAATGAGATAACCTTCGGGAAGAATAAACGACGGCCCGAGGTGACAAGATAACCTTTGGGAAGATTAAAAGACGGCCCAAGGTGAGATAACCTTCTGGAAGAATAAACGACGGCCCGAGGTGACAAAATAACCTTTGGGAAGAATAAACGACGGCCCAAGGTATCAATATGGCTTTTTGGGAAGAATAAACGACGGCCCAAAATGAGATAACCTTCGGGAAGAATAAACGACGGCCCGAGGTGATAATATAGCCTTTGGGAAGAATAAACGACGGACCAAGGTATCAATATGGCGTTTTGGGAAGAATGAATGATGGCCCAAAATGAGATAACCTTCGGGAAGAATAAACGACGACTCGAGGTGAAAAGATAACCTTTGGGAAGAATAAACGACGACCCAAGGTATCGATATGGCTTTTTGGGAAGAATGAACGATGGCCCAAAATAAGATAACCTTCGGGAAGAATAAACGACGGCCCGAGGTAACAAGATAACCTTTGGGAAGAATAAACGATGGCCCAAGGTAAGTTGTTGATGAAGTCTGCCTGCTGGAGAATTAACCTGAAAAACAAGGTTAGTTCGGTGCAAATATAATGATATATATATAACATTCTGCAAGATAATATTTTATGAGAATGCGTATAATATGATATGATATGATGTATGAATTATGTAGCTGAAGCGTATAAGTAGCTTCGTAGAACAACTGCCGACTGGGGAAAATAAATCCTGATTCGTTGCTGAAGAGTATGAAGACTTTGTTCCTATCTTGTTTAAGAATATCGTACTTAGGAACTCCCGTTTTCATTCTTCGTACTTCTTATTGAAGGATTAGGTTCCTGAATATCCTGACTGAGGATAAAAGAGATAGACATAGATCCGGGAGACCTATGTAGTTAAGTATCAATTCTTCGGAGGATATGAAACCGCTTGGAGACTTTGTAAAGCTGGAAGTGTAAGATATTACTTGAGGTATTCCATAAGGATATCCGTAAAGATTACTCCGTGGGGATGAATCAGCGAAACTTCATTGAATTCCTACCTCCGTTCGTTCTTAGTAAATGCTATTATTTTATTTTATGCATTTCTGGTAAACATCAATCATATTCAAAAGCATATATACATTCAAAAATAATCAATGGACGCTTTTCGCTTTAGTAAAAGGGGAAAAGTAAAGAGGGAAAAGTAAAGCTGAATAAAGAGGGAAAAGTAAAGCTGAATAAAGAGGGAAAAGTAAAGCTGAATACAAAAAATGGAATTTTATTTATTTTAGAAATTGGCCTATAAACAGGCAGGTTTTAACACGGAGACGGAAATCCTAGTAAGAGGAATTCGTCAAAGAAATTTTTACAAGGAAAAATAGCTGTGTAAATAATCCTATTGAATTTCAACTTTGCTATTGCCATTATCTTCAATTATCTCATCTTCAGCTATCGGAGAAGAAACGATTGGATTGATCCGTATATGTTGAATTTGACATAGAGAACACATCTAGTAGAGGTTACATGGGTGATCCAACGAGACATAGTCATACGCTTTAATCCCTAACTTTTTCCTGGATTGCCTTTTCAGGTTTTCAATCCACCGGGATACCCTTTTTTGCCGAAGCCGCCTTTTCAGGTTTTCGACTTGCCAGGTGTACATCTTTTTATATATATCCCTAATTTTTGCCCGAACCCTTTTGGTTCGTCGGGATGCCCTTATTTTTTCCTAGGCCAGTCAACCTAGCGGGTATCTTTTCATGCGTAGTATTTTTTTAACTATGTCTGCGTTCACAGGCCTTGGGAAGTCTTCACCATCCATAGTGGTAAGTATCATGGCACCTCCAGAAAATACCCTCTTAACAACAAATGGCCCTTCATAGGTGGGGGTCCATTTGCCCCTGGGATCACCCTGTGGTAATATGATACGCTTGATTACCAAATCACCAGCCTGATACACTTGCTGCTTAACTTTCTTATTGAAGGCTTTGATCATACGTTTATGATACATCTGACCATGACAAACAACTGCTAGTCTTTTCTCATCAATCAAGTTATCTGGTCAAGTCGAGTCTGAATCCATTCATCTTCATCCAAGCCTGCATCCTTCATAATTCTCAAAGAAGGAATCTGAACTTCAATGGGTAAAACTACTTCCATACCATAGACAAGGGAAAATGGGGTTGCCCCTGTTGAAGTACGTATGCTGGTACAATAACCATGAAGAGAAAATGGTAACATCTCATGCCAATCCTTATATGTAATTGTCATATGTTGCAAGATCTTCTTAATATTCTTGTTGGCGGCTTCCACTGC
The DNA here is from genome assembly GCA_963966055.1 of Lathyrus aphaca. NCBI lineage: Eukaryota > Viridiplantae > Streptophyta > Magnoliopsida > Fabales > Fabaceae > Lathyrus > Lathyrus aphaca. The sequence goes on along the minus strand of OZ014521.1, from coordinate 318,594,361 downwards.
ACCATTCATCTTTGGACGATATGGAGAAGAATTGTGATGTTTAATCTTGAACTGCGTGCAGAGATCAGTAATCATAATGTTTTTCAGATCAATACCATTATCTGTGATAATCCTTTCAGGGATTCCATATTTTCATATAAGATTATACTTGATGAATCGAGCCACAATATTCTTGGTAACAGAAGCAAATGAAGTTGCCTCTACCCACTTTGTGAAGTAATCAATAGCCACAAGGATGAAACAATGTCCATTGGAGGCAGTAGGTTTGATCTCACCAATCATATCAATGCCCCACATGGCAAAAGGCCATGGAGCAGTTAGAACATTCAACGGAACTGGAGGCACATGAACCTTATCAGCATAAATATGGCATTTGTGACAAGTTTTAGAGTGTTGATAGCAATCAGCTTCCATGGTAGACCAATAATAACCTGCTCTCAGAATCTTCTTAGCCATAGTATGCCCACAAGAATGAGTACCAAAGATCCCATCATGCATGTCTTCCATAATCTCTACTGCTTCTTTCTTATCCACACAGCGAAGCAAATTCGAATCGTGGTTGCGCTTGTACAAAATTCCATTACTCAGGAAGAATTTAGCAGAAAACCTCCTTAGAAACTTCTTATCATTGACAGATGCCCCTTCAGGGAACTCTTGAGCTTCAAGATACCTCTTCACTTCATAGTACCAAGGTTTTTCCTCTACTCCTTCAGTACCTACCTTATTGCAGTATACAGGTTTATCAAATCGATCAATAGTAATTCTCGAAGCTTCGTCATCCCAATTGATTTCAAACATAGATGCCATGGTAGCTAATGCATCTGCCAACTGATTCTCTTCTCGTGGAATATGTCCAAAGGTGATATCTATAAGGAATGAGATTAGGATGTTTGGTGTCCCAATCTCCTTTAACTTGACTAACTACCTGGGCCGAATCTCCATATACATTCAAAAATTGGATCTTCATCTCAATAGCAACCTTGATACCCATGATACACGCTTCATACTCAACCATATTATTGGTACATTTAAAACAAAGCTTTGCAGTAACTGGTGTATAACAACCTTTAGGAGAGATAATCACAACACCAACACCATTACCAAGCGCATTAGAAGCTCCATCAAAAACCATAGTCCATCGGGATCCTTGTCCAGGTCCTTCATATTGTCGAGGTTCTTTAGTAACAATCATAATATCCTCATCTGGAAACTCAAAATTCATAGATTGATAATCATCCACTACTTGATGATCCAAATGGTCAGCTACTACACTTCCTTTGATTGCTTTCTAAGTAGTATATTGTATGTCATATTCTGTCAAGATCATTTGCCATCTTGCTATTCGTCCGAAGAGAGCAGGTTTCTCAAATATATACTTGATTGGATCCATTTTTGAAATCAATAAGGTGGTATGAGTCAACATATACTATCTTAGTCGGCAAGCAGCCCATGCCAAAGCGCAGCAGGTTTTCTCGAGCAGTGAGTATCTTGTTTCACAATCGGTAAACTTTTTGCTAAGGTAGTATATTGCCTGCTCTTTTCGACCAGACTCGTCATGTTGCCCCAACACACACCCCATTGAGTTATCCAATACTGTCAAGTACATAACCAAGGGTCTTCCTTCAACTGGTGGCATCAATATAGGAGGTTCCTGTAGATACTTCTTGATCTCATCAAAATCTATCTGGCATTCTTCGTTCCATTCCATTACTTGATCTTTCCTCAACAATTTGAAGATTGGTTCACAAGTAGCAGTTAACTGGAAAATAAATCTGGCAATGTAATTTAGTCGTCCTAAGAAACCTCTAACTTCTTTCTCAGTACGAGGAGCAGGCATTTCTTGTATAGCTTTTACCTTTGCAGGATCCACTTCAATACCTTTACCACTGATAATAAAACCCAAAACTTTACCAGATCTAACTCCGAAAGTACACTTGTTTGGATTCAATCTCAACTTATATTTCTTCAACCTCTCAAACAACTTGTGCAGGTGATCAAGATGCTCTTCTTCATTCTGAGATCTGGCTATCATATCATCCACATATACCTCTATCTCATGGTGAATCATATCATGGAACAAAGCTACCATAGCACGCTGATATGTTGCCCCAGCATTCTTCAAACCAAATGGCATCACCTTATAACAGAAAGTGCCCCATTGTGTAACAAATATAGTCTTCTCCATATCTTCAGGTGCCATCTTAATCTGATTATACCCAGAGAAACCATCCATAAAAGAGAATATCTTATGTTGAGCAGTGTTGTCTACCAGAACATCAATATAAGGAAGTGGAAAGTTATCTTTGGGGCTGACTTTGTTCAAATCCCTGTAATCTACACACATTCGTACTTTACCATCTTTCTAAGGCATCGGCACCATGTTTGCAACCCACTGAGGATAAGAAGTAACATCAAAAAACACTGCATTGAATTGTTTCATCACCTCTGCCTTAATCTTTTCTGACATATCAGGACGCATACGATGAACTTTCTGTTTTATTGGGCGACAATCCTCTTTCACTAGTAGACGGTGAACCACAATATCTGTATCTAGCCCTGACATATCTTCATAAGACCAAGAAAAAATTTCCACATAGTCACGTAACATCTGAATCAACCTGTTCTTGACACCATCTTCCAACTCAGCACTTATCTTGACCTCTTTCCTGTTTTCCTCAGTTCCCAAGTTCACAACTTCGATTGGTTCCTCATGTGGTTGTATAGTTTTCTCTTCTTGTTGTAGTAATCTAGCCAACTCTACAGGTACTTGTCGCTCCCTGGATTTCCATCCTAGTACAAACGCGAAAGTGGCGCGGAAGAAGGTAGAGTCGCCATCCAGGCATTTTTATCCCGAAGGAACGGGAATGGTAATGCTGCACAAACCAGAGAAAAGAAAAGAAAGGACACAGGTCCTGCGAACCAAAGAAACTGAGTTCGGGAGTCGGTTACGACTTGGGAAGATATTAGCACCCCAGATTGTTCGCCCTACCCGACGGGATCCACACTTGCAAAGAAAACTGTTTCAAAATGTGAAAAAAAGAAAGCTGCTGCAAAAGAAAAGGAACTAGATCTGGATAAAATAAAAGAAAGGGGGAAAATGTAGGGAAAATAAAAGAGTGTGCTCGAACGGGCCCTACCCCGCTGCCTACGTACCTCACTGGACATGAGGATCAGAGTCGTCGTAGTTCCCCTAACTAGGGGTGGAAAAGATTGCTTGTGTCTTAAGGCTTGAACTGCCTATTTCAATGCTCAGGTGTTGCAGGCTCGAACGACGAGTGCGTTACCGTCTTGCAAAATGACAAGTAGGAGCAAGTTTGCACGTAAAGAGTGAAGGTGATGAGAAGAGAAGTCCCGAAGGAGAGTGTAAACACCCCAAATTTTCCCTCAATCATTTCACACCATGGCTTGTGATCTTTCATGTTTGCATAAACATAAGCATACCACCTCATATTGCATAGTTGAATCACTGCATAAGTTCAAGTTCATCTGCATCTAGGGTTTGTGATCTGAGCAAGAGCCATCCCAAAGGCCTCAAAGCATTCCAAGAGTGTCCATGTGTGTTCTATCTTCATATTGTGCCTCTCAAATTTCAAGGAAGTCAAGGAATCACAAGAACTGGAAAAGCATGGAAGCAGAGCTAGGGTTTTCAATGCACAGATGACCAAAATTAGGGTTTTGGTTTCAGAGGCCTCAACTCCAAATTTTTGGGCCATTCTTGTTTCTAATGTTCTTAAGATGTTATAAGGATCATGTGTACCAAGTTTGATGAAGAAATTCATTGTGGAAGTCATCTGTTCATTGGGTAACGTTTTGAGCAAGTTAAATCAAAATCAGGGCATCTGAGGCCCCCAACAATGGAACCAAAGGGGTATTTTCATCAAATTGAAGTTATATGATCTTTATTTGATCATTGGAGTTCTTGGAAGTTCACAAAATTGAATAAATTTGAGCTAAACCAAATGGAAATGACTTGTAATGGAAACTTTCCATTTTGGGAAAGTTTTTCAACCTCCTCTTTCTTGATCAAAAATGCTTCAAATGGAAAATTCTTGGTCATGAAAGTTGTAGATTAGGTCTTTCCCTTTTCAAAAAGTACAAGAACATGTCTTGATTCATTATGGAACTCAAGTTATGATCCTCCAAAGTTGGCAAAAATCCTATAATTTTCAAGAATACACCAAAGAGGGATTTTTGCAAAACCACGTGCCAAGGCTTCTAATGACTTCTAATGTGCCCAAATCCTTCATAACATGATCAAGCAACTTCAAAAACTCAGAATTGGCCCAAGAATTGGAAGGTTTCATGCCTTGAATCACAAGAAATGTCAAAGAGGGAAAATTGCATAAGACATGATATCTCTTAATCCAAGCCATCCAGCTGTAATCTTATGATCCAAAGGCCTTCCACAAAGCCAACTGAGGCTAGACATACCTTGGAACCACTCCTTCCATGACTCATGCCCATAGTACACATAACCTTGACTTTTTGCAAATGAAGCCATACCAATCAGCATAGGCCACAACCACTCTTCTGACCTATCAAGACATGATATGTGGACATTATGCAAGCCATAACACACATCACATTGGCCTGAAACTAAACACAACTCAAAAACACAAAAAATCCCTCAAAACTTCCCTTCTTCGATTCTCTCTGCTCCAGCATCAAAACTTCAAACAAACTTCACCAATCATCTCCATACATCTTCCAGATCATTTCCCAACCATTGCCAAGCCCTAAAACCCCAAGAAGCAGAAATACGATTCTGGTGCAACTGAGGTGCAATCTCTCAAACCAGCCATTGCAAGCTTGTTCTAAGCCTTCCATTCACTCAAGGGAAGCCATTGGAGGTTGATTGCACAAAGAGAGAGATCAGAAAGCTCCAAAAGTGAAAGCTCCAGCTCAGGTAGTCATCTTCAAACTTTTTTCCAGAACTTGCATTTCTTGTTTCTAAATGAATCTATGAGCTCTCCTGATCACCATGATGTAGTTTGTTTTGAAAATGATTGAGAAATAAGGATGTATCGTGCTTCTGAAAGTTTTGGGAAATTTTCCGTTTTGCTTTGATTCGTGTTCTTGATGTAAAATAAATGAGTTTTGTTGTTGGATTCTTATTTAGAAGTGTTTGATGAGTGATTCTGGAGATTTTGGGGGCTTGGGGTGATGTTTTAAGGGAGTTCAGGTGAGTGACTCGCCGGAGAAGACAACCGGAAGTCTTCTCCGGCCACCTGAGAATCATTAGCCCTAATCTGTGTAATTAATGCAACTTTGAATTTGGACCCTTGGATGTGTTTACCCGCGCGTGTATGAATGGCCAAGATCAGTCATTAAACCCTAATCTTTAATTAATTAGTTTGATTTAAATTAATTAGTCAGAAGCAATCTGGACCACCCATTTGCGCGCCAGTCAATTCCCTCCACCCAACTTCAAATTCTGGCCATCAGATCTGCATATTTTCCCTTTTATTTATTTTTATTGCATTTTATTTCATTTTCTTTTGTTCTATTTATTAAAAATACCAAAAATCATTAAACAAATTTCATATTTTGCATTTCTGATCCAAATAATTTTTTTAACCCAAAAATGATTTTTATTTTATTTTTTGCATTAAAAAAAGTATTTTTAAAATATTTTAATGTTTATTTTAATTAATTAATGGAAATTAATTAATTAAAATAGCATTTAGGTTTCTAAAAATTACAAAAAAAATCATGTTGCATATTAACACATTTAGAAACAATTTCAAACCCTTCATATAAATTTCTTTTTGGTTTTGATCATAACTTGACAATTTTCTTTGAATTTAGGGTTCATAAAATCACATTTTTAAACCCTAACCTTTGAAAAATCTTTTCTGCCTAACAATGAAGGGTTTGAAGATGGTTCTTTTTGCATTGTTTTACACATATCATGTAGTATCTAGGATATTTATGGCATGAGTTTATCTTGCATTTTCAATTTGATTTGCATTTTTCCTTTTGAAGCACCCAAAAACCCTAGTAAACTTAGAAAAATCATAACTTTGCAATTTTTTATCATGTCATGTGCTTCTGTCTTTGTCATTTGCATCTCATGTTGCCATGTAACCCTAATTTTGCATCTTTACTTGCATCTTCCATTGCATTGCATGAACATATGAACTTTTCATGCCATCCCAAGCATTTGTATGCCATCTTAGACATCTTAAAACATTATTAGAACATTGCTTGATCATTTATTCATACATTTTCTATGCTTTGCATCCATTTCATTTCATAAACATCCATGTGTTTACATGCTTCCCACATGCTTCATTTGCATTCATTCTCTTGTATGATCACACATACGCATATTGTATGCCTTTGCATCATATCATATCATCATTTACATCATGTGTATGCTTTTGGTCTTGGTCTTTTCCCTTGCATATGCATTGTTTCATTTCATTTCTTTCCTTATGCATCTTGTGCTAACTTTTCAGGTTAATGGTAAGTTGTCTGGGAGGTGGATTTGCCTTCACCTCCCACCTCTTCTCATCTCTTCATATTGCATTCTTACTGCATTTTTGTTTGTCTTTGAGTGAACTTGTTCACTTGTGTTCATTATTTCTCACTTTCTTTCCTTAAGTTACTTATCTTCTTCATTGAAGTAAGTAACTTATTCTTCTGCTTCATCCTCCTTTCATCTGCTTCTTCCATTGGTGGCTTCCTTGAAGATCTTTCTCAGGCCTTATAAACCATAAGATATCCAAGCATGATAATAATTAGGGTTGTGATATAGTCCCCCTTTAGTCTTTTCCCTTTGAGTCTTCTTTGAGTCTCTCTTCTCATCTCTTAATCAGAGACTAAACTCTTAAAGTTTTAGGACTTTGGAATTAGGGTTATGCATGTATCCTTCTATTAGGATGGAGTGTATAACTTTAATCCTAAGTGTTAAACCTTTAATTTGTTTAAACCTCTTAATAAATTTATCTAATAATCACTAAGACATTAACTTGTAACTTGGGCCTTACATTAGGGTTCTAATTCTTCCTTTATGGTTAAGAAGGACTAACCTTAGTGTTTAATGGACAAGTCCTCCTCAAGTTGTCTTACAAACCATAAAATCCACTTCTTAATCTTACCCTTTAATTAAAATCCACTTAATAAAGGTTTGTCATCTAATGACTTTAATCCCTAATCATGGATTAAGTTGAGGTATCTTCCTCAGCTTAAATGCTCTCATCTATTATCCTTCTATTAGGATGGTGTAATGAGTTCACTAATCCTTGATTATGGCTTAAACTCATTACTTAACACTAAACAAAAACCCAAAAAACATTTAAATAATCACAAATAGGTTAATGATCTTAATCCTACATCATCATGGTAACTAAGTTGAGATGCTTATCTCAGACTTAAGTAGGCTCATTATCCCTAATCAGGGAGGATATAATAAGTTTACAAGCCCCTTGATTTAAGCTTAAGCTCATTAACTTATGCAAAACATCAAAAAAACAATAATAAAACTGAAAACACCAAAAACAAACAATAATCGTCTCCTTCGGATTCTTTTCTCATCATACTCATTCACAAACGAGAACTTGCTTCTTCCGTCTAATGCAAGACAGTTAACACTCGAGCCAGACGATTCATACACTTGAGCATAGACAATCAAGCAGTTCAACAGTCAATTCATTTTCCAGTCTCTTTGAGTCGAACTATGGTGTTCTGAATTCCTCATTGCACGCGAGGATACGTAGGCATAACTTAACAGTTATCGAACAAAAGTCTATGTGTCTTCCCTTTCTTCCAGCATTCTTTCTAAAGCCTCAGTCCTGAACATTCACCTTTTGCACTGACACTTGTATATTTCTTTTCCAGCATTTGCACACAGATAGCACATACACTACCCCTTTTAAACACAATCTTTTAAGCGTGGATCCCATCGAGTACGAAGGACAATCTGGGTGCTAATACCTTCCCAGGTTGTAACCAACCCCCTTTCTCAGTTTCTCTGGTTCGTGACCGTCTTATCCATATCTTTCCTAGGTTTATGCAGCATTACCTTTCCTTCGGGATAAAAATTCCTAGCTGGCAACTCTATTCACCTTCATTTCATTATCTTCTCTCGCCGACCGTTCGTGTCTGCACCCTGTCTGACCCGGTGTATTTTCGGGGGAGTGACAACTTGGCGACTCTGCTGGGGATTTTATCTTGCAACCAGGGCTTCTGATTCTTTTGTGGGTTTATCCTAGCGCTTGTTTGATTTGTGTTTACGGGGGTGTTATGTGCTACTTGTGCTTATTTATTTATTGCTTCATTTATTGCTTTCTGTACAGCTTTATATATTGCTTTCATTTACAGTTTTATGCATTTCATACTTTCATTATCATTTGTGTTGGATTTGTTGTTTCCTTGGTGGGAGGGATTTTTGAGTGATTAAGGTTCCATACCGTGAGCCTGAGTGACACATAGGATAGAGTGGCTTCATATTCTTTCCCATTCCATTTCGGTCTGGTGTGGGAATATGAAACACGGTTCAGACATGGGTTTCTTCTTGAGAACTCTGTGCTACGAATTTCCTGTAGTACTAGGGCTATCTGGGAAGCCTGCTAAGTCTGGATGACCTTTTTATGACCTTCAGCATCTGGGGTGAATTAGAGGAAGATCCTTTATGGTTATTGTAAACACTATGCCTCCGGGTTAGAAGTGCTTACACTTCTCATAACTGATCCAAGTCTGAGGATCCTTGTTCTAGAACAATACATATGAGGGGGTTGGGATGATTACAGGTTTGCAGGAACCCTTGGCCTCATCATACCCTATTACCAGTTTTCTTTTAAGAATGCATCACTTTGGACAGTTCTTGTGAAACCCTGGACTTTTGACTCTTTATTTGAGTCCCCCACCTGGTTACTGGTTTTCTAAGCCTCCATCCGAACTTATGAACACACATGGACCCTATCAAGGTAGATAACAGATCCAACACTTGATCACAAACCCTTTGCATATCATTTTGCATACATCATCTTGCATCATTTAACATTTGCCTATTTGTTTTATAGGGTATCCACCTTCTTATCTTTGGTTTGGTTTTGACCTGTTCTACTGCTCAGACTCCCTCAGTTATCTCCTCCAGCACCTTCATTAGTTTGTCTTCATCAGAGACCCTTCCTCAGCACCTTCTCCAGTTATCTTCATCAGTTTTCAGCAGTTACCTTCATCAGGGCTTCTCCTCAGTTTTCTTCACCAGCATCCATTATCAGCATGGACACTTCTAGGAAGAGCAACATCACATACCACTTATTTGAGCCCACTCTGACAGGCATCAGACAGATCCAGTCTCTCATCACTCCTGATCATGTCCCATTATTCAGGGAACATTATGGAGGAATATTGGACATGATCATGGACCTGGATGCATCCCAGAGGAGCATGATTCACACTTGCTTGCAGTTTTATGATCCTCCTCTCAGATGTTTTACAATCCCTGATTTTCAGTTGGGACCTCTGCTAGAAGAATTTTCCATGTTGTTAGGTGTCCCCATCAGGAGAGGGATTCCCTTCAAGCCTGAGATGGTTGCTCCCAAGAATGAAGAGATAGCTAAGGCTTTGCACTTGGAGCCTACCCTCATTGATCAGAGCATGACCACCAAGGTTGGAATCCCAGGCCTTCACTTAGACTTCTTGATCTCCCAGGCCACCCTGCATGTTGCAGCAGGGAAGTGGGATGTTGTTTGTGCACTCTTAGCCCTCAGCATATATGGAGTTATCTTGTTTGCAGACGAGCCAAAGTTTGTAAGCAAGAATGCTATTCACCTGTTCTTACTGAGGAACCCAGTTCCTACCTTGCTTGGAGACTTCTACTACTCAGTGCACCAAAGGAATGAGAAACAGAGAGGAAGATTGGTCAGATGCTGTGCACTCCTCTATTACTGTTGGTTGTTAAGACACTTGCCGAAGTCAGACACATTCTTGAATCCTCATCAGCCAAGGAACTGGGCTAAGAGATTGATTACCCTTACATCAGAGGACATCAGATGGTGCACTCAGAGCACCAAAGGCAAAGACATCATTACTAGCTGTAGGCAGTATCCCAATGTGCCTTTGATTGGAGTAAAAGGCTACATCAACTACAACCCTTTTCTTTTTAAGAGGCAATTAGGGTATGCTTTGGTTCATCCCCCAAGAGGGCAAGACTTGACTGAAACCCTCTATTGTGACATCAAGCACAACTCAGCTATTGTCAGATAGGCAGCCTGGGCTTGGGACAACATTCAGACTAAGGGGACAACTATTCTTAGTAAGTGCAATAATATAGCTTCAGCACAGTATCTTGATTGGTCTCGTACCAGGGCACAGATCACCCGGATGCCATTCACTTTAGAAGATACACCTGGACCATCAACAGTGCAGCCTGCAGGTACTGTCAGCTTAGAGGAGTTTGAGAAACTGAAAGAAAGGAATACTCAGCTCTCTGAAGCCTTGAAGAAGACCCTCTGGGAGAGGAATGACAGTCGTCTGGATAATGAAAGGTTAGAGAAGCTCCGGATTGAGCACTTGACCAAGATTGAGAAGACGGATGACTACATCAGAAAGGCTAGAGCAGGAGAGTTAGTACTGAAGAATGCTTGCAAGAAAGCAAAGACTCAGAAGGCTAGGGCAGAGCATTACTTAGAGGAGAGCTAGGCTAGGTGGATCAGGATCACTGAGGCTCGTGCACTAGAAGATCAAAGAACTCAAGCTAAGATAGAGCAACTGGAGGCTAGTGAGAAGAAGAATCAGGCAGCTCTGTTAGCAGCACAGAAGGAGATCTCTGAGTTAAAACTCCGGGCGGGGTTAAAGAGGTCAAAGGATCAGGATAAGCACAAGAAGTTGACCAGTGCCATTGCTACAAGGAACCTCCTCATCAGGACCATTACAGAGCACCCAGTGGGCCCAGTGACTGAGGCTCTCCTGAAGGAAGTCAGGGAGGATGACTTTGGACTGGATGTTTGATTTCCTTGTACTTGTATTTCCTTTTGTCTGTACTTTTGATTTTTGTTGTTGTATTTTGACCCACCATGGGGATTTTATTTTAATCAAACTATGTATCTTCACTCTTTGTAATATATATGATTTGTATTATTTTGTGGGCTTGATCTCTCTGCAACATCAGCATTTTCCTCAAGGTCTGGAAAGGTTAAAACCAAAGAACCAAACCGGATACCCTTGGAAAACAAATAGGCATCCTGCATTGCATACTAACATCTTTTCTTTGTTTTGTAGGTTTTTGTTTTGTTGTTTCTCACTTTGTTGTGGTTTCAGGAAACATTGCTCGAAGAAGAGTGTTCCCTGTCAACAGAATACACCGGTATCCGACAAGAAACAACCTTCCGAGATTACAAATGGATCAGGTTCAACAAGACTTGACTGAAGTGAGGGCCCAGATGGCCAATGAAAGGGTGGAGATGAGAAATCAAATGAATCAATTTATGACCGTGATGACTGGTTTAGCTCAAAGCCAGGAAAGGCTGAGGAGGTTGGTCGAGCGGCAAACTCCCGAAGAACACCATCCAGGTACAGGGGGTACCAGTAACAACGATCATGTACAGCCTCGCACTGATCCACCAGAGTTTGTGTCGCTCCCACCAAATGACACCTGGTCAGAAGGGGTACAGACGCGAACGGTCGGCGAAAGGAGAATGAAATGAATAGAGTCGCCAGCTAGGCATTTTTATCCCGAAGGAAAGGTAATGCTGCGTAAACCTAGAAAGATATGGATAAGACGGTTGCGAACCAGAGAGACTGAGAAAGGGGGTTGGTTACAACCTGGGAAGGTATTAGCACCCAGATTGTCCGTCATACTCGACGGGATCCACGCTTAAAAGATTTGTGTTTTAAAGGGGTAGTGTCAGTGCAATTTGTGTATCAAAGCTGGAAAAGAATGCAAGTGTTAGTGTAAAATAAGTGTGAAGTGTATAAGTGAAGTGTCAGTGTAGGGAAAGAGTATGAAGCTCAAGACTATGAGGCTTAAAGAATAAAGCTGAAAAAGGGGGGATATACAGAGACTTTTGTTCGATAACTGTTAAGTTATGCCTACGTATCCTCTCGTGCAATGAGGAAGTCAGAACACCGTAGTTCGACCCAAAGAGACTGAAAGATAAATTGACTTGTGAACTGCTTACTTGCCTATGCTCAAGTGTATGACCTGTCTGGCTCAGGTGCAAACTGTCTTGCATTAGAAGGAAGAAGCAAGTTCTCGGTTGTGAGTGAATGAGATGAGAAAAGAATCTCGGAGGAAACGATTATTGTTTGTTTTTGAGTTTTCAATCTTTTATTGCTTTTGGATTTGTCATAAGTTAATGAGCTTAAGCCTAAACCAATGGATTTAGTAAACTCATCACATCTTCCCTCTGATTAGGGGTAATGAGAATACCTTAAGTGTGAAGTCAGCTTCTCACACTTAATCACCCTGATGCAGGATTAAGATCATTAACCTACTTGTGATTATTTAGATGTTTTTTGTTGTTTTTGTTTAGTGTTAAGTAATGAGATTAAGCCATAATCAAGGATTAAACAGACTCATTACACCATCCTAATAGAAGGATAATAGATGAGAATGTTTAAGCTGAGGAAGACTCCTCAACTTAATCCATGATTAGGGATTAACCTCATGACAAAACAAAGCCTTTATTAGATGGATTTTAGTTAATGGTATGATGAAGAAGTGATTTTTTAGGGTTTGTAAGACAACTTGAGGGGGACTTGTCCATTAATACTAGGGTTAGTCCTTCTTAACCAATTAAGGAAGAATTAGAACCCTAATGCAAGGCCCAAGTTACAAGTTTGATGTCTTGATGATTATTAAGTGAATTGATTAAAGGATTTAAACACATTAAGGGTTTAACTCTTAGGATTAAAGTTATACACTTCATCCTAATAGAAGGATGCAGGCATAAGCTTAATCACAAAGCTTTAAAACCTTTAGGGTTTAGTCCTTGATTATGAGATGAGAAGAGAAGACTCAATGATGACACAAAGGTAAAAGCTAAATGGGGGACTAATCAAACCCTAATTATTGTCATGCTTGGTTGTTCCTAAGGTTTGTGAGGTTTACAAGAAAGATCTTCAGAGAAACCACCAGGAAGCAGATGAAAGGAGCAAAGAGAAGCAAAGTAACTTGCTTCATTTAAGAAGACAAGTAACTTGAAGAAAGAAAGTAAGATGAAGAAGAATGAGCAAGCTCAATCTCAAGCACAAGACAAAATGCAGCAATGATGCATAAGAGAGATGAAAAGAGATTGTGAGAAGTGAAGGCAAATTCACTTCTCAAAGTAACTTACCACCTGAAAAGTTAGTGAAAGGAATGAAATGCAATGCAAATGAGATGAAATGGCATGATGCAAACCAAAACCAGAAGCATAAGTATGGTGCTAATGATGCTATGAGATGATGCAAACATGAAACAAGGCATGAGAATGATCTTACAAACATATGGATGCAAAAGAAGCATGCTTGGGACCATGAATGTTCATGAAAAGTTATGAAATGCAAATGACATACAATATGGCAAATGAAAGATGCAATGATCACACATGATTCTAACATGTCCTAAGATGTGTTATGAACCAAATGGATGCATAAAATGTCATGGCAAGTCATGGTATGCAAGCAAATGAGAAATGGATGCAAAGGAAGGCCCAAATTAGGGTTTATGATCAATGCACAAAACAAAATTCAAAACCAGAAGCAAACTTCATGATAAAAATTTGAAAATGCATTCAAAGGAAACTTAAACCTATACAAACTCACTGCCCAAAGGAGGGGTTCTAACTCTTAACCTAATGAGGGTTATGAATTTTCTAAGATTGCTAGGGTTTTAAGGTACCTTATCAAGAAAAATGCAAAACAAATTGAAAATGCAAGATCAAATCATGCCAATTTAATCCTACAAACTACATGCTATACAAGATGCAATGCAAAAGAATCATTGTCCAACTCTCAATGGCTAGGCAGAAATGAATTTTTGAAGTTTGAATCAAAATAATGCCTTGAAATGGATTTAATTCAAAAGAAAATAATCAAAAGGCATCAAGAACAAAAAATAAATTTGGTTTGAGAGTTGGACAATGTTTCTAAATGTCTTTAAATGTTTTATGAATTTTTTTGTGATTTTTAAATACCTAAAAGTATTTTTAATTAATTAATTCTCATTAATTAATTAAAAATAAACTTTTAAATGATTTAAAAATAATTTTTGATGCAAAAAATAAAAATAAAAATATTTTTGTGTTCTGAAAATTAATAAAATGTTTGATAAAAATTTCCAGAATTTTTTTAAAGTGTTTTGCTATTTTTAAATAAATGTACAAAAGAAATGAAATTAAATGAAATAAAATAGAATAAAATGAGAAGTCAACTGATCCTAAGGCTGGTATTCAAAGTTGAGACGCGGGAGTTGACTGCGCGCGTGATCCAGTGGTTGAAATTCAAACTGACTAATCTTAATTAATTAATTTAAATAAATGAGATTAGGGTTAAGTGAGGAATCTGGGCCATTGAAACGCGCGGGGGATTGACTTAGTCAGCCTAATCTACGCTCCACATTCAAACTTCATTTAATGACAAAATTAGGGCTAATGACTTTCAGACGGCCGGAACAGTGGTTCCGGTCGTCTTCTCCGACGAGCCATTTTTCTAACTCTCTCCAAACTCCATAAAAATGAAATCTCTCTGCCCAGAATCAAACCCCACTCATCACTGAATCAAAACCCCCAAACAAAAACCATTTTTCATTCATCAATCATGCAAATCGAAGCAAAACAAATTTAGGGCAGAAAGTTTCAGACAACTCATACATACTCAATACTCCACCATTTTCATTTTTAAACACATCATGATGATCAGGATAACATGTAGAATCAATTTATAACAAGTAAATGAAGTTCTGGAAAATTTGTTCTTGATGGATACCTGAACTGAAGTTCTTCGAACAGGAGCTTTCTGAGCCTTTCTCTTATGCAAACTGACTCCTCTGGTCCCCCTGAGCTCAATGGAGTGCTTCAAAACTTTTGTTGATGGTTGATTTGAGAGATTGCAGAAGTTCTGTTCAGTGAGGGGTGAGGATCGTGTTTTGATTTCAGTGAGTTTCAGGCTGTTTCAATGGTTGGTTTGTGATCAGTGAGTCATGTTGAGATCAATGGTGAAGTTTGTTTGTGTGTTTGAAGCTTGTGTGATGATTTTCGAATGGTTTTGCATATGAGGTGAAAAATGAGAATGATGTGTTCTTGGAGCTTTCAGGCTTGTGTGTTTTATGAAAATGAAGCCTTGGGGTGTGTTTGTAAAGTCTGGATTGGGCAGAGAGTTGTTGGTGGCCTGTTGTGATTGGTATAGGCAAATTGCCAAAATGTCAACTTGACTTGTACTTGAGGTATGGGCATTGGTATAGCTAGCCTTTTGGCTTGTCTTGGCTCAGCTGAGTTTAGGGAGAACCATGGAATTGTTTATGAGATAAATCAGCAAGTGGATCAAGGCTTATGGGGTGTTTTGCAATTTTCACAAAGTTTGCCCCCTTTGGAAATTCTTGAGATTCAAGGCACCAAAATGCAATATTCTTTGGCCCATTCTGATCTTTAGAGGTCATGTGATCATGTTGTGAAGAATTTTTACACTTTTGAAGCTTTTAGAACATTTGATCATACCATTTTGCAAAATGCCTCTTTGGTAGAAAACTTCAAATTATGTGATTTTAGTCAACTTTAACAAGCCATAACTCTTGATCCAAAATGAATTAGGTCAAGTTCTTGTACTTTTTGAAAAGGGAATGATACATTCTACAACTTTCATGACCAAAGTTTTTCCATTTGAAGCATTTTTGAATCAAAAAGCAAGGGTTGAAAAAGTTTCCCAAAATGGCAATTTTCAATTACAAATCATTTTCCCAAACAGTCAACTTTGCAAATGGCTTGGAATTCTTTGATTTTGTGAACTTCTAACATCTTCCATGATCAAATAAATATCATACATAATCAAAATGATGATGAACACCCTTTGGTTGGGTCATTGGGGGCCTCAGCTGCCCTGATTTTGCATTGACTTGCTCAAAAAGTCAACTCTTGATCAGATGACTTCCCCATTGAATTTCTTCATGAAAATTGATATGCATGATCCCTATACCATATAGAGACCAATAGAAACAAGAATGACCAAAAAATTTGGAGTTATGGCCTTTGAAACCAAAACCCTAATTTTAGGTCATCTGTGCAGTCAAACCTGGCTCTGCTTCCATGCCAATCTCAGTTCTTGTGATTCTTTGACATTCTTGACTTTGAGAGGATATAATATGATGCTTGAACATACATGTACCCCTTTGAAGTGATTGATGACCTTTGGAGTGGCTCAAATGGCTCATGGATTGCTCAGATCACAAACCCTAGATGCATATGACTTAGAAGCTATGCAGTGGAGCAAATATGCAACATGAGATACTATGGTTGAACTTATGCATATTAAATGATCACAAGCCATGGTGTGAATGGGTGAGGGCAAATTTGGGGTGTTTACACAATGCCCAATAGTTATTAGTGTCGTGTCCGGGACTGTCGGAGTGGTACATACACCTTGCTTTGGGATTATAGCGAGGAGAAGAGGTATTAGGATTTTTAGGAGAATTTTCCAAGGAAATTATCTTCATTTCCAACAAGCATTGCAGCATTTGTGGCATTGGCGTGTTGAATTTGATGAACTGTCTTTTATATTCCTTGTGTCGAAGTGGATTAATCTTACAGGGTCTTCCTTCTTCCATTGAAGAACAATCAGTGGTAGCCTGTCTCTTTCCTTCTCTTATCCTTACTTTCCTTTCAGCCAAGTCGGCTTGTTTCAATGGAGGTTGACTGATGATTAGATTCTCAACTCCGTTATGTCGAAGCTTATTGACAAAGCTTCTCAGCTCTTCTTGCCCCTGGGCCAAACTCTGGATACGAGCCATTTGGCCATTCATATGGATCCTCATCTCTGCCATCTCAGCTTGTAGTTATTTCAGCTGATCATCCTTGTTGTCCTCAGGATTCTTCTTCTTCATGTCCTTAGAGAGGAATGCTTGCAACTCTTCTTGCCCCTTGGACAAATTTAGGATCACTTCTGGGAACTGAGCATTCTGAGCCTGGAGATCCTTGATAGTTTGTTCGAGAGCCATTTCTGCTAAAATAAACAGCAAGAAGATTGAGAAACCTGCTATAGAAACCTGTCATGCAGTGATACAGTATGTAGATGCATATGCAATGTTTTCAAGGACCGCGGGATTTAAATTTGTTTAAAGAAAAACAAAATCAAATTTTTATTAGTAAATGTTTAATGAAGTACAAAATAAATATATGGGGTTTTAAGTCTCCCATGGACGCTTCCTCTTTGCGTGGAGGTACTAGTTGAGGTTTTTCTCCTCGTGAAGTTGCCTTGTCAGCTCCAGAATTCTTTCTTGACTAGCTCTGAAATGAGTCTCAAAAGTATCCCTTTACTCCTTCAACTGAATCCAGGACTTTTGCAATTCTTCCAAATTAGTGGGCATGTCTGGATGAAGGATGGTATAGAGAACATCTCCTTCAGCAACATGCTCCATAGTGACTGGTAGAACAGCAGGATATGGCATCATAAGAGTCTGAGCACGAGATTGAACCCATATGAGATAAGGCTCCATAGGAATAGAATACTTTGGCTCCAAAGTGTAGCTGTCAATCTTGTTCACCTTGTTCCAAGCTCGTATAAACCTTTGATGGTAACCCTGAAGATCGTTGTCGAAGTCGAACACAATACCCTGAATAAGCATGTCATGAGGACCATTACTCCGAGCATAACCAAACTGACGTAGAACTAAAGAAGGATTGTAGGTAATGCCCCCTCTTATGCCAAGGAGTGGCACATTGGGGAATTCCCCACAACGGTCAATGATAGTAACATTCTCCATAGATCTAGAACACCAATGAATGTCTGAATGAGAAAGTGACATGATCATTTTAGAGCACCTTAACACTTGTTCATTCTTCATCACTGATCGAGGAAGGTGAGAAATAAACCACCTAGACAATAGAGGTATACAACACCTCAGAGTTCCTCGTGCCTTCGTAGTACGAGTATGAAGAGAGTGTAAGATGTCTCTAAGTAATGTAGGCACTGGATTATGAGTTAGAAATATGTTGATAGCGTGTACGTCTATGAACTGGTCTGGATTAGGGAACAACACTAGGCCATAGATTAGTAAGGCCAAGATATCCTCAAAAGCATCATAACTCATAGCCTTCAAGAACACTTTGAGCTTTCTCCATCAATACCATGACAAGGATATCCTTAACCCCACTTCTTGTTTCTAGGACAATGTCTGATTTCTTCAAATGTAAGGCTGCAGCAATGACTTCAGGTTTAGGCTCTTTCTCTAAGCCTGTAAAGGGTCTCTGATCAAGGATAGGTATACCCAGTAGCTTGGAGAACTCTTCCATTATAGGAACCAGCTGATAGTCGGGGAATGTGAAGCAATGATGTTTAGGATCAAAGAACTGAAATAGGACACTCATCATGTCTTCATCAAATCCTGAGGTAACCAAGTCAAATAGGTGACCATGCTTCTTGATGAACTGGGAGTTTTCAGAAACTTGAGAGACCAATTCCTTAAGCTTAGGAGGTATCCCTACAAAGTTGATCCGGATAGTATTCCTATGAGCAGAAGCCATGACCTGCAACAAAGAACAAGGATAAATCTTTTGGTCCTTGAAATGGTTAGTGAAAATGCTATGCTTATGATGCATGATGATGTTATGCTCAATCACAAACATGTGGCACACAAAAACAAGTCACACAATAGCCCTAGGTTTGAAGGCTTACATGAGGTTTAAAGGTAAGTACCCTCCCCTGAAGTTAGTTGGTTCATCCTGTCCTAAAAAAGTAACCAGGTTCTAAGGGATCTCAATATCACTGATCCTTCCCAAGGGTGGTTGTTCAGTAGGCAACTTACTTGCCAACCAAAACCCTCCAAGTTTAGGATCTCAATGAGCGTAGCATCGAGTATCAACCAACTTCAGTCTTCACCAAAGCCGGCTATCTTACTACTTTCTAAAGGCCAAGATGGAATAACTAGGGTTCTAAAAGTTAGTTAGTGTATTGACAACATATGGCAGCCCCATATTATCCTCAACTTACTTAAGGAACATAAGCACCAACCAAGAAGTCACACTAACTATGGCCACCAGATCAACCATATCGGTATACGCCGTACAGTTTCCTTGGTCTATTGCCATTTACCTAGGGTACACTAGATCCGGGTTAGGATCTTTCACACATAAAGCCCAACAAGTAATATAAAGCAAACAAAGCAAACAATTTAAAGTGATCTAATTCCTAAGGGTACCCCTCTTTTACTTAGTAACTCCCCAGCAGAGTCGCCAGTTCTGTAACACGGTGGGAGAACTGACTTTTTAATCATGTTGTGGATAGCAAGAGTCGCCACCGACTTTTATTTTATCCAAGTGGAAAGGACATAAAAGAACAGGAAAGACCTATTTTTAAAAAACTTGGGTTCGGGGGGTAGGTTATACAAAGGGAAGGTGTTAGCACCCTTTATATCCATGGTTATCCATGGGCTCTTAGTTACTTAGCTCACTTAAATTGTTTTTGAAGAGTGTAGTGTGTGATTAGAAATTTTTCTAAGTACTTTGTAATGATCCTCGTATGGATGTATACAAAGCCTTGTTTGAAAATGTTTTGAAAATATTGTGAGGTGTGAAAAGTATTTTTGAAGAGTGAGCAAGTAACTATGAGGTACCTACCCTAGACTAAGTCATTCATGTTCTTATATGTTCTTTCAAGGCTAAGACTATCCTTATTATTAAGGAATAGGTAGTCATTACCTTGGATTTATTTAAGGGACGGGCGTAGGGTCATCGTATGGTCAATGAAGGCAACTTAAGGGGTGTCTTTAGCAATTCGTAGAGACTATCATCATTTATTCGAATGGACAATATCATTATTCCGTAGGCAACCTCGAAGGGACTTGATCTTTTAAATCTGTAGGGACTTGATCTTTTAAATCTGTAGGGACTTGATGATTTATACGTGAAGGGACGTTGCTTAAGACACCCCTATTTTCGAGGGACTTGACCATTTAGAGAAGGAAACCAAGAGGGATACCCTAGGAAGTGCAGACGGCGATCTTAGATTGACTTACGTGTGTGAATATTTATTTTCAGATATTTATCTTATGATTTATGATCTAAGTCCAAATTATTTTTCAATTATTCTTTGCACTCCCTAAATTACTAACCACACAATTTAAATATTTACAGAATTTTAAAGACAGAGATTAAAAGTTCCTACGCTATTACATGGCTTCGGGACAGTTACATAATAATATAGGCAAAAGAAAAGAAAACCTAAGCTATTACATATAGGAAGCAGTTACATAATAAGAGCGAAAAATAAATTACATCAATTATGACCTATACAATTCTCTAAAAAATAAATAGAGCAATTTAAATTAAAAGAAAAGAAATTATAATTTTTATGAAAAAAAAATGAATTAAGTTTAAGGTTTCTTTTTAGGTTTTTTAAAAAATTAGGCTTTGAAAAATTAGGGTTTAAAGTTTAATGAAAAAAAAAAGGTTTATGGTTTAGAGAAAATAACACGGTTAAAGTTTATAAGAAAATTTTAAGGTTTACATGAAAAATTAAGGTTTATGAAAATATATAAAAAAAGTTTTGTTGTTAAAAAAAACTATATTGAATTATTAATTTGATAAAATAAATAATTAATTAATATTATGAATGGATTATAAAGATAAATAATTAAGAAAAAGTTAAGAGTTTTTTAGAAAATAAACAAATAAAATTAATCTAAATATTTAAGGTTAGTTAATTTAAAAAATTAGAGAATTAAAAAAAAATAGAGGAAATTATGAGAAATTAGGAAATAGAAGATAAAACTCATGTTTCTTTGTCAAAATGCCCTCAAGATTATCAGCTTTGCCTTCTTGACACTAAGACACGCGCGCATGTGAATGTATCTGAAAAATAGTTATTATATAATAAAACAAAACGTATAAAAAAAATGGTTGAGGCAAAATCGTCAAGGTTTAGGAAAAAAATCAGGGTAGTTAGTTATGAAAAAAAATGTGCAGATCTAAATATATGTATATGAATAACATAAAAATAATATGAATTAAAAAAAAGAAACAACGACGTTGCTAACGCAAAATTGCTATCATCGCAACTGGATCAAAGCAATCTAATTGAATCATAAACAAAAATTGTATTAACAAAATAATTTTTTATTTATAAAATACTATTTTATATTGTATTATATATTAACAAAATAGTGTTACAGGTTTTTTATGAGCCTTAAAATAAAATGGTAGATATATTATACATATTCTATTATATATCATAAATATATATACATAAATGTTAATAGAAAAAAAATAGAGTCATATATGTAGTAATAGGTATGCACATGAATGTACTATGTATATATAATATATATATAACACACACACATATATATATAATCACATGTTAAGCAAAGAAACGGTAGAGATTACCGTAAGCAAATCGAAAATATGTGATAAAAAGTAAGCTAGATCCGCCGCTTGCTTCTGTCTCCCTTTTTTTATTTCTTTTTTTTTCCGGTCCCCCTGCAACAACACACACATTATGTATATATAGGACTAATTAGGTTTAATGTAAATGGGTCTAAATATTTATTTTGGAACCCAATAAAATATTAATATAAATAATTAAATAAAGTTTAATAAAAATAGTTAAAATTACAATAAAAACTAATTAACCTATTTATTTATTCTAGACCCAATATAAAAATAAATAGACTCAAAAAAATAAAAGTCGGGCACCAAAATGCTCGAAAAAATAAAATGAACACGTCAAAATAATCAGGGCGAAATAAATGACTCGGAAAAATACAGCGTTTGGTCGGATTTTGAAATAAAAATTATGATCGTTTAAGCCGCTCAGACTGATCAACATATGACCAAAAATAGTCGTAAAAATATTTTTAGCATGTCAAATTAAACCACGTGAACCGCAGATTAATGTTACCGGCATTTGCAAACTTAAACTTGACATTTTTTCGTTGACTGATTTTAGGCATAGTTAAAAAAATTAATTTGACCAATCTGTCTGCAAATTCCGAGAAATTATTTCGGCTAATATTAAGACGAAATACATGTTATGCTATGAAGATGATGCAAATGAATGCGAAACAAAAAGTCGGTTAGAGTTAAAATAGAGGACAAATTTTGGGGTACAACAGGGACCCCTGTTCAATTTTCTGAAACCTGAGGAGTTAGATTGGCCTGTGTGCCATTCGTGACTTGGAAGGTTGAAGGGGATTGAACACAAAAGCCCAAAAATTTGCACTCGCCGGTGCGTAAAGTAACATTGTTGATTGGTTGTATATGCTTGAATGGGCTTAAAGATGCCACTTAGAGGAACTGGAGATGGGCTTATAGATGCCATCCATAATATCATAAGGTGATAGTATCTTTATATTGTCACTGGATATCAGTACTAGGTCTTCGTATAGGCCGTCTCTGAATTATTTATGTAACATGGTTTTGAATCGAATGTCAGCACTAGATCTTTGTATAGATCGTCTCTGCATTATCTCTGGGGGAAAAGAATTTCCTTCATTAGGTGTCAGTACTTAGATCTTCGTATAGATCGGCTCTGAACCATCTTTAGGAACATACTTTAATTTAAGCATCAGAATCAAATCTTCGTGGCGATCTTTTCTGAATTGCTTTTGGTAATATACTGGGCTAAGTTCAAGATCTTCGTATCGATCATTTATGTATCATCCCAAAGACAAACTGTTGAATTGACCATTAGAAATAAATCTTCGTAGCGATTATCTCTTCTGGAAGTATCCCGGATCAGGTACTAAATCTTCGTATAGACCATTTACGTACCATCCTAAAGACAATAAGAATATCAGGATTAAATCTTTGTGGCGATTATCCCTGAACTTTTTCTGAAAAATCTCTTGGACTAAGTGCTAGATCTTCGTATAGATCATTTACACACTATCCCAAAGATAAACGGTTGAATTGACCATTAGAAATAAATCTTCGTAGCGATTATCTCTTCTGGAAGAATCCTGGATTAGGCACTAGATCTTCGTATAGACCATTTACGTACCATCCTAAGGACAATAAGAATATCAGGATTAAATCTTCGTGGCGATTATCCCTGAACTTCTTCTGAAAAATCTCTTGGACTAAGTGCTAGATCTTCGTATAGATCATTTACACACTATCCCAAATATAAACGGTTGAATTGACCATTAGAAATAAATCATCATAGCGATTATCTCTTCTGGAAGTATCCCGGATTAGGCACTAGATCTTCGTATAGACCATTTACGTACCATCCTAAGGACAATAAGAATATCAGGATTAAATCTTCGTGGAGATTATCCCTGAACTTCTTCTGAATAATCTCTTGGACTAAGTGCTAGATCTTCGTATAGATCATTTACACACTATCCCAAAGATAAACGGTTGAATTGACCATTAGAAATAAATCTTCGTAACGATTATCTCTTCTGGAAATCTCCTGGATTAAGTACTAGATCTTCGTATAGATCATTTACGTACCCTTCCAAGGACAACTTGAGCATCAGGATTAAATCTTCGTGGCGATTACTCCCGATTTGCTTCTGGTAATATCCTGGACTAAACACTAGGTCTTCGTATAGACCATTTATGTGCCATCCCAAGGATAATTTGTATTGATCATCAGAAATGAATCTTCGTAGTGATTATCTCTGAACCGTTTCATGGAATTGATAGTGTTTATCTGCCTGCAATTATCCTGACAAGAAAAGGTTAGTTTATGCAAGATTATTTGATGTATGCATGTATAGCATGATGCTCTTAAGTGAAAATGTCATATGTATTATGGATGCGTATGATGTGATATGGTGTAAATGATGTATGTATGAATCATGTAGCTAGAAGCGTATGGGTATCTTTGTATAACAACTGCTGGCTAGGGAAAATAAATCCTGATTCGTTGCTAAGGAACATGAAGACTTTGTTCCCGTCTTGTTTAAGAATATCGTACTTAGAACTTCCCATTTTCGTTCATCGTACTTCTTATTGAAGGATTAAGTTCCTGAATATGTTGACTGAGGATAAAAGAGATGGACATAGATCCAGGAGACTTATTTGGTTAAGTATCAATTCTTCGGAGGATATGACATTGCTTAAAAACTTTCATCAAGCTGGAAGTGTAAGCTATTACTTGAGGTATTCCGTAAGGATATCCGTAAAGATTACTCTGTGGGGATGAACCAGCGAAACTTCGTTGAATTCTTATCTCCCTTCGTTCTGAATAAATGCTTTTATTGTATTTTATGCATTTCTGGTAAACATCAATCATATTCAAAAGCATAATTACATTCAAACATAACTAACAAACGTTTTTTTGCTTTAGCAAAAGAGGAAAAGTAATCCTGAATAAAGAGGGAAAAGTAAAGCTGAACTTGAAAACAGAACCGTTTCAACCTTGAGAGTGTATAACCAATTGGATTTAGAGCTCCTGAGATTCTTAACTTTCCTGAATACCTTCCCAGAAATCCTCATAGCTGGATCTGAAGACATGATACTGACACCATCTGATATTACTGGCGTAGACAATTAATTTCCACAATGGCTTCTGCTGAGAATCAAATAACAAGGTAATACAATGAGAGGAACGTGTCTTCAAATTGTGATGGACCATATACGCTCCGGGTATTAGATTTGAAAAGAGAGTATTGCCCCTTGGTTGAGGATGAATTGTCCCATAATGGAAGTATCTGAATGTAGTTACCTCAAGAGAAATAAGCAGAATGCCCCACAATAATATGCCCCTGACATCATGAACTTTGTAATGTTACCCTTGGTAATTTAAATAGATGAGGAAATTTTCCCCTGGCTACTTAAACATAGTTGAATCTTGTCCTGATTGCCCCAAATGAGTTAGGCAGTATCATGGCCTGCCCCCTTGATTGGGAGATAATGACTATGCCCTTTGTATACATTGGCTTTGATCCAGGAAGCAACTTTTGTTTGTCAGAAGGACTCTGGTTTATTGAACATTCATCCTGTAAGTTTCTCTGTTTATCAAACACTCAGGCATATGCAAACAAATATATTCAAAAATGCAATGCTTATGTTTGTCTTGAAGTTTTGAAAAAGAGTTATTTTAGAAAAAACAATTTTTGTGAAAACTGTGATATTAACTCAAGTTTTATAATAAGCCCAAAAGGAGTCAGGATACCTTTTTGTAGTAGTACATTTTCGAACTAACCATGCTTCAGTTAGGACTTGTACAGGGTTGTAACGTGGTATGGTTCATGGTTTTAAGAAACAAAGGATAAAGGCTCAAATTTATTTGTACCCAACCCATTCTTCGTCATGTTCTTCAGTCCTATGTTCGGTTAACTTATGCATTGAAGCTCCAGAGGAGTTTGGAATTGTAGCACTGACATTTGAGATGATTCAGAAACCATAACCTTATTTTAAAAGTCGTCTCTCTCTTTCTTTTCTTTTTTGAGGATTTGTAGTGCCCTCTTTTTTTCTTGATTTTGCTATCCCTTCCTTTTGCCTGAACTATTTATTTCAAGGTTACAGTCAGCGAGATATCTCAATGTTTACTAAGTTTCCTTCATGGGTTATGACTTAGTGAACTTTCTTTTGCCAGATATTGACTGTCAGACATAATGGTTTATGGGAACCCTCATTAGTTGTGTACAAGAAAGACAACTGGCATAATTGAGTTAACCGATAAACTACCCTGCCCTAGGTTATGATGAAGGGTTTTAATTTGCATGAAAATAAAAACTCCTACTTCATAGGCTCAAAAAGGTTGACTAGGGATTAACTTCCTTATATCTCCACTGTTTAGGAATTGAAACAATGCATGTACATCGTTAGCATAGTCTGTTCAAAAGCATACTGCCTAATATTATGGTATTGTTTTCGTCATCCTCCCTCTACAGGCTCATAGCTTTATCAGGAGTTAAATATCACAAAATAGAAATAAGAAGCATAGTTTAAATATAGTGAAACGAATGGATTGATTCAAGACAAACATATGCAATGCATTATTGAAAACAAAGTCTGACATAATAGTAAGTGTCTAGGCAAACAAAAGAAATTACAAACGAAAATTCAAATGTTCTCAAAGCCTCTTCCTCTAAACTCGTCACTCCAGTTATCTGGAAATTTTGATGCTTGATGGACGATAGAAGAACTCAACCTGGCCTTCTGGCGTAACCTCGAGTATTCCTTCGTCAATTAGGTCTTGAATATTATTCTTCAATGCCCAACAATTATTAGTGTCGTGTCCGGGACTGTCGGAGTGGTACATACACCTTGCTTTGGGATTATAGCGAGGAGAAGAGGTATTAGGATTTTTAGGAGAATTTTCCAAGGAAATTATCTTCATTTCCAACAAGCATTGCAACATTTGTGGCATTGGCGTGTTGAATTTGATGAACTGTCTTTTATATTCCTTGTGTCGAAGTGGATTAATCTTACAGGGTCTTCCTTCTTCCATTGAAGAACAATCAGTGGTAGCCTGTCTCTTTCCTTCTCTTATCCTTACTTTCCTTTCAGCCAAGTCGGCTTGTTTCAACGGAGGTTGACTGATGATTAGATTCTCAACTCCGTTATGTCGAAGCTTATTGACAAAGCTTCTCAGCTCTTCTTGCCCCTGGGCCAAACTCTGGATAAGAGCCATTTGGACATTCATATGGATCCTCATCTCTGCCATCTCAGCTTGTAGTTGTTTCAGTTGATCATCCTTGTTGTCCTCAGGATTCTTCTTCTTCATGTCCTTAGAGAGGAATGCTTGCAACTCTTCTTGCCCCTTGGACAAATTTAGGATCACTTCTGGGAACTGAGCATTCTGAGCCTGGAGATCCTTGATAGTTTGTTCGAGAGCCATTTCTGCTGAAATAAACAGCAAAAAGATTGAGAAACCTGCTATAGAAACCTGTCATGTAGTGATACAGTATGTAGATGCATATGCAATATTTTCAAGGACCGCGGGATTTAAATTTGTTTAAAGAAAAACAAAAACAAATTTTTATTAGTAAATGTTTAATGAAGTACAAAATAAATATATGGGGTTTTAAGTCTCCCATGGACGCTTCCGCTTTGCGTGGAGGTACTTGTTGAGGTTTTTCTCCTCGTGAAGTTGCCTTGTCAGCTCCAGAATTCTTTCTTGACCAGCTCTGAAATGAGTCTCAAAAGTATCCCTTTACTCCTTCAACTGAATCCAGGACTTTTGCAATTCTTCCAAATTAGTGGGCATGTCTGGATGAAGGATGGTATAGAGAACATCTCCTTCAGCAACATGCTCCATAGTGACTGGTAGAACAGCAGGATATGGCATCATAAGAGTCTGAGCACGAGATTGAACCCATATGAGATAAGGCTCCATAGGAATAGAATACTTTGGCTCCAAAGTGTAGCTATCAATCTTGTTCACCTTGTTCCAAGCTCGTATAAACCTTTGATGGTAACTCTGAAGATCGCTGTCGAAGTCGAACACAATACCCTGAATAAGCATGTCATGAGGACCATTACTCCGAGCATAACCAAACTGACGTAGAACTAAAGAAGGATTGTAGGTAATGCCCCCTCTTATGCCAAGGAGTGGCACATTGGGGAATTCCCCACAACGGTCAATGATAGTAACATTCTCCATAGATCTAGAACACCAATGAATGTCTGAATGAGAAAGTGACATGATCATTTTAGACCACCTTAACACTTGTTCATTCTTCATCACTGATCGAGGAAGGTGAGAAATAAACCACCTAGACAATAGAGGTATACAACACCTCAGAGTTCCTCGTGCCTTCGTAGTACGGGTATGAAGAGAGTGTAAAATGTCTCTAAGTAATGTAGGCACTGGATTATGAGTTAGAAATATGTTGATGGCGTGTACGTCTATGAACTGGTCTGGATTAGGGAACAACACTAGGCCATAGATTAGTAAGGCCAAGATCTCCTCAAAAGCATCATAACTCATAGCCTTCAAGAACACTTTGAGCTTTCTCCATCAATACCATGACAAGGATATCCTTAACCCCACTTCTTGTTTCTAGAACAATGTCTGATTTCTTCAAATGTAAGGCTGCAGCAATGACTTCAGGTTTAGGCTCTTTCTCTAAGCCTGTAAAGGGTCTCTGATCAAGGATAGGTATACCCAGTAGCTTGGAGAACTCTTCCATTGTAGGAACCAGCTGATAGTCGGGGAATGTGAAACAATGATGTTTAGGATCAAAGAACTGAAATAGGACACTCATCATGTCTTCATCAAATCCTGAGGTAACCAACTCAAATACGTGACCATGCTTCTTGATGAACTGGGAGTTTTCAGAAACTTGAGAGACCAATTCCTTAAGCTTAGGAGGTATCCCTTAAAAGTTGATCCGGATAGTATTCCTATGAGCAGAAGCCATGACCTGCAACAAAGAACAAGGATAAATCTTTTGGTCCTTGAAATGGTTAGTGAAAATGCTATGCTTATGATGCATGATGATGTTATGCTCAATCACAAACATGTGGCACACAAAAAAAAGTCACACAATAGCCCTAGGTTTGAAGGCTTACATGAGGTTTAAAGGTATGTACCCTCCCCTGAAGTTAGTTGGTTCATCCTGTCCTAAAAAAGTAACCAGGTTCTAAGGGATCTCAATATCACTGATCCTTCCCAAGGGTGGTTGTTCAGTAGGCAACTTACTTGCCAACCAAAACCCTCCAAGTTTAGGATCTCAATGAGTGTAGCATCGAGTATCAACCAACTTCAGTCTTCACCAAAGCCGGCTATCTTACTACTTTCTAAAGGCCAAGATGGGATAACTAGGGTTCTAAAAGTTAGTTAGTGTATTGACAACATATGGCAGCCCCATATTATCCTCAACTTACTTAAGGAACATAAGCACCAACCAAGAAGTCACACTAACTATGGCCACCAGATCAACCATATCGGTATACGCCGTACAGTTTCCTTGGTCTATTGCCATTTACCTAGGGTACACTAGATTCGGGTTAAGATCTTTCACACATAAAGCCCAACAAGTAATATAAAGCAAACAAAGCAAACAATTTAAAGTGATCTAATTCTTAAGGGTACCCCTCTTTTACTTAGTAACTCCCCAGCAGAGTCGCCAGTTCTGTAACACGGTGGGAGAACTGACTTTTTAATCATGTTGCGGATAGCAAGAGTCGCCACCGACTTTTATTTTATCCAAGTGGAAAGGACATAAAAGAACAGGAAAGACCTATTTTTAAAAAACGGGTTCGGGGGGTAGGTTATACAAAGGGAAGGTGTTAGCACCCTTTATATCCATGGTTATCCATGGGCTCTTAGTTACTTAGCTCACTTAAATTGTTTTTGAAGAGTGTAGTGTGTGATTAGAAATTTTTCTAAGTACTTTGTAATGATCCTCGTATGGATGTATACAAAGCCTTGTTTGAAAATGTTTTGAAAATATTGTGAGGTGTGAAAAGTATTTTTGAAGAGTGAGCAAGTAACTATGAGGTACCTACCCTAGACTAAGTCATTCATGTTCTTATATGTTCTTTCAAGGGTAAGACTATCCCTATTATTAAGGAATAAGTAGTCATTACATTGGATTTATTTAAGGGACGGGTGTAGGATCATCGTATGGTCAATGAAGGCAACTTAAGGGGTGTCTTTAGCAATTCGTAGGGACTATCATCATTTAATCGAATGGACAATATCATTATTCCGTAGGCAACCTCGAAGGGACTTGATCTTTTAAATCTGTAGGGACTTGATCTTTTAAATCTGTAGGGACTTGATGATTTATACGTGAAGGGACTTTGCTTAAGACACCCCTATTTTCGAGGGACTTGACCATTTAGAGAAGGCAACCAAAAGGGATACCCTAGGAAGTGCAGACTTACGTGTGTGAATATTTATTTTCAGATATTTATCTTATGATTTGTGATCTAAGTCCAAATTATTTTTCAATTATTCTTTGCACTCCCTAAATTACTAACCACACAATTTAAATATTTACAGAATTTTAAAGACAAAGATTAAAAGTTCCTACGCTATTACATGGCTTCGGGACAGTTACATAATAATATAGGCAAAAGAAAAGAAAACCTAAGCTATTACATATAGGAAGCAGTTACATAATAAGAGCGAAAAATAAATTACATCAATTATGACCTATACAATTCTCTAAAAAATAAATAGAGCAATTTAA
The DNA here is from genome assembly GCA_963966055.1 of Lathyrus aphaca. Lineage (NCBI taxonomy): Eukaryota > Viridiplantae > Streptophyta > Magnoliopsida > Fabales > Fabaceae > Lathyrus > Lathyrus aphaca. The sequence goes on along the minus strand of OZ014521.1, from coordinate 318,564,123 downwards.
ATTAAAAGATAAGAAATTATAATTTTTATGAAAAAAAAATGAATTAAGTTTAAGGTTTCTTTTTAGGTTTTTAAAAAAATTAGGCTTTGAAAAATCAGGGTTTAAAGTTTAATGAAAAAAAAAGGTTTATGGTTTAGAGAAAATAACACGGTTAAATTTATAAGAAAATTTTAAGGTTTACATGAAAAATTAAGGTTTATGAAAATATATAAAAAAATGTTTTGTTGTTAAAAAAAACTATATTGAATTATTAATTTGATAAAATAAATAATTAATTAATATTATGAATGGATTATAAAGATAAGTAATTAAGAAAAAGTTAAGAGTTTTTTATAAAATAAACAAATAAAATTAATCTAAATATTTAAGGTTAGTTAATTTAAAAAATTAGAGAATTAAAAAAAAATAGAGGAAATAATGAGAAATTAGGAAAGAGAAGATAAAACCCATGTTTCTTTGTCAAAATGCCCTCAAGATTATCAGCTTTGCCTTCTTGACACTAAGACACACGCGCATGTGAATGTACCTGGAAAATAGTTATTATATAATAAAATAAAACATATAAAAAAAATGGTTGAGGCAAAATCGTCAAGGTTTAGGAAAAAATCAGGGTAGTTAGTTATGAAAAAAAAATGTGCAGATCTAAATATATGTATATGAATAACATAAAAATAATATGAATTAAAAAAAAAGGAACAACGACGTTGATAACGCAAAATTGTTATCATCGCAACTGGATCAAAGCAACCTTATTGAATCATAAATAAAAGTTGTATTAACAAAATAATTTTTATTTATAAAATACTATTTTATATTGTATTATATATTAACAAAATAGTGTTACAGGTTTTTTATGAGCCTTAAAATAAAATGGTAGATATATTATACATATTCTATTATATATCATAAATATATATATACATAAATGTTAATAGAAAAAAAATAGAGTCATATATGTAGTAATAGGTATGCACATGAATGTACTATGTATATATAATATAACACATATATATATATATAATCACATGTCAAGCAAAGAAACGGTAGAGATGCCCGTAAGCAAATCGAAAATATGTGATAAAAAGTAAGCTAGGTTTAATGTAAATGGGTCTAAATATTTATTTTGGAACCCAATAAAATATTAATATAAATAATTAAATAAAGTTTAATAAAAATAGTTAAAATTACAATAAAAACTAATTAACCTATTTATTTATTCTAGACCCAATATAAAAATAAATAGACTCAAAAAAATAAAAGTCGGGCACCAAAATGCTCGAAAAAATAAAATGAACACGTCAAAATAATCAGGGCGAAATAAATGACTCGGAAAAATACAGCGTTTGGTCGGATTTTGAAATAAAAATTATGACCGTTTAAGCCGCTCAGACTGATCAACATATGACCAAAAATAGTCGTAAAAATATTTTTAGCATGCCAAATTAAACCACGTGAACCGCAGATTAATGTTACCGACATTTGCAAACTTAAACTTGACATTTTTTCGTTGACTGATTTTAGGTATAGTTAAAAAAATTAATTTGACCAGTCTGTCTGCAAATTCCGAGAAATTATTTCGGCTAATATTAAGACGAAATACATGTTATGCTATGAAGATGATGCAAATGAATGCGAAACAAAAAGTCGGTTAGAGTTAAAATAGAGGGCAAATTTTGGGGTACAACAGAGCTGCATGCGAGTTGGTGCTAAATCAGAATTGTATTGGTACTGCTTATAGAAAGCCCCAGCAAGATCATTCCAGTTGCGAATGTTGGTACTCTCCAGTTGATAATACCATTCCAGTTGGGACCCAGACAAACTCTCTTGAAAGAAATGCATCCATAACTTCTTATCAAGAGTATGGGGTTGAATTCTTCTAACATAAGACCTCAAATGCAATTTTGGACAAGACACACCATCATACACTACAAAAGTAGGAACCTTGAAACCAATAGGGATGGAGACTCCAGAAATCAAACTCAAATCTTCAAAGTCAAACCCATAATTCTTCTGTAGTTCCATAACATTCATTCTGTCCACCAACATCTTATACTTTTCTTCACTAGTAGGATCATGATAATAGTTCTCCTCATAATCATAATCTTCCAGAGTATCATGGAGACTGCCTTATTCTTTCTCAGAATTCTCAGACCCAAGATTCTCAACCTCTTCATTTGTCTTGACTGGACCTCTGAATCTTCTACCCAGGTTGATGAAGCCCGCTGGTTTTCTGGTCTTCTTCTTTTTCTTGGTCAAAAGTGCCTTCATCTCATCTTGTCCCCTGGACAAATTCAGAATCATTTCTTGAAATTGTGCATTTTGAGTCTGGAGATCCTTAACAGTTTGTTCGAGAGTCATTTCTGCTGAAATAAACAGCGAGAAGATAAGATATTTGTTTATAAGAAACTTGTGATGTAATGATATGGTATGTATATGTTTATGAAATGTTTTCAAGGACCGTAGGATTTAAATTTGTTTAAAGAAAACAAAAACAAAATTTTATTAGTAAATATTTAATATCAGTTTTACCCCCTGGGCTTACAAGGAAATAACAATAAAGTATAAAAGATAAATATATGGGGTTTTAAGTCTCCCATGGACGCTTCCTCTTTGTGTGGAGGTACTTGTTGAGGTTTTGCTCCTCGTGAAGTTGCATTGTCAACTCCAGAATTCTTTCTTGACCAACTCTGAAATGAGTCTCAAAAGTATCCCTTTGCTCCTTCAACTGAATCCAGGACTTCTGCAATTCTTCCAAATCAGTGGGCATGTCTGGATGAAGGATGGTATAAGGAACATCTCCTTCAGCAACAGGCTCCATAGTGATTGGTAGAACAGCAGGATATGGCATCATAAGGGTCTGAGCACGAGATCGCACCCATCTGAGATAAGGATCCATAGGAATAGAATACTTTGGCTCCAAAGTGTTGCTGTCAATCCTGTTCACCTTATTCTAAGCTCGTATAAACCTTTGACGATAACCCTGAAGATCGTTGTCGTAGTCGAACACAATACCCTGAATAAGCATGTCGTGAGGACCATTACTCTGAGCATAACCAAACTGACGTAGCGCTAAAGAAGGGTTGTAGGTAACGCCCCCTCTTATGCCTAGAAGTGACACATTAGGGAACTCCCCACAACGGTCAATGATAGTAACATTCTCTATAGATCGAGAGCACCAATGAATGTCTGAATGAGAAAGTGACATAATCCTCTTAGACCACCTTAACCCTTGGTCATTCTTCATCACTGATCGAGGAAGGTGAGAAATAAACCACCTAGATAGTAGAGGTATGCAACACATCAGAGTTCCCCTCGCCTTCGTAGTACGAGTGTAAAGAGAATGTAGGATGTCTCCAAGTAATATAGGTACTGGATTGCGAGTCAGAAATATGTTGATGGCGTGTACGTCTATGAACTGGTCTGGATTAGGGAACAACACTAAGCCATAGATTAATAGGGCTAAGATCTCCTCAAAAGCATCATAACTCATAGAATTCAAGAACACTTGAGCCTTCTCCATCAATACCTTAGCAAGAATACCCTTAACTCTGCTTCTCGTTTCTAGGACAATGTCTGATTTCTTCAGATGTAGGGCTGCAACAATGACTTCAGGTTTAGGCTCCTTCTCTAAGCCTGTGAAAAGTCTCTGATCAAGGATAGGTATACCCATTAGTTTGGAGAAATCCTCCATTGTAGGAACCAACTGATAGTCGGGGAATATGAAGCAATGATGTTTATGATCAAAAAACTGAAATAAGACACTCATCATGTCTTCATTGAAACCTGAAGTGACTAGATCCAGTAGGTGACCATGCTTCTTGATGAACTGGGAGCTTTCAGGAACTTGAGAGACCAATTCCTTAAGCTTAGAAGGTATCCTTACAAAGTTGATCCGGATAGTATTCCTACGAGTAGAAGCCATTACCTGCAACAAAGAACAAAGAAAAATCCTTTGGTCCTTGAAATGGTTAGTGAAAATGTTATGCTTATGATGTCATGATGTCATGATGTTATGCTCAATCATAAACATGTGGCACACACAAACAAGTCACACAATAGCCCTAGGTTTGAAGGCTTGCATGAGGTTTAAAGGTAAGTACCCTCCCCTGAAGTTTAGATGGTTCATCCTGTCCAACAAAAGTAACCAGGTTCTAAGGGGTCTCAATATCACTGATCCTTCCCAAGGATGGTTGTTCAGTAGGCAACTTACTTGCCAACCAAAACCCACCAAGTTTAGAATCTCAATGAGCGTAGTATCGAGTATCAACCAACTTCAGTCTTCACCAAAGCCGGCTATCTCACTACTTTCTAAAGGCCAAGATGGGATAACTAGGGTTCTAAAAGTCAGTTAGTGTATTGACAACATATGGCAGCCCCATATTATCCTTAACTTACTTAAGGAACATAAGCACCAACCAAGAAGTCACACTAACTATGGCCACCAGATCAACCATATCGGTATACGCCGTACAATTTCCTTGGTTTATTGCCATTTACCTATGGTACACTAGATCCGGGTTAGGATCTTTCACACAAAAAACCCAACAGAAAAGTAAAGCAAACAAAGCAAACAATTTAAGTGATCTAATTCCTAAGGGTACCCCTCTTTTACTTAGTAACTCCCCAGCAAAGTCGCCAGTTCTGTAACACAGTGGGAGAACTGACATTTAGTCATGTTGCGGATAGCAAGAGCCGCCACCGACTTTTATTTTATCCAAGTGGAAAGGACATAAAAGAACATGAAATACCTATTTTTAAAAGACTTGAGTTCGGGGGATAGGTTATATAAAGGGAAGGTGTTAGCACCCTTTATATCCACGGTTATCCATGGGCTCTTAGTTACTTAGCTCACTTTAATTGTTTTCGAAAAGTGTAGTGTGTGATTAGAAATTTTCTAAGTACTTTGTAATGATCCTCGTATGGATGTATACAAAGCCTTGTTTGAAAATATTTGAAAATATTGTGAGGTGTGAAAAGTATTTTTGAAGAGTGAGCAAGTAACTATGAAGTACCTACCCTAGACTAAGTCATTCATGTTCCTATATGTCCTTTCAAGGATAAGACTATCCCTATTATCAAGGAATAAGTAGTCATTACCTTGGATTTGTTAAGGGACGAGCATAGGGTCATCGTATGGTCGATGAAGGCAACTTAAGGGGTGTCTTTAGCAATTCGTAGGGACTATCATCATTTATTCGAAGGGACAAGATCATTATTCTGTAGGCAACTTCGAAGGGACTTGATCTTTTTAATTTGTAGGGACTTTATGATTTATACGTGAAGGGACTTTGCTTAAGACACCCCTATATTCAAGGGACTTGACCATTTAAAGAAGGCAACCAAGAGGAATACCCTAGAAAGGGCAGATGGCGATCAAAGATCGAGTTACGTGTGTGAATGTTTATTTTTAAATATTTATCTTTTTTACAGTTAATTATCTAAATTAATTTTAATTACAAGTATGTTTTCACGCCCTATTTACTAACCACACAATTTATATTAAACAAAAAAATAAGAAGCGAAAAGAAAATTCTAAACTATTACAAGGCTTATGGGCAGATACAAAATAATCGGATAAAAAATAATAATAATAATAATAATAGACATAATAAAATAATAAATAAACAATAATAATAAATATAATAAAGCAATGATAATAATAAGAATTAGAATTTAAAAAGAAAATAACTTAGGTTAATTATAATTTTTAGAAATTAATTATGATAATATAAGCTTAAAATAATTTAGTAATAGTAATAATAAAAGAAAAATATGTTAAAATTTTATTAATGTGCAAATTAAAAAAAAAGAGTTATTATAAAAAAAAATTAATATTTATTTAGGGTTTTGAAAGATTAGGTTTAGAGAAAATTAGGGTTAGTGAAAATAAATTAAGTTTTAGGTTAAATTTATATTTTTTTATTAAAGAAGATTAAATATTCATTATAATATACAAAAATATAATATATACAAAGTTAATATTAAATTATAAAAACAAAAAAGAAATTTTTTCAATTATATACATGTTAATTATATAAAATATTAATGGGATATCAAGAAAGTCTTATTTTTATTTTTTATAAAAAAACTAATTAAGTTAAAAGTGTAAATGAATAAACAAAACAAGAAAAAATGAAAAAATAACAAAATACTTGGGGCTGGGATTCGAACCCACGCCCTAGGCTTTCACAATCTTGGTCCAGCCTCCCTACCACCAGGCCAAGCGCACAACTTGTGATGGGAATAGCCAGCCATCATAATATTGAAAACCTGAAAAATAAAACAAGTTATATAAAAAAAACCTCAACAAGGATCAAACCCTTGACCTGGAGAATGTTCACGCGCGCGCTTTACCAACCGAGTCATTAACTTCATCTGAAATTAACATACAATAAATAAAATAAAAAATAAGAAGAAATTTAAATTTCTGATTCTGGCGCCTAAACTTCGTCTTCCTCATTCGAATTTCCTGCGAAATTTCTTTTGATTTTTCCTGCAAATTTTCCTGCGTGCGAATTTAACAGAAGAACCTATTTTTTTTTTAAATCCTTGGAAACGCGTAAAATCAAAACAAATTGGCAATAGAAAACGATTTCCCATAGTTCATACAATTCAAACACAGTCTTAAAAAACATTTAAATGGTCTAAGGAGGAAGATCCCAATTTGAAGGTCTAAACCCTAGTAATGGTGATACACGGATATGGCCATGAAACCTCAAGGAAACCGTCCAAAAATCACCTATGTAACCTCACAAACAATAAACCAAAGTCAAATTTCATTAATAATGCATGAATAATCGAAATCAAAAAATCAAATTTTCAAGAACAAGAAGAATTCGGTTTGAGATATTTAGCATGATTTTGATGTTAATGATGATTGAGACATGTTTAGGAGGCCTCAAGGAACGATTCTACACCTTTAATCCTCTTGTTAATGACCTAGATCAATGAAACCAAATTTCACTTTTTCTTGACTTTTTTGAAACTTGAACTCCCTTACCTTGCCTCTGAAAAAATCGTCCTCAATGCTCTCCCCTTGTTGTGTTTATGTATTAGAGTGTATCTAGGTCAACTTTTTGGGCTTTGGATCAGAATTATTGGTTGCTTCATTGTGAAAAAACAATCACCATAAAATATGAAAATAATCAAATGAATTCCTTTCTCTTTGAGTGTGAACGAATTTGGCTTGTTTCAATCAGTCTTAAATGATATTAGATTCATTCCAAAACCAAGAATTGATCCATTATTTGATTTTATATATTTTATTTATATTTAAATTGAATTTTAATGATTAAACTCCACATAAATAATAAACAAATCATAAAAATCATAAATAATTGGATTTGGGTCGTGCTTGATGTTATCATGAAGATTGGATTGCAAAATTACAAGCCCATTTGGAAAAAGTTGGATTTAAGACCTCATTTGCTCAATGCACCCCTAAAAAATCTCCCAACTTTGACAAGACACAAATCCTTCAATTTTAAGGCTATGAAGGTGTTCTTGGACATTTTGGAAAGCTTAAATAGTCCTCTAACAAACATCTTTGGTCTCATATCCATATCTTTTACTATTTTCAAATTATGCCCTTTGGAAAAAGTTGACTTTTTGTTGACTTTTGAAATGACCTGTAATGTTTTAGCTCATACTTTCCAAACGAAGCCTTTTTAGGCTTGGCTTGTGAGACACAAAGTTGTAGAGAATTCAATTTCCTTCAAAATGAGCTTTGGATGGGAAATTTTTTATGAAGCATGTGAAAGTTATGGCTGGTCAAAGTTCAGTTGACTTTTCTTAAGAAAACCCTAATTTAGAAACTCTTGATTCTTGATGATCTGAAACTTTCTTGATGAATCATGATCAACCCTGGATCAAATGATGAATTATACTTCATAAACTTGATGTTGGCAAAAAATCTTGAAGTTTGACTTTAATTTGACCACAGTTGACCTCAGTTTGACTTTTTAATTGCCTTGATTGATTTTTGCATATCTGATCATCTGACTGGGGCAAGATCTTTGGGACAACTTTGAAACTTGACATAGGGATTCTTGAAGTCATATGGGATGCCATGAAGCTCACTTTAAGACTTTAAAGTCATTTTAACCTGAGGGAACTCAAAACCCTAGTTTTGGACACTTTGCTTAGGAGGAGGCATTGTCTGGGGAAACTTCCACACTTCTTGATCAATTGGGAGTCTTGAGGACCTTATGATCATTTATAAGTCTTGAGAGAGATTGTCTTGATTATGGGAGGGAAAATTTTGGGGTACAACACATACCTATCTGCTCTGATACCAATTGTAACACCCTGTATATTCCCGTCATTTTAAAAAATAAAATAGAACAATCAGAGTAAAGTTTCATCCTCAATTCGAGATGCTACTTTCAACTACTCAAAACATGATCTTAAAGGTTTGATACATAACATGAAATGGAAAATTTGTTGGAATTAAGCAGTGAAAAAATTAAATGGTAATGTCATCATCAAAATAGAAATTGTTTAAGAACTTGCAAAACAACACCAACATGTCCTAAACATAACAATTAAACTAGAATAACAAAACGACGCTCTCGACTCCCATGTTACATATCAGAGCGGACGCCACGACTATCCTGAGTATCTGCATGTTACCAACATATGGGTAACATTCAAATAGAAGGGATGAAATTCTTAAATCAATTAAAAGAGGAAAATGATATAAATATAAGGCAAATATCACATAACTACAACAACGACGTACTTATCACAACAAGAATCGTAACCCAACTACACATCTACAACGAATACATCAACAACATAACCTCCACATCATACACATCAATAATAATGCATGCAAATGAGACTCAACCATAGACTCAATGCATGTGGTACTAATAATCGATCCCTATTTCATGATCCAGTTCCCGTCGGAACTCTCGACCCCTTTTTCATGGTCCAATGCAACCCCTCTTTCATGATTACACCCTCGACCCTTATTTCATGGTCCGGTGTGACCCATATTTCATGATCACATCCTACATTGTGATTGAACACAATCACCTCACCAACAACAACAACATGCAACAACAACGACAATATGCAACAACAACAACGATATGCAACTACAACAACAACATTTCATGCATATTCATTCTCATATTAACAATTTTAGACCAACAACACATACACAACTAAACATATAATATGTATTCACAACATTCACACAACAACTTTCAGTCTTAACAAAATGCACATACAACCTCTTTAAATCTACTCACACTGCATCAACTAACATACCAATCCTCCTAACACATAAAACACAACTTTTCATGAATTTTAATGAATTAAAAACATAATTTCTCACTCCCAGGTCTCGCTAAGCGATCCCCTTGCTCGCTGAGTAAACAAGCTATTGCCTCGAAGAGGCAAAAATTTTCAACAGCTCACTAAGCGAGCAGCCCCTCGCTAAGCGGGCAAAGTGAAAAAAAATAGAAAAACCCTGCAATTTCTGCACTTCTCAATTTCATATCACATTCATCAGTTTATTAATCATCCAATCCCACTAACATACCTAAAGACATCTACCCTAACATTTATATCACAATACCCTTAAAAGATGAAATAGATCCCACCCTTACCTTAATTCGATGAAAAATCCCCTTCTTCTTCATGAATTTCTTGCTTCTAGCCTTTCTCCTCTTCTCTTTTCTTCACGCTCTTCCAACCCCCATGATCAGTTTCTACGAGAACTGATTTTCCTTTTTTCAAATTCCCAACCTAACCATTGGACCCATACTATGGAATCCCCATTTTGCCCTCACTAATTTTTTGTCTAATTACTATACCATCCTTCCACTTAATATTTCAAATATTAATTCCAATATAATATAAATTATCTAAACTTATCTAAATTAAAATAATATTATCCCTCCCCTCAACACACCACCAAACTTCACAATTCACACCATACACAACAATTTTATAATTATTTAAATTAAATAATTAAATGAATCAACCGGGGCGCCATAGGCCGACCTGCGCATCCGCTAAAAAATGGCGGGTTGATTTGGGATTTTGGGCCCACTGCCCAGCAAAGCCCGCATACTAAAGACCGCCACCCGCCATAGTCCGTCCCGCCAAAACTCGCTGCCCGTCAAAGTCCACCAAATCTATGAAATAAACACCTTTTAAGTATTTGGAAGAGCCTATGAAAGTAGCTAGTGATATGCACATAATTTGTTTTTATATTATTAGGACTTATCTACTTTCTTTGTCTCTATTGTTGGACAAGTATTTAGAACTTTATCAATGAAAGTATCTGGAAGAGCCTATGAAAATAGCTTGTGATATATACATAAATTGTTTTTAGATTATTAAGACTAATCTACTTTTTTTGTCTCTATTGTTAAACAAGTATTTGGAACTTTACCAATGATAAATGACAAAAGTACTTTTATTTTAGGTGAAAATTTATTGAAAGTTTTATTTTTGATTGAAGATTAATACTTGATGATTTTAGTATTTTGCTATTTATGCTTTCTAAGTGTTGATTTGATGTTTTTTTTTATTAAAATGTAAAAAAAGTCTTTTAATTTATTTAAAAAAATAGACAAATAATAATATAAAAGACGAGCAAGTCCGTCGTCCGTCAATCCTTCACTTTAATAAGACAAATTAGACTCAAATATCAATTTCAACTTGACAAATATGTCCGCCTCGCTCTTTTTTGACGGACATTAGATCAGAGGAGACGAAACGGAGTCGACGACCTGTTTTACACAACAAAAAGAGAACTTGTAAGGAGGAATACCATTTTGAGACGCTTACATACAATCTACTTCTAAAAAGTTGGTGGTGTGGCATTGTAGTAATTAAAACAAAAAACATGGTGAAATGATTACCATGACGTCATGAAGATAACAACCCCCACTACCTTATGGTCACCACCACTGGCCCCTTTTCTTCACCTCCCTCCTCTCTTCCACAACCCGACAAAACCATTTCTCAGTGGCTCTCTTTGTAATATTCCACCAAAATCCCTCTTTTTGCTCACCCCTCTCTTCTTCATAACACTCCCATTTATTTTCACATCAACCCTCATTCAAACAACAAAAAAACACAAGAAAATAAAACACACACAAAGAAACAACATAGTACACCGAGCAAAAAAAACATATTTTTCATCAAAAATGGAGAAGATGATGATTCCTCTTTACAAGCTTGAATCTCGTGGGATAGTGTAGTTTCGTCTAAAGTTTTCATCTTTCTTGTTCTTTTGTTCTTTTAGTTCTCACTTTCTCTCTCTATTTTTTTTCACTCTCTTTCTCATTCTACCGGAGGATGGACTTCCGGTGCAAAACACTGACCATAGTTAACTTAGATCCGGAGAGAAAACGAAGTGGTGGGTTGAGGACAAAACAAGCGGGGAGAGGATCGTGCCGTGGTAGTTAGAGTTTAGGAGATGTGAAAAAAATGCGTCTTGTTTGGTTTTGAGACTTACCCTTTTCTTCATTCTTACTTTGAATGCTGCTTTGGTTCTATTGATTGAAAAAAGTTGAACTTTTGTGTGGAAAAAATGGGGTTTTTGTTGAAAGAAGCTTTGAAGACTCTTTGTGCTAGGAATCAGTGGTCTTATGCTGTTTTCTGGAAGATCGGTTGCAATAATTCCAAGTAAGTTGTTTTGATGAAATAAGTGATTTTCTTGCTTGTTAATTAAGTGGAAATAGAAGAAGTTTTGGTTAAAGATTGATTGGTTTGGATTCTCATGTTAAATTCTTGTTTTTAGATTTAGATTCCTTTTCTAGGGTTGGTTTATTCTCAAGATAAAATCCACATGTTTGTTACTGTTTTGGAACTTTATAGTTTAACTTTCATGTCCATAAGCTGTTTTTTTTAGCTTATTTTTTATAAATTCCCCAGGATAGCTTATGAAAACAACTTATAGCTTATATGGAACTAGTTTGTTTTTATTTTTTATTTTTTCATAGAACTAACTTACATGTAAGTAGTTATATGATAAACTATGCTATAAGTGCTTAATTAAGTAGTTTATCCAAACAAGGCCTACTTGTATTTGAGTAAATTAATTTTGTTTGATTTTGTAGGCTGTTAATCTGGGAAGATTGCTACTATGAACCATTGCCATCTCGTCTCCTTCCACAAATGGCTGGAACATCTACCTTACCTTACCGAGATAGGGAAGGATGCTGGTTTTCTTCCGATTCTCAGCAACGGATTCATGAGGACGACAGAGTTTGTTCATTGATTAACAAGATGATGGTGAATAATTCTGTAAATGTTGCCGGTCAAGGGTTGGTGCTTTCTTTGTCTTTTCCTCATTTATCGAGATTCAGGTTTCTAGTTTTATGTTTTTTTTTTTTGGCTGTGTCATTGCCATCTCACTCGAGTGCGGCTTTTTGCTGTTATGAAGGATACTTGGACGTGCGGCTTTCACAGGAAATCATCAGTGGATTGTTTTGAACAATTTCATTAAAGATGCATATCCACCTGAGGTACGAAGTTTTGATGATTTACTTTGATTGTTTGTTTCTGAAGTTTCGATGAACTTATGAACTTCATTCTCATTTCTCTCTATTGTGTGTTCTTTTTTAGGTATTAACCGAGTTGCATTGCCAATTTTCAGCTGGAATGCAGGTTTGTGTTTTTAATTATGCGTCAAATTTTGTTATAACTTTTAAATTACTTTTCCTAATCCATCATTGTATTTTCATTTAAAGACAGTGGCGGTTATTCCCGTACTTCCTCATGGTGTTGTTCAACTCGGTTCTTTCTTGCCGGTTAGTTTTTCTTTAATTGTTTGTCTTTAATAATTCATGTTAGAGAATTACTGAATTTCTCTAATAATTGTTATTAGATAATGGATAATATCGGATTTGTGAACGATGTGAAGAACTTGATCTTCCAATTGGGACATGTTCCCGGTGCGCTTCTATCTGAAGACTATTCAACAAGACTTTCTAATGAAAGATATGCCGGACCTGTGACTAATTGTATGCCGTTTTCTTTTGATCCACAAGTCATTACTTCAAACTGCACTCCCTCTGTAGTGAACGGTTCTAACCAACCGAGTAATTCACCGCATGGTCCAATGCATGTTGCTGCTCAATCCCCTTCTTTTCACAACGGTTCCGTATTGACACCCCAATCCCAGAACCTAAACCAGATATTAGATAGCCTTTGCCAACCGAAGGCTCAAAGAGAGAATACAAATGTGAAAGCTGAAGCTGAAGTGATATCTACAAATCTCGATTCTTCTTGTCTGCAACAACGTTCCTTTTCATGTAATGCAAGGTCTGCACTCAATATGGGACAACAAATCTTCTCAGATATCGGGACGCAAAGTCATGGTAACCGAAATATGAATCCGTCGTCAAGTGCCTTAAATATGTCTCGACGGCCAACAGATGGAGGCCAAATTTATTATCAGAATTCTAACAACACTTCACTTCTTGGAGGAATACCAATATGTAGTAGTAGTGGGATGAGTAATAATAATCTTCTAAGGAAAAATATGATTAATTGCTTGGTTTCGAATCCTCCAAAGTTATCTACTACTGATTTTTCCGGAACACAAAAAGTAGGGTTTGGAATTCAAAATGATAATTCAACTACAGTTGTCAATCAGATTCATCTAAAAGGCTCTGATCAGAAGAATCTTCCCACAGATGAAAGGATAGATGATTTGCTTCATGCTCTGAAGATCCCGTCATCTCATCATCTTAAGGAGCATGTGCCAATGAACGATCACATCCCTGGTTTTCTTCATGATTTGGAACTTGAAGAAGCGTGTACGCATCTTTCATCGGGTGATGACGACTTGTTTGATGTCTTGGGCGAGGATTTCAAAAGGAATCTGCTGAACGGAAACTGGAATACATTGTTTGCAGATGAATCAGACGCCAATGCAGAAAATCTCGATAAAAAGGCAGTGTCTACTAATTTTCCGGTTGTAGGTCATGATAATAGTTATCCGGTTAACGAAGCGATATTAGACAATGGCATCTTCTCTGGAACTAACACCGGCCATCTCTTAGATGCTGTCATCTCAAAAACTCAACCTGCTTCAAATGAGAATTCCGACGAAAAGTCTTGCAGGACCACAATAACAAGGATTAGTACCGCGTCTGTTCCTTCTCCTACCGGCATTCAGATTATCCGCGACCATGTCGGCCAGGGGGCGCTGTTTGATTTTCCCAAAACGGAGATTAAAACAAGTGCAGCGGAAACAAGTTCTCTCAGGTCTGGTTGCAGCAAAGATAATGTCGGAAACTGTTCTCAAACCACTTCCATATACGGTTCTCAACTTAGTTCATGGGTGGAAAACGGTAGCAGCAGCCATGTGAAACGTGAAAATAGTATTTCAACTGGATACTCTAAGAGACCAGATGAAGTTAGCAAACCAAATCGTAAAAGGCTTAAACCTGGAGAGAACCCTAGGCCTCGACCTAAAGATCGTCAAATGATTCAAGATCGCGTGAAAGAGTTACGCGAGATCGTGCCTAATGGAGCAAAAGTATATTTCTACTCTCGTGCTGTTCTTTTTATCTCATTCAACATTTTCTTAATTAAATAATCTCATAGTGAAACGGAACTTATTTTTTTATTTTCTCTTGTAATGATAATGATTAAACAGTGTAGCATCGATGCTCTTCTTGAAAGGACCATCAAACATATGCTTTTCTTGCAAAGTGTAACAAAGCATGCTGATAAGCTGAAACAGACAGGAGAATCCAAGGTAAAAGCATTATCTGTTGCATTTTCCTTGTTTGTTAGAAAACTTAACTTATTATGATGTTGACGGTTTTCACTCATCGGTATTATTGATACCTATCTTTTTTTAAATGTGCAGATTCTTAGTAAAGAAGGTGGATTGTTATTAAAAGATAACTTTGAGGGAGGGGCTACATGGGCATACGAAGTTGGTTCACAATCAATGGTTTGCCCTATCATAGTCGAGGATCTTAATCATCCCCGTCAGATGCTCGTCGAGGTAGTAACCAACCGATTCTTCAAAAAATCATAACATTCTTTTGCTTCCCCTAACATGTTTTAACCAACATATTTTGTTATTCTTACAGATGCTTTGTGAGGAACGAGGTCTCTTTCTTGAAATTGCCGATTTAATCAAAGGATTAGGGTTAACTATCCTGAAGGGCGTCATGGAAGCTCGCAATGACAAGATTTGGGCGCGCTTTTCTGTCGAGGTATTAAACTGTGATAGTTAATTGCAAAATGCTTCATCCGATCCTGGTATCACAACAAGTGTTCTTATCCATTCCTTGTCCGGCTTTTACAATACATCCATCACTTTTAATTTTTGCAGGCAAACAGGGACGTAACAAGGATGGAAATATTCATGTCACTAGTTCGACTTTTGGAGCAAACATCAAAAGGAGGCGCATCTTCATCAAATGCTGCAGCTGATAACAACATGATGGTTTATCATTCGATCCCGCAATCCACCTAGTTGAGAGCACATGATTGACATTAAATCTTGTCTTATATTAGATTTCAGGTGATATTAACTCTCTAACCGCGCCGTTGTAAGGAATGTCTTTAGTTAGTAAAGTGCATCTCAAAAGATGAGTATGCATTGGTATAAAAACATATGTAAGAATGTTTGTTTCCTTTTAGTCAAGTTGCATTTTTTTCTTCTTTCTTTCATGTAATTTCATTGGTGTGTTAGTTAGTGTTATGATTCAGATGTATAGATGCTTTAGGATTTGGACAGGAGGTTCTGGTTGTAACCACCAGCCTATGCAGTTATTCTTCTTTTTGACCTTTTTCTCTATGATGTGTTATAAATACTACTGCTATTAATATCAGCTTTGTGTGGTTTGTATTTGTATTTAATGCTAAAACTAAAGTAATATGCATTTGTTATTATGTACTGTGTTTGCTGCTAATTTGCTCTATACCTGCCTGGTCCTTTTATGCTATGAAACAACTATACAAACATGACACTGACATATGTGTAGACTCTGAAAATAGTTTGAGAATGTAAAAGGGAAAGAATATTGAGAAACCATTTATTGAAGGAATAAGGGAAGGACCCCGTACACTAGAGAAGATGATATCTAAAGGACAATTACTAGACAAAGTAGACTTGTGACTCTTGGAAACTAAACAATCAGAACAATGTTTCAAATATAAACTTGTTTAAATGCTTATTTTTTTTATTAATAAATAAATTTTTAAAAGGAAATCTTGTAAATAACCCACCAAACACAAGATTGTCCTATTGTCTACAAGACATGAATCCCATTATAGTTGTCCAGTTCATTCTGACAAGACCTCCTGTGAATTTTATTATAGTCGTCTAGATCATTCCGATAGTTAATTGACCTCCTGTGAATTTTATTATAGCCGTCTAGATCATTCTGATAGCTTATCGTATCTCACTCATTCTCACAAGCGTTTAGTTCACTAAGTATTCAAATCTTTTATTATTTAAATTTTGTTTTTCATTCTTACTGAATTGAGAGATTTTGTTTTTCATTCTTACTGAATTGAGAGACTTGGAGTGTTAACCTTATAAGCCATTCTTTGATTCACTGCATCAAAATCTTTGAACCATCATAACAAACCGTGAATTCATCCTTTTCGATCATCATCTAGTTTCCGTTTTTCATTCTTACTGAATTGAGAGACTTGGAGTGTTAACCTTATAAGCCATTCTTTGATTCACTGCATCAAAATCTTTGAACCATCATAACAAACCGTGAATTCATCCTTTTCGATCATCATCTAGTTCCCGAGCAGAACCTTGACTTTGTCTATGATAATTGATTTATGATTCATGCGATCTCCGCGATCTAATGCTTCTTAACTTAATCGAATTGCTTTTGATAAAAATTTAGATATTCTTCGATCAAAGCACATATTTCCATCTCTTGATCATTTCCATCTAATTTAGAGTCAAACTCATTTCCATCCGATCTCTCAAAGGATGATAACTTCCAAAGATACTCGTTTCGCCATAGAACGATAAGCCATTGCAGCTGATGAAGCATCTTGGAATCCTCAGTCTCTTCTTCATGGGACAGACCATCAACTCTTAACAACTACTTTTTTCCTTCCTCTGCCGTCGAATTCTGTCAAACCTAGAGCAGATCGGGGAGCTTCTCAACTTCCTCCATTCCTTGAATCTACGTTGTATTTCCACCTAGGCGAACCTTCATTCAAACCTCCTCCACGCCTATACAGTTCGGACGAGAAGCGCTCCCCTACTTTAAACTCATGCATGCTAATATTAACTTATAAGGAGCCAACAAACTATTGAACGTGTATCAGATGGTTCAACAATAAAACTCCTAGGTTTTGGTGGAAAGGTTGACCCAGATAAAAGAAAGTCTACACAACACCAATTCAAGGAACAATGCTGTGTAAAAGGTAACCTCGCACAAAACAGACGCTCTTGATCCCGAAGGAATGGGAGGTAACCACATTCCTCCCGAACTTCGCCGTTATAGGAGGAGGAAAATGTGTGAAGAACATGCTTTTGCCCAGCCGTAGAAGAAACCCCCTATCCGCCCGCATCTTGGACTACAAGATCCCGAAGTCACAAGAGAAGCCTCTAAAGCTCTAGAATTATAACAGGACTATCGATCGAGACGACTACACCAACATATGGACAACCGACTATACTACTACCATGTCGATAGAGACGTGAAATGTAATAAGCTCTTTGCACTAATTTTAACCAAATATGCCATAACCTAGTATAAATCCCTTTCAGGGAAACAACTCGATTATTGCAAACATGGTCAACATTGAGAATGAAAAATATTGACAAAAAGGAATATTTGCTTTGTCCAATATTTGCAATAATCTGAATTGTTTTCCTTGAGAAATGGTTGTGATGATGATCATGATGAATGCATGGATGCAACAACCACAATCAAGATCACACAAAGCATACATGTTCAAAGGTTCGGATCACAAGCATGAAGTCAAGGGATAAGAACTAACAACCCACAAAGGCATGTACTGAGGTTTGTCTTTATTGTACCTGCAGAAAACCAAAAGGGTGCTAACAGAGGTGCCCGAAGTTAGCATCAATCTTTTGGGTATCATTGGTATGTTGGACTACTCCCCAACTGATAATTTCCTCAAGAGGACCTCATATGAGTGTAGTATTGCGTGACAACCACCTCAGGTTTACACCTGGATAGCTTTCGCACTACGTTCCTAAATTTGCTTGGATGGGTTAAGGGTTCTACGGTCCTCAGTATGATCAACTCAAGGTCGGAAACAATTCCATGATACGAATACTCGTCATGTCATTAGTAATCTGAGAGAGCCTAACCGAGTGGAGATTATCGACTTGATATCTCTTTGGACTACTCCGCCGCGTATCACTTTGAATATTTCTGTCCTATCATAAGTTCACTCAGATCCGGGTATAGAATCTATCTCCCTCATAGAGGATCACCAAACCAGAACAGAACAAGCAATAACAAACAAATCAAACAAAAGCAGTAAATAAATCAAAGTAGGCCGAATCCACTTAGGGTCTACTCCCCAGAAGAGTCGCCACTTTTCTATAGCGGTAAAATCATGAGTGTAAGCTATTAGTTAACTTAACTCAAAGTAAGTAGATTCACCACCGCGCCTTTATTTTATTCCAAATGGAAAAGGAAAAAAGAGCGAATAAATCCTAATGAATCTAAAAGCAAAAAGCTAAAAGAATCGAGCAGAGAACGGGTAAGGGGATAAGTTACAAATTGGGAAGATTTTACGCACCCAAAATGTCCGTGGTACTCCACAAGAGCCCTTTGAAATATTTATTACTTTTGGTTTGAAAATGGTTTGTTTAATAGAGATTGAAGAAATGAGAAAATAATTAATTTTTAATATTTTAATGTTTGAAGACATTCGTCTCATGCCTACGTACCCACGACGTGCAATGTGAGATCAAAACCCTGTAATTCATGATACAAATAGTGAAAATTTAATGTGTTGAATTAATTTTAAAATGTAAAGATAAGTTTCTATTCTTTAGCGAATAAGCTAGCAAATGGCCAAATAAAGGAAAAACTACCAACTCCATGAATGTCAAAGCAAATGGAAAGTGTCTTAGAATCTAAGTCCAAAACTCCAATTCCAATGCAAAGGATAGTAACCAATAGTCAAGATCAAGATCACAAGTTTTTTAGAGGTTTAATCCTTTATTAGTATTTTTGTGTACATGTGGACAAAAGAAAAAGTACAAGAATATAAATATAAACATAAACAATATGATGAATGGTATAGTATAATAAAAGCATAATAAAAAGAGATAAGGGAGCGAGAGATAAAAATAAAGAGGATAAGGTGCGAGAATGAATTACAATTTTATATAGTAATAGTATAATAATATTTACATAATAATGGTATGTTGAACTTAATCATCGACAACAAAAAAGTAACCAAGATACTTAGTACCAAAAATCGAAAGGCAACTGGTTCCGCTTAGTATCTTACACTATAATGATTAATCAAGGCGATTAGAACCAAATTCAATGAAGTTTGAAAGAATATTGTGAGGCTCAAAGCAACTACACATCAAACTTCACAAGTCTTGGATCTTAACGTAAGAAGATCAATCACTTTGGGATTACGCGACCAACACGAGGCCTGGTCCATGAAAGTGCAAGTATCTAATTGGATTTTTATTCCGAAGTAGGGACACATTTAGGTCTCTGTTAAGCGATCTCCGTGTAATTTATGGAGTAATTACCCTACAAATGAGGCCGGACAAAACCAATTAAGGTTAACGATGTTAGTGTTAATACATGCGAGATAAAAGATATGTAAATCGCCATCCGAACGCAATGCCACACAAAAATAAAGATGAATACCAAATTGAGTTACACTTATGGTATTCTTTCATCTTTAATTTCAATCACTCATCTTGGTGGATTGATGTATGAAAATATCTCACTAATTCAAAGTATCTTAAGTGAATTAAATAATTCACTTAAAGGTAGATTTGGACTAATGGATATTAACCACTCTAATCTACACCCAAATTCCATTGAAATTAAAGAGAAATCAATCCAAAAAATGTCTCCTAAGGTAAAAATAAGAAGGAGGAAGAAGAAGAAGCAAGAGGAACCAAAATCAAGTCTAAAATAAGCCAAAAATAGCTTCTAGAGCAGTGTTAATCGGTTAACCAATTGGTTAATCGGTTAACACAACAAAATTTCAAATTCTGGCGCAAAACAACATTGGTTAACCATTTTGTACTGAAATTGGTTAACCGATTAACACTGAACTAGTAGCAGAAAAATAGCCAAAATTCATCATGATCCTCTTTCAAAAACACTTCCAAAAACCATATGATCATGGACTGAATTGACACAAATTTTAAAGTTAAAAACCAGTGAAATCCCTGCAATCAAACAATAATTTATGATCCAAAGGATCAACAACCAAAGTAACCAAAGATCTACATCTTGAGTGTTGATGATGAAGGTAGAACCATGGAAAAAGTGAATTACCAAGAACACTCTTCAAATTGATCCAATATCAAGCTTGATCTACTAAAATTGATGAACAAAAAAGGAATAGGATGAAGGTTTAGCTCATAGTTGATCAAGAATTCAAGGTGAATTCTTTATAACTTTCAAAAAGAGGGAAAAATGAGCTTTGTTGATTTTGGGGTTTGGAAGGATATTTTGCAAGAGATTTGTTGGCTATCAAAAGCTTGAGAATTGAATTAGAAAATGCCTCTATTTAAAGAGTTTAGGTATGATAATTTGGTGGAATGAAGCTTACTTTGAAAATTCAAAATTTAGCTTTGGAAATTCAAATTTGGAGGGAAATGTAAAAGAATGGTGATTAGTGAGGGTTTATGGTGGGAAATGATCAAAGTGATATAGAGAATTAAGAGGGAAATGGATCTAAAAGATTACAAATGAGATCAATGGCTAAAGTGTGCTGAAATTGAATAAAATATTCAAATTTCGCACTAGTTAATCGGTTAACACATTGGTTAACCGATTAACGAAGCCAAATTTTGAATATTTTGTTTAATTTTGATTGCTTGTTTGTTTCGGCCCGACTCTTTTGTACGTCGAAGAAGGCATGGAAATAAACACATGAAACTTGGAATTCCTTGAATAAATCAATAAAAACTTGAGAAATCATTGATAAGATGAATTTGAATTGTTTGAAGATCAACTTCGACTTTTATCTGTGAAATTCATTCGAGCTGCGGGACTACTATTTTTTGGCAATTTTGACCTGAAAAAGGATTAAAAAAATAAAACAAAAAAATATTTTTTGATTTTAATTAATGGTTAGTAAACATAACCAAATAAAAAAAACAATGGTGATCCCCCATGAGGCATAGACCTGCAATAAAAAAGGATAGGCGAACCAGTGTGTGAACTTGTTTGTATGCAAGATGCAAATGAGATGCGAAAAATATTAGGGTAAAAAATTAGGGTATGACACCCCTTCAGTTGATTAGTAGAGGAAGGGTGGATTTGATTATGCTATTGAATTCACTTTCTTTTCGCTACTTTTCAAGTGCAAAATGTCTAATGACCATGACTATATGTTTGAGGAGGATCTCTTCAAGGAAAGTACATTGACCTCCAACAGTGTTGGTGAGACCACTTCCGAGCTGAATGACGAGAACCAACCTAAGGAAGTGGTCATTCTAGAAGCCTGGGTTGCCCGAGAGCCTTTGAACATTCGGTCGGTCTTTTCTTTGACCCTTGTGGGTGCCACCACGTCGACCGGGGATCCAATGGATTGGCATGTTGTGTCTCCTAGAGACGAAGATAGAATATGATCTCATTACGGAGGAGCTCACTTTGCTATGTATGAGTACATTTTCAAGGAGCTTAAATTCAAACTCCCCTTTATTGACTTCTAGGTGTCCATGTTCGGGCATTTGGATTTGGCATTGTCCCAGTTACATATGAACTCCTTCACCTTCCTTAAGGTGTTCAAGCTGACTTGTGACTACCTGATGGTTGACGCTACTCTTCTCCTGTTCTTCCATGTCTTCAACATCCAAAGGCAACTCGTGCAAGGACGATTTGGATGGATGTCATTCAATCAGAAGAAAAATATTTTCAAGGCTTTCTCAGAGTCGATCAAGAATTTCAAAGATCACTACTACTTGGTGGAGCCCATGTCGGACAGAGCGAGGGACTCTGCATACACTTGGGAGGATGATGTTGACGAGGATGGGAATCCGGTGGTCGACGAGTTGGGAAGGAAAGTCCCTTTCCTGATGTTGAAGTTACACTTCTCCTGGATTCACAATCATTTCTTTAGGAGGAAAGACGAGTATCCGACCATTGTGTCGGAGATGAGTGACGAGGATGAGGGTAGCTACGAGGAGCTGGCCAAATTTGATGTTTGATTTAACTTGATCTAATGTGTGGACAAGTCGGGGCAGACTATTCTGGTCAATGATGGGGTCCAGATGGTGGAGCCTCAATATATATGTGGCCAGGCTCCCCGCGTGTTCAACGAGGAAAGAGGCCCTTGAATATTTGGTTAGATTAGATTTTAATCTTTTGTCTGCTTATTAATTTTCTGCCCGTGTTTTTTTCCTATTAACGTGCTTGTAGAAGCAAGCTTTTCAAATCATATTTTGATGATAACAAAAAATCCATTAAGTCTTGAAAGCAAGCAAAAAGGATCGTTCAAGCTTCACTCAAAAAATCTTCATAAAGAAAAGGTTTCTCATTGGAAGGTATAATTCATTTCTCATGAACCAATAATGTTTATTAAGTGTTCAACTTAGGATGCACTCACACTTTCTATTGTCTAAAACAAATCATTGTGCATGCCTTGTTACTGATCTTAAATCTTAAAAGATTTTTTCTGATTTTTGATCAAGTAACCGGTTACTGTGTAGGTAGTAACCCGTTACTTCAGCCCTTTTCTGAAAAATATTTTATATGTTACTTCAAATTTTAAAATTATGTCTCTTGTTTTTCAAATTGAAATGAGACATCTCTTCATATTTTATACCTTTTCCAAGAGGTATCTTGTATCATATTTAAACTATTTTGTACATAATTTTTGGGACACCTCCTACACAATTTTCATGAAACATTTTTCTTACTAAAAAATATCAAACTTTCTAAAGTGCACTAAATTCAATTTTCATACACTTTAGTGAACACTGATATCCATTGTTTGTGAGTGAGAAATATAAAAGGAGAAGATCAACATTGCTTGATATCACAAGACTTCAACATTTCTACATTTCATCTTATTCAAAGAATTGTTTCTTGTTTTGACTTGTGATCCAAGATTGTTGGACACAAGGGTTAGTGTTTGCAAGAGGATTGTTCTTGTATACTATTTGATGTATAGTTGTTAGATAGTAGGCCTCACCGGTTTATGGTGCGATAGGTTGTACAATCTAAAACTATAGTGAAAATCTCTTATGAGGTGTAAGGGGAGTGGATGTACATTCGGATTGTGAAGGGAACCAGGATAAATCTCTGTGTTGTTTTACTTTCTGCTTTACCGTTTTCATATCTTAGACACTTAGACGATAAAAATCCATCCAACGATAAAATAACCGAGAAACTTTTATAAAGCCTAATTCACCCCTTCTTAGGCTATCTCTGAAACTACAATTGGCATCAGAGAAAGTTATAGGTAACT
This sequence comes from Lathyrus aphaca, assembly GCA_963966055.1. NCBI lineage: Eukaryota > Viridiplantae > Streptophyta > Magnoliopsida > Fabales > Fabaceae > Lathyrus > Lathyrus aphaca. The sequence goes on along the minus strand of OZ014521.1, from coordinate 318,540,498 downwards.
TGTTCCTAGAGATCCAACATGGCTTCCACAAGTACAAATCCGGTTTTCAAAGACGGTGGAAGTAGCAACAAGCCCTCACTCTTCTCCGGGGAATATTTCGATTTCTTGAAAATCAGAATGAAAGCACATCTTGAAGCCCAAGGAAAAGGTATATGGGAAGCAATCGAAGAAGGTCCACACAATCCAGTAAATATGATCAATGGTGTTGGAACCGCGAAGTTGAAAAGCACATATGATGAAGACGATAAGAAAACGATTCTAAATGAGAATAAGGCAATCAACATACTCCAAAGAACTCTTAGTATGGATGAGTTCTTCCGTGTATCTCAATATAAATCGACAAAGGAGATTTGGGACACCTTGGTAGAAACACATGAAGGAACCACCAAAGTGAAGAGATCAAGGCTAAACACTTTAAGTCAAGAATATGAAATGTTTCGCATGCAGCCTGGTGAATCTATTGTTGCCTTGCAAAAGAGATTCGTTCATCTAACAAATCACTTGATTGCTCTCGGGAAAACCTTCACCAATGATGATCTCAACTTGAAAGTTCTAAGATCCTTGACAAGGGAATGACAACCGAAAGTGACCGCTATTTCGGAAAAAGAAGAGTCTCTCAATGATGACATCCGCGTCCTTATTTGCTAAACTTCAAGAGCATGAATTGGAACTTGGAAGGCTCGAGAAGCATGAAAGTCAAGAGAAGAAGTCCAAGGGAATTGCCTTAAAGGTTGATACTAAGGATGACAAAGATGATGAGACTTCCGAAGATGAGAATTTCATGCTTCTTGTAAAGAAGCTTGGTAAGTTTTTTAATAAAAATAAAAATTCCTCTTATCCTAAAAAGAATAAACATTTCAGGAAAAAGGATACATCCACATCGATTTAAGAAGTCACATGTTACGAATGTGGGAAGCAAGGTCACATAAAGCCGAATTGTCCGAAACTTGCAAAGAAAGGAGGATTCAAAGGCAATAAGGATTTCAAGAATAAGAAAGCCTATGTTACTTGGGACGATAATGAGATAAGTTCCTCGTCGGAATCGGAAAGCGATGAATGTGCAAATATGACTCTTATGGATTCACATCACTCTGATGAAGAAATCGATGAGGTTAGTAGAAATTTTTCAATCTATGAGAATGATGCACAAGAAGTTATAGATGAACTTCTAAAAGAATGCAAGACTTTGTATAAAAGCATTTCATCCCAAAAGAAAAGAATTTCATCTTTAGAAGAACAAAATACCGCACTTGAAAAATATATTGAAAGTGAAAAACAAAAATTGATGGATGAAAAACAAAGTCTTGTATGCAAAAATTGTGAGTCCTTATCCTTTCAAATTGTTCAACTTAAAAGAGTTTTAGAAATATATGAAAAATGTCAAATTGGCTTGGAGGAAATTCTTAGGCACCAAAGATATCCTAATGATAAAAGTGGTTTAGGATATTCTAAGTTTTCCAAACCAAGCACAAATAAGACCATTTTTATGAAACCAAGTGAACAAGTTGTTAAGGAAAAGGCAACCAATTCTAAAAGTATGCATCAAAGTCATAAAAAGAAAAGAATTGTTAAGAAAAAGAGTTATGTTCATAGATATAAAATTCACTTTCAACCTACTTGTTTTTATTGTGGAATCAAAGGCCACACACCTAATGCTTGCTATGTGCGCAACATTGGCGTTGCTAAAGGGCATTATGTGTGGGTTTAAAAGGGTACTAACTATCAAGGACCCAAAGCAATTTGGGTACCTAACAATACTTGATTTTGTTTTGTAGGTATGCTTGAAGACAACTTCTAATCAATGGTATCTTGATAGCGGTTGTTCAAAGCATATGACGGGCAACATCAACAAATTTTCAAGTCTATCTTTAAAGGCCAAAGGAAACGTTACTTACGGTGATGATAATAAAGGAAATATTCTTGGAGTAGGAACCATTGGTGCATCTCCATTTACAATCATCGAAGACGTTCTTTATGTGGAAGGCCTTAAACACAACCTACTTAGCATAAGTCAATTGTGTGACAAAAGGTTCCGAATCAACTTCGCAAAGGATGCATGTTTGATAGAACATGAAGTCACCCATGACATCTTTCTAAAAGGTAAAAGATTTAATAATATTTTTATGATTTATTTTGATGACTCTTCCTTGAAGGTAAAATGCTTAATGGCGAACAACAACGAGGCGTGGCTATGGCATAAAAGGTTTGTTCACATTCACATGGAGCACTTAAACAAGTTGATAAAGCATGACCTAGTTGTTGGTCTTCCAAAGATAAAGTTCATCAAGGATAAGTTATGCGATGCTTGCCAAAAAGGGAAGCAAACCAAGACAAATTTAAAATCCAAGAAAGTAGTGTCCACATCTAGGCCACTACAATTGTTACATATGGATCTCTTCGGTCCATCAAGAATGAAAAGCTTCGGAGGTAATATTTATTCTTTAGTTATTGTTGATGATTTCTCTCGATATACATGGACATTGTTTTTAGTGTAGAAAAGTGATGCCTTCAAAGCATTCAAGAAGTATGCAAAGCAAATACAAAACGAGAAGTCACTTACTATAGCCTCCATTATAAGCGACCATGGTGGAGAATTCCAAAACACATCTTTTGAATATTTTTGTGAAGAGCATGGAATCTCTCACAACTTTTCCGCACCAAGGACTCCTCAACAAAACAGTGTCGTAGAAAGGAAGAATAGTGCATTGGTGGAGCTTGCAAGAACAATGCTTAGCGACTCAAATCTCCCTAAGTATTTTTGGGCGGATGCGGTTAGCACAACTTGTTTCGTAAGCAACCGTGTCAACATTTGACCAATTCTCAAGAAGACTCCGTATGAGTTGTTCAAGGGTAGGAAACCGAACATATCATTCTTTCACATTTTCAAATGAAAATGTTTCGTTCTCAACAATGACAAGGACAATCTCAGTAAGTTTGATGAGAAGTCCGACGAAGGTATATTCCTTGGTTATTCCCTCTCTAGTGAAGCTTTTAGAATTTTTAATAAAAGAACTCTTACTATTGAAGAATCCATTCATGTTTCGTTTGATGAGACTAACCCCTCGAAAAAGGATAATATTATTGTGGATGATGATGATGATATAGTAGATTCCTCACAACAACAAAAGGAGATGTCAAAGGATCAAGCAATACCACAAGAAGATGACTCACCAATTATTGAAGAACATCAAGATCTTCCAAAGGAATGAATAACTCATAGAGATCATCCGATATATAAAGTTATTGGTGATATTAGCCAAGGCGTTGCAACACGACTAAATCTCAAGGATGCTTGTCTCAACATGGCTTTTGTATCTCAAATTGAACCAACCAAAATCGATGAAGCCTTAGCCGACAATCAATGGATAGTAGCGATGAAATAAGAACTCAACCAATTTGAAAGAAATCAAGTTTGGAATCTCGTACCAAGGCCGAACAACAAACACATCATAGGAACGAGATGGGTGTTCAAGAACAAACTTGACGAGAATGGGATCATAGGTCGTAACAAAGCAATATTAGTCGCACAAGGATACAACCAAGAAGAAGGAATTAATTTTGATGAAACGTTCACTCTGATAGCAAGGTTAGAAGCAATTATATTATTACTTGCTTATGCTTATTCTATGAATTTTCAGTTGTACCAGATGGATGTCAAAAGCGCTTTCCTGAATGGCTACATCAATGAAGAAGTCTATGTCAAACAACCTCCGGGTTTTGAAGGCTTCAAGAATCCCTCTCATGTCTACAAGTTGAAGAAGGCTCTTTATGATTTAAAGCAAGCACCAAGAGCGTGGTATGACCGCCTCAACAACTTTCTATGTGAAAAGGGATTTGTAAAAGGAAGGGTTGACAAGACCTTGTTCATAAAGAAGTTCAAGGGTAACACCTTATTGGTTCAAGTCTATGTCGACGACATCATCTTCAGTTCAACAAACAAAGATCTTTGCGAAGAATTTTCACTTATGATGCAAGGAGAATTCGAGATGTCCATGATGGAAAAAATGAACTATTTCCTTGGACTACAAATCAAGTAAACAAATGATGGCATCTTCATCAACCAATCCAAGTATTGCAAGGAATTATTGAAAAGATTTGATATGGATAGTTGCAAGGTGATGTCCACTCCTATGGGATTCGGAACGTACGTTGATCAAGATGAATCCGACACTTCAATTGATATCACAAAGTATCAAGGTATGATCGGTTCATTATTATATTTGACGGCAAGCCGTCCTGACATTATGTTTAGTGTATGTTTGTGTGCACGCTTTCAAGAAAATCCAAAGGAATCGCATCTCACTGTCGTGAAAAGGATTATGAAGTATCTCAAAGGAACAACGAACGTCAGACTATGGTATCCAAAAGGTAGTACATGTTCTTTGATAGGTTATTCTGACGCTGATTATGCAGGATGTAAGACCGATAGAAAAATCACAAGCAATACTTGTCACATTCTCGGGAATGAACTAGTGTCGTGGGCATGTAAGAAGCAAGGGCTTAAATTCAATTTTCATACACCTTAGTGAACACTGATATCCATTGTTTGTGAGTGAGAAATATAAAAGGAGAAGATCAACATTGCTTGATATCATAAGACTTCAACATTTCTACATTTCATATTATTCAAAGAATTATTTCTTGTATTGACTTGTGATCCAGGATTATTGGACACAAGGGTTAGTGTTTGCAAGAGGATTGTTCTTGCACACTGTTTGATGTATATTTGTTAGATAGTAGGCCACACCGGTTTATGGTGCGATAGGTTGTACAATCTAAAACTATAGTGAAAATCTCTTACGAGGTGTAAGAGGAATGGATGTACCTTCGGATTGTGAAGGGAACCAGGATAAATCTCTGTGTCATTTTACTTTCTGCTTTACCGCTTTCATATCTTAGACACTTAGACGATTAAAATCCAACCACCAATAAAATAATTGAGAAAATTTTATAAAGCCTAATTCACCCCCCTCTTAGGCTATCTCTGAAACTACAATGCTCCCTTGTTTCCTTTGCAGGTGCAATATCTATGCCCCATAATCGTGTGATCAAGAATGTTTCTCTCAAAAAAGGGAAGGAGGTAACTCAAACGAGGTTGCTAACAACGATGGGTACTGGGGCAGGGACCTTTTCAAATTCCTTGCTTATCGAGCATTGTTCTCCATTGTCTCAAAGGGAAAAAAGGGCGAGGACTGAAGAGGTCGTTCTGGACCTGACTGCTGACCCTCCAAGGAAAAGTATGAGGTTCCCCCGTGTTTCCTAAATCATAAATTCTTCTAGGAGACTGCCCTGCAGGTTCAACGAGAAGAGTCTCTCCATTTGGAGGAGATGGACAAACAAAGAAAGAGAATGTACCTTGCCCATGATGCTATTGCGGTTATTAGGGGTAGTGGCCATGGCTTCTTTGTATACTGAGGGAACTTCAGCCCACGAGCTTGAAGTTAGGTGTAAACACCCCAAATTTGCCCTCACCCATTCACACCATGGCTTGTGATCTTTTCATATGCATAAGTTCAATCATAGCATCTCATTTCACATTTGTGATTCACTACATTGATCCTAAGTCATCTGCATCTAGGGTTTGTGATCTGAGCAATCCAAGAGCCATTTGAGCCACTACAAAGGTCATCAATCACTTCAAAGGGGTCCATGTATGTTCAAGCATCATATTATATCCTCTCAAAGTCAAGAATGTCAAAAAATCACAAGAACTGAGATTGACATGGAAGCAGAGCCAGGTTTGACTGCATAGATGACCTAGAATTAGGGTTTTGGTTTCAAAGGCCATAACTCCAAATGTTTTGGTCATTCTTGTTTCTATTGGTCTCTATATGGTATAGGGATCATTAATATCAATTTTCATGAAGAAATTCAATGGGGAAGGCATCTGATCAAGAGTTGACTTTTTGAGCAAGTCAGTGCAAAATCAGGGCATCTGAGGCCCTCAATGACCCAACCAAAGGGTGTTCTTCATCATTTTGATTATGTATGATCTTTATTTGATCATAGAAGATGTTAGAAGTTCACAAAATTGAAGAATTTCAAGCCATTTGCAAAGTTGAATTTTTGGGAAAATGACTTGTAATGGAAACTTGCCATTTTGGGAAACTTTTTCAACCCTTGCTTTTTGATTCAAAAATGCTTCAAATGAGAAAACTTTGGTCATGAAAGTGGTAGAATGGAACATTCCCTTTTCAAAAGGTACAAGAACTTGTCCTAATTCATTTTGGATCAAAAGTTATGGCTTGTCAAAATTGGGAAAAATCACATAATTTCAAGTTTTCTACCAAAGAGGCAAAGTTGCAAAATCCCTTGCCAAGGCAAATTGAGACCTCAAATGGACTTCTAATCTTCACACAAACATGAACCAATGTCTAAAAGTCAGATTGCATCAAAAGTTCACTCATTTTCATGACTTGTGGATCAAGAAACTTCAAAAGGGCCAAAGTTGATCAAAGTTGCAAAACCTCACTCAAACCCTAATCCATGAGCTGGCTGACTTCAAAGTTGATCCTATGGTTCTCCTCACTTCTTGCTGTGCAGGACACCCCTCTTGTCCTTGGCTAGCCATGAGCCCATACCTCTCTTACACAAAGCTTGACTTTTTTGCAAAAGACCCATACCAATCACAATAGGGCACAACCACTCTTCTGACCTACCCAAGATTGATAAGTGGACCAAATACATCACAACACACCACACAACTCATGCTGAAGCTCTCAAAAAGCCATAGTTCCAAGTTTATGCCTCATATGCATTTTGCTTCGAATCACACAACACAACCTTCAAACACAAAAACAAACTTCACCATTAATCTCAGCATGTTCCACTGATCACAAACCAACCATTGAAACAACCCAAAACCTCACACAAACCAAACACGATTTCCTCACTTCACTGAACAGAACTTGCTCAATCTCACAAACCAGCCATTTTTAACTCCAATCAAGCCTTGCAAACTTCTCAGGGGGATCATTGGAGGTGATTGGAAGCAAAGAGCTGGCCAGAGAGTTGCAAACTGAGAAAGCTCAAGCTCAGGTACCTCATGAACTTTTTTTCCAGAAATGAAAATTTAAGTTTCTAGATTGTTCCTTATGTCTTGCTGATCATCCAGATGTTCTTACTTTTTGAAATGGTTAATATTTGAGTGTGTACTGGTTGTCTGAAACTTTTGCCATTTTGCAAGTTTTGATTCGAATCTTGTTTTGTAGGTCATAGAAATTTGTTTTGAGGTGGGGTTTGGATTCAGGGAGTTTAGAAGGTTTGATCTGGAGCGTTAGAGCTCCAGAAATGGCCTAGGGAGAGAGTTCCATCTTTCGTATCGCCGGAGAAGATGACCGGAACCACTGTTCCGGTCATCTGAAACTGATTAAATTAGGGTTAGGATTTAGCTGAGTTTGAATGCTAGCCTTTGGATCCAACTTCCCGCGCGCTGTGAACGACCCAGATCCTTTTATTTAGCCCTAATCCAGTCATTAACTTTAATTAATTAGGATTAAAATTTGAATTTCCCAGAATCAATCACAGCCACTCAAACGCGCGCCAGTCATTTCCCGCATGTCCAATTTGAATCTCAGCCTTAGATCTTGCATACTTTCCATTTAATTTCATTTTTATTCTATTTTTATTCATTTAACTTCCATATTTATTTTAAAATAGTTAGAAAAATCCCAAAAATATTTCCTTTTGCATTTTTGTTTCAAATATTTTTCTCAATCAGAAAATATTTTTATTTTTATTTTTTGCATTAAAAATTATTTTTAAATCATTTAAAAGTTTATTTTTAATTAATTAATGAAAATTAATTAATTAAAAATACTTTTAGGTATTTAAAAATCACAAAAAAATTCACATAGCATTTAGAAACATTTAGAAACATTGTCCAACTCTCAAACCAAATTTCTTTTTTGATCTTGATCCCTTTTGATAATTTTCAATGGAATTAAATTCATTTTGAGGTAATATTTTGGTTCAAACTCCAAAAATTCATTTCTGCCTAACCATTGAGAGTTGGATCATGATTCTTTTTGCATTGCATCTTGTATAGCATGTAGTTTATAGGATAAATTTGGCATGAATTGATCTTGCATCTTCATTTTGTTTTGCATTTTTCTTGGCAAGGTACCTTAAAACCCTAGCAATCTTAGGAAATCCATAACTTTCAATAGGTTAAGGGTTGGATCCCCTCCTTTGGGCAGTGAGTTTGTATAGGTCTAGGGTATCTTTGATTGCATTTTCAATTTTTTATCATGATGTTTGCTTCTGATTTTGAATTTTGTTTTGTGTGTTGATCATAAACCCTAATTTATGCCTTCCTTTGCATCCATCTTCCATTAGCTTGCATACCATGACTTTCCATGACATTTTGTGCATCCATTTGATTCATAATACATCTTAGGACATATTAGAATCATGTTTGATCATTGCATCTTTCATTTTCCATGTTATATGTCTCTTGCATTCCATAACTTTTCATGAACATCCATGGTTCAAAACATGTTTCTTTTGCATCCATATGTTTATATGATCATTCTAATGCCTTGCCTCATGTTTGCATCATCTCTTAGCATCATTAACATCATAATTATGCTTCTGGTTTTGGTTTGCATCATGGCATTGCATCTCATTTTGCATTGCATTTCATTTCTTTTGCTAACTTTTCAGGTGGTAAGTTGTTTGAGAAGTGAATTTGCCTTCACTTCTCACATTCTCTTTTCATCTCTTTCATACTTCCTTTGCTGCATTTTACCTTGTGCTTTGGATTGAGCTTGCTCATTCTTGTTCATCTTACTTTCTTTCTTCAAGCAACTTGTCTTCTTAAGTGAAGCAAGTTGTTTTGCTTCTCTTTGCTCCTTTCATCTGCTTCTCTCCTTGGTGGTTTCTTGAAGATTTCTTTCTTAAACCTCACAAACCCTAGAAATGACCAAGCATGATAATAATAAGGGTTTGATTAGTCCCCAACTTAGCTTTTACCTTTGTGTCTCTTTGAGTCTTCTCTTCTCATCTCATAATCAAGGACTAAACCCTAAAGGCTTTAAGGCTTTGTGATTAAGCTTATGCCTGCATCCTTCTATTAGGATGGAGTGTATAACTTTAATCCTAAGTGTTAAACCCTTAATGTGGTTAAATCCTTTAATCAAATCACTTAATAATCATCAAGACATCAAGCTTGTAACTTGGGCCTTGCATTAGGGTTCTAATTCTTCCTTAATTGGTTAAGAAGGACTAACCCTAGTGTTAATGGACAAGTCCCCCTCAAGTTGTCTTACAAACCATAAAATCCATTTCTTAACCTTATCATTAACTAAAATCCATCTAATAAAGGCTTTGTTTTGTCATGAGGTTAATCCCTAATCATGGATTAAGTTGAGGAGTCTTCCTCAGCTTAAACATTCTCATCTACTATCCTTCTATTAGGATGGTGTAATGAGTCTGTTTAATCCCTGATTATGGCTTAGTCTCATTACTTAACACTAAACAAAAACAACAAAAACATCTAAATAATCACAAGTAGGTTAATGATCTTAATCCTACACCATGGTGATTAAGTGTGAGATACTGACTTCACACTTATTCTCATTACCCCTAATCAGAGGGAGGATGTGATGAGTTTACTAACCCATTGGTTTAGGCTCAAGCTCATTAACTTATGACAAACTCTCAAAAGCAATAAAAGACTGAAAACTCAAAAACAAACAATAATCGTCTCTTCCGGGATTCTTTTCTCATCTCATTCATTCATAAACGAGAACTCGCTTCTTCCGTCTAATGCAAGACAGTTTGCACCTGAGCCAGACAGGTCATACACTTGAGCATAGGCAAGCAAGCAGTTCACAAGTCAATTTACCTTTCAGTCTCTTTGGGTCGAACTACGGTGTTCTGACTTCCTCATTGCACGAGAGGATACGTAGGCATAACTTAACAGTTATCGAACAAAAGTCTCTGTATATTCCCCCTCCTTCCAACATTATTCTTTTAGCCTCATGTCTTGAGCTTCACACTCCTATTCCAGCACTGACACTTCACATATTTCATTTCACTTTCTTCCAGCACTGACACTTGCATTCTTTTCCAGCTTTGACACACAAATTGCACTGACACTACCCCTTTAAAACACAAATCTTTTAAGCGTGGATCCCGTCGAGTACGGCGGAAAATCTGGGTGCTAATACCTTCCCAGGTTGTAACCAACCCCCTTTCTCAGTCTCTCTGGTTCGCAACCGTCTTGTCCACATCTTTCTAGGTTTATGCAGCATTACCTTTCCTCCGGGATAAAAATGCCTAGCTGGCGGCTCTTGTCTTCTGAGTTCACCCCTGTGTGTACTCTCCTCTTTCGCCGGCCGTTCGCGTCTGTACCCCTTCTGACCAGGTGTCATTTGGTGGGAGTGACATTAGGCAGCTCAAGTCCTCCTTGTTTATGGCTGAGGAACAACTTCGAAAAGCCTCCGAAGACAAGAAGAAGCAGACCGACAAGATCAAGGAATTGGATGAAGCCCTGAGTGCTGAAGAATCGAAGAGGAAAGCTACTGAGGAGCTGGTTACTAGGATGCGGTTGGGCACGACCCATGATGATGAAGAAAACAAGGAGAAAAAGCAGTTGCAGACCAGGGAAGAGCTGATTGAAAAATTCGACTAAGCCGTGGAAGACTTGCAGGTGGTGTTCGCTGATTCTTTCGACAACACTGTGGCCCAACTGAGGGTGGTAAACCCCATTATTGAGTTTTAAGTCTCAGGGATAAACTATCTACACAAAGTAATTGATGAAGCTATCTTTGTGCCCGAGTTTCCGTGCAAGAAGCCAGAGGGGGACCATGATGGGGTGCGATACTCTAAATTTTGACCCTAAGATAAATGCCTCATCAGAAGAAGTCCACTGACCAAAGGACTGTGTCAGACTGGTTTGAACAATATCCCTGCAATGGATCAGGATTCTCGAGTCCCTTATAGGATTCATGAAAAGGACCAATCATTAATACTTAAGATTTTCAACCTTTCAATAATTACAAACGGTTAAGGAATCTTAAATGATGGAAAATCATTCAAAGACTGTACATAAATTCTAGTGATCTGGGCCCCGAGCCATCAAAATCACCAATTAGGGTTTCAGTCAACTGAGCCCTCCAGATGCCAAGGCCTCCATACATCATTAAGAATTTTGACATGACTTTGGCAAGCCATTTACAAGTACAAAATGTGCAGAGTTCAAGGGTTCCAAGATTAGGGTTTCACAGTGCCCAAATTAGGGTTTCTGACTAATTGAGGATCCCAAAACCAAGATTTTCATATGGACAAGATCCTATACCATATGAAATGGTTTAATTAGTTCATGTAAACCATGGAAGTCCATTCATAAGGTCAAAATACCTCAGAGGATGTCCATGACTAGTGTTAACATTTGAAACCACCGTTTCTAGCTGATTAACTGTAATCTCCTCAGGCACGTAAGCTGCGTGCAAGACCTTGAGCAATTCATTCCGATGAGCCTCGGAACACATGAGCAATGATAGAATAGAGATTTTGGAGGGTGTCTGATGGAGCTGGTCCATAACCTTGTAGTCACTCTTCTTGATAATTCTCATGAACTCGTCCACATCCTGATCAAAGGATGTCTTTTGAGTTTCCTTGGAAATTGGTTCTTCAGGCACCACACTCTTGCCTCTAGCTTTGGCAGCAGCTTCTGCTTCAGCATTAACTCTTGGGAATTGTGAGGCAAAGAGACGTCCGCTTTGAGTGAAGCCTCCGCCTCCCCCGACATTATCAATATGTGGTGTAGAAGTGTCAAGAGTGACTTTCTTTCCGTTGCAATAAAGATCTGAGCCGTAATGCCAAGGAACGACACTGCTGCTATCATATGGAACTGGTCCAGGTACCGTGATGGTTACCGAAATAATTGTTGTGGAAGAAGGAATGGTGACAGTCTGTGGGTCATAATAGATTGTAATAGGAAGTCTGATTGGAGATAATGCTGGTGCAAGAATTTGTTGATGTGATTGTTGATGTTGCTGGAAGTTGTTGGAAGAATCCAAGACATGAACTGTTGCCGGATCATAGTAAATGGTGACCACTGAGACGTCTTCACTGATGGTTGATGTTGTTGTAGAAGATGCTACTGAACTGATGTCTGTTGAAGTTGAAGAAGGGAAGTTTGTTGATGTTGTAGAAGAATCTGTTGGAATGATTGTTGGTGAAGTTGTAGGAGGGATGTCTGTTGATGTTGTAGAAGAGATGTTTGTTGAAGTTGTAAAAGTCGGAACCGTTGAAGTGATCTGTAGAATTCCTTCCCTGATAAGACTGTTGATACCCTTTCTTAATTCTGCACAACCATTGGCAGAAATCTTGCAAGCTTCACAAAAGGCCTCACAACCTGGAAACACTTGGCACTTCAAAAGCTGAGCTTTAACTTCGTACAGTGTTCTGACTTCCTCACAAGTCAATTTACCTTTCAGTCTCTTTGGGTCGAACTACGGTGTTCTGACTTCCTCATTGCACGAGAGGATACGTAGGCATAACTTAACAGTTATCGAACAAAAGTCTCTGTATATTCCCCCTCCTTCCAGCATTATTCTTTTAGCCTCATGTCTTGAGCTTCACACTCCTATTCCAGCACTGACACTTCACATATTTCATTTCACTTTCTTCCAGCACTGACACTTGCATTCTTTTCCAGCTTTGACACACAAATTGCACTGACACTACCCCTTTAAAACACAAATCTTTTAAGCGTGGATCCCGTCGAGTACGACGGACAATCTGGGTGCTAATACCTTCCCAGGTTGTAACCAACCCCCTTTCTCAGTCTCTCTGGTTCGCAACCGTCTTGTCCATATCTTTCTAGGTTTATGCAGCATTACCTTTCCTCCGGGATAAAAATGCCTAGCTGGCGACTCTTTTCTTGTCTTCTGAGTTCACCCCTGTGTGTACTCTCCTCTTTCGCCGACCGTTCGCGTCTGTACCCCTTCTGACCTGAGGTGTCATTTGGTGGGAGCGACAGCTTGGCGACTCTGCTGGGGAACCTTGTACTGTAACCAGGGCTTCTGGTTCTTTTTGTGGGTTCCTCCTAGCGCTTGTTTGATTTGTGTTTACTGGGGTGTTATGTGCAAATTGTGTTTGTATATTTGCTTTATTTATTGCTTTATGTACAGTTATTTATTGCTTTCTTTATAGCTTTATATACATCATACTGTCATACTATTATCTGGCTGGATCTGGTTTTTGTTTTGGTGGGTGGGGTTCATTGAGAGTTTAAGGTCCTATACCTGGGACCTGAGTGACACCTAGGCTAGAGTGGTTCATGTTCTTTCCCATTCCATTTCGGTCTGGTGCGGGAATATGAAACACGGTTCAGATGTGGGTTTCTTCTTGAGAACTTTGTGCTACAGATTTCCTGTAGTGCTAGGGCTATCTGGGAAGCCTGCTAAGTCTGGATGACCTTTACTATGACCTTCAGAAACTGAGGAGAATTAGAGGAGGGTCTTTTATGGTTATTGTAAACACTGTACCTCCGGGTTAGAAGTGTTTACACTTCTCATAACTGATCCAAGTCTGAGGATCCTTGTTTTAGAACATCACCTGTGAGGGGGTTGGGCCGTTTACAGGTTTGCAAGAACCCTTGGCCACATCATACCCTGTTACTTGTTATGGTTCAAGAATACTCCACTTTGGACAGTTCTTGTGATTTAACCCTGGACATGTGACTCTTTATTTGAGTCCCCCACCTTGGTTACTGGACTTCTGAACCTCCATCTGGACTTCTTGAACATACATGGACCTTTATATCAAGGCAATAATCAGATCCAACTTGATCACAAACCCTTGCATATCATTTGCATACATCATCATTGCATCATTTAACATTTGTTTATTTGTTTTTCAGGGTATCCATATCACATCTGGATTGGTTTTGACCCCTTCATCTACATAGACCCTTGTTTCATCAGCTATCTGCTTCAACTATCTTCATCAGTGGTTTGCTTCAGTTACCTTCATCCTCAGCCTATCAGTGGCTCATCTCCAGTACCAGTCTTCATCATCAGCATCTGCTTTCAGCTCTTCATCAGTAGTCATGGCACCCAAGAAGACCAACATTTCATACCACTTCTTTGAGCCTGTGCTGGCTGGCATCAGGCAGATCCAGGCACTTATCACTCCAGACCACATCCCATTATTCAGAGAGCATTATGGAGGCATCCTTGATATGGTTATGGACTTGGACCCTTCTCAGAGGAGTTTGATTAACACCTTCCTACAGTTTTATGATCCTCCTTTGAGATGCTTCACTTTCCAGAACTTTCAGTTGGGACCTCTGCTAGAGGAATTTTCATCACTGATTGGAGTGCCTATTAGGGGTGGAATTCCCTTCAACCCTAAGATGGTTTCTCTCAGCAATGGAGAAGTGGCAAAAGCACTACACCTGGAGCCTATTCTGATTGAGTTGAACATGACCACAAAGGCTGGAATTCCTGGCCTACACCCGAACTTTCTAACTTCTCAGGCCATCCTGAAGGCCTCCTTGGGAGAATGGAAGGTAGTTTGTGCATTGTTAGCCCTCAGTATATATGGGGTTATACTATTTGCAGATGAGCCCAAGTTTATCAGCAAGAATGCTATTCATCTCTTCCTTTTGAGGAACCCAGTGCCCACCTTGCTGGGAGATTTCTATTATTCTGTTCACCAAAGGAATGAGAAGCAGAAGGGGAGGTTGGTGAGGTGTTGTGCTCCCCTGTTTCATACCTGGCTGCTTAGACACTTACCCAAGACTGATGCTTTCTTGAACCCTCACCAATAGAAGAATTGGGCTAGGAGACTTATTGCTTTAACTTCAGATGACATCAGATGGTGCACCCAGAGCACCAAAGGCAGGGACATAATTACTAGCTGTGGGCAGTTCCCCAATGTACCTCTGGTAGGAGTGAAGGGTTGCATCAATTACAATCCTTTGCTGTTCAAGAGACAATTGGGCTATGCTTTGGTTCACCCTCCTAAAGTGCAAGACTTGGCTGAAACCCTGTATTGTGAGATAAAGCCTAATCTAGCTGTTGTCAGACAAGCATCCTGGGCTTGGGACAATATCCAGACCAAGGGGATGGCCATTCTTGGGAGATGCAATAATGTGGCCTCAGCTCAGTATTATGAATGGTCTCATGCTAGGGCTCAGATTTCTGGGATGCCTTTCACCATTGAGGATGCACCTGGACCATCCACAGTACCACCTCCAGCCACTGTCAGCCTGGAAGAATTTGAGAAGCTGAAGGAAAGAAATGAGAATCTGTCTCAAGCTCTGAAGAAGACCCTCTGGGAGAGGAGTGATGGTCGTCTAGACATTGAGAGGTTGGAGAAGCTCAGAGTAGAACATCGAGCCAAGATTGAGAAAGCAGAAGACTACATCAAGAAATCAAGAGCTGGAGAGCAAATTTTGAAGAATGCCTGCAAAGAGGCCCAGTTTCAGAAGGCTAGGACTGATCTTTATCTAAAAGAAAGTCAAGATAGGTGGGTCAGAATCACTGAAGCTCGCACTCAAGAGGATAAGAGAACTCAAGCCAGGATTGAGCAGTTAGAGGCCATTGAGAAGAAACAACATGAGGCTTTGCTGGCAGCCCAGAAGGAGATTTCAGAATTGAAGCTTAGGGCTGGTGTGAAGAGGTCAAAGGACCAAGACAGGAACAAGAAGCTGACCACTGCTATTGCCACCAGAAACCTTCTTATCAGGAACATCACAGAGCATCCGGCTGGTCCTGGAACTGAAGCACTTTTGAAGGAGGTTAAAGAGGATGAGTTTGTCTTAGATGTTTGACTTATTTGCTTGTTGTTATTTCCATTTCATGTACTTTTCTATTTTTGTGTTGTATTTTGACCCTTCAGGGGCATATGTTGTAAAAACAAACTATGTATGATCCACCATTTGTAATGCATTTGTCAGTTTGTTTCATTAAGTCTCTTTCTCTCAAGCAACATCAAAGCATATTCCTCAGGGTCTGGAAAGGTCAAAACCAAGTGCCAAGCCGGATACCTTGGAAACAAATGAGCATACTGCATTGCATACTAACCTTTGTTTTGTTTTGTAGGTTTTGTTTTTGGTTTGTTTGTTACTAACTCCGTTGTGATTCAGGAATTATTGCTCGCCGTCGGGTGTTCCCTCTCAACCGTCCGCACAGATATCCTACTCGCAACAATCTTCCTGGTATCCAGATGGACCAAGTACAGCAAGAGCTGACAGAGGTCAGAACCCATAGCAATCTTAGGAAATCCATAACTTTCAATAGTTTAAGGGTTGGATCCCCTCCTTTGGGCAGTGAGTTTGTATAGGTCTAGGGTATCTTTGATTGCATTTTCAATTTTTTATCATGATGTTTGCTTCTGATTTTGAATTTTGTTTTGTGTGTTGATCATAAACCCTAATTTATGCCTTCCTTTGCATCCATCTTCCATTAGCTTGCATACCATGACTTTCCATGACATTTTGTGCATCCATTTGATTCATAATACATCTTAGGACATATTAGAATCATGTTTGATCATTGCATCTTTCATTTGCCATGTTATATGTCTCTTGCATTCCATAACTTTTCATGAACATCCATGGTTCAAAACATGTTTCTTTTGCATCCATATGTTTATATGATCATTCTAATGCCTTGCCTCATGTTTGCATCATCTCTTAGCATCATTAACATCATAATTATGCTTCTGGTTTTGGTTTGCATCATGGCATTGCATCTCATTTTGCATCGCATTTCATTTCTTTTGCTAACTTTTCAGGTGGTAAGTTGTTTGAGAAGTGAATTTGCCTTCACTTCTCACATTCTCTTTTCATCTCTTTCATACTTCCTTTGCTGCATTTTACCTTGTGCTTTGGATTGAGCTTGCTCATTCTTGTTCATCTTACTTTCTTTCTTCAAGCAACTTGTCTTCTTAAGTGAAGCAAGTTGTTTTGCTTCTCTTTGCTCCTTTCATCTGCTTCTCTCCTTGGTGGTTTCTTGAAGATTTCTTTCTTAAACCTCACAAACCCTAGGAATGACCAAGCATGATAATAATAAGGGTTTGATTAGTCCCCCACTTAGCTTTTACCTTTGTGTCTCTTTGAGTCTTCTCTTCTCATCTCATAATCAAGGACTAAACCCTAAAGGCTTTAAGGCTTTGTGATTAAGCTTATGCCTGCATCCTTCTATTAGGATGGAGTGTATAACTTTAATCCTAAGTGTTAAACCCTTAATGTGTTTAAATCCTTTAATCAAATCACTTAATAATCATCAAGACATCAAGCTTGTAACTTGGGCCTTGCATTAGGGTTCTAATTCTTCCTTAATTGGTTAAGAAGGACTAACCCTAGTGTTAATGGACAAGTCCCCCTCAAGTTGTCTTACAAACCATAAAATCCATTTCTTAACCTTATCATTAACTAAAATCCATCTAATAAAGGCTTTGTTTTGTCATGAGGTTAATCCCTAATCATGGATTAAGTTGAGGAGTCTTCCTCAGCTTAAACATTCTCATCTACTATCCTTCTATTAGGATGGTGTAATGAGTCTGTTTAATCCCTGATTATGGCTTAGTCTCATTACTTAACACTAAACAAAAACAACAAAAACATCTAAATAATCACCAGTAGGTTAATGATCTTAATCCTACACCATGGTGATTAAGTGTGAGATACTGACTTCACACTTAAGGTATTCTCATTACCCCTAATCAGAGGGAGGATGTGATGAGTTTACTAACCCATTGGCTTAGGCTCAAGCTCATTAACTTATGACAAACTCTCAAAAGCAATAAAAGACTGAAAACTCAAAAACAAACAATAATCGTCTCTTCCGGGATTCTTTTCTCATCTCATTCATTCATAAACGAGAACTCGCTTCTTCCGTCTAATGCAAGACAGTTTGCACCTGAGCCAGACAGGTCATACACTTGAGCATAGGCAAGCAAGCAGTTCACAAGTCAATTTACCTTTCAGTCTCTTTGGGTCGAACTACGGTGTTCTGACTTCCTCATTGCACGAGAGGATACGTAGGCATAACTTAACAGTTATCGAACAAAAGTCTATGTATATTCCCCCTCCTTCCAGCATTATTCTTTTAGCCTCATGTCTTGAGCTTCACACTCCTATTCCAGCACTGACACTTCACATATTTCATTTCACTTTCTTCCAGCACTGACACTTGCATTCTTTTCCAGCTTTGACACACAAATTGCACTGACACTACCCCTTTAAAACACAAATCTTTTAAGCGTGGATCCCGTCGAGTACGACAGACAATCTGGGTGCTAATACCTTCCCAGGTTGTAACCAACCCCCTTTCTCAGTCTCTCTGGTTCGCAACCCTCTTGTCCATATCTTTCTAGGTTTATGCAGCATTACCTTTCCTCCGGGATAAAAATGCCTAGCTGGCGGCTCTTGTCTTCTGAGTTCACCCCTGTGTGTACTCTCCTCTTTCGCCGACCGTTCGCGTCTGTACCCCTTCTGACCAGGTGTCATTTGGTGGGAGCGACATTAGGCAGCTCAAGTCCTCCTTGTTTATGGCTGAGGAACAACTTCGAAAAGCCTCCGAAGACAAGAAGAAGCAGACCGACAAGATCAAGGAATTGGATGAAGCCCTGAGTGCTGAAGAATCGAAGAGCAAAGCTGCTGAGGAGTTGGTTACTAGGATGCGGTTGGGCACGACCCATGATGATGAAGAAAACAAGGAGAAAAAGCAGTTGCAGACCAGGGAAGAGCTGATTGAAAAATTCGACTAAGCCGTGGAAGACTTGCAGGTGGTGTTCGCTGATTCTTTCGACAATACTGTGGCCCAACTGAGGGTGGTAAACCCCAATATTGAGTTTTAAGTCTCAGGGATAAACTATCTACACAAAGTAATGGATGAAGCTATCTTTGTGCCCGAGTTTCCGTGCAAGAAGCCAGAGGGGGACCATGATGGGGTGCGATACTCTAAATTTTGACCCTAAGATAAATGCCTCATCAGAAGAAGTCCACTGACCAAAGGACTGTGTCAGACTGGTTTGAACAATATCCCTGCAATGGATCAGGATTCTCGAGTCCCTTATAGGATTCATGAAAAGGACCAATCATTAATACTTAAGATTTTCAACCTTTCAATAATTACAAACGGTTAAGGAATCTTAAATGATGGAAAATCATTCAAAGACTGTACATAAATTCTAGTGATCTGGGCCCCGAGCCATCAAAATCACCAATTAGGGTTTCAGTCAACTGAGCCCTCCAGATGCCAAGACCTCCATACATCATTAAGAATTTTGACATGACTTTGGCAAGCCATTTACAAGTACAAAATGTGCAGAGTTCAAGGGTTCCAAGATTAGGGTTTCACAGTGCCCAAATTAGGGTTTCTGACTAATTGAGGATCCCAAAACCAAGATTTTCATATGGACAAGATCCTATACCATATGAAATGGTTTAATTAGTTCATGTAAACCATGGAAGTCCATTCATAAGGTCAAAATACCTCAGAGGATGTCCATGACTAGTGTTAACATTTGAAACCACCGTTTCTAGCTGATTAACTGTAATCTCCTCAGGCACGTAAGCTGCGTGCAAGACCTTGAGCAATTCATTCCGATGAGCCTCGGAACACATGAGCAATGATAGAATAGAGATTTTGGAGGGTGTCTGATGGAGCTGGTCCATAACCTTGTAGTCACTCTTCTTGATAATTCTCATGAACTCGTCCACATCCTGATCAAAGGATGTCTTTTGAGTTTCCTTGGAAATTGGTTCTTCAGGCACCACACTCTTGCCTCTAGCTTTGGCAGCAGCTTCTGCTTCAGCATTAACTCTTGGGAATTGTGAGGCAAAGAGACGTCCGCTTTGAGTGAAGCCTCCGCCTCCCCCGACATTATCAATATGTGGTGTAGAAGTGTCAAGAGTGACTTTCTTTCCGTTGCAATAAAGATCTGAGCCGTAATGCCAAGGAACGACACTGCTGCTATCATATGGAACTGGTCCAGGTACCGTGATGGTTACCGAAATAATTGTTGTGGAAGAAGGAATGGTGACAGTCTGTGGGTCATAATAGATTGTAATAGGAAGTCTGATTGGAGATAATGCTGGTGCAAGAATTTGTTGATGTGATTGTTGATGTTGCTGGAAGTTGTTGGAAGAATCCAAGACATGAACTGTTGCCGGATCATAGTAAATGGTGACCACTGAGACGTCTTCACTGATGGTTGATGTTGTTGTAGAAGATGCTACTGAACTGATGTCTGTTGAAGTTGAAGAAGGGAAGTTTGTTGATGTTGTAGAAGAATCTGTTGGAATGATTGTTGGTGAAGTTGTAGGAGGGATGTCTGTTGATGTTGTAGAAGAGATGTTTGTTGAAGTTGTAAAAGTCGGAACCGTTGAAGTGATCTGTAGAATTCCTTCCCTGATAAGACTGTTGATACCCTTTCTTAATTCTGCACAACCATTGGCAGAAATCTTGCAAGCTTCACAAAAGGCCTCACAACCTGGAAACACTTGGCACTTCAAAAGCTGAGCTTTAACTTCGTACAGTGGTGTTTGAATGCTTGCAACGTCATCAATTAGGTCTGCTAGTTGGTCTTCTTCAATGGCATTGATCCTCGGCCCATCATGATTTGGTATCACGTTCTTTGTGACATTTGGTGGAGGTGCAAAATTCAAAGCTTTTGAATCAACTAAGTCCTGGACTTTCATGTGCAATGCCCTGAACTTCTCTGTTGTATGGCCAGGTGCATTGGAGTGGAAAGCACATCTGGCGTTGACATCATAGTTTCTTGGAAGGTTCTGAGGATCAGGTGGATCCAGAGTCCTCAATTTGATCAGATTGAGCTTCAGTAACTGTGGAAGTAAGACAACATAGGGCATCAGAATGGGATCGATAACCCTGTTGATTTGTGAAGGACTTTGTTGGAAAGGACGTTGTTGTTTTTGTAAGATCTCTGTTGCGGAGGAAACTGTTGTTGCTGAGGATGCTGTGGTTGCTGAGGTGCTGGAGTGGGAATGGTGACAACGGCCACTGATCTTTGCATGTATTGAGGCCTACCTCTGACCATATGCACTGAGTTGGTCTCACCTATTCTCCTAGGTCCTGAGAATGGTTTCCTTGCATTGCTAGAGCTAGCGCCATTGTCAGATATCTTACCCATCTTCAAAAGACTTTCAATCCTTTCGCCAGCTATAACCACATCAGCAAAACAGGTAGAAGAGAAAGCGGCAAGTCGGTCAATGTAAGTTCCTTGAAATGTATTCATAAACATGTCAGCCATTTCCCTTTCAGACATAGGTGGCTGGATAGCAGCAGCAAGTTGTCTCCATCTTTGGGCATATTCCCGGAAACTCTCCCTTGAAGACTGAGACATTCCCATTAAGAGAGTCCTGTTGGGAGCCATATCCAGGTTGTACTGATATTGGCGTATGAAAGCTTCAGCTAAGTCCTTCCAGTTTCTGACAGTAGCTCTGGATAGGTGAGAATACCACTCTCTGGATGCCCCGGTCAAGCTATCTTCAAAGTAAAACATCCACAGCCTCTCATCCATGGTATAAGCTTTTAATCTCCCCAGAAAAGATTGGAGGTGGGTGCGAGGACAAGAGGTACCGTTGTACTTCTCAAAGCATGGAGGCTTAAACTTGTGGGGGATCCTGACTCTTTCAACTAGACTCATGTCCATCACATCAAATCCCAAAGAGTTTTGGGACTCCAAGGATCTCATCTTTTCAGATATTTCGTCCAGATGGTGATCATACACTTCATCAGCCCCTACCACTGTAAATTGTTCCTCTTGAGGGTCTTCTTGCAAGACACAACCTCCAGTGTTTCTCTGGGTATTTCCGATAACATTGACTTCAGGGTTGAGGTGGGGTCCAAATTCTGGTGGATTTGCTTGCGGCTGATCGCGCGCGTTGTTACTTGTTCCACCAGTACCAGCATGGTTCTCTTCTGGAGTTTGCCACTCGACTAACTCCCTCAATCTTTCCTGGGTCTGTGCTAGCCCAGTCATCACAGCCATAAAATGGTTCATCTGAGTCCTCACTTCAGTCCTCACATTAGTCATCTGAGTTCTTACATCTGTCAATTCTTGCTGAAGTTGATCCATCTGTAAGCTCGAAAGGTTGTTTCTGGTTGGATACCGGTGGATGCGGTTGACGGGAAAGACTCTCCTACGAGCAATATTTCCTGAAACAAAAACAAAGTGAGAAAACAACAACAAAAACACCTACAAAACAAAGGATGAGGTTAGCATGCAATGCAGTATGTCTATTTGTCTTCAGAGGGTATCCTGGTTTGGTTCTTTGGTTTTGAAGTAATTAAAGCCCATCAGAATATCCGAGTAATACATAAACCATACATTACAAAGTGCCAAAATACATAATTTATGATTATAACAAGTTCCCATGGTGGGTCAAAATACAATTAAGTCAAGAATACAAACAAAATCACCATGGAGAATTAAAGTACAACCAAAATAAAATACAAGTAAAAGAGAAAACAAACATCCAGCCCAAATTCATCCTCTTTGACTTCCTTTAGGAGAGCATCAGTCACTGGTCCAACTGGATGCTCTGTGATGGTCCTGATAAGAAGGTTTCTGGTTGCAATGGCACTTGTCAACTTCTGGTACTTGTCTTGGTCTTTTGATCTCTTCAACCCCGCCCGGAGTTTCAACTCAGAGATTTCCTTCTGTGCTGCTAACAAGGCTTCCTAACTCTTCTTCTCATTAGCTTCCAGCTGCTCTATCTTAGCCCGTGTCTTCTGATCTTCTTGCAAACGAGCTTCAGTGATCCTGATCCACCTAGCCTGACTCTCTTCCAAATAGTGCTCAACTCTGGCTTTCTGAATCTTGGCTTCTTTGCAAGCATTCTTCAATACCAGCTCCCCTGCTCGGGCTTTTCTGATGAAGTCTTCTGTCTTCTCTATCTTAGTCACATGCTCGATACGGAGCTTCTTTAACCTTTCAATGTCCAGACGACCATCATTCCTTTCCCAAAGGGTCTTCTTCAGGGCTTCAGAAAGCTGGGTATTCCTTTCTTTTAACTTCTCAAATTCCTCTAAATTGACTGTAGCTATGGGCTCTACTGCCGATGTCCCTGATACATCCTCTAGGGTGAATGGCATGTGGGTAATCTGTCCTCTGATGCGAGACCATTCAATGTACTAAGCTGAAGCTATGTTGTTACACTTACCTAGAATAGCAATCCCTTTAGTCTGTATGTTGTCCCAAGCCCAGGCTGCTTGTCGGACGGTGGCATGATTATTTTGAACAACACAATAAAGAGACTCTGCTAAGTGCTACTCTCGAGGTGGGTGTACCTGTGCATACCCTAACTGTCTTCTGAATAACAAAATATTGTAATTGATGCAACCCTTCACTCCAATAAGAGGTACATTAGGATATTGTCCACAACTTGTAATTATGTCCCCGCCCTTGGTGTTATGAGTACACCACCTGATGTCTTCTGAAGTAAGGGAAATCATCCTCTTAGCCCAATTCCTTGACTGATGTGGATTCATGAAAGCTTCCGTCTTCGACATGTGTCTCATCAACCAACTGTAGAAGAGAGGTGCACAACATCTGACTAGTCTTCCCCTCTACTTCTCATTCCTTTGATGTACTGAGTAGTAGAAATCTCCTAACAAGGTAGGAACTGGATTCTTGAGCATGAAGATATGGATAGCATTCTTTCTTACAAACTTAGGCTCTTTCGCAAACAAGATGATACCATATATACTAAGAGCCAGGAGGGCACAAACAGTTTCCCACTTCCCAGTTGCAGCATAACTGGTAGCCTAAGTGATTAAGAAGTCCAAATGAAGGCCTGGGATTCCAGCCTTGGTGGTCATATACTAATCAATGATAGTAACTTACAAATGTAGAGCCTTATCTATGTCTTCATTCTTAGGAGCAGTCATCTCAGGGTTGAAAGGAATTCCTCTTCTGATAGGGACACCCAACAATATGGAAAACTCTTCCAACTAAGGACCTATCTGAAAGTCTGGGTAAGTGAAACATCGGAGAGGAGGGTCATAGAACTGGATATAGGTGTGAATCATGCTCCTCTTTGATGCATCCAAGTCCATGATCATGTCCATAATACCACCATAATGCTCTCTGAATAAAGGAACATGATCAGGAGTGATAAGGGTCTGAATCTGCCTGATGCCTGCCAGGGGATACTCAAAGAAATGGTATGTGATGTTGCTCTTCCTGGTTGAATCCATACTGACAAAGGGTGCTGATGAAGATAACTGGCAAAAGATAACTGATGAAAGTAGCTGATGCAGATAGCTGAAGAAGACAGCTGAATAAGATATCTGGTGAAGATGGCTGAAGAAGATATCTAAGCAGAAGAACGGTCAAAAGCAAACCAAAGAAGATGTGGATACCCTGTAAAACAAATAGACAAATGTTAAAATGATGCAGTATGATGTATGCTGAATGATATGCAAGGGTTTGTGATCAAGTGATGGATTGTCAGTTGTTTTTGTTAGGGTCCATGAGTGTTCAGAAGTCCGGATGAAGGTCTGAGAACTAGCCACTAGGTGGGGGACTCAAATAAAGAGTCACAAGTCCAGGGTTTCATAAGATCAGTCCAAAATAGTGTAACCTTAAAACAATATCAGTAATAGGGTATGCTGAGGCCAAGGGTTGCAAACCTGTAAACAACCCCACCCACTCACAAGTATTATTCTAGAACAAGGATCCTCAAACTTGGATCTATTATGAGAAGTGTAAACACTTCTAACCCGGAGGTACAATTATTAATCATAAATGATCCTCCTCTAATTCACCTCAGATGCTGAAGGTCATCTAAAAAGGTCATCCAAACTTAGCAGGCTTCCCAGATAGCCCTAGCACTACAGGAAATCCGTAGCACAAAGTTCTCAAGACGAAACCCATGTCTGAATCGTGTTTCATATTCCCGCACCAGACCAAAATGGAATGGGAAAGAATAAGAAGCCCCTCTAATCCTATGTCTGTCACTCAGGCCTTTGTGTTGGACCTTTCTCACTAGAATACCCCTCCCACCAAGGCAAACCAACAAGGCAACACAAATGATATGATAATAGAATGAAATGCATAAAGCGGTAAATGAAAGCGATAAATAAAACAGTAAATAAAGTTGTACAGAAAGCAATAAATAAAGCAAAAAAAAAAACACACTTAGCACATAACACCCCCATAAACACAAATTAAACAAGTGCCAGGAGAAACCCACAAGAGAACCAGAAGCTCTGGTTGCTGAGATCCCCAGCAGAGTCGCCAAGCTGTCGCTCCCGAAAAGACTTTACGTCCCGGTGCAGACGCGAACTATCAACGATGTTAGAGGTTGAGGTTGAATAGAGTCGCCAGCTAGGCATTTTTATCCCAAAGGAAAGGTAATGCTGCATAAACCTAGAAAGATATGGATAAGACGGTTGTGAACCAAAGAAATTGAGAAAGGGGGTTGGTTACGACCTAGGAAGGTATTAGCACCCAGATTGTCCGTCGTACGCGACGGGATCCATGCTTACTTGATTGTGTTAAAGGGGGTGAAGTGTATGTGCTAACAGTGTATAAAAGAAATGGATGAATGGATGTACAGTGTGTTAGTGCAAAAAGGGAGTGAGTGCTCAAAGCTGAGGCTAAGAAAAGAAAGCTAGAAAGAGGAGATGGGGGAGACAAAGAGACTTTTCTTCGATAACTGTTAAGTTATGCCTACGTATCCTCTCGTGCAATGAGGAAGTCAGAACACCTTAGTTCGAATCAAAGAGACTGGATGATGATTTGACTGTGAACTGCTTTCTTGTCTATGCTCAAGTGTATGACTCACCTGGCTTGAGTGCTAACTGTCTTCCATCAGACGGACGAAGCGAGTTCTCGTTTATGAATGAATGTGATGAGAAAAGAATCCCGGAGGAGACGATTATTTTTGTTTTTTTTGGTGTTTTCAGTTTTTTTATTGTTTTTGGTGCTTTTCATAAGATAATGAGCTTAAGCCTAAATCAAAGGTTGTAAACTCATTATATCCTCCCTGATTAGGGATAATGAGCCTACTTAAGCATGAGATAAGCATCTCAACTTAATTACCATGATGATGTAAGATTAAGATCATTAACCTACTTGTGATTATTAAAATGTTTTTGGGTTTTGGTTTAGTGTTAAGTAATGAGTTTAATCTCTAATCAGGGATTAGTGAACTCATTACACCATTCTAAGAGAAGGATGATATATGAGAACACTTAAGATGAGGAAGATACCTCAACTTAATCCATGGTTAGGGACTAAATTAGTTATATAACAAGCCTTTATTAAGTGGATTTTAATTAAAGGGTGAGATTAAGAAATGAGTTTTAAGTTTGTAAGACAACTTGAGGGGGACTTGTCCATTAAACACTAGGGTTAGTCCCTCTTAACCATAAGGAAGAAATGGAACCCTAATGTAAGACCCAAGTTACAAGCTTAAGTCTTAACCATTATTAGGTGTTTTAATTAAGAGGTGTAAACAAATTAAATGTTTTAACACTAAGGATTAAAGTTATACACTCCATCCTAAGATAAGGATGCAGACATAACCCTAATTAAAAGTCCTAAAGCTTTAAGTGTTTAGCCTATGATTATGAGATGATAAGAGAGACTCAAGGAGACTCAAAGGTAAAAGACTAAGGGAGACTATATAAAACCCTAAAAATGATCATGCTTGGATATCCTATGGTTTGTGAGGCTTGAGAGAAGATCTTCAGGAAGGCCACCAAAGGAAAAGAAGCAGATGAAAAGGGAAGGAGAAAGAAGAATAAGTTACTTACTTCCTGAAGAAGATAAGTAACCTAAAGGAAAGAAAGTAAGAATGAGAGAGCATAAGTGAAGCAAGTTCACTTCAAAGACAAGTAAATAATGCATATGAGGAGAAAAGAAGAGGTGGGATGTGAAGGCAAATCCACATCCCAAACAACTTACCATAAGCCCCTGAAATGTTAGTATGAATGCATAAGGAAAGAAATGGAAGGAGATAAGACAAGTCATGATGCAAATGACCAAAAACAGAAGTGAATATGCAATGCAAAAGTGTTGTGAGATGATGCAAAGTCATACATGGTGCATATGAATGGTCATACAAAGGATGAGATGCAAAACAAACATGTTAGGAGCTTGAAAACACATGGATAAACATGAAATGTAATGAATGCAAAGCATAGCAAATGAATGAGTAAATGATAAAACAATGTTCAAGCATGTCTTAAGATGTCTAAGATGTCATAAAAATGCTTAAAATGTCATGGCAAGTTCATATGATTGAGCTATGCAAAGATGGATGCAAATGAACATGAGAAATTAGGGTTTTAAGACAACATGAGATGCATATGACCAAAACAGAAGCATACATCATGATAAAAATTTGAAATTGAACTCAAAAAAACCCTAATCATACACAAGCTCACTACCCAAAGTAGAAGGTCAGAAGCTAAACCTAGTGAAATTTATGAATTTCCTAAGTTAACTAGGGTTTTTGGGTGCTTCTAAAGGGAAAATGAAAATCAAATTGAAAATGCAATTCAAAATCATGAGATAAACATCCTAGATACTAGATGCAATATGTGAAACAATACAAAAAGAATCAAGTTCAAACTCATCATGGTTGATCAGAAGTGATTTTTTTCAAGTTAGGGTTAGAAATTGGAAATTTTATGAACCCTAATTCAAAGAAAATTGTGAAAATGTGATCAAACCTAAAAAAAAAATTTGTATGGTGAGTTTGTAAATGATTCTAAATGTATGAGAATGCTTCATGAATTTTTTGGTGATTTTAGAAACCTAAATGTATTTTTAATTAATTAAAATCAATTAATTAATTAAATAAAACATTTAAATGATTTAAAAATACTTTTTTAATGCAAAAATTAAAATAAAAAATGTTTTTGAGTTAAGAAAAATATTTGAAGTAAAAATGCAGAAAATGGTATTTTTTTAAAGTCTTTTTTCTATTTTAAAATAAATATGGAAAAGAAATGCAAGAAAATGAAATAAAATGAAATAAAATGGGAAGTCAAACAATCTGATGGTCCAAGTTTGAAAGAGGGTTGACTGCGCGCGCAGATGGGTGGCTAGGATTCACTCTGGCTAATTAATTTGATTTATTTTAATTAATCAGAAATTAAAACTAATGAGCTAATCTGGTCCGTCCAAGGCTTAAACTAATCAAGATCCAAGGGTTCATATTAAATCTGGAGAAACTAACCCTAATTAGCCCTAATCAACTTCAGGTGACCGGAGGAGAGCTCCGGTCATCTTCTCCGGTGGCACTAAAACCCTAAGTGTCTCTACAGGCCGCCCACCCCAAATTAATTGCCCAGAAATGATCCTCTACTCACACGAAACTCAAATCATTCATCAAACATGATTTATAACACACAAACATAGAAGAAGAACAAAAATCTGGACAGAATTTCAGAAGCTCATGAAATGCTTATTTCTCAACCATTTTCGATTTTAAAAACATCAGAGTGATCCCCATAACATGTAGTTTCATTCTATAACAAGAAATCAAAGGTCTGAAAGATTTTGTTCTTGAGCTTACCTGAGCTGATGATCTTCAAATATGGACTTTCAGAGCTTCTCTCTTGTTCAAAATGCCTCCTCTGGTCCCTCTGGTACTAATGGAATGCTTGAAAGGCTTTGAAAGTGGTTAGTTTGAGGTGTGTGGTTCTGGTTTAGCAGAAATGGAGGTTTGTGTGTGTGGTGATTCAGGCCATTTTAATGGTTGGGTTTTGTTCTATGGATGAAGAGTGATTTGTTGGTGAACGAATTTCTGGATTTTGTTAAGTTTTGAGGGTGTTTCGAAGAGAACAAGTCTTGTGCATATTTTTGTGAATCTGATGTTGTGTGTGGTTTCAGGCTCCAATCTCTTTCTATATCTCTCCCACATTGTTTGAATATAATATGGAGTAGGTTCTGAATTGCTGCAAGACACTATTCCAAGAGTATGGGAGTTTTTGCCAAAAAGTCAAATATGTGTCCTTGAGAGTATGGGCCATGGCAGAGGAGATCTAAAGGGTGTATTGGCTTCAGCTGAGTTTGTTGAGAGCCATGGGATTGATTGCGATGAGCTGTGATGATTGAATGGTGAGATTGAAGAGGTTTTGCAAATTGGCAACTTTGTGACATTTGAGAAAATTGGTCATGGAAATGATTGATTCAAGGCACAAATCTGATCAAGGCAAGTTATGTTAACATGTTATGATGCTTAGAGGTGGATTAGAGGTCATTAGAAGTCTAAAAACTTGGTTTTGCAAAAATCCCTCTTTGGCACATACTTGAAAATTACAAGATTTTTCCCAACTTTGAAAGATCATATCTTGAGTTCTAGGATGAATCAAGAGGAGTTCTTGTACGTTTTGAAAATGGGAAGATTCAATCTACAACTTTCATGTTTAGGGATTTTTCATTTGAAGCATTTTTGATCAAGAAAGAGGAGGTTGAAAATCTTTTCCAAAATGGAAAGTTTCCATTACAAGTCATGTCCAAAAATAGCAAGTTTGCAAATGGCTTAAAATTATTCAATCTTGTGAACTTCTAACCACTTATAAGAACAAATAAAGATCATAGAACCTCAAATTGATGAAAACGATCCTCTGGTTCCATTGTTGGGGGCCTCAGATGCCCTAATTCTGACTTTTCTTGCACAACAAGTTACCAGTTGATAAGATGACTTCCACAATGAATTTCTTCATCAAATTTGGTACACATGCTCCTTATAACATATTAAGACCATTAGAATCAAGAATGAACAAAAAATTTGAGTGTAAGGCCTCTGAAACAAAAACCATAGTTTTAGGTCATCTGTGCAGGAAATCTTCAGTCTGTCTCTATGCCTTTGCCATGCTTTGTGATCTCTTGACTTTTATGAACTTTGGGGAGCATAAGATGACCATATAACAATCATGGACCCTCTTGGCATGCTTCAAGACCATTGAGACAGCTCATGTCACTTCTTGGATTCATCTGATCACAAACCCTAGATGCAGCTTATGCAGATAAAATGAACTATGCAGTGAGTTGATATGCTTATGCAATGCAATATGAAAAAATCACAAACCATGGTGTGAGAAAAAGTGAGGGAAAAGTTGGGGTGTTTACACAAAGAAGGCATGCAACTCCTCAATTTAATGCAGGAATACCTTCTCACTCTCCTTGTTTGTAATGGAAGCAGTCTTGGTCTTCTTGACATCAGCTCTCAACTTCAACTCTTCTATATCCTTCTGAGCATCCTTCACTACCTGTTGACTCTCTTCCAGATCTCGGAGATGAATCTTCTCTTGGTGGTGGGCCTTTTGAAGGAGCTCTCCCTGCTCAGCTAAAGAATCTTGAAGGCCTTTGATTTCTAACTTGTACCCGACTTCCAGCTCTTTCTGCCTCTTCAAGTTATCTTCCCATTTCTCTTGCCATAAGGTGATAGTTCTATTAGCTTCATTCAACTATTTCTTATCTTTCCGGCGTTGGACTGCCTTGTGAATTTCAGCTAATCCCCTTTTCTTGAAATAGAGCTCCCTCTCCTGAAAGTCTTGCTGCTTGAGCCTGACCATTTCCTCAGCTTTGTGAGCTCTCTCTTCCAATTTTTGGTTTTGAATCTTCAGCTTCTGGCATAAGTTATTGGCTTCTTGATTCTCTAACCTGAGTTGCTTAACCAAGGCCTCCAACTTCTGATACTCCTAAAGAGGAACTGAAGCTACCAGTGCTACCTCCTTAGGGTAAAGAGGTGGTTCCTTAGAGAATGGGAGCAACAAAGTCTTGGGATCTACTTTTCGAAAGTCTTTCTTCCCCTTCATCATTCTAACCTCCCAAGCTTGGGATGGTAGTATGCTCATCTTCAAGTTACCTTCTGCTGGAAAGTATAATGACTCACTTATCTCTTCAATCAATGGTACATCTCTCAAAGGATAACCAAACTGTTTCCTAGATAAGATATGATTGTAGCTGATTCCACCTTTTCTTCCTATTAAGGGAACCTTTGGGAAGCTACCACAACTGACCAAGATTTCTTTGCCTACAAGATCCCTGTTGCATCCCCAAGCAATGTCAACTAAGGTTAAGCTCATCAATATTTTGGACCACTTCCAAGATTGTTTCAAATCCTGGAAAGGCCCTGACTTAGGGAGTTGCCTTACAAACAAGTCAGCAAACAAGGGAGCACAACAATTCACATGTCCCTTCCTCTTTTCATTCCTGTGGTGAACCCCATAGTAAAAGTCACCCAAAAAGGTAGGCATTGGGTTTCTTCTGACAAAGATGGTGATAGCCTCCATGCTGATTAATCCTTTCTCACCTGGAAACAAACTAATCCCATACACTCTCAAAGCAAGCAATGTATTGAACTTAGCCCATTTGCTTTCAAAGGCTAGATCCTGAGCTTCCTTGACAAGAAAATCCAAGAAAAGTCCTTTACCTTTGCTGACATCCATCCCTCTACTAACCTTGGATAAATCCAAATGAAAAGAATCAACTATGTCTTTGCATGAAGGCACCTTCTCTAAGCCATAGTAAGGAACACCATCCTTGATGGGAATCCTGAGGGATACTTGATATCTCTTCTAATGTAGGAGCCAAGATATAATCAGGGAAAACAAAGACCCTCAGTTGTGGATCATAGAACTACAACAGAGAATGCAGGCTATCCCTCTGGTCAATTGTTGGCTTACTCACATAATCCAGAATCTTTCCAAACTCCCTTCTGAAATCATCAAGAACTTTGTCACCTATCAAGTTAATCAACTTCTGAATACCCTCCGTCTTTGGTTGTGGGAAAGTATAGTGGATATTTCTCTTCCTTGGAATCTCCATCTTGAAGCAGCAATATAACCGGGAATAGGAAGTAATATGGACCCTGAGAATAAAAAGAACACAAATGATTAATGATGTTATGATGCTTATGCAAGGAAAGACATTTGATCAGTGATGTGTCTGTGTGGTGTCAATCAGGTAATCAAGTGTCTGTGCAGCTTCACAACATCATCACAAGTATCTCTCTGATCAGAGGTTCAGATCTCATAATCCATGTGTAATAGAACAGATCATAATACTGAAGTATGCTGGTATAGTGGGTATGTTGAAGTTTAGGGTTCCTGCAAACCCCTCCCAATCTCACGGTTGTGCTACTCAGGTCAAACATCACAGACTCTCAAAGCCGAATAACAATAATACGTTCACCATTTCCAAGAAATGGCTCATGACCAAATCAGGGAATCGTTTTGGCATTATGTACTACTCAGGGAGGTCTCAGTTGAGTCCAAGTAAACAAGTATCTCTCATAAGTCCCCAAATTCAAGCACTGAATCGAGAGACAATAGTACATTCATCCCGAAGGGTACAATACTATCGTCATACGAACAATTTGCCTTAACTGAATTCCTATGAGAGAACCAGGCCATCCTATGCGAGTCCCTAGTGGGCCCTCAGATGCGAGTGGGTTTGCCAACAAATTTGGTCTGCCACTGTCATCACTGGAGAGGGATGTTTCCACAAAGGTTCTCAATGATCGGTCCCTTTATTGCACATAACTATCAAGGTAGTGTATTGTCCCAGAAAGATTCCGGCATCAATACATTTCCTAGAAGGTCGCAAGTCAAGGCGTGGAACTCACTAATACCAACATAGAAAAATGCCATGAAGCCAAAGGGGAACTACTCTAAGTCCTAGGTGCACTCAAGCCGGGTATTTGGCTTATCTCACAGTAACAAACCCATCCCACAAAAAAAATGAAACCAACACAGTCCAGTATATGATGCATGTGAAAATAAATACTCTAAGCAGTAAATAAAGCTGTAAAATGAACTGTAAACAAAACAATAAATAAACACAACAACACACACAACATACATATAAACACCCAAAGAAACAAAAACAAACAAGCGCTAGGATTGAATCTACAAGGGAAACTAGAGATTTTGGGTTCAGTCCCCAGCAGAGTCACCATCTGTCGCTCCCGAGATTTTCATCCTAGTACAAACGCGAAAGTGGCGCGGAAATGGTAGAGTCGCCAGCCAGGCATTTTTATCCCAAATGAATGGGTAAGGTAATGCTGCACAAACCTAAGGAAGAAGGAAAGGACGAGGTCCTACGAACCAAAGATCTGGGTTCGGGAGTCGGTTACGACCTGGGAAGGCATTAGCACCCTAAACTATCCACCGTACTCGACGGGATCCACGCTTGCTTGTTTGTTTTAAAGGGTGAGAAATAAGATGTTGCTGACTAGAAAAACTGCTAACTGGAATGGAATGAGAATGGGTACTGGAAAAGAAAATGGAAAGAAGGGGGAAATGTAAGGAAAATAAAGAATGTGATCGAATGGGCCCTACCCCGCTACCTACGTACCTCATCAGGAAAATGAGAATCAGAGTCGACGTTGTTCGCCTAACTAAGGCGAGAACTATTTGTTTGTGTTTTTAATAGCTGGAACTGTGTATGTCTATGCTCAGGTGTTGCAGGCTCATCTGATACGAGTGCGTTTACCGTCTTGCATGCGAGACAAGTCGTTGCAAGTTCGCGTTATGAATGAATGAGGTGAGAAAAAAAGTTCCTGCAGGATAGTCACTTATTGTTTGTTGTTTGCTTTTTAAGAATTTTTATGAATTTGACACAAGGAAGTGAATTCAAACTCTTTTCCATGGAATTTGTACTTGCTACTAAATTCCAATATAGAATAATAGAACAAGCACACCAAGCAAGGAGAATTTATCCAAGACTTGTTCCCATGGATTAGGGTTTAAGTTCACTAGCTTGTTGAACTTTATTACATGTTTTATTAGAGCTTGTGAAGAAGTATCTTTTAGATTTTTCTTTGTGAAATACAACCTCTTGATAAGACTTGTACATCATGCTAGACAAGCCTACACTATTCCAAGATGGAATGACTGTAATTGCCCCATGGAATAAGGCTATACACAAGAGATTCTTTCATACATTTATTGAGTGTTTTTTATTTTATTTGGAGATGAGAAGAGAAAGACTCAAAAGGAAAAGGTAAAAGCTAATGGGGGACTAAGACACAACCTTAAGTTATATTATTATGTACAAGGATGTGATCCTATGGTTAATGAGGTATTCTACCCTAAGGAAGAAAAGCAAGTTATAATTCAACTTACTTCCCAAGGAAGTTAAGTTGAATCTAAGGAATAAAAGGGACCTATGAACAAAGCACCAAGGTGCTAAAACAAAAACAATTAAATGCATAAAAGAAAAGGAATGAAGTGATTACCTCATTTCCCCTCCTACAAAACAAACATTAGCATGATGAATAAATATGAACAATTATGACATGGAAAATTTCACAAACAAACCACACTAGCTAAGGAAGGGTGTTAGTGAACTCCTAAGGTTAATACCTAAGCTTAAAGCAACTTATAAGGTAACACACTTAAAAAGTCAGTCGCTAAATCAATTCAAAAGCAACTAAAGGGATTAATTGAATTAATGTCAAACTATGCCCTAAAGTACTACTAAACCCTAAGGATGAAGTTAGAAAGATAACCTAAGTGTTTACTAAACCCATAACTCCTAAACTCAAAGGTGAATGTCAAATTCAGAACTTAGAATTATATGGGAAGTAAAAGAAATGAATAGCTCAAATAAAGAGGAAGAGATTCAAGTAAAAGGTATGCAAATGTGAAATTGAAAGGTGGGAGAAAGCATGTAGAAACATGGTTATAAAGATGCAACAAAAAGACTTAGAAAATTTCAAGAAATGACCAAAGTGATTTGACTTCACCATGCAAAATCCAGGGGCTTGACAACAAAATAAGATGAAAATTAGATTTGTAAATTGTTCACAAATGGAGGGTTAAGAAGCATCCTAAGACTAGGTGTTCAAATTAGGGTTTCTAAAGTCCTTTAGAAGGTAAATGAGGTTCAAAAAGAAGAAAAAGGGTTCTAAAATGAGATGAACAAGTATAGATGATCACAAAACCTTTATAAGACTCAAAACAAATATTAAATGAATTTAAATCATGTGCAAGAGGATTTTGAAGTGCTTAAGATGGAAGGATGAGAGGGATTAGGTTAAAAATGGGACAAGTGTGACTTAGGACTCAAGGAAAGCCCAAAAATGAAAGGTGAGGACCCAATGATTGTACTCAACACTTATACACATCCTAAATGAACTAAGAGACCAAAGTTTAAGACCTCAAAGCAATATCATAAATTCTTACACTAATAGGATCAAAGGAAAGGGATGGGAGGACCAAAAATATAACTTGTGAACCAAGTAACCTAAAAAATAGCAAATGATCATGAAAATTATGAAAATTGGCACTTGAATACAAAATCCAGAGGGTAAGTTGCATACAAAAAATCTTCTAAGAAGTATCATTTTTGAAGGCTCAAATGGTGTATGGAAGTATATTAGGGTTTATGGACATGTGTGTGGAAGAATGAGATCAAAACATGGCTTAAAATGACCTAAAAATTAAAACAAAAATATGGTGAAGAACCTTGATGAGTCTACAGGTTAATGCAAGAAGAATGGTCTCTTTATGTTTTATGGTTTGAAAGAGAGAAAAAGTACAAGATGATTGGTCAAAAATGGAAAAATAGAAATTCATTCAATTGAGAAATTAATTCTGACTAAAATATAAAAGAAAATAGTGAACAAAAATTATGGAAAATTAGGAAAAAATTCAAGGATCCCTCATGAATTAATTGAGAATTTTTATGAGGTTTTTGCTATTTTTTATAACCAGAAATGAAAATGAATAAAAATGAAAAAAAGAAATAAAAAGAATTGAAGTGGACTGATTTGTATTGGGCCAGGGAGGTGCCAAAAGTGATGAAAACAACTCAAATGGGCTTTGCACACACGCAAGGGAGGTGTGGATAGTACGCTGAAGGTTTTGTTCACAAAGATCAACACGTGATTAACATGTTTTCATTTAATTGCTGGCAACATGGTGAGCGTAGGATCAAGACCATCCAATGGCTGGGACATGTTCTTATACTCAAATCTAGGGCACTGTTCAGGTGACCGGAAGTGACCTCCGGTCATCTTCTCCGGTCACCCCTGACCTAGGGCTTTCTGAAACCACCGTGAATAAGCTATCTAAGACCATCATTAGAATTCTCACACTTCCTACATCACTAATCTAGCTTTGATTTTCATTTTTCGTGCAAGAACAAGCTGAATCGAAGCTAAAAAAATCAACCTAAAAACTATAACTACGCCTCTAAGAAGCCTATCAACTAGCCAGAGAATCCATGCTTCTAGTAAGCTTCCAATCAACATGAAACACGCATAAAATTAGCAATATCGTGCCATGAAAATTTGATGTAAAAACCTGGAAATGTAGTGTATTCAATGTTGAAGAAGGCCAGAGAGGAGGATCCAATAGCTTCTTGTTATTGCTCTTGATCCTTAGAGAATGAAATAAACACTCTGAATGTGGCTTCTTGAGAAGAACTGAGTTGAAGCAGAAAATTTGCAGAGTTGTGTTCTTGAAGCTTAAAGCTGTGAAATCCATGGAAGTTGTGCAACACTTGATGATGAAGATGATTGGATGAACCTCAATCCTTAATTGATGAGATTGATGATGATCTGATCCAAAATGCAGTGCAAAAAAGAAGATGCAGTGGATGATCCTTGGAGAATCAAGCTATGGAATCCATGGATCTTAATCTCAAAGTCATGATGGTGATGAACTGAGGAAGAATGAAGAAGATTGATGGAGAATGGAGCCTCCTCGAAGCAAAATGCAGAAGGAAATTCTTCAAATTACAGAGAGAAAAGTTAGAGAATTTGGATGTGATTTGTGCAAATGGAAGTGGTGAGTGCAATTCAGTTAGGCTAAAGCTTTTATATGTGCAGTTAGAAGCTAACTAACTAAGTTGCTTGTTAGAACCATGGTTAAACTTAACCTGAGGTCAATTGTGTAACTTGAATGAAGTTGCATTGTCTTGGCTCGAATGATTGTGTATGGTGATATGCATGCTGCTTACCATGAGGGTGAGTGCAACGCTGTATGAAGCTACTCATGAATTCAGTACTTGGAGGATTCTTTTGTCTAGTCACTTTATGGAGCACATGGTAGCTTGGGGTGCATGAACATGTATGAGATGATTTCCCCCCCAAATGTATTGAACTCATGATCCATACCAGCTGCATATGGTGCACAACCAAAACTAGCTTGAACTCAACCTGATATTTGATGGCTTGGAATGCAAGAAAACAGTTGCATATAATGATCTTTCAATGGAGATTTCTTCATGAACAAGACATCAAATGAGGCAATATTTGTGATCCAATTGAAGCATATATTTCAAGGAATCTATTTGATGTTCAACCCAAGATGATAAAAAATCTTTGAACATCCAAGTTGTTGGAAACATGACAATGAAAAACTTTGTAGTTCAAAGAAAATTCATTTGAGACCTCTAACATGGAGAAAAATGACTTGCATTATGACCCACCACCTGCTTGATGAAATACCTTGCCTGGCGCGCGCAGGAGGCAAGGCCTGCCTTGGTTTTTTGCCCTAGATTGCCTTGATTTGCACCAATTTTCAATGATCATATCTCACTCAATTTTGATGCTATGAAAGAGTTCCACCTATGTATTTGAAGCTCAAGATACCCTCTTTAATTGGCTCAAGTTATAATTTTGACAGCCCTCATATTTTGGGAGATGGCCTCTTTTGAAGATGCTGCAAAAATGGCCAAAACTTGCCCTTTTTGGAAACCCTAATTTTCCAAAAATGATAAGTTGTGGTTTTCTTGATTTCTCTTGATTCCTCCATCATTTCTTGATCAAATTGGAACCATAGGATCCTTGTAACCCTAATATCATTATTTTGATCTCAAAAAGTCAGGAGTTGACGTTTTCTTCAGCATGGTTGACTTTTCCCCAAATTCCTGATTTTCAGTCATCTGGCAAATTGAACCTCTTTCAAAATGTTTCTATAGATGAAATTTGAACCCTAGGCACTTGAAATCATATATAAGACAATGGAATCCATTTTGAATCAAAATTTCATGGAGAAGCCTAGTAGAAGTGAAACCCTAATTTGGCCCCTTTCATCAGGAGATGTTGCACTGCTTGCCTCCTCTGATCAATTCAAATCTTTCCATGGCTCGTGGCTTCAAATGAAGACTTATGGGATGTTATGAACCCTTTGCACAAGGTTAAGAAGCTTTGTGACCCTTTGGTTGCCTTTGTATATCCTTCAATTTCTCAAATCAAAGATCACATGCCTATGCCTCAACTATGATACACATGATGCAATGTTTTTGGTTATCTTATGAATTTGTTTATGCTAAATTCTATACAAAATGTTGAGGAAATGAGAGGGAAAATTTTGAGGTATTACACCATCAAAATAGGTCTCGTTCCTGGCACAAGATCGATACTAAATTCCACCTCTCTCTGGCGGTACATCCATAACATCGTCTAGAAACACTTCCGGGAAATCTCTCACCACTTAGAATTCACTAATTATCATATCATTTTCCACCGAAAATGATGCAAACAACGTTAAAACTTGCACTTCACCATCCATAAGCTCTTTCAACCCTCGAGAAGACAAATAACCAGCTTCTTCTTCCTCTTCACCAGGAGTAAGAAACCAAACCGACTTACTGAAGCAATTAATATGAACATGGTTGTACTCCAACCAATTCATACCTAAAATCACGTCCATACCTCTCAACAATAAACAAACCAAATATACACCAAAGTCCTTACCATAGATTGATAACGGACAATTTAGACATACAAGAGAAGTAGTTAACGAGCCATCAGCTGGAGTCT
The DNA here is from genome assembly GCA_963966055.1 of Lathyrus aphaca. Classification (NCBI taxonomy): domain Eukaryota; kingdom Viridiplantae; phylum Streptophyta; class Magnoliopsida; order Fabales; family Fabaceae; genus Lathyrus; species Lathyrus aphaca. Next base: position 318,501,764 of record OZ014521.1, on the reverse strand, counting down.
CGATAACCATCTCTCCTTACATCGGAGACACAACAAGTCCTAATTTCCTCACAGAATCAAGAGAAATAAAACAATGCGTCGTACCAGTGTCAATCATAGCAATCAAATGAATAATATTAATATGACAAATACCTATGATCAAACGATCCTTGCTGGAAGTATGTGTCCCTGTCAAAGTGAACACCTTTCCCCCAGTTGCAGCTTTCTTGGGCTTCTGACAATGCGTACTAATATGACCTTGCTCCCCACAGTTGTAGCAAGTAACTAGATTTGCCTTGCACTCAGCAATCAAGTGTCCAGGATGACCACACTTGAAACACTTCTTCACGTCACTCGTGCACTCACTGAGACAATGAACCATCTCACCACACCTATATCACTTAAGCAAAGTAGTAACACCTCCCCCACTTGGCCTTTTTCCCTAATTCTGCTTCTGTTTTCCCTTATCAATAGGAGCTACATAAGGTTTTTCACGATCCACTTGCTGCTTACCTCTTCTCTCAGCTAAATCTTTGAAGTGCTCATATCGAGCCTTACTGTTTTTTTCAAAGATTCTACAACAATCCACCAGATTCGGAAACTTACGAATTCTCTGATAGCCAATCGCCTGCTTAATCTCAGGCCTTAAACCATTCTCGAATTTAACACATTTCGATAACTCACTAGTTGCTTCACTATAATGCGGATAAAACTTCGCCAAATCTGTGAACTTCACAGCGTATTCCTTCACAGACATGTTGCCCTGCTTCAGTTCCAAAAACTCAATTTCCTTCTTTCCCCGAACATCTTCAGGAAAATTCTTCCTCAGGAATTCTCTCTTAAACACAACCCAGGTGACTGCCTCACCAGATGCATCCAATCGTTGGCAAGTGCCAACCCACCAATCATCAGCCTCAGATACCAGTCTGTCTGCACCCAATCACACCTTGCTTCCATCCGAACATTCCATAACTCTGAAGATCCTCTCAATCTCCTTGAGCTAATCCCGTGCTCCATCAGGATTATACTTCCCCTTGAATGTTGGCGGATAATTCTTCCTGAACTCGTCGCTTTCACGATTCCAAGCATTCAACGAATTTTGCACAACCTAAGCCATCGCTTGCATAGCAGTGGCAAGTGCAACAACATTCCTCCCAGCCATTCTAAATCTGCCACGCAACACAACCCAACAACGATTTAGAATCAACAACAACACAACAACAACGCATCAACAATGCTCAACACCTAACAACAACACAACAACTCAACGACTCTACTACTTGGTCGGATGGAACGACTGCTCTGATACCACTTTGTAACACCCATATTACCCCACGAAAATATTAATAAAAAACAGAGTAAAATTTTCAACTTTTTATTCGAGTGTCACAATCAACTTCAAAACACCATAAATGGCTCAATGATACGTTTTCAAAAATAATTATTCAACATACAACGAAAATATTTTTAAATTCAACATCAATCAACTTTGATTACAAAAATTGTTTCTAAAAGAAATAACAAGTAAAAGCAACGTCGTCCCGAATCCCAAATCGACATATCATAGCCGACACCCTAAAGACATGAAATACAACGACTTCACTGACTACCACTCAACTTATCCTGCTCACCTGCACGTTACCAACATAAGGGTAACATTCAAATAGAAGGGGTGAGATTCTTACATTATAAAGAGTAATATAATAAGAATTTAAGCAAGTATTAGAAATAATGCACCACTTCTCGACAACCACTATCCAACAACATCACCTACAACAACAACTATCACACACCTCGACTACAACACATACAACAACACATATACAACAACAACACATATACAACAACCTCATATACTACCACAACATCATATACAACAACAATAATAATCATGCAATGAGACTCTACTTGACTCTATGCATGTGATACCATATTCGATCTCTATTTCAAGTTCCAGTTCCCGTCGAAACTCTCGACCCCTATTTCATGGTCTAGTATGATCCCTATTTCATGATCATACCCATTGACCCCTATTTCATGGCCACATACGATCCCTATTTCATGACCGCACCAATATCACGACAACGGCCATACCCCACCTTGGTATGTTATTCAACTATGCAACATGTCATGCAACATCAATGACATACATGCATATATGCAACGATTACATCATACAACATCAACAACAACAACTTTTATCCAAATACTCATCAAAACAATGTTCCACATACAACAATTCATTAGCATCGCAATTATCATTATCATCATGCATTTCTAGCATACAACCACCTAAATCAACTTCAACCATCACAAACGGAACAACAACATATATCACAACAATTACATATACATTCACCACCAAAAAACATATGTAACTTATCACAACAACAACAAATACAACAAACATATCAATTTTTTAAATTCAAACTACACTAATTATCCTTACAATTAAGTGTATAACTCCTCTTTCACTACCTTTAAATACTCCATAATGATTCCTAAGCATTACTAACTTAATTAAGTAATTTTAAGGAATTTAAAATTAAAATTTTCACATTGTAAACAACCCAAATTTTCCCTCACTAAGTTCACACCATGGCTTGTGATCTTTCATTTACATAAGTTTAATCATACCACATCATATTGCATTTTTGCTTCACTGCATTGGTTCAAGTTCATCTGCATCTAGGGATTGTGATCGGAGCAATCCAGGATCCATCTGAGCCATTCCAAAGGCCATAAATCATTTCAAGAGGGTCCATGTATGTTCAATCATCATATTTTATCCCCCAAAGATCAAGAAAGTCAAATAATCACAAGAACTGGCAAAGCATGGAAGCTGAGCTAGGGTTTAACTACACAAATGACCTAAAATTAGGGTTTTGGTTTCAGAGACCATAACTCCAATTTTTTTGGTCATTCTTGTATATATTGGTCTCAATATGTTATAAGGATCACGCATACCAAGTTTGATGAAGAAATGCATTGTGGAAGTCATCTGATCACTGGGTAACTTCTTGAGCAAGTCAGAGTAAAATCAGGGCATCTGAGGCCCCCCAACATGGAACCAAAGTGGATTTTTCATCAAATTGAAGTTATATGGTATTTATTTGATCATTGAAGTGCTTAGAAGTTCATAAAATTGGAGAAAAGTGAGCTAAACAAAAAGTTGCCAAAAATGGAAATGACTTGTAATGTAAACTTTCCATTTTGGGAAAGTTTTTCAATCTCCTCTTTCTCAACCAAAAATGCTTCAAATGAAAAATTGTTGGTCATGAAAGTTGTAGATTGGATCATTCCCTTTGCAAAAAATACAAGAACAAGATCTAATTCATTATGGAACTCAAGTTATGGCTTTCCAAAGTTGGCAAAAATCACATAATTTCATGTTTCATGCCAAAGAGGGATTTTTGCAATTTCAAGTTTCAAGCTTCTTAATGACTTCTAATGCACTCCAATACATCATATTATGATCACACAACACATTTGGACCAAAATTGTGCCTTGGATCACAAGAAACCATGAGCCATTCTTCACAAAATTCCAAAGAGGGAAATATGCAAGAACATTGGAAACTCTTGATCAAGGCCATCCAGCTCACAAAATCTGATCCAAAGGCCTTCCTTGATCCAAGCTGAAGCAAGACAAGCCCTAAGATCTTCTATGACCCGAGCCATGCCTATGGTACACAAAATCTTGACTTTTTGCATTTTCACCCATACCAATCAAGCTGTGACATTACCAACTCTCTGGCCAATCAACATACATTATGTGGACCTCATGGACCTAAAACAACACAAGAAACAAGCCTGAAAGCACACACACTCATATTGCACAAAAAAAAACCTAAAAGCTTCCCTTATTCGATTCTCTCAAACCATCCATCAAACTTCAAAATTTTCTTCACCAACAAGTCACACATCATCCATAGAACAAGAATCAACCATTAAAATAGCCTGAAACATCACATACACAAACCTCCATTTCTGCTACATCAGAACTGGACTTCATAAAATAGCCACTCTCAAAGAATTTCAAGCATTCCACTAGCATCAGAGGGACCAAAGGAAGCTTTTGGCACGAGGGAGAGGCTCTGAAAGCTCACATTTACAGTTCACCAGCTCAGGTAACCTCAAGAACACATTTTTGCAGAACTTCAATTTCTTGTTATAATATGAGAATACATGTTGTGGGGATCACACTGATGCTTTTAGAATTGAAAATGATGAAGAAATGAGCATTTTATGACCTTCTGAAATTTTGCCCGTGAAAATGATTTGGTTCGATTCTCCTTGTTCATGTGTTGTAAATGATGTTTGATGCGTGATTTGAGTTTAATTTAATGTAAGGATCATTTATGGGTAGGTTAGAGGTCTGGTTTTGGCATAGGGAAGAAGTTTAATGTTTGGATGGCCGGAGAAGACGACCGGAACACTGTTCCGGTCGCCTGAAAGTCATAAACCCTAATCTGAATTAATTAGGCCAGTTTGAATTAGGACCCTTGGATTAGTGTTTCACGCGCGTGCTGGACGGCTAGGATTAGCTCATTAAAACCCTAATCTTCATTATTTAATTTAATTTTGATTAATTAAGCCAGGGTGCATCTAGACCCTCCAAACGCGCACGTTTAGCCAGTTTGAATGAGAACCCTTGATCTTGCATACTCCCAGTCAGCGCAACCTTGCATCTCAGCCTTAGAATCCATTGACTTTGAATACTAGCCCTCCATTATGCATACTTTTCCATTTTTATATATTTTTCTTGTATTTTATTTGTTTCATTTATTAAAAATACTAAAAGTCATTTTAAAATTCTGAAATTTTTTATCAAACCTTTTATTAATTTTCAGAACCCAAAAATATTTTTATTTTTAATTTTTTCATTAAAAAATATTTTTAAATCATTTAAATGTTATTTTTAATTAGTTAATTGATTTTAATTAATTAAAAATACATTAAAGTTTTTAAAAATCACCAAAAAAATCAGAGAACATTCTTGGACATTTAGAAACATTTACAAACTCACCATACAAATTTATTTTTGGTTTTGATCATGCTTTGACATTTTTCAATGAATTAGGGTTCTTAAAATTGTTCATTTTTAACCCTAACTTCAAAAATTCATAACTTTTAAACCAAGTTGAGTTTGTGAATGGTTCTTTTTGCATTATTCTATGCATGGCTTCTAGCATCCAAAAACATTTTTGTTTCATTTTTATCTTAAATTTTCAAATTATTTGGCATTTTACACTGAGGATCACCCAAAAAATCCTAGAAACTTAGGAAATTCATATCTCCTTTTAGGTTTAGCTTCTGACCTCCCCCTTTGGATGGTAACCTAGTATAGGTTTAGGGTTCTTTTGGTTGCATTTTCAATTTTTTATCTTGTCATTTGCTCTTGTTTTTGAGTTTTGCATCTCATGTTGCATGTAAACCCTAATTTCTCATCTTCATTTACACACCTCTTGCATATGCTTGCATTCATGAACTTGCCATGACATTTCTTGCATCCACATGACTTCTAAGACATCCTAGGACACATTAGACTCATGTTTGATCATTGCATCATCCATTTTCCATGTTATGCATTCATTTCATTTCATGTACATTCATGAACTTTCATGCTCCCTTTATGCTTCATTTGCATCCTCATTACTTGTATGATCATTCACAACTCTTGACATACATTTGCATCATCTCTTAGCATCATTTGCATCATGAATATGCCTCTAGTTTTGGTTTTCATCTTTGCATTCATGTCATTTTCATTTCATTTCATTTTCTTTTGCTAACTTTTCAGGTGGTAAGTTACTTTGAGAAGTGAATTTGCCTTCACTTCTCACAATCTCTTCTCATCTCTCTTATGCATTCATTGATGCATTTTGTATTTGAATTAGAGTGAGCTTGCTCATTCATGCTCCTTCTTCACTTTCTTTCTTCAAGCAACTTATCTTCTTAAGTGAAGTAAGTTGACTTGTTTCTTCTGCTTCTCCTCCTTTCATCTGCTTCTTCCTTGGTGGTGCTTCTTGAAGATCTCTTGCAAAGCCTCATAAAACCTAGGAATAACCAAGCATGATAACAATTAGGGTTTGATTAGTCCCCCATTAGTCTTATCTTTGTGTCATCTTTTGTGTCTTCTCTTCTCATCTCATAATCAGGGACTAAACCTTAAAGGTCTTAAGGCTTTGTGATTAAGGTTATACCTGCATCCTTCTCTTATGATGGAGTGTATAACTTTAATCCTAAGTGTTGAACCCTTAATGTGTTTAAATCTCTTAATCAATTCATCTAATAATCACTAAGACAATAAGCTTGTAACTTGGGCCTTGCATTAGGGTTCTAATTCTTCCTTAATTGATTAAGAAGAACTAACCCCAGTGTTAATGGACAAGTCCCCCTCAAGTTGTCTTACAAACCATAAAATCCATTTCTTAATCTTATCATTAACTAAAATCCACTTTAATAAAGACTTGTTTTGTCATGAGGTTAATCCCTAATCATGGATTAAGTTGAGGAGCCTTCCTCAGCTTAAATGTTCTCATATATTATCCTTCTATTAGGATGGTGTAATGGGTCCATTAAATCCTTGATTATGGCTTAAATTCATTACTTAACACTAAACAAAAAACTCCAAAAACATCTAAATAATTGTAAGTAAGTTAATGATCTTAATCCTACATCATGGTGATTAAGTGTGAGGTGTTTACTTCATACTTAAAGTATTCTCATTACCCCTAATCAGAGGGAGGATGTGATGAGTTTACTAACCCTTGGTTTACGCTTAAGCTCATTTTCCTATGACAAACTCCAAAAGCAATAAAAGATTGAAAATACCAAAAACAAACAATAATCGTCTCCTTCGGGATTCTTTTCTCACCTCATTCACTCATAAACGAGAACTCGCTTCTTCCGTCTGATGCAAGACAGTTTGCACTTGAGCCAGACAGGTCATACACTTGAGCTTAGACAAGCAAGTAGTTCACAAGTCAATCTTTTTTCCAGTCTCTTTGAGTCGAACTACGGTGTTCTGACTTCCTCATTGCACGAGAGGATACGTAGGCATAACTTAACAGTTATCAAACAAAAGTCTCTGTCTCTCCCCCCCTCTTCCAGTATTATTCTTTAAGCCTCATTATCTTGAGCTTTGCACTCTTTCCTTACACTGACACTCCTTTTATTCACTTCACACTTCTTTGCCCTGACACTTGCATTCTTTTCCAGCTTTTGCACAAAGAATAACACTGACACTACCCCCTTAAACACAAATCTTTCAAGCGTGGATCCCGTCGAGTACGACGGACAATCTGGGTGCTAATACCTTCCCAGGTTGTAACCAACCCCCTTTCTCAGTTTCTCTAGTTCGCGACCGTCTTGTCCATACTTTTTCTAGGTTTATGCAGCATTACCATTCCTTCGGGATAAAAATGCCTAGCTGGCGACTCTTTTCACTTCATTTCATTTTCTTCCCTTCACCGACCGTTCGCGTCTGTACCCCTTCTGGCCATGTGTCATTTGGTGGGAGCAACACACATTCCAGGGCTCGCTAAGTGAGGGTCACTGCTCTCTCACGATGAACTCCCTAACTCTGCTTGCTAAGTGAGTTCTGCGATTTTGCAAATCTCACCCTGCACTCAGCACTCTAAAGCTGCTACGAATTTCTCACATCAAATCACCCATATCAGTCAGATAATCACATAATGCTTCATTTAATCACTTAATTCACAATATTATCAACCAACAACAACATCTACCAACTAAATCAACCTATTTCTTCCCAATTCCACATAATATCAATCCCTAATCCTCAACCTACCCAATTCCCATTATAAAACCCTTAAGATGGAAGAATCCCACCCTTACCTTAGGTTTTGTTGAGAATTTCTTCTTCTTCTTCGTGAACTCTTCTTCACAAATAAGCCTTTTTCTCTGCTTCTCCTCTTCACAACTTTCACGATCGTTTCACATTCTCTCACAAACAAGATTATGTTTTCCCTTTTTTCTTATTTCCAACATAACCCCTAACACCCAACTTATGATCTTCCACTTTTACCCTTATTACTTTTACCAATTGACCACCTAGTCCTCACCTCATATTTTATTCCATTTATTTTATTTATCATATAATAATACGATTATCCATCACAATATAATTCTCAATCACAATTATATTTGATAATCTATTATTCTAAACACAACAACTCGCAATAATCCGAATAATAATAGTTAGATAAAATTCGGGGAATTACAAAGATGATTTCGAATGCAACAATATTTCCGATACTGGCGAAGTATAATGCTCTCTCAATTATAAATTTGGAAGGCAGACCTTCGACTCCTCCTTTGGTAGTCTAATGAGCTTTTACTTCAGACTCTTCCAAAGCAAGATTCCTGGCGATTGTTGATTCTCTCGGAATTCCTTCTAATCCGGAGAATGGTATTTTCTTATTAATTGGGATTCCTATCAACTGAAAATACTCTTCCAATGTTGGGCAGAGCTGATAATCGAGAAATATCGGGTCGTAGAACTGGACCAGTGTAGCAAGAACACCTTTTACCATGCTGACTTTTAGTAGGGACAAGATTTCTCCAAACTTCTCCCTAACTGATTCTCTATCTATGACAAGATTTCCTAGCTTTTTCAGATCGTACAATCTCGGATTCTTGAATGTAAACTTGTGGGTTTTCCGTCGCCCAAAGTCTATTTTGAAAAGACTGATAATATGAAATAGACGTTGGTTCAATTCTTTTAAAGGAGAAAAATAATGATGTTTTTTTTAAATTGTTTTTCTTTTGATGAATGCATGAATGCAACATACAAAAACACGATGAAAACATGGGTTCAAGGGTTTGATGTCATGTGGCCAGAGCTCTAACCGTTCCCAAAGGTTTATACTACAGTAAAAGATTTTTGTACCTGTAGATCATATAAGTCAAGTTCAAGGGGTAAATGTTTACTAAATCCTCAGCGTTATGAGTATCCGATTGGAAATCGTTGAGTTTTTGTGGAGTACGCTATAAACATCGATTTCACACAGTATACCTAGACTGATTCAGGGGCTCTTCAGGTTTCACCTGATCGAGATTGGAATCCCAACAACCTATCTCAATTATTCCCTACCTATCTTAGAGTGCACTCAAGATCACCTAGATGCGGATTAATCGCATTCCCATTTTTCAGAAACCACCCCAAAGGATATCATTTGAACATATATTTTGCGGAAACATAAACATAAAGAAATATAAAAGTAATATAAAAGTTGTGTGTGTGCATATATATATATATATATATATATATATATATATATATATATATATACATGTTCCTAAACCTAGAGTTTTTCTAACTAAAAAAAGGTTTAAAAGAAAATTCTATCTTAAAACAGTAAGAAGAAGTTTCCCACAGACGGCGCCATTTTCCTGTAGCTCGATTTTTGTGGTCTTTAATCACTATCGCATTTTTGCTACTTTCTGATTTCTTAGTTTTTCCTAGTGAAACTATTTATGGAAGGGAAAAGATATCTTAAACTCACCGACTTTGCATACTGTTATTTAAAATATGCCCACATGGTTTTGGGTTCTTCTTAAGCTTATTTCAACTTTGGTTTAGTGCAAAAAAATTTCTTTTTGATATTGATGGCGTTGTTTTTTTGATTTGGGTCTGGGTATAATGTGAATGTTGATTGATAGGATAATTTTGATGTTTTTGTGTTTCTATATTATCATAATTTTCTGATAATGTTCTTAGGTTTGAGAACCTAATTGTTGTTTTTTGTTTGGTGTGTTCGCAAAGATCTTATGACCTTTTGCCTACGTACCCCAAAAACGAGAATTGAGTGATCATAACATCGTATAGTTCCTCCTAAAAGGCTATAGATAGTTCATCCTTAAAGTCTAAGACTATGACTATAATGAATTATCTTAGTTAAAGTCCAAGACTATGACTATAATATTGTTAGCTAAGTTAAAGTCCAAGACTATGACTATATTATTGTTAGCTTAGTTAAAGTCTAACACTATAACTATAATGTTTGTTAGCTTAGTTAAAGTCCAAGACTATGACTATAATGTTAGATTGACTGTAAAGTTTTTTTTTTTTTGACTTTTGTGCCTTGATTTAAGCCCTAGGTTGAAGCTAAAAGATACTCAATAGAGAGAATTTGTCATTTCTAAAGAAGGAAGATTGATTTATATATTCCTCTATTGAAGCCCAAGGTTGAAGCTAAACAAAGAAAACTAACTCAATGGGGAAAATTTTATCTGTGTTATGATTTGGAAGCCCAAGTGTGAAGCTTATTTGGTGAGAAACTGACTCTTGATTTATCTGTATCCTGTATGAAGCCCAAGATGAGAAGCTAACAATTGTTGGTAGACTAACTCTGTATGAAAAGTGTTTTGTCTATTGGTTTATTGTATGGTCACCATACATTCCTTTGTTTGGAGATGATTCATTTGTACAAAGCCCAAGAGGAGGTTAGCTTGGTCATCCATCAGGGAGAGGGAGACTACTGTATGTTTATTATTCTAAGGTGTGTTCCTATGCTTTTAGGAAGCCTGGGACGGTCCTTGTGTTTAAGCCTAATAGGAGGCTAGGTTACTTGTATGAGGCCCATGGGTCATTGGATAAAGCCCAAGAGGAGGCTGAGGAAGGATGAGTAACTTCTAAGCCTGAGAGAAGGCACCTTTAAGATGCTTGAGGGTCCTTGAATGAAGCCCAAAAGGAGGCTATGTTTTGACCTAGTTTGGTTCTAGTTATTCAGAGGTTAGGTCTGGTGACAGTAACCCGATTGCTTACATTCTAGCAGTGATGCAAATATATACAATAAAGATGCATGCAGACAAATAAAAGTTTCAGTGAATCTGTTTAACAACTTTTAGTATGTCTTTGCTATGGTTTGAATATTCTTAAGTTGTTTTATTAAGAATGAAGTTGGGGTTGTAACACCCTAAAATTCCCCCTCTCATTTATAACCTAAATTGTCTTAGTGCTTCGCATTCATATGCATTCCCACTAGGACATATAACACATCATTCATTCAGTATTATAGGTTTGCTATGTGGATCAGTGGTTTCGAGAATTAGGGTTTTGCAGTGCCATGTGGTGTCACTTTTTTTCCAGGTCAAGCCCATTGGAAAGAGCAAAAGTCAGTGGTTAAGGGTTTGTCCCTCATGCTTATGTTCATCAGATATATCCTTAAAGTTTAACCATGTAGTCGTCAAAAACATCACCTGGTGCTCATCATCATCAATGATTAGGGTTTATTACCCTAATCATATGGTTTTCAATAAATGGTTAGATCATGACGCATTCGAGGTATTAATATAAGAAATTTGAGAATCCATTCACGCAAGATTGGCTTGTTAGTGATCTGGTCGGGATTCTGGCTCCTCTCAACATCTTATGCCGTATTCTTCTTCATTGAATATCGCAAGGATTCATATTCATGATTGAGCTTAAGAGCATTTCACCAATTGAGGCTCGTTGGATTGATCTGGATTTATTTCTTGGAGGTATTCATTCACACGTGGCAAGTGATTAATGAAGGCGTGGTTCAGGGACTATTAATTTTTGTTCAATCTTTGTCCCTGTTTTTAAACCTTTTCAAGACTGATCCGTCTTTATACCAAAAATAAATCACTAAACCTATCATTAATTGATTTTCCAAAGCCCATTTCTTATTAATTAGTCCACTATCCTTTTTAGTACAAATTAATACTATTTTCTTAACCAATATCCTAAACCTTTCTTAAACCCACTAGTCCATATTTTCATCCATTCACCCTTATTCAAAGTTCATTTTACTTAGATCCAGTCACCTTTAAGTCATCCAAATTACATCCTTTTTTATTAATATTACCACTTAGTGGAATTAAAAAAAACAAGTATATTCCTGTTATTCCAATTCCATCGTCCAAATTAAACTACACAGCGGAAAATCGATACAAAAAAGCTCAACACATAACAAAGTGGATCAATTCAGAAAAAATGACAAAAAAAATAAAGCAGGAAATTAGGAAAAAATGAATAATAGAAAAAAATAATTGAATTCTGAAGGAAGCTTCAATCCCACTTAAAAATATCTTCTTAGATCTTTCACTCTAAAGGGAATAAGAAGAACTCTTCAGAAAGAAGCTAACAGAAGAGGAATCAAAGAAAAAAAGGCCAACAGGAAATCAGTGGAAAAAAACTTACCAAAGTATAACAAAATAATTATAAGAAAAATCAGTGGAGAAGAAACTGAGAAATCTCCAACAGAATTGAAGAGAATCGATAGCTCCATCTTCCATCTTCTTGAACCCTCTTCACATCCTTGAATCTGAGGTTCCTCAACCTGAAGCCTCCCGAGTGAACCATTTGTTGAGTACTATGATGCATCTAAGATGGACTTAGGCGGGGTATTGATGCAAGATGGTAAAATGGTGGTGTATTCTTCACGGAAATTAAGAACACATGAGAGGAATTATCCTACTCATAATTTGGAATTAGCGGCGGTGGTTTTAATATTTAAAATTTGGAGGCATTATTTATATGGGTCGAGATTCAAGGTGTTTAGTGATCACAAGAGTCTGAAGTATTTATTTGATCAGAGATAATTGAATATAAGGCAGAGAATATGGTTAAAATTCTTGAAGGACTATGATTTCAATTTGAGTTATCATCCAGGAAAGGCTAATGTTGTAGAAAATGCACTGAGTCGGAAGATAATTCATATGTTGGCATTGATGATAAAAGAGATGGAATTGATTGAACAATTTAGAGATTTAACTATGGTTTGTGAGACGACACATGAGAGTGTTAGATTGGGGATGTTGAAGGTGAATAATGACTCCCATGATGTGATTAAGGAAAACTAGAGACTAGATGTGAAGCTGGTGAATTTGATGCCGACCGATGGAGATAATCTAGATGGTGATTTCAAAATGGATAACATTTGTGTGTTAAGATTCAGAGCAGAATTTGTGTACCGAATAATGTGGATTTGAAGAAAGCAATTTTATAGGAGAGTCACCGGAGTAGCTTGAGTATTCACCGGAGTACCGAATAATGTATCAAGACTTGAAGAAGTTGTTCTAGTGGTTCAGCATGAAGAGAGATATAACTCAATTTGTTTATGTCTGTTTAAAGAGTCAGAAGTCTAAAGTGGAGCATCAGAAACCTTCGGGGTTGATGCAACTGTTAGAGAGTCCAGAGTGGAAATGGGACAATATTACTATGGACTTCGTTACGGGTTTTCCGAATACAGAGAGAGGATTTGACACTATTTGGATAGTTGTTGATCGGCTTACAAAATCCGCACATTTTATACCCATTAATATGAGTTTTCCATTGACGAAGCTAACAGATATTTATATTAGGGTAATTGTGAAGTTACAGGGCGTTTCGACGAGTATAGTGTCGGATAGAGATCCGAGGTTAACTTCATAATTTTGGAAGATCTTGCAAGAGGCCTTGTGTCACACCCCAAAGTCGATTTTAATTATGTGGATGTGTTTTCTTGTGAATTTTTGATGTTTATGAGGTTATTTGATGTTTTGTGAAGTTTGAGGGTAGCATAATATTTTAATAATAGTTAGAATAATTAAGTATATGGTGTTTAATTTATTACTTGAGATTAAATAAAATAAAATAGAAGGAATTGGAGGATGAGGGCATTGTGGTCTTTTGGTTAAGGATAAGTGGGTGTTTAATGAGGAAAGACTAAAAGAGGTCATAGGGGTCAAGTGTGACAAAAGAGGGAAACGTTGGAGAGAACGATCATTTGGAACGATCGCACTTTTGGGAAAAGGCTATGGAGAAGAAGGAAAAGCTAGGGCTTGAAGTCTGTAAAGGATTTCGAAGATTTTATCGAAAGCTTACGGAAATTAAAGTATGGGGAATATTTTCCTTTCGATAGTATAATATGGGAATGGGATTGGGGGTTTTGTGGTGTGATTTAGGGAATAGGGTTTTGATTGATGATTTTGTGTTAGTGATGATGATTTCATGATGATTGTGATGAATATAATGATGTACATGATTCAGATGAGGTTAATATGATGAATGTTGTTGTTAATGAAGTTTTCTAGTGTGATGCTGTTGAATTGTGGGTTTTGGAGGGGTTTTGTCGCAGAAGGAGAAGGCTGAAATCGCAGAAAAACTCTACAGAATCACGAAGCTCGATTAGCAAGCTACAAATCTCTTAGCGAGAAGAGTTAGAGAGTTGGGAGCTTAGTGAGCATGATGTCTCGCTTAGTGATCCCTGGGAAAGTTGGAAAATGTCTTTATTTTGAAAACTATTTTGAGGTGATATGTTCTAGGATGCCATGATGTTGTAGAGTTATCTCATGATTTGTTTTAAGGACTAAATGAGTATTATTAGTATTATATGATATGTAGAGATTTACCTTAATTTTTATGAGTTGTGAAGTATGAGTGAGATTAGTATTTAATTGAGGTGTGAACAATTAAATTAATTCCTTGAGTAAGAAGTATGATTATATGATGTAGAGTTATAATGTAGGATGAGTGTGTTGTATGATGTTCCATGAGTATGTACATGATGTTATGAATGAGTATGAGGAATGATTGTTTATAATGAATGTGGATGCAATTTTATTATGTTTTGAGGATGATGTATGTATATTGCGTCTTGCATTCATGGCATTTAATTTATGAGGGGACTTCGGTCCAATGGTAGCTTCAATCCCATTGTGTGGATTGAAGTGATATGATGTTTATGATGTACTTTCTTAGCGGAGGGTTGATGGCCCAGTGTCCATCACATGAGGATGTTTCGGTACCACATGCATTTAGTAAGAGGTTGCATCTCATTCTAAATGACATAACATGAGTGCATTGATGTTTTGTATAAGGATGGGACGTATTTGATGATGAGTATTAAATGAGCATGATGGATATTTCTATGACGTGATGATGATGATGATGATGATGATGATGATGATATGTATAAATGAGTTGTAAATGAATTGTTGTTGTTGTTGTTGTTGTTTTGTTTTAAATTCTTATTTCTATATTATAGTATGGAATGTGAATTTACTCACCCTGCCTGCCTTCTGGTGATGGTCTATTATTCCATCCGGCAGATAATCAAGGTTAGCTCGGTGCATGCTTAACTCAGAGATAGTGAGTCGTCGAATTAGTTAGAAGTGGAGTCCTGCTCTGTGTCCAGTAACATCAGGATGGGTTTTCGCTTGAATGTTATGTTTTATTTAGATTATGCTGAACTTTGTTTAAATGTTTTGATAAAATGTTATTTTAGAACGAGTTATGAGTTTTGTTTAAATAAATATGATTTTATGATTTATTTATTTTTCCGCTGCGTAATTATGAATAAAAGGTTTATGAATGTTTTTCATGATTTTGTGAACCCGTGTTACAGGACAGGACTCTATGTGATGTTTGACTTTTTATTTTTAAGAAGTAAATGTGATGCCCTTTTTAATGAGTTGTACTTTGATATATGATTTAAAGTGCTTATTTGTGATGGGGTAGAAGTGGGTGTTACATTAGTGGTATCAGAGCAGGTCGGTTTGTCGGTCATGTCGTGTCGTTGTTAGTCGTGTCGGTTTTTGAGTTTGAGTGTTTTGAGGTTAAGTTATTTTATGATATTTTTGGTGATATGTAGAATGACTTCAAATCGTGCTCTTGCGGATGCGATCGCTGCACTTGCTCATGATACGACACAAAACAACGTTCGGGATGAGTTCCATGCTTTAGGGTTTTTTCAGAGGAATAATCCGCCTAAGTTTGAGGGTTCCCATGAACCGGAGAACACGCATAAGTGGATGAAGGAGATAGAAAATATTTTCAGGACTATGGTATGCTCCGATGCTCAGAAGTTGTAATTTGTCACCATATGTTGGATGAAGAGGTTGAGGATTGGTGGGATAATACCTGTCAGAGATTAGAAAGTGCTGGGATTGCCATTACTTGGATTGTGTTCAGGAGAGAATTTATGGGTAAGTACTTTCCTGAAGACGCTCGTGGCAAGAAAGAGGTATAGTTCTTGGAACTGAAGTAGGGGAACATGACGATGGCAGAGTATGCTACCAAGTTCGAAAGGTTGGTGAAGTTTTGTCCTCACTACAACCGTGATGATGCTGAGCTGTCCAAGTGTTTGAAGTTTGAGAATGGGATGAGGCCGAAAATCAAGAAAGCGATTGGTTGTCAGCAGATCCACAGGTATGCTGAGCTTGTGGATAAGAGTAGAATATATGATGAGGATAGTCAAGCTCAATCTGCTCATTATAAGCAGGTGAGTGAGAAGAGAGACAAGGGTCAGTTCCGAGGGAAGCCTTAAACGACTCCAAATGATAAGGGGAAGCAGAAGGGAAATGATGGGAATAAGCCAAGTGGGGGAGCGGGTTCTACTCCTCTCAAGTGCTACAAATGTGGTGAAGCAGGTCACAAATCTGATGTGTGTACTGCTACTGTGATAAGATGTTATAAGTGTGGTAAGAAGGGCCATATGAAGAATGAGTGTACAAGTACTGAACAAACTTGTTTTAGTTGCGGCGAAGAGGGACATATCAGTACTTAGTGCCATAAACTGAAGAAGGTTGCTACTGCGACTCAGACTACTGGTAGAGTATTTGCTTTGAGTGGCTCGAATGCTCAGAAGAAAGAAAACTTGATTAGAGGTACTTGTTTTATTAATGATGTTGACTTGGTTGCTATAATTGATATTGAAGCTACTCACTTGTTTATTTCGATTGAGTGTGCGACCAGGTTGAATTTACCTTTGATTGTTATGAATGGTAATATGTTGATTGAGATGCCTGCGGACTGTTCAGTTATGACTAATCGTGTGTGTTTGAAGTGTCCTTTGACCATTTATGGTAAGGATTTCTTGATGGATTTAGTGTGTTTTCCTTTGCGCCATATGGATTTTGTTCTAGGGATGAATTGGTTAGAACTCAACTTTGTGCATATCAACTGCTATGCAAAGACGTTTGTGGTGGTTTTTATTGATGGAATTATGATTTATTCAAAGTCAGAAGAAGAACATGAAGGGCATTTGAAGATTGTATTACAAGTGTTGAGAGAGAAAAAGCTTTATGCTAAATTGTCAAAGTGTGAGTTCTGGTTGAAGGAAGTGAGTTTTCTTTGCCATGTGATTTCTAGTGGAGGAATTTTTGTGGATCCTTCGAAGATTGATGCTGTGTTGAATTGGGATACTCTGAAGTCTGCTACCGAGGTCAAAAGTTTTCTTGGATTGGCCGGTTGTTACCGAAATTTTATAGAGGGTTTTTCTAAGTTGGCTTTAACTTTGAAGCGGTTGACTCGGAAGGGTCAAGTTTGTGTGTGAGATGTTGCTTGCGAGAAGAGTTTTGTTGATTTGAAGAAGAGGTTGACTACTGCTCCAATATTAATTTTGCTGAATCCGAATGAATCCTTTGTGGCGTACTGTGATGCTTCGAAGATGGGTCTTGGTGGTGTTCTGATGCAGAATGGTCAAGTAGTTTCCTATACTTCTAGACAGTTACATGTTCATGAGAGGAACTATCCTACCCATGACTTAGAGTTGGCAGCTGTGGTTTTTGTGTTAAAAATTTGGAGACATTATCTGTTTGGATCGAGGTTTGAGGTGTTCAGTGATCATAAGAGTTTGAAATACTTGTTTGATCATAAATAACTCAATATGAGGCAGAGGAGATGGTTAGAGATGTTGAAGGATTTTGATTTTGATTTAAGTTACCACCATGGTAAGGCTAATGTGGTTGCAGATGCTTTGAGTAGGAAGACTTTGCATATGTTTATGATGATGGTAAGAGAACTTGATATGATTGAGAAATTCAGAGACATGAGTTTATTGTGCGAAACTACATCTGAAAGTGTGAAGTTGGTTATGTTGAAATTGACTAATGATATTGTGGATGAGATCTATTTAGGACAACAATTAGACTTGAAGTTGGTTGATCAGATGATTTTTATTAACCAAGGTAACGAAGGAGAATTCCAAATTGATGAGAATGGTATGATAAGGTTTCAAGATTGTGTGTGTGTTCCTGATATTCCAGAATTGAAGAAAGGTATTCTATAGGAAGGACAACAAAGTAGATTGAGTATTCATCCTGGTGCGACAAAGATGTATCATGATTTACAGAAGCTGTTTTGTTGGCCGGGTATGAAGAGAGATGTTTCGGAATTTGTGTATGCGTGTTTGGTTTGCCAAAAATTGAAGGTTGAACATCACAAGCCTTTAGGTATGATGCAACCTTTGAGTATTCCGGAATGGAAATGGGATAGCATTTCTATGGATTTTGTGACAGGTTTGTCGAAGACGGTGAAGGGAAATGAATCCATTTGGGTGATTGTTGATCGATTAACTAAGTCGGTGCATTTCTTGCCGATGAAGATTAATCATTCCATGTCGAAACTAGCAGAGATGTATATTGACGAGATTGTGAAGTTGCATGGGATACCGTCGAGTATTGTGTCGGATAAAGATCCGCAGTTTACATTGAGATTTTTGAAGAGTTTACAAAATGCTTTTGGAACTAAGTTAAGGATGAGTTCTGCTTATCATTCACAGACGAATGGTCAGACAAAACAAACTATTCAATCCTTAGAGGATTTGCTGAGGGCTTGTGTATTGGATCATGGAGGTGCGTGGGATGATCATTTTCCGTTGATTGAGTTTACTTATAACAATAGTTTTCATGCGAGCATTGGTATGGCTCGTATGAATCATTATATGGGAGGCGGAGTAGGACTCCACTGTGTTGGTATGAGTTAGGCGTGAGTGTTGTGCTTGGACCCGAGATTGTGCAAGAGACGACGGAAAAGATTAAGATAATTCTAGAGATAATGAAGACTTCTCAAAGTCGTCAAAAGAGTTACCATGATAAGAGGAGGAAAGCACTTAAATTTCAAGAAGGAGATCATGTGTTCTTGAGGGTTACTCCAGTGACTGGTGTTGGGAGAGCTTTGAAGTCCATAAAGCTTAGTCCGCGTTTCAATGGACCATATCAGATTTCGCAGAGGGTCAGAGAGGTGGCATATCGGATTGCATTACCACTGTCACTTGCGAATTTGCATGATGTGTTTCATGTGTCCTAGTTGAGGAAGTATATTGCAGATCCATCGCATGTGATTCAGATGGATGATGTTCGAGTAAGAGATAATTTGACTGTGGAAGTTTCACTAGTGCGAATAGATGGCAGAGAAATGAAGAGATTGAGAGGTAAAGAGATTGCCTTAGTGAAGGTATTATGGGATGGACCATCTGGTGATAGTTGGACTTGGGAGCGAGAGGATCAGATGAAAGAGCCGTATCTGATGCTGTTTGCTCCAGGTACATTTTCGAGGAGGAAAATCTTAAGTGGCAGAGAGTTGTAACACCCCAAAGTCGATTTTAATTATGTGGATGTGTTTTCTTGTGAATTTGTTTATGTTTATGAGGTTATTTGATGTTTTGTGAAGTTTGAGGGTAGCTTAATATTTTAATAATAATTATAATAATTAAGTATATGGGGTTTAATTTATTATTTGAGATTAAATAAAATAAAATAAAAGGAATTGGAGGATGAAGGCATTGTGGTCTTTTGGTTGAAGATAAGTGAGGGTTTTATGGGGAAAGACTAAAATAGATCCTATGTGCAAGAGTGACAAAAGAGGGAAAAGTTGGAGAGAACAATCATTTGGAACGTTCACACTTTTGGGAAAAGGCTCTAGAGAAGAAGGAAAAACAAGGGCTTGAAGTTTGGAAAGGATTTCGAAGAGTTTATCGAAAGCTTATGAAAATTAAGTATATGTGATGAATATAATGATGTAAATGATGTATATGAGGTTAATTTGATGAATGTTGATTTTTAATGAAGTTTTATGGTGTGATGTTGTTGAATTGTGGGTTTTGGAGGGGTTTTGCGCAGAAGGAGAAGGATGAAATCGCAGAAAAATTCTGCAGAATCGTGAAGCTCGCTTAGCGAGAAGAGTCAGAGAGTTGGGCGCTTAGTGAGCATGATGTCTCTCTTAGAGAGCCTTAGAAAACTTGGAATAATGTCTTTATTTTGAAAACTATTTTGAGGTGATATGTTCTAGGATGCCATGATGTTGTAGAGTTATCTCATGATATGTTTTAAGGACTAAATGAGTAGGATTAGTATTATATGATGTGTAGATATTTACCTTGATTTTTATGAGTTGTGAAGTATGAGTGAGATTAGTATTTAATTGAGGTGTGAAGAATTAAATTAATTCCTTGAGTAAGAAGTATGATTATATGATGTAGATTTATGATGTAGGATGAGTGTGTTGTATGATGTTCCATGAGTATGTACATGATGTTATGAAAGAGTATGAGGAATGATTGTTAATAATGAATGCGGATGCAATTTTATGATGTTTTGAGGATGATGTATGTATATTGTGTCTTGCATTCATGACATTGAATTTATGAGGGGACTTTGGTCCAATGGTAGCTTCAATCCCATTGTGTGGATTGAAGTGATATGATGTTTATGATGTGCTTCATTAGGGGAGGGTTGGTGGCCCAGTGTCCATCACATGAGGATGTTTCGGTACCATATGCATTTAGTAAGAGGTTGCATCTCATTCTAAATGACATAGAATGAGTGCATTGATGTTTTGTGTAAGGATGAGATGTATTTAATGATGTGTATTAAATGAGCATGATGGATATTTCTATGACGTGATGATGATGATGATGATGATGATATGTATAAATGAGCTGTAAATGAATTGTTGTTGTTGTTGTTTTGTTTAAATTCTTATTTCTATATTATATTATGGAATGTGAATTTACTTACCCTTCCTGCCTTCTGGTGATGGTCTATTATGCCATCTTGCAGATAATCAAGGTTAGTTCGGTGCGTGCTTAACTCGGAGATAGTGAGTCGTCGAGTTAGTTAGAAGTGAAGACATGCTCTGCGTCCAGTAACATTGGGATGAGTTTTCGTTTGAATGTTATCTTTTATTTAGATGAAGATGCTGAGTTTTGTTTAAATATTTTGATAAAATTTTATTTTAGAACGAGTTATGAGTTTTGTTTAATTAAAGATGATTTTATGTTTTATTTGTTTTTCTGCTGTGTAATTATGAAGAAAAGGTTTATGAATGTTTTTCATGATTTTGTGAACCCGTTTTACGGGACAGGACCCTATGTGATGTTTTACTTTTGATTCTTAAGAAGTAAATGTAATTCCCTTTTTAATGAGTTGTACTCTGATATATGATTTAAAGTGCTTATTTGTGATGGGGTAGAAGTGGGTGTTATACCTTGGGTTCTAGTTGAGGTTGAGTTTGGCTTATCATCCGTAGAAGTATGGTCAATCGAAAATGACTATTCAGTCATTGAAGGACTTGTTGAGAACTTGTGAGTTGGAACAAGGTGGTGCGTTGAATACTCATTTTCCATTGATTGAGTTCACGTGCAACAATAGTTACCATTCAAGTATTGGGATGACACTATTCGAACCTTTGTATGGTAGGAGGTGTAGGACGCCTCTGTGTTGGTATGAGACAGGAGAGAAGGTTGTACTTGGTCCTGAGATTATACAACAAAATACCAAGACGATTTAGATGATCTATGTGAAGATGAAAGCGTCTCATAGTAGACAGAAGAGTTACCCTGACACTCGAAGAAAAGAATTGGAATTTGACAAAGGTGACCATATGTTTTTGCGAGTCAACCCGATGACAGGTGTTGGACGGGCATTGAAATCAAAAAAGTTGGATCCAAAGTTTATTGGACCATATCAGATCTTGCAGAGGGTGGGTACAGTCACTTATAGGGTAGCATTCCCACCCGAGCTTTACAACTTGCATGACATATTTCATGTGTCGATACTTCGCAAGTATGTGTCAGATCCATATCATGTCATTTAGAGGGATGAGGTGCAGATTAGGGATAACTTTACTGCGGAAGCGATGCTTATAAGGATTGAGGATTGAAATATGAAACAACTCATAGGGAAAGAGATTCTTCTGGTGAGAGTAGCTTGAGAAAGAGCTACTGGAGGAAGTGTGACCTGGGAGTTGGAAAGCAGGATGCGAGAGTTGTATCCATAATTGTTTTCATCAGGTATATTTTTTAGGATGAAAATAAATTAAGTGGGGAGAGTTGTAACACCCCATTTTAATTTATTTAATCGTCAATGTTATATGTTTGATTTATTTAATTAAAAGGTGTTTGGATGCTTGGTTTGATTTAGAGGTGCTAGTGAATAATGTAATAAAAGGGTAATCAGAGGGTGTAATTAACAGTAATATTATAAGAGTTATTATTATTATTATCATTATTACTATTATTTGTATTAATAAAATTAGTAATATAAAATAAGACTTAATCAACGTGGTTTGTGGGTTAGTGGAGAAAAAGGAGGAATATATAGGTTTTATGTGGAATTAGTGGGAGGTTAATCAAAAGAAAAGAAAAGGAAGATTTTTTTATCACGTAAGAATATTAGAGAGGAAGAACAAGAGGGAGGCTAGGAAAAATCTCCATCATCAATTCTTGCAGAATTTTATCAGGAATTTAGGTTAGGGGGTCGAATGAATTCTTTAATGGGTGATAATTGCATGACAGGGTAGTGAGGAATCCTTATTCTCGTAGGAATTTTTGCTTGTATGTTCTGTATGTGAGACTTGTATTTGATATTGCTGTGTTATCATTTATCTGGTGTGAATTGGGTGATAATTATATGAAATTGGTGTGGTACTATCATGGATTGTGAAAAAGGAAAATATACTGTTGTTGTCATAGTGATATGAATATTGGTGTACCAAGTTGATTGTAGGGTAAACTAAAATGTTAAAAATTAGATGTTAAGAATACTTATTGATGTAGTAATTGCAAGAATAGGATATTAGGTGAAATTATAGGTTCAAAATAATTGCAGAATAATTATTAGGAATGAATACTGAGTATATGCATGAGACAATAGCATAATATTGGAACTTTAGGGGCGTCACGTGCATGACGACCGTCAGAGGGGAGTAACGACCGTCAAGTATGAGTGACGATCGTTAAGGATGGGTGACACCCGCCAGGAGGCTCTATCATGGAATTCATTATGTTTCTTTCTGTTATGCATTTTTCATCTGTTTCCTTTCTGTTTCTTAGTTTAAATTAATACATATGTCAGTAATCAATGTCCATACATAGAGTGAGTAATAAAATGGAATTTAGGAAAATAATCGGGTATTAGTTGGTAAATATGATTTGAATTATTTCTTGGTGTGTTAATAAATTGAATGCAAGAATATTGGTGCTGGTGCATATTATGTTGACTATGCATTTCAGGTGTGATCAGGAGGATCATGTGCATGTGTGATATTATATACCTGTGCTTAAATGCATAAATGTTGTCATGCATTGATGGTGTATTTGGTGAATAAGAACCATTGCTCATGAGGAGTGTATGTGATTCGTATGGTGAGATAAATCATTGCCAAGTAGAGGTGTATGTGATTTATCAGGTTCGATTGAATCAACCAACTGGTGTATTGGTACCACATGCATTGTGTCATTGTTGAGTCAAATTGCATTATTATTATTACATGTTTGGTTGATTTGGTGTGATTATTTGAGTTCTACCCTTAAAATGTATTATACACCGTTTATTATTAAATGTAGTTCTCACCCTTTTGTTGTTTTTGTTTTGTCAGTGCTTCTTTGGAAGTACAAATAATTCAGGTTAATGAGTTGTATGTGGAGTGTGTGTTGCCTGATCGAGTCTTAGGAGTTGCTCTGATATATAAGACAAGATACATATATTTTCATTATTTGTTGTTTCTTTTGCTTTGAATTGTTACGTATCACTATTAGTTTTCTAAAAATTGTGGACCACGAGTTTATGTGAATTTTTGGCGATGTTGGCAATCTGCCGTAACTTTTGAATAATTTAATGAAATAATTGAATTTTCATTGTTTGTTTTATTATGTGGCATTCCACTTAAAGGTGTTAAACTTTGATTTTATGCGTTATATTGTATATTTATTAAACGCGAAAATTGGGGTGTTACATAAACACCGATAAATAATAGGAGGAGAGGAAGATCTTCAAGAATAATCTCTGGTTCAATGTCGGGATCAGGAGACAGGGAGATAGTAGCTACAATCCGTTGGTAATGGTTGTTATCCCTGAGAGGGGGAAGAATTTTGTCACTTTTTGTCTACTTAATGGGTGTAAACACCCCAAATTTGCCCTCACCCATTCACACCATGGCTTGTGATCATTTGCATGTGCATAAGCTCAATCATATCATCTCATATCACATTTTTGATTCACTGTCTAGATTCAAAGTCATCTGCATCTAGGGTTTGTGATCTGAGCAATCCAAGAGCTTATTGAGCCACTCCAAAGGTCATCAATCACTTCAAAGGGGTCCATGTATGTTCAAACATCATATTACATCCTCTCAAAGTCAAGAATGTCAAAGAATCACAAGAACTGAGAATGGCATGGAAGCAGAGCCAGGCTTAACTGCACAGATGACCTAGAATTAGGGTTTTGGTTTCAAAGGCCATAACTCCAAATTTTTTGGTCATTCTTGTTTCTATTGGTCTCTATATGGTATAGGGATCATGCATATCAATTTTCATGAAGAAATTCAATGGGGAAGTCATCTGATCAAGGGTTGACTTTCTAAGCAAGTCAGTGCAAAATCAGGGTATCTGAGGCCCCCAATGACCCAACCAAAGGGTGTTCTTCATCATTTTGATTGTGTATGATCTTTATTTTATCATAGGAGATGTTGGAAGTTCACAAAATTGAAGGATCTCAAGTCATTTGCAAAGTTGACTTTTTGGGAAAGTTGACTTTTAATGAAAATTGCCATTTTGGGAAACTTTTTCAACCCTTACTTTTTGATTCAAAAATGCTTCAAATGGAAAAACTTTGGTCATGAAAGTTGTAGAATGGATCGTTCCCTTTTCAAAAAGTACAAGAACATGACCTAATTCATTTTTGATCAAAAGTTATGGCTTGTCAAAGTTGGCTAAAATCACAAAATTTGAAGTTTTCTACCAAAGAGACATTTTGCAAAATGGTTTGATCAAGTGTTCTAAAGGCCTCAAATGTGTACCATTTCTTCACAACATGATCATATGACCTCTAAAATTCAGAATGGGCCAAGGAACTTTGCATTTTGATGCCTTGAATCACAAGAATTTCCAAAGGAACCAAACATGAACCAACTTGCAAAACCTAGCACAAGTTACAAACCACTTGCTGCATTGCCTCTAAACCTTTTTCATAGCATTCCTTGATTCAAGCTGAGAAAAAGCAAGCCAAAAAGCAAGTTGTACCATAGCCCATACCTCAAGTACACATCAAGTTGACATTTTGGCCAAAGACCCATACCAATCACCATAGGCCACCAACAACTTTTTGACCTATCCCCTTTTGATACATGGACAAAACCCAGCCTAACACATAACACAACTCATTCTGATCTTGCCCACAAGCCATAGTTATCAAAATCTCTCCCATTTGCAAGAGCCTTCGAAACACTCTCCACAAGCTGCAAACACAAAAACAAACTTCACAAACAAACTCAGCACACTTCACTGATCAAAAACCACCCATCACCATTGCCTGAAACTCCCTGAATCAAAAATACGATTTCCACCCCCCCTTGAACAGAACTTCTGCCATCTCAAAAACCAGCCATCACAAACTTCTTCCAAGTATCAAGACTTCATTAGGAGCTCAAGAGGAGTGAGTTTGCACCAAGAAACAGCCCAGAAAGCCCAGAACCAGAAGGTTCCATCTCAGGTATAGCTCAAGAACAAATTTTCCAGAACTTCATTTACTTGTTATAAATTGATTCTACATGTTATCCTGATCATCATGATGTGTTTGAAATTGAAAATGAGTGGAAAATGAGGATGTATTGATGTTCTGAAATTTCTCCCGTGAAAAATGTTTGCTTCGATTTGCTTGATTCATGTAGTTTAAATGTTGTTTGATGGTTGATTCATGTTCCATGATGTTAGAGGATCATTTCCCTGTGTTTAATTTGAAGTGGGGTGGCTTGTAGTGAAACCTAGGGTTTTGGTTCGCCGGAGAAGACGACCGGAAGTCTTCTCCGGCCACCTGAGAACCATTAGCCCTAATCTGTGTCATTAAATGAGATTTGAATTTGGGACGTAGGATGAGTTGACCAAGGCAGACTGGCGCGCGTTTGAATGGCTAGGATGTGTCCTCAGAAACCCTAATCCTCATTAACTTAATTAATTCAAATTAATTAATTCATAAACCTGATTTGACCAGGTTTGAACTTGGGCCATTGGATGTGGCGCCAAGTCAACCTTCCCTTGCCCAGAACGCATCTGATCCATCCATTGCTCATACTTTTCATTTAATTTAATTTTTATTTCACATTTTTCTTATTTAATTTGTGCATTTTATTAAAAATAGTAAAAATCATTTAAAAATTCTGAAAATTTTTGTGCAAGCTTTTATTAATTTTCAGGAACCAAAAACATTTTTATTTTTATTTTTCGCATTAAAAAATATTTTTAAATCTTTTAAAAGCTTGTTTTTAATTAATTAATGAGAATTAATTAATTAAAAATACTTTTAGGTATTTAAAAATCACCAAAAAATTCATGAAACATTTAAAATCATTTAGAAACATTGTCCAACCCTCAAACCAAATTTATTTTTTGATCTTGATGTCTTTTGACATTTTTTCATGGAATTAATTTCTTTTTAAGGCATTATTTTGATCCTAACTTTGAAAATTCATTTCTGCCTAGTCTTTAATAGTTGGACTTTGATTCTTTTTGCATTGCATCTTGTATAGCATGAAGTTTATAGGATTAAATTGGCATGATTTGATCTTGCATTTTCAATTTGTTTGACATTTTTCTTGACAAGGTACCTAAAAACCCTAGCAATCTTAGGAAATTCATAACTTTCACTAGGTTAAGAATTGGGTTCCCTCCTTTGGGCAGTGAACTTGTATAGGTTTAGGGTTCCCTTGGATGCATTTTCAATTTTTTATCTTGATGTTTGCTCCTGGTTTTGATTTTTGTTTTGTGCATTGATCATAAACCCTAATTTGGGCTTCCTTTTGCCTTCATCTTGCATTTGCTTGCATACCATGACTTGCCATGACATCCTATGCATCCATTTGATTCATAACACATCTTAAGACATATTAGAAGCATGTTTGATCATTGCATCTTTCATTTTCCATTTTGTATGTCATTTGCATTTCATAACTTTTCATGTATGTTCATGGTTCTAAGCATGCTTCTCTTGCATCCATATGTTTGTATGATCATCTTCATGCCTTGTTTCATGTTTGTATCATCTCATAGCATCATTAACATCACACACATGCTTCTGGTTTTGGTTTGCATCATCACATTGCAATCCATTTGCATTGCATTTCATTCCTTTTGCTAACTTTTCAGGTGGTAAGTTCTTTGAGAAGTGGATTTGCCTTCACTTCTCACAATTTCTTTTCATCTCTCTTATGCATCATTGCTGCATTTTATCTTGTGTTTGAGATTGAGCTTGATCTTTCTTCTTCTTCTTACTTTCTTTCTCCAAGTGACTTGCCTTCTTAAATGAAGCAAGTTACTTTGCTTCCTTTGCTCCTTTCATCTGCTTCCTGGTGGTTCCTCTGAAGATCTTTCTTGTAAACCTCACAAACCCTAGGAGCAACCAAGCATGACAATAATTAGGGTTTTGATTAGTCCCCCACTTAGTTTTACCTTTGTGTCTCATTGAGTCTTCTCTTCTCACCTCATAATCAAGGACTAAACCCTAAAGGCTTTAAGGCTTTGTGATTAAGCTTATGCCTGCATCCTTCTATTAGGATGGAGTGTATAACTTTAATCCTAAGTGTTAAACCCTTAATGTGTTTAAATCCTTTAATCAATTCATCTAATAATCATCAAGACATCAAGCTTGTAACTTGGGCCTTGCATTAGGGTTCTAATTCTTCCTTAATTGGTTAAGAAGGACTAACCCTAGTGTTAATGGACAAGTCCCCCTCAAGTTGTCTTACAAACCCTAAAACTCACTTCATCATCTTATCATTTAATTAAAATCCACTTAATAAAGGCTTTGTTTTGTCATGAGTTTAATCCCTAATCATGGATTAAGTTGAGGAGCTTTCCTCAGCTTAAACATTCTCATCTATTATCCTTCTATTAGGATGGTGTAATGAGTCTGTTTAATCCCTGATTGTGGCTTAATCTCATTACTTAACACTAAACAAAAACTCCAAAAACATCTAAATAAACACAAGTAGGTTAATGATCTTAACCCTACATCAAAGGTGTTTTAGTGTGAGAAGTTGACTTCACACTTAAGGTATTCTCATTACCCCTAATCAGAGGGAAGATGTGATGAGTTTACTAACCCATTGGTTTAGGCTTAAGCTCATTTGCTTATGACAAACTTTCAAAAGCAATAAAAGACTGAACACTCAAAAAAACAAACAATAATCGTCTCCTTCGGGATTCTTTTCTCATCTCATTCACTCATAAACGAGAACTTGCTTCTTCCGTCTAATGCAAGACAGTTTGCACCTGAGCCAGACAGGTCATACACTTGAGCATAGGCAAGTAAGCAGTTCATCAGTCAATTCATCTTTCAGTCTCTTTGGGCCGAACTACGGTGTTCTGACTTCCTCATTGCACGAGAGGATACGTAGGCATAACTTAACAGTTATCGAACAAAAGTCTCTGTATATCCCCCCTCTTTCCAGCCTTATTCTTTTAGCCTCATGATCTTGAGCACTTCTTTCTTATTCTCACACTGACGCTTCACTTATACACTTCACTTTTCTTTTAGCACTGACACTTGCATTCTTTCCAGCTTTGATACACAGTCTGCACCGACACTACCCCTTTAAAAACACAAATCTTTTAAGCATGGATCCCGTCGAGTACGACGGACAATCTGGGTGCTAATACCTTCCCAGGTTGTAACCAACCCCCTTTCTTAGTCTCTCTGGTTCGCAACCGTCTTATCCATCTCTTTCCAGGTCTATGCAGCATTGCCTTTCCTCCGGGATAAAAATGCCTAGCTGGCGACTCTTTTCTTTTCCTGCGAGTTCACTCCTGTGTGTTCTCACATCCTCCTTTCGCCGACCGTTCGCGTCTGTACCTCATTTGAGCTCAGCCTCATCTTTTGGGAGCGACAGCTTGGCGACTCTGCTGGGGACCCTTATACTGTAACCAGGGCTTCTGGTTCTTTTTGTGGGTTCCTCCTAGCGCTTGTTTGATTTGTGTTTACTGGGGTGTTATGTGCTAATTGTGTTTGTATATTTATTCTGTTTTATTGCTTTATGTACAGTTTTGTTTATTGCTTTCTTTACAGCTTTACATATATCATACTGTCATACTGTTTTGGCTGGATCTATTTTTGTTGCTTTGATGGGTGGGGTTCTATTGAGAGTTGAGGTCCTATACCTGGGACCTGAGTGACACCTAGGCTAGAGTGGTTCATGTTCTTTCCCATTCCATTTCGGTCTGGTGCGGGAATATGAAACACGGTTCAGATATGGGTTTCTTCTTGAGAACTCTGTGCTACAGATTTCCTGTAGTGCTAGGGCTATCTGGGAAGCCTGCTAAGTCTGGATGACCTTTAGTATTGACCTTCAAAAACTGAGGTGAATTAGAGGAGGATCTTTTATGATTATTGTAAACACTGTACCTCCGGGTTAGAAGTGTTTACACTTCTCATAACTGGTCCAAGTCTGAGGATCCTTGTTTTAGAACACCACCTGTGAGGGGGTTGGGCTGTTTACAGGTTTGCAGGTACCCTTGACCTCAGCATACCCTGTTACTTTGTTTGATTAAGAGTACTCCATTTTGGGACAGTTCTTGTGATTTTAACCCAGGACATGTGACTCTTTATTTGAGTCCCCCACCTTGGTTACTGGACTTATGGACCTCCATCTGGACTTCTTGGACATACATGGACTTATATCAAAGCAGCAATCAGATCCAGCTTGATCACAAACCCTTGCATATCATTTGCATACATCATCATTGCATCATTTAACATTTGCTTATTTGTTTTTCAGGGTATCCATACTATATTTTGGCTTGGTTTTGACCCCTTCATCTGCATAGACCTATCTTCATCAGTATCTGCTTCAGCTATCTTCATCAGCTACCTGCTTCAGTCACCTGCATCACCAGCATCAGCCTGTCAGTGGCCCATCTTCTAGTATCAGTCATCATCATCAGCATCTGTCTCAGCTCTTCTTCAGCAGTATGGCACCCAAGAAGAGCAACATCTCATATCATTTCTTTGAGCCTGAGCTAACTGGCATCAGGAAGGTCCAGGCCCTTATTACTCCAGACCATATACCACTATTCAGAGAACATTATGGAGGCATCCTTGATGTGGTTATGGATTTGGACCCTTCCCAGAGGAGCTTGATTCATACTTGTCTATAGTTCTATGATCCTCCTCTAAGGTGTTTCACCTTCCAGAATTTTCAGTTGGGACCCTTGTTGGAAGAGTATTCATCACTGGTTGGTGTACCTTGCAGGAGTGGTGTCCCCTTCAACCCTGAGATGGCTTTTCCCAATAATGAAGAAGTAGCTAAGGCACTGTATCTGGAACCTGTTCTGATTGAGCAGAACATGACAACCAAGGTTGGAATCTCTGGTCTACACTTGGATTTCTTGACTTCTCAGGCTATCCTGAAGGCCTCCTTGGGAGAGTGGAAGGCAGTCTGTGCTTTGTTAGCCCTCATCATATATGGGGTTATACTTTTTGCAGATGAGCCTAAGTTTATTAGCAAGAATGCCATTCACCTTTTCATTCTGAGGAACCCAGTGCCCACCTTACTGGGAGATTTCTACTACTCTGTTCACCAAAGGAATGAAAAGCAAAGAGGAAGGCTGGTGAGATGCTGTGCTCCCCTGTTCCATACCTGGCTGCTCAAACACTTGCCCAAGACTGATGCATTCTTGAATCCTCACCAACAGAAAAATTGGGCTAGAAGACTTATTGCTTTGACCTCAGATGACATCAGGTGGTGCACCCAGAGCACCAAGGGCAGGGACATCATCACTAGTTGTGGGCAGTTCCCCAATGTACCTCTGATAGGAGTGAAGGGTTGCATCAACTACAACCCTCTGTTGTTCAAAAGACAATTGGGCTATGCATTGGTCCACCCTCCTAGAACACAAGACTTGGCTGAAACCCTTTATTGTGAAATTAAGCCTAATCTAGCTATTGTCAGGCAAGCATCCTGGGCTTGGGACAATGTCCAGACCAAAGGGATGGCCATTCTTGGGAGATGCAACAATGTGGCCTCAGCTCAGTACTATGAGTGGTCTCATGCCAGGGATCAAATTTCTGGGATGCCCTTCACCATTGAGGATGCACCTGGACCATCCACAGCACCACCTCCAGCCACTGTCAGCTTAGAGGAGTTTGAGAAACTGAAAGAGAGGAATGAGAACCTGACTCAAGCTCTGCAGAAGACCCTCTGGGAGAGGAGTGATGGAGCATCTAGCCAGGATTGAGAAGTCAGAAGACTACATCAAAAAGTCAAGGGCTGGAGAGCAGATTTTGAAGAATGCCTGCAAGGAGGCTCAGTTTCAGAAGGCCAGGACTGATCTATATCTGAAAGAGAGTCAAGCTAGGTGGGTCAGGATCACCGAAGCTCGCACTCAGGAAGATAAGAGGACTCAGGACAAGATCGAGCAGTTGGAGGCAAATGAAAAGGAGCAACGGGAAGCCCTGCTAGCAGCCCAGAAAGAGATCTCAGAGTTGAAGATTAGGGCTGGTGTGAAGAGGTCAAAGGACCAGGGCAGACACAAGAAGCTAACTGCAGCTATTGCCACCAGGAATCTTCTCATCAGGAACCTCACAGAGCGTCCAGCTGATCCAGTAACTGAAGCACTTCTAAAGGAAGTTCAGGAGGATGAGTTTGGTCTTGGTGTCTGACTTTTGCTTGTTGTTGCTTTCATTTCATGTACTTTTCCTTTTTATGTTGTATTTTGACCCCTCAGGGGCATGTATTGTTAAAAACAGCTATGTATCATTCACTTTTTTGTAATATATTCATTAGCTTGTTTCATTTTGAATCTCTCTCTCCTAAGCAACATTAAAAAGCATCTTCCTCGGGGTCTGGAAAGGTCAAAACCAAGTGCCAAGCCGGATACCTTGGAAACAAATAAGCATACTGCATTGCATACTAACCTTTTGTTTTGTTTTGTAGGCTTTTGTTTTGTTGTTACTAACTCTGTTGTGGTTCAGGAACTATTGCTCGCCGTCGGGTGTTCCCACTCAACCGTCCGCACAGATATCCTACCCGCAACAACCTTCTGGGTATACAGATGGACCAGGTACAACAGGACCTTACAGAGGTCAGGGCTCAAATGGCCAATGAGAGACTGGAAATGAGAAATCAGATGACCCAGTTTATGGAGGTGATGAATGGATTGGCACAGAGCCAAGAAAGATTAAGAGCATTGGTAGAGAGGCAGACTCAGGAGGACCCCCATCTAGGGACTGGTGGAACGAGCAACAATGAGAGGGTTCAGCCTCATGTCAACCCACCTGTGTATGGCCCTCATCTTCACCCAGAGATCAACATCCCTGCTAATGTGCAAGGGAATGCTACTACAGGCAGAGTACTGCAAGAAGACCCCCAAGAAGATCAGTTCACTGTGATGGGAGCTGGGGATGAAGCCTATGACAGAAGGCTAGATGAAATTGCTGAGAAATTAAGATCCTTGGAGTCTCAAAACTCCTTGGGTTTTGATGTTATGGACATGGGCTTAGTGGACGGGGTAAGAATACCTCACAAGTTTAAACCTCCGTGCTTTGAGAAGTACAACGGAACCTCCTGTCCACGAACCCACTTGCAATCCTTTCTGGGGAGGTTGAAGGCATACACCATGGATGAAAAACTGTGGATGTTTTATTTCGAGGACAGTTTAACAGGAGCTTCAAGGGAATGGTACTCTCATTTGACCAGAGCAACCATCAGATGCTGGAAGGACCTGGCTGAGGCCTTCATTAGACAATACCAGTACAACCTGGATATGGCTCCCAACAGGACCCTCCTGATGGGAATGTCCCAGTCATCCAGAGAAAGCTTCCGGGAGTACTCCCAGAGGTGGAGACAGCTTGCTGCTGCTATCCAGCCACCCATGTCGGAAAGGGAAATGGCCGACATGTTTATGAACACCCTTCAAGGGACATACATTGACAGGCTAGCCGCCTTTTCTTCCACCAGCTTCGCTGATGTAGTTATAGCTGGAGAAAGAATTGAGAGCCTACTAAAGATGGGTAAGATTTCCGACAATGGGGCGATCTCGTCCAACAACCCAAGAAAGCCTTTTGTGGGCCCAAGAAGAACTGGTGAGACTAATGCTATCAATACCAGCAGGGGCAGACCCCAGTATGTTCATAGGTCAGTGGCAGCTGTCACCATTCCCGCTCCGATTCATCCACAACCAGCATATCAACCACAGCAACAACCCCACTACTAGCAACAAGCTCAGTATCCACCTTAGAGAAATTATAACAACAACAACACCAGCAACACCAATCAGCAAAGACCGTTTCAACAGAGACCATCTCAGGCCAATAGGGTGATTGATCCGATCCCTATGCCTTATGCCGCATTATTGCCACAACTCCTGAAACTCAACCTAGTTGAGCTAAGGACATTGGCACCTCCAGATCCTTCCAGTCTGCCCAGAAATTACGACGCCAACGCCAGATGTGCTTTTCACTCAAATGCACCTGGCCACAGTACAGAGAAATGCAGAGCTTTGCACATGAAAGTGCAGGATCTAGTGGATTCCAAAGCTCTAAACTTTGCACCCCCGCCGAATGTCAGCAAGAACCCTATGCCCAACCACGGAGGACCCAGAATTAATGCTATTGAGGAAGATAAGCCGTCTTTCTTAATAACCAGTGTGGGGCAGATTCGGACACCCCTGGTAGAGATTAAATCTCAACTCCTTGAATGTCAAATATTCCCCGGGTGTGAGCTCGGGTGCGGTTATTGCAACATTTCGGTAAATGGGTGTGATAACCTGAGAAGCGGCATAAATGGTCTCATCCAGAGTGGCCTACTTCAAATCACAACATCAACACCTCCAAATCCAGCAATCTCCTTAACAACAATTCCCGAGTCTTCTACAACTACAACAACAATTGTCCCAAACAACTCTTCAATCTCATCAACAAATGCTTCATCTGTTACTTCAACGAACCAAATATCAACATCCGTCTCTTCTACAACTTCAACACCCATCCAGTCAACAGTGCCTCCTACAACATCAACAGCAAATAATGAAAGTGTCTCAACGGTTACAATATATTATGATCCTGCAAATGATTCTGCCTACAACTCACAAAATACCACTCCTATCAGAGCACCAGTTACAATATACTATGATCCACATACTATCATGGTCCCTTCTGCAGCTGCTATCAGTCCAGTCACTATCACAGTGCCTGGGCCAGTTCCTTACGAAAGCAATAATGCCATCCCTTGGCATTACGGCTCCGATCTATACTGCGAAGGGCAGAAAATCACTTTCGAATCATCAACTTCTTCACCACAGATAGACAATGTGGGGGGAGGCGGAGGCTTCACTCGAAGCGGACGTCTCTTTGCCCCACAAATTCCAAGACCCATTGCTGAAGCTGAA
Source organism: Lathyrus aphaca (assembly GCA_963966055.1). Taxonomy (NCBI): domain Eukaryota; kingdom Viridiplantae; phylum Streptophyta; class Magnoliopsida; order Fabales; family Fabaceae; genus Lathyrus; species Lathyrus aphaca. Next base: position 318,467,158 of record OZ014521.1, on the reverse strand, counting down.
GCTGCTGCCAAGGCAAAAGGGAAGAGTATGGTGTAAAAAGAACAAGTTGCTAAAGAAGCTTTAAAGACCCCTTTTGATCAAGAAGTTGATGAATTCATGAGAATCATCAAGAAAAGTGATTACAAGATAGTGGACCAGCTTCACCAGACACCTTCCAAGATCTCCATTTTATCATTGCTAATGTGCTCCGAGGCTCATCGGAACGCACTACTAAAAGTCTTGCACGCAGCTTATGTGCCAGAGGAGATTACCGTCAATAAGTTAGAGGCCGTGGTTGGAAATGTCAACGCTAGTCATGGACTAGGATCTACCAACACTGATTTGACAACGGAAGGCCGCAATCACAACAAGGCTTTGCACATTACCTTGGAGTGCAAAGGTGCAGTTCTTTCTCATGTATTGGTGGACACAGGGTCATCCCTCAATGTCCTACCTAAGAAAGCCCTTGTGAAGCTGGAGTATGAAGGATTGGCATTACACCCCAGCAACTTGGTAGTGAGAGCCTTTGACGGTTCTAAGAGATCAGTTCTGGGAGAAATTGAGTTGCCTATAACGATTGGCCCACAGACTTTCAAAACGACCTTCTTTCGTGATGGATATACAACCTGCCTACAGCTGTCTATTGGGTAGACCATGGATACACGCCGCTGGCGCCGTGACGTCAACCCTTCACCAGAAGTTAAAATTCGAGTGGGAGGGCCAAGTCGTTACTATTTGTGGAGAGGAGGATATTTTTGTTAGCCATCTGGCTACATACAAATACATTGAGATGGATGGGGAGATCCACGAAACTATGAGTCAAGGGTTTGAGGCCTTGAACATAAATGAAGCATCCGCTGTACCTGGAACCTCAATGACATCTTATCAGCAAGCCCGGAAGGTTGTTGAAGAGGGGACTGCCCAAGGCTGGGGCAAGTTGCTGCCTGTGGAGAAGAAGGAAGATAGATTTGGGTTGGGTTACAAACCAACTCAACAAGATCAAGCAGAGGCTGCTAAGAAGCCCAATTTTGTCAGTGGGGGGATGCTCACCCCAGATGCCGTGAACAACTTGGAAGACGAGGATGAAAGCGACCGCAACCTGGAGAGCTGGATACGTCCAAGGATCCCGGGGAGCAGTATCTCAAACTGGTCTTCCCAGGAAATTATAAGAGTTACTCCTGCAGAGTAATTATTATTTCCTGTATTTTTAAGCATGCATCAAGTCTTGCATCTTGCCCAAGATGAAAAGACTCATTTTGTAATCGGGCCATCTGTAATTTTGTGCAAATAGATCAATCAATGATAATCAGACATCTTTTGCAAATGAGTCTTTTTCTTTTCCGCTCACTGTTTTTCCATTTTTCTTTTTGTACAAAAAATAAATGGCAATGTTTTCAAAATGACAACTTTATTTCACTTTTCTAAACAAGATTAAAATCAATCACTAAAATGAACAAATCTGAACCCTTGCAGAGAGTGCCTTTCAGACCGCACTGACAACAGCACGGCTATGACTTTGTATGACTTTGACAATCCAATCAATCAAGCTGATGAAGGGGTTGAAGAAGAGTATGAGCTTCCTGAAGAGATAGCCAGGTTGTTGAGACAAGAGGAAAAGCTTATCACTCCTCATCAGGAGGAGGTCGAAACGATTAATCTTGGTACGGATGAAGACGTGAAAGAGGTTAAAATCGGGGCCTGCTTACAAGACTCAGTGAAGAGACAACTGATTGACCTGCTTCAGGAATATGTGGATGTGTTTGCTTGGTCTTATCAGGATATGCCTGGGTTGGACACCGACATTGTTGTGCACAAGCTTCCTCTAAAAGAAGATTGCCCGCCAGTTAAGCAGAAACTACGCCGTACTCGCCCAGATATGGCAATGAAGATCAAAGAAGAGGTACAAAAGCAGTGGGACGCCGGGTTCCTTGCTGTAACTAGCTATCCGCCGTGGGTTGCTAATATAGTACCTGTGCCTAAGAAAGACGGCAAAGTAAGAATGTGTGTTGACTACCGGGATCTGAACAGAGCTAGCCCGAAAAATGACTTCCCATTACCTCACATTGATGTATTGGTGGATAATACAGCTCAGTTCTCGGTATTCTCCTTCATGGACGGATTTTCAGGATACAATCAGATTAAGATGTCACCTGAAGACATGGAGAAGACAACCTTCATCACACCCTGGGGCACGTTCTGTTACAAGGTGATGCCATTCGGACTAAAGAATGCTGGCGCAACATATCAACGGGCTATGGTAACATTATTCCACGATATGATCCATAAAGAAATCGAATGTTATGTGGATGACATGATTGCCAAGTCCCTCACAGAAGAAGACCACCTGGTAAATCTGTTGAAGTTGTTCAAGCGTCTGAGGAAGTACCAATTGAAGTTAAACCCCAACAAATTCACATTCGGGGTGCGATCAGGTAAGCTGCTGGGATTTATTGTGAGTGAGAAAGGGATTGAAGTTGACCCTGATAAAGTCAAAGCCATTCAAGAAATGCCTGCACCGAAGTCAGAAAAAGAAGTTCGAGGGTTCTTAGGTCGATTGAACTACATTTCACGGTTCATATCTCACCTTACAGCAACCTGTGAACCTTTGTTCAAACTGTTAAGAAAAGAACAAACGATCAGGTGGAACGAAGACTGCCAAAGGGCTTTTGACAAAATCAAGGAGTATTTGCAGGAGCCTTCAATCCTTATGCCTCCAGTTGAAGGAAGACCTCTAATCATGTACTTGACAGTATTAGAAGAGTCAATGGGGTGTGTGTTGGGCCAGCATGACGAGTCTGGTCGAAAAGAGTATGCAATATACTACCTAAGCAAAAAGTTTACCGACTGTGAACAGCGTTATTCACTGCTCGAGAAAACTTGCTGTGCTTTAGCGTGGGCTGCTCGCCGACTGAGACAGTATATGTTGACCCACACTACCTTATTAATCTCAAAGATGGACCCAGTTAAGTACATATTTGAGAAGCCGGCGCTTACCGGACGGGTTGCAAGATGGAAAATGATCCTCACAGAATATGACATCCAGTACACATCTCAGAAAGCCATCAAGGGCAGTGTATTGTCTGAATATCTTGCTGAGCAACCTATTGATGATTACCAGCCTATGAGGTTTGACTTCCCTGATGAAGACATCATGTTCATAAAAGCAAAAGATCATGAAGAGCCTGTTCACACTGAAGGGCCTGACCCGGAAGAAGAATGGACTATGATGTTTGATGGGGCTGTTAATATGAATGGACGTGGTGTTGGTGCAGTACTCATTACACCTAAAGGAGTTCATATGCCTTTCTCGGCAAAACTCACTTTCAACTGCACTAACAACGAAGCCGAATACGAAGCCTGCATTATGGGTCTTGAGGAAGCCATTGACCTCAGGATCAAGACATTGACTGTATTCGGAGATTCAGCTCTGGTAGTTAATCAAACCAACGACAAATGGTACACACACCAAGATCATCTGATACCTTACAGGGATTATACAAGGAAGTTATTGACTTTCTTTACAACAGTCAAGCTTGAGTATATCCCTCGGGATGAGAATCAGTTTGCAGATGCTATGGCTACCATTTCATCCATGATCAAAGTGCAAGCTGCCAACTTTGTACCTCAAATTTCAGTATCCAGACTTGACAGACCAGCATATGTGTTCGCAGCAGATGTTGTCAAAGATGATAAGCCTTGGTTCCATGACATTAAGTGCTTCTTGGAGGATCAAATATACCCACCTGGGGCATCTTCCAATGATAAGAAGACTTTGAGAAGGCTTGCTGGTAGTTTCTTTCTGAACACTGATGGTTCCCTGTACAAGAGAAACTTTGATATGGTACTCCTCAGATGCGTTGATAGAACAGAAGCAAACTTGTTGATGCACGAGGTGCACGAAGGATCTTTTGGTACCCATGCAGGAGGGCATGCCATGGCTAAAAAGTTGCTAAGATCAGTTTATTACTGGATCACAATGGATGCCGACTGTTGTGCCTACGCCAGAAAATGCCATAAATGCCAGATTTATGCGGATAAGGTGCATGTGCCTCCCAATCCTTTGAATGTGATGTCTTCACCCTGGCCCTTTGCTATGTGGGGCATTGACATGATTGGTAAGATTGAGCCGACTGCTTCGAATGGCCACAGATTCATCTTGGTCGCCATTGACTATTTCACTAAGTGGGTCGAAGCAGCTTCATATGCAAACGTTACAAGACAAGTGGTAGCCAGATTTCTGAAGAGAGATATCATCTGTCGATACGGAGTTCCCGAGCGAATCCTTACTGATAATGGTTCCAACTTGAACAATAAAATGATGGCAGAGCTATGTCGGGACTTCAAGATTCAACACCACAATTCTTCTCCTTACAGGCCAAAGATGAATGGCGCTGTCGAGGCAGCTAATAAGAATATCAAGAAGATTGTGCAGAAGATGGTAGTCACCTACAAAGACTGGCATGAAATGCTACCATTTGCCTTGCATGGGTACCGTACGTCAATCAGAACATCCACTGGGGCAACACCGTATCAACTTGTGTATGGTATGGAGGCAGTCCTACCTGTTGAAGTTGAATTACCCTCCTTACGGGTATTAATGGATGTTAAGCTGAACGAAGCAGAATGGGTCCGATCCCGATACGAGCAACTGAGTCTGATCGAAGAAAAGAGATTAGCTGCAATTTGTCATGGGCAGTTATACCAGAAAAGGATGAAGAAAGCTTTCGATCAGAAAGTCAGGCTCCGAGAATACCAAGTAGGGGATCTTGTGCTGAAAAGACTCCTCCCTCCTCATACAGACCACAGGGGCAAATGGACTCCAAACTATGAAGGACCATTTGTAGTAAAGAAAGTTTTCTCCGGTGGAGCACTCATGCTCAGTACCATGGATGGTGAAGACTTCTCGTCCCCTGTGAATTCAGATGCAGTTAAAAAATACTTCGCATAAAATGACCCGCTGGACATAAAAACAGAATGAAAAGTCCAGGCAAAAATAGGGCATCCCGGCGAGTCAAAAACAGAATAAAAGACTCGGGCAAAAATAAGGGAAAAAATAAAAAATGTGTACACCCGCTGAGTTGAAAAGCCGCATTGGACAACTCAGGCAAAAATGGGTATCCCGATGGATTGAAAACCCGAAAGGGCGATCCATGCAAAAATAAGGGAATAAGCGAATGACTGCACTCTGAATTCGTCTGTATCACTCACAACTTGGTAAGCTTCAAAAGAATAAAGCTTCACTCAGAATCAGCCTTCTTCAGAAAGCAAGACGAGAAGAACGTCAAAATGTCATACGAGTCATAGCAAAAGGGAAGCTCCTTGAAGCGTCGTCAACATTGCCAGCACATTTTGTTTCTCAATTTGTAACAATCTCCTCATTTTAGGAGATATGTTTCTTTGACTGTATCTTGCCAATTCAGGGCATATGAATTAATAAAACCAGATTTTTAGTCGCACGTTGTCTCGTACTCTTTTATTTGCAAAAATGTCTGAAGTCATTACTATATCAATTGCATAAATACAGATGTGTCTTTCTGAAACTGCGTGCTTGCAGGAAATATACTTACTCCCGGGAGTGTCTGAACTCTCATGATGGGATCCAGTAAAGGATACCTCAGGATTACTTGTGCGTCCCTCTGTCTTTGCAGGATTGCAGGTATTCAAAAGCGCAACATGGGGCATGTAAGCTTCATCCCAGCAAGCTGGCAAACCAGTATTCACTCAGTCTTAACGCCCAAAGTGTTTTCTCCCCAGCTGAGTTGCCACTTGTTATTTCTCCCCAGCCGAGGCGCCAATCATTCCTCCTTCTCAGCTAGGTACAAGAGCCAGGGAAACCGCTTCCCCACAGAGCTTCAGCCCCTATCCAGAAGAGCAACGCATGAAGGAATCACAACAGAGTGACGGAAGCTTCTACAAATCCCAGCTGGGTCCCTTATTACCAAGGATGGGTCTATCAGTGACCTATTTCCCCAAGCAGATACATCTTGTCAGATCTACCAATGATCTCATCCCCAGCTGGGATGTCCACTTCAAGCAGATCGGCCAGAGATCTTCGCAACAACGGGATCCGAATCCCGGATCGTTATCCTTGCATAATCATAGCATTCGCATCATATTCACCCCACAAAGCGTAGCATTCCGTCTAATACAGAGCATTACGGCAAAAATCAAACATATTGCATAATCATAAGCCATGATCTGAATCAAACACTTGTGAATATTGACAATCCATCAACAATATACGGAATGCTCCCCAGATTCCCCAGTAGAGAGCTAAAACTAAAGCAGTTGCCTTGCATCCACAAACATCAGTATATACTCCTTGTGACACCCGTCCGTGTCATATCCCCAGTAGAAGACCAAAGCGTCCTCTTTGCACTCACAGATGCTTATATATATATATATATATAACTTTCTTGACATCCGTCTGTGTCACTTTCCCCAGCACAGTAACATAAACACTTTGCATATCAGATATTTGTTTATACTATACTTTTCTCCTTTTGACACTTGTCCGTATCACTCTCCCCAACAGGTTAAATACCCGTCTATACACTACTCATATTTATTACTCATATTTCACTCATACAGATACTCGTTTGTATCTTGTATGCACCACTTATATCATCTCGGATTCAACACTCGTCCGTGTTCTTTGTTAACCAGTTGGTACTCGTCCGTACCAACATCTCAGAACATGCGTCAAGCGTTTGTTTCTACCTGATACTCGTCCGTATCATAGTCATAAGGATGCTCGTCCGCATCTTTAATCCATACACTGTGTCAAACACTCTTGTCTTCTTGAATATAGACACTCGTCCGTGTCTACTATTCCCCAGAAGAGTCCCCTCAGATTCAACACTCGTCCGTGTTCCTTGTTAACCAGTTGATACTCGTCCGTATCATCATCTCTGAACACGTGTCAGCATTTGTTTCTACCCGATACTCGTCCGTATCGTAGTCTTAGGGATGCTCGTCCGCATCTTTAATCTATACGCAACGTCAAAACACTTATACCTTTTATTTTCTTGGATATAAACACTTGTCTGTGTTTACTATTCCCCAGTAGATCGCCAGCAAAGCAGAATTTCTTTTCTATCCGACATTCGTCCTGTGTCGTGATATTCAGCAGCCGTACCCTGCTAGGTGATCGTCCTTCACCTCTTGATGATCGTCCTTCATCATGCTCATCCGATGGCCGTCCCCATCGTCGACCTTTTCTATCCGACATTCGTCTTGTGTCGTGATATTCAGCAGCCGTCCCCTGCTAGGTGATCGTCCTTCACCTTTTGATGATCGTCCTTCATCATTTTATCCGATGGCCGTCCCCATCGTTGATCTTGTTATCTGACATTCGTCCTATGTCATGATAAACCTTGAGAGCAGTCATCCCCTGCTAGGTGATCGTCCTTCACCTCTTGATGATCGTCCTTCATCATGCTCATCCGATGGCCGTCCCCATCGTTGACCTTTTATCCGGCATTCGTCCTATGTCGCGATATTTTCGGCAGCCGTACCCTGCCAGGTGATCGTCCTTCACCTTCGATGACCGTCCCTCATCATTATTTCATTTATTCTTTAACCCGATGGCCGTCCCCGTCGTGGTCCCTTTTCCTTTTCCTGATGATCGTCCTTCATCAGTTTAGCCCGATGGCCGTCCCCATCGTTGTTTACATTACTTTATAAACCTGATGGCCGTCCCCATCATTTTTCATTAATCCCCAGAGAATCTTATAAGCTTTACTTGATGGCCGTCCCCATCATAATCCCTTTTATCCCCAACATGTCGTCCGTCCCCGTCATTGCTTTATTTCCCGCATTTTTCCCAGCGTGTCGGCCGTCCCCGTCATTGCTCTTTCACCAGCAGTCGTCCTCTGCTCGACGGTCTTCCTCCGTCACCCACACTTTATAATATACTTTATTTTCTTTTACAATCTATATCCCTTTTCTTCTTCATTCTGTGAGTGCAAATTTTGGACTGTCTTTGGTATTCAACCACAAGTTATCTTGTTTGCCTGTTAAGCCGTTGCTTACATCCTGCGCAGCTAACTCATGTTTGAATAGGGGCAGCTGTAAACACCCCAAATTTGCCCTCACCCATTCACCCCATGGCTTGTGATCATTTGCATGTGTATAAGCTCAATCATATCATCTCATATCACATTTTTGATTCACTGCCTAGATTCAAAGTCATCTGCATCTAGGGTTTGTGATCTGAGCAATCCAAGAGCTTCTTGAGCCACTCCAAAGGTAATCAATCACTTCAAAGGGGTCCATGTATGTTCAAACATCATATTACATCCTCTCAAAGTCAATAATGTCAAAGAATCACAAGAACTGAGAATGGCATGGAAGCAGAGCCAGGCTTAACTGCACAGATGACCTAGAATTAGGGTTTTGGTTTCAAAGGCCATAACTCCAAATTTTTTGGTCATTCTTGTTTCTATTGGTCTCTATATGGTATAGGGATCATGCATATCAATTTTCATGAAGAAATTCAATGGGGAAGTCATCTGATCAAGGGTTGACTTTCTAAGCAAGTCAGTGCAAAATCAGGGCATCTGAGGCCCCCAATGACCCAACCAAAGGGTGTTCTTCATCATTTTGATTGTGTATGATCTTTATTTTATCATAGGAGATGTTGGAAGTTCACAAAATTGAAGGATCTCAAGTCATTTGCAAAGTTGACTTTTTGGGAAAGTTGACTTTTAATGAAAATTGCCATTTTGGGAAACTTTTTCAACCCTTACTTTTTGATTCAAAAATGCTTCAAATGGAAAAACTTTGGTCATGAAAGTTGTAGAATGGATCATTCCCTTTTCAAAAAGTACAAGAACATGACCTAATTCATTTTTGATCAAAAGTTATGGCTTGTCAAAGTTGGCTAAAATCACAAAATTTGAAGTTTTCTACCAAAGAGACATTTTGCAAAATGGTTTGATCAAGTGTTCTAAAGGCCTAAAATGTGTACCATTTCTTCACAACATGATCATATGACCTCTAAAATTCAGAATGGGCCAAGTAACTTTGCATTTTGATGCCTTGAATCACAAGAATTTCCAAAGGAACCAAACATGAACCAACTTGCAAAACCTAGCACAAGTTACAAACCACTTGCTGCATTGCCTCTAAACCTTTTTCATAGCATTCCTTGATTCAAGCTGAGCAAAAGCAAGCCAAAAAGCAAGTTGTACCATAGCCCATACCTCAAGTACACATCAAGTTGACATTTTGGCCAAAGACCCATACCAATCACCATAGGCCACCAACAACTTTCTGACCTATCCCCTTTTGATACATGGACAAAACCCAGCCTAACACATAACACAACTCATTCTGATCTTGCCCACAAGCCATAATTATCAAAATCTCTCCCATTTGCAAGAGCCTTCGAAACACTCTCCACAAGCTGCAAACACAAAAACAAACTTCACAAACAAACTCAGCACACTTCACTGATCAAAAACCACCCATCACCATTGCCTGAAACTCCCTGAATCAAAAATACGATTTCCACCCCCCCTTGAACAGAACTTCTGCCATCTCAAAAACCAGCCACCACAAACTTCTTCCAAGTATCAAGACTTCATTAGGAGCTCAAGAGGAGTGAGTTTGCACCAAGAAACAGCCCAGAAAGCCCAGAACCAGAAGGTTCCATCTCAGGTATAGCTCAAGAAAAAATTTTCCAGAACTTCATTTACTTGTTATAAATTGATTCTACATGTTATCCTGATCATCATGATGTGTTTGAAATTGAAAATGAGTGGAAAATGAGGATGTATTGATGTTCTGAAATTTCTCCCGTGAAAAATGTTTGCTTCGATTTGCTTGATTCATGTAGTTTAAATGTTGTTTGATGGTTGATTCATGTTCCATGATGTTAGAGGATCATTTCCCTGTGTTTAATTTGAAGTGGGGTGGCTTGTAGTGAAACCTAGGGTTTTGGTTCGCCGGAGAAGACGACCGGAAGTCTTCTCCGGCCACCTGAGAACCATTAGCCCTAATCTGTGTCATTAAATGAGATTTGAATTTGGGACGTAGGATGAGTTGACCAAGGCTGACTGGCGCGCGTTTGAATGGCTAGGATGTGTCCTCAGAAACCCTAATCCTCATTAACTTAATTAATTCAAATTAATTAATTCATAAACCTGATTTGACCAGGTTTGAACTTGGGCCATTGGATGTGGCGCCAAGTCAACCTTCCATTGCCCAGAACGCATCTGATCCATCCATTGCTCATACTTTTCATTTTATTTAATTTTTATTTCACATTTTTCTTATTTAATTTGTGCATTTTATTAAAAATAGTAAAAATCATTTAAAAATTCTGAAAATTTTTGTGCAAGCTTTTATTAATTTTCAGGAACCAAAAACATTTTTATTTTTATTTTTCGCATTAAAAAATATTTTTAAATCTTTTAAAAGCTTATTTTTAATTAATTAATGAGAATTAATTAATTAAAAATACTTTTAGGTATTTAAAAATCACCAAAAAATTCATGAAACATTTAAAATTATTTAGAAACATTGTCCAACCCTCAAACCAAATTTCTTTTTTGATCTTGATGTCTTTTGACATTTTTTCATGGAATTAATATCTTTTTAAGGCATTATTTTGATCCTAACTTTGAAAATTCATTTCTGCCTAGTCTTTAAGAGTTGGACTTTGATTCTTTTTGCATTGCATCTTGTATAGCATGAAGTTTATAGGATTAAATTGGCATGATTTGATCTTGCATTTTCAATTTGTTTGACATTTTTCTTGACAAGGTACCTAAAAACCCTAGCAATCTTAGGAAATTCATAACTTTCACTAGGTTAAGAATTGGGTTCCCTCCTTTGGGCAGTGAGCTTGTATAGGTTTAGGGTTCCCTTGGATGCATTTTCAATTTTTTATCTTGATGTTTGCTCCTGGTTTTGATTTTTGTTTTGTGCATTGATCATAAACCCTAATTTGGGCTTCCTTTTGCCTTCTTCTTGCATTTGCTTGCATACCATGACTTGCCATGACATCCTATGCATCCATTTGATTCATAACACATCTTAAGACATATTAGAAGCATGTTTGATCATTGCATCTTTCATTTTCCATTTTGTATGTCATTTGCATTTCATAACTTTTCATGTATGTTCATGGTTCTAAGCATGCTTCTCTTGCATCCATATGTTTGTATGATCATCTTCATGCCTTGTTTCATGTTTGTATCATCTCATAACATCATTAACATCACACACATGCTTCTGGTTTTGGTTTGCATCATCACATTGCATTCCATTTGCATTGCATTTCATTCCTTTTGCTAACTTTTCAGGTGGTAAGTTCTTTGAGAAGTGGATTTGCCTTCACTTCTCACAATTTCTTTTCATCTCTCTTATGCATCATTGCTGCATTTTATCTTGTGTTTGAGATTGAGCTTGCTCTTTCTTCTTCTTCTTACTTTATTTCTCCAAGTGACTTGCCTTCTTAAATGAAGCAAGTTACTTTGCTTCCTTTGCTCCTTTCATCTGCTTCCTGGTGGTTCCTCTGAAGATCTTTCTTGTAAACCTCACAAACCCTAGGAGCAACCAAGCATGACAATAATTAGGGTTTTGATTAGTCCCCCACTTAGTTTTACCTTTGTGTCTCATTGAGTCTTCTCTTCTCACCTCATAATCACGGACTAAACCCTAAAGGCTTTAAGGCTTTGTGATTAAGCTTATGCCTGCATCCTTCTATTAGGATGGAGTGTATAACTTTAATCCTAAGTGTTAAACCCTTAATGTGTTTAAATCCTTTAATCAATTCATCTAATAATCATCAAGACATCAAGCTTGTAACTTGGGCCTTGCATTAGGGTTCTAATTCTTCCTTAATTGGTTAAGAAGGACTAACCCTAGTGTTAATGGACAAGTCCCCCTCAAGTTGTCTTACAAATCCTAAAACTCACTTCATCATCTTATCATTTAATTAAAATCCACTTAATAAAGGTTTTTTTTTGTCATGAGTTTAATCCCTAATCATGGATTAAGTTGAGGAGCTTTCCTCAGCTTAAACATTCTCATCTATTATCCTTCTATTAGGATGGTGTAATGAGTCTGTTTAATCCCTGATTGTGGCTTAATCTCATTACTTAACACTAAACAAAAACTCCAAAAACATCTAAATAAACACAAGTAGGTCAATGATCTTAACCCTACATCAAAGGTGTTTAAGTGTGAGAATTTGACTTCACACTTAAGGTATTCTCATTACCCCTAATCAGAGGGAAGATGTGATGAGTTTACTAACCCATTGTGTTAGGCTTAAGCTCATTTGCTTATGACAAACTTTCAAAAGCAATAAAAGACTGAACACTAAAAAAAAAACAATAATCGTCTCCTTCGGGATTCTTTTCTCATCTCATTCACTCATAAACGAGAACTTGCTTCTTCCGTCTAATGCAAGACAGTTTGCACCTGAGCCAGACAGGTCATACACTTGAGCATAGGCAAGTAAGCAGTTCATCAGTCAATTCATCTTTCAGTCTCTTTGGGTCGAACTACGGTGTTCTGACTTCCTCATTGCACGAGAGGATACGTAGGCATAACTTAACAGTTATCGAACAAAAGTCTCTGTATATCCCCCCTCTTTCCAGCCTTATTCTTTTAGCCTCATGATCTTGAGCACTTCTTTCTTATTCTCACACTGACACTTCACTTATACACTTCACTTTTCTTTTAGCACTGACACTTGCATTCTTTCCAGCTTTGATACACAGTATGCACTGACACTACCCCTTTAAAAACACAAATCTTTTAAGCGTGGATCCCGTCGAGTACGACGGACAATCTGGGTGCTAATACCTTACCAGGTTGTAACCAACCCCCTTTCTCAGTCTCTCTGGTTCGCAATCGTCTTATCCATCTCTTTCCAGGTCTATGCAGCATTGCCTTTCCTCCGGGATAAAAATGCCTAGCTGGCGACTCTTTTCTTTTCCTGCGAGTTCACTCCTGTGTGTTCTCACATCCTCCTTTCGCCGACCGTTCGCGTCTGTACCTCATTTGAGCTCAGCCTCTTCTTTTGGGAGCGACAATGGGGACAATGCTGGTAATACGAGCATCGGTAACATCATCGCGGTTAGCCATGAAATGAATCTTGAATGGTTGATTTAGTCTTTGAGTTCCGGGTAAAAAAGACGGGGAGGACTATTTCCCATAAACGGCACACCTGATCTTTCCAGTTGATCAGAACCTTGAGTGGGCCATAGACTGTGTAACACCCCACTTTTCCCAATTTTAAAAATAATAGTTTACTACGATAAAATAGGAGTTCCAAAGTGGAATGCTACATTTTCAATAATAATAACCCACATAAAATTCTTCACTAAAACAATGGAAATTATCAGGTTCATTACAATTCATAATCAAAACGACATCAACAATAATTCCTCAATAATCCTCTTGGTTTATAAAATGGATCCGTAACAAAAATAAATAAAACAATTAAAGTCACATCCCGTGTTACATATCAGAGCATCCTAAGACTCGAACACAGCAACACGACTCCACGCATTCTCAAGTACCTGGATTATTCCAAAGAAGCACAAACACAATAACAAGCAACAAAGGGGTGAGAAACAAATTCAAAATATAAACGGTGGAGTTAATATTTATAAGGGTAGTTTCTCACTCACAACCACAACACAAACATCACACCAATAATTATGCAACAACGAAAATAACAATAATTATAAAAGTGACTCAACATGACATATTGCATATGGTACCAGTTTTTGTTCATTCAATCGAACACAGATAGTCACGTACGTCCATCCGACAATGATTATCCCACAGTTCTCCATAACGGAGTATAAATGATCGTATTCGCCCATCCGACACGATCATCCCAACAATAATTTTACAAATGTATACATGACTATGAAAATGCATAAAACATGTATAATTCTCCATATTATACATCAACACGATCATCCGATAAAAAACACAACACTAGTTCCACAAAATTCACCCATAATAACATCACACGACCTAATGGATCATTCACTAACTAATTCCACTTAAATTCCATCATTAATTCATTCTCGATGTTAATCCTCGAATAAACATGTATTAAGGTTCATCTCAATATCTCATACCAAAAGAATCTGCCATGCATGCGAAATCGGGACAGAAATCGCAAAAATAGCAAATTGGCCCAAGCATTCTGGTCATACGCGTAATGGAAAGGCCATAAGCATATTGGCTCAACTCAATACGCCATATACGCCACTCATACGCGTATCAATCTGGACCCATACACGTAGCTTGCTAAAATGGGAAGAGAACCCTACATTTTCACTCACCATACGCGTAATGCATCCATCATACACATACTGTCATGTTTCCTCGCTCATCCATACGCGCAATGGCATGTCGCATACGCGTATGGGCAGAGAACCAACTTTTTTTTGCCATTTCCTATTCATTCCAGATCTGTTTCTCATAACTCTCGATTTTGTGATTCGTATTAGACCTATGATTGTTTCTAATCCACTTTTACGCCATTATTCTTATTCTTCTTTCACTTATCATTACTTATCCAATTTTATTATGGTTCTAGATCTAACATCGCAACTGTTCATCAAGAACAACAAAAGTCTGCATAAACCATGTTTATACCAGTACAACAACAACATTCCATCATAATTCATCAAGATCATACAATTATATTCACAAATTCGCAACAATGGTCATACATTCACAGATTCATCACAAAACATCATAAACAACAGAAATTCCTATGAGGTAAGGAAGCCCTCATTGCCCATCATATTAAATTACCTAATATGAAATCCGTTCTCCCCCCTTACCTCAAATTCGGATGAAAATTCCTGCGAATTTCTTTAAGATTGGTGCCCTAGATTGATCTTCCTCCTTCCCAGCCTCTTTTTCTCTTCTATCAAAATTCTACGATTAAATATTTCCACTAATCTTCTGTTTTGATTAATTCACCTCTAAACCGTCACCTTGAGATTTTACTAAACCATCCTTTATTTTAATTAAATCCAAATAATAATATTAATTATAATTCTAATATTACTAATATTATTTCATAAAGATAATAATAATAATAATAATAATAATAATAATAAATAGTAATTAAATAGTCTTATTATTATTCGCACACCCGTTATTACTAAGCGCACACCGATTCTACCCGTCGCAATAGGACATAACACAAAAACGACAAGATACACGCCTTAAACAAGGCTAACACAACACTCAAAATACCCGACGATTAAATAATAAAAATGGAGTGTTACAACTCTCCCCCACTTAGAATATTTTCGTCATCGGAAATGTATCTGATGAGAAAAGTTCTGGATACGACTCTCGCATCCTGTTTTCCAGCTCCCAGGTCACATTTCCACCAACAGCTCCTCCCCAAGCTACTCTCACCAGAGGAATATCCTTACCTCTGAGTGTCTTCATTTTACGATCCTCAATCCTTATCAGTGTCACTTCCACAGTAAGTTTCTCCCTAACCTGCACCACATCCCTCTGAATAACATGATACGGGTCAGACACACACTTCTGAATGTGCGATACATGAAACACTTCATGCAAGTTCGAAAGCTCTGGCGGTAACGCCACTCTGTACGTAACTATACAAACTTTCTGCAGAATTTGATATGGTCCAATGAACTTAGGATCCAACTTCTTCGATTTCAAAGCACATCTGACACTTATCATTAGATTAACCCTCAAAAACACATGATCACCTTCAACAAATTCTAATTCTTTTCTGCGGTTATCATGATAACTCTTCTGTACACTTTGAGACACTTTCATCTCTTCTCTAATCATCTGAATTGCCTCAGTAGTCTATTGTACAACTTCGGGTCCAAGCACCACATTTTCACCAATTTCATACCAACATAAATCTGTTCTACACCTCCTACCATATAAAGCTTCAAACGGAGCCATTCCAATACTAGAATGGTAACTATTATTGTACGTGAACTCAATAAATGGAAAATGAGTATCCCACGCACCACCCTGTTCCAACACATAAGTCCTCAACAGATCTTCTAAAGTTTGAATAGTTCTCTCTGTCTGACCGTATGTCTGCCGATGATGAGCCGAACTCAACTTCAACTTTGAACCCAAATCCTCTTGTAAACTTTTCCAAAATTACTAAGTGAACCTCAGATCTCTATCTGATACTATACTCGAAGGAACACCATGCAACTTCACAATTACTCATATATAAATTTCTACCAACTTTGTCAATGGAAAACTCATGCTAATAGGAATAAAATGTGCGGATTTTGTAAGTCTATCCATAACTACCCAAATAGCATCAAATTCTCTCGCCGTATTTGACAAACTAGTAACAAAGTCCATAACAATACTGTCCCACTTCCATTCTGGAATCTCTAACGGTTGCATCATTCCCGAAGGTTTCTGATGTTCCACTTTCGATTTCTGACACACCAAACAAGCATACACAAATTGTGCTATATCTCTCTTCATACCAAACCACCAAAACAATTTCTTTAAATCCTGATACATCTTCGTAGCTCTTTAATGAATACTCAAGCTACTACGATGACCTTCTTCTAAAATTGCCTTTCTCAACTCGGCATTGTCCGACACATAAATTCTACCCCGGAACCTCAACACACCAAAATCATCTTCCTGGAAATCACTTTCAGGATTATTTCCTCCTGTAGGCATCAAATCTACCAAATTCACATCAAGTCTTTGATTCTCTTTAATAATATCTAAGAAGTCATTATTCACCTTCAACATTCCAAGCCTAACACTCTCAGGTGTCGTCTCACAAACCATGCTCTAGTATCTAAACTACTCAATTAATTCCAATTCTTTCACCATCAATGCCGATATGTGAACTGTCTTATGGCTTAACACATCTGCTACAACATTAGCCTTACCCATATGATAACTCAAATTAAAATCATAATCTTTCAGAAATTCCAACCATATTCTTTGCCTCATATTTAGCTCTTTCTGATCAAACAATTAATTCAAGCTTTTATGGTCACTAAACACTTCAAATCTTGATCCATACAAATAGTGCCTCCAAATCTTCAACACAAAAACCACTGCATCTAACTCATGATCATGAGTAGGATAGTTCCTCTCATGCACCTTCAACTTCCTAGAAGCATAAGCCACCACCTTACCATCTTGCATCAATACACAACCTAGTTACATCTTGGATGCATCACAATATACAACAAAAGGTTTACCAGGACTTGGTAAAACCAACGCTGGTGCCGTAGTCAATTTCTTCTTCAACTCTTCAAAACTTTCCTCACAAGCTACATCCCAAATAAACGCTTGAATCTTCCTAGTCAATTGAGTCAACGACAACGCCAAATTAGAAAACCCTTGAATAAGTCTTCTATAATAACCTGCTAAACCAAGAAAACTTCGAATCTCCGTTACTATCTTCGGAGGTTCCCATTACAATAAAATGCTTACCTTAGAAGGATCCACTGCTATAACATCACCAGAAATAACATGACCTAAGAAACTCACACTATCAAGCCAAAATTCACACTTCAATAACTTAGCAAACAACTTGTTATCTTTCAACACCTACAAAGCAACTCTCAAATGTTCCTTATGATCATCTTCATTCTTAGAATAAATAAGTATATCATCAATAAACACCACAAAAAATTGATCTAAATAAAAATGAAAAATACGGTTCATATACTCCATAAATACACCAGGTGCATTAGAAACTCTGAAAGGCATCACATCATATTCATAATGTCCATATCGAGTTCTAAACGCAATCTTCTGAATATCACCTTCTTTCACTCGAATCTGATGGTAAACAGACCTCAGATCAATCTTACTAAAAACACGTGCACCAACTAGTTCATCCATTAAGTCAACAATCCTAGGAAGTAGATACTTATTCTTAATGGTCACCTTGTTAAACTAGATACAAAGTTGCATACTACCATCCTTCTTCTTTACTAACAAAGTTGGGGCTCCCCACGAAGATACACTTGGCCTAATAAATTTCTTATCCAGTAACTCTCAAATTTGAGATTTCAACTCAGTCAATTCTGAAGCAGACATCCTGTACGATGCCATAGAAATAGGCCTTGTACCAGGAATAAGGTCAATAGTAAATTCAACTTCTCTTGTCAGAGGTAATTCCGTAATATAATTAGTAAACACTTCCGAAAACTCATTCACAATTGGAAATTCACTAAACAATACCTTACGGTCCACAAATAATGATACAAACAATGCAAACATCTTTACCTCATCTTCCAACAAAGTCCTCAACTATTTAGTAGATAAGGAATTAGCCAATGACTCCTCTTCACGAGTAAGAAACAACAACTTCTTCCTATAACAGTTGTCGCTCCCGGGATTTTCATCCTAGTACAAACGCGAAAGTGGCGCGGAAAGGTTAGAGTCGCCAGCCAGACATTTTTATCCCGAATGAATGAGAAAGGTAATGTTGCACAAACCTGAGGAAGAAGGAAAGGACAAGGCCTTGCGAACCAAAGATCTGAGTTCGGGAGTCGGTTACGACCTGGGAAGGTATTAACACCCCAGACCGTCCGCTGTACCCGACGGGATCCACGCTTGCTTGCTTTGTTTCAAAGGGTGAGAAATAAAGTGCTGCTGAACAAATGAACCGCTAACTGGAATGGAATGAGAAATGAGAAAGGAATAAGAAAATGGAAAAAAGGGGGAAATGTAGGGAAAATAAAGAATGTGCTCGAACGGGCCCTACCCCGCTGCCTATGTACCTCATCGGGATAATGAGGATCAGAGTCGACGTAGTTCGCCTAACTAAGGCGGGAACTATTTGTTTGTGTTTTTTATGCTAGAACTGCGTATGTCTATGCTCAGGTGTTGCAGGCTCGTCTGGTACGAGTGCGTTTACCGTCTTGCATGTGTGACAAGTCGTCGCGAGTTCGCGTTGTGAGTGAATGAGATGAGAAGAGAAGTTCCCGCAGGATAGTCGCTTGTTATTTGTTTTTTGTCTTTTAAGAGAAGTGTTTTGAATTTTGTTTGTGAACTGTCTTGTACTAAGACCTATCCATCGCGGGGAGTATTTACACCTCGCCCCGAAACAGGACGCGTATAAACACTCCGCAACAAAGTCTCGTGTCGTACACGATTGTTCGGTTTTTATTAAGTGTTTTATTGCTTTTCTTTATGAGATGAGAAAGAAAGACTCAAGTTGCAAAAAGGACAAACTAAGGGGACTAAGACTCAACCCTAATTTTATTTGTTTATTTAAAAGAGAGGTCCTATGGTTAATGAGGTATTCTAATCCTAAGGAAGAAAAGGAAAAGAAGAAAAGAGAGCTTAGAAACTAACTTACTTCCTAAGGAAGTTAAGTTGTTTCTAAAGAACAAAAGGGAAACCTATGAACAAAGCACAAAGTGCTAAGGAAAAGACAATTAAAATGAATAAGAGATAAGAATGAAGTAATGCTTACCTCAATCTTCCCCCCTACAAAACAAAAGTTAGCATGACAATGCATATTGAAAGTAAAATCAAAGCATAAAAGCGATTAAGTACCATAAACGTCCTAGAATGGAACTAGGGTTCAAAATAAGACCTAAGTCTAAAGGTGAAGGTACCTAAAGGTTACATAACTTCTAAAGTCAGTAGCTACATGCTATAGGTCCCTAAGTATGCTAGGATGCCTCACAAGATCAAACTATGTCAAACTATGTACAAAACATTCACCTAAGTTCACATAAATGCAAATTAGGGCTCATGGATGAAGTATGAATGCATATGGCTTACAAACATGAATTAATACATGAAATGATCATCAAAGTCAGTAGTGAATGCTTATGAATGAGGACTAATGAATATACGATCATGGATGCAATGGATTAGGCATATGGAGCAATGAGAAGAAGATGTGAGATGAAATGGAACAAACATCGCATAAGATCGCAAATGATGCAAACTAAGGAAGAATGGCATGTGAATATGAATGACATGATTATGGGTCAGTAGCATACAAGGTATGATATGCACTTAGAATGCATGGATAGGCATTAATTATTTCCACATAATTCAAGTTAAACATGAGAAGAGATTAGCAACCCGTTTAAGTTAAACTAATTCACATATGTATGCACTTTGAAACACTAAAACAAACCAAATGAGTATGGTTCAAAAAGTGGTCTATAACTGGAATTAAGGACCTAAAAGTGACCTATAATCAACTCCTAAAAGCTACCAAAAATCCCCTCAAGAAAATAGCATGAATGCCTTCTTAAATCCTAGGATATGGAGCAAATACACACATGAATCAACCTAGGATCTAGGTGACATGGAAAAATAGCAAAAAGCCTTTAAAAATTATGAAATTAAATCCCTGGAATGATATAGTCATTATCTTACATTGCCCAAAAGGATTTCATAAAATTATGCACCAAAGTGCCAAAACAAATACTTGATTAGAAGGGTAACAAAGCATGGTTATCAAAAAAACAACTCCACAAAGTGGATCAAAAGGGGCACTAAAAATTATGGAAAAAATGCCTAAGGAGCATCAAAATGTCACAAATTACAGTGATTAATCATATACAAAAAATAGGTTTCACACCTATGGGGAAAAATTGATTTTGGTCCCTTATGTCAAAACCTTCCTTTTTGGGACAGCTTGTGAACTAAAATCCAAATTAATTATTAAAACCACCCAAATCTGGAAACAAAAAATATGACAAATTAATTAATAGGATGAGGATCACTCATGAATATTTCCAGAATTTTATCTCACCTAAAACTATTTTTAATAATTGCGACGAAACGGGCAAGAAAAGTGGATTTTAAGGGGAAATGAAAGGAATCGATCCTAATGGCTTGTAACCTAATCCCTAAGTTCCGAAATCGATACATATCATCAAAAATCACATATATATCCAATGCCTCAGGTGGGAGGGCTCAGTATGCATCTTAAGTTACATGGTCCTAAGCCTCATACGACTAAAATGATGATTAAATGCCGAAAACGCTTGAAATTACTTACTTGATCGAAGTGCCGATTCCTCACAAAAAGAAATCTGAAAAAAAAACTTTAAGCAAGGTCTTGTAATCTCCATAAGCAAAATAAATGCTTATCTTTCATAATCACTTTGTTGAACTTTGCAATAATCGGAATTGATCCATATCGATAAAAACCATCACAAGCACTTTAATTCTAATTAGTTCACAACCATAATTAACATTATGAAAATATCTAATTAACCATTATAGAAAAATGGATTAAAATATTAATCCCAAAAAAAAAAAAATTAATTAACAAAGAAAATTAATTAAACTTTTCCAATAAAAATACAAAACAAATTCTAAAACAACAATATAAACAGGGGGTTCCCTAGAAATTCAGATGGTAGGAAATAGTCCAAAATGGCCCAAGGCCCGTTACCATCACTTAACCCGCAGGAGGGGGTGCTACAGTGGAAACAGCTGCTGTCAATAGAAATCCTCATGGGCTTGAGGCCCAATTGTTTTTCACAGATTGCAGGGGAGGTTGTGATAGTAGTTGTATGGTGCAGATAACAGTTCAATGGGCTCATAACCAAAACCCGGTCCAAGTAGGTAACCCTTAACCTAAAAAAAACCCTAAAAGATGTGAAATAAAAAATGGAGAGTGAACCTCATGCTTGTCGACTTCATCTTCTCCCTCTCAACATAACACACAGTGGTGGCCGGAAAACCAACGCCATACGACTTCACCATCGTTCCTCGCCGTCTTCGATCATGTGCATTTAGCTCTTCTTCGTCCCGAGTTCTCCGCCATCGGAGCTTCCTTCCAAACATGGACAACAAACGCCTCCACCGCGCCGTAGCTGGTCGACGATGATAGAGTTATACCGCCCTCTCACGAAATCGAAAAAGAAGAGGTCGATGTGCTATAGGGGATGACTGGAGAACTTGCGATGTGGCGTGATTACGACTGTGCACCGCTGAATTTGTCGTCGTCCTCTTCAATCTGTCGCGGCTACCGTACCATCAGCAAGAATCACAGGAAGCAAACCCCGGTCTCAGTTTTCGTCGAAATTGGCCTTCATAGCTCGAAGCGAAATGGAAGATGGAGAAGAAAATAGACCGATCCGAAATCCTTGAAGGTGCTTCAGGTGTGGCTTGCTTACGATTTTGATCTACTCTCTTCCTCGTGATTCCGTCTTCGTATCCTTGTTCTTTGTTCGTCACCATCCATCACCGTCATCACCTTAACAACGATCAATGGACCTCTTGCGATAACGATCTCCTCCGTGTCGTGGCCTCAAGCTTGCGGTGGCGGAGGAACAACCAACTACATCATACTCGCGTCAGCAACGACTCTACCAAGTCACCTTGCGCGAATCTCAGTTGGAAGCTCTTCAGGTATGGATCTGATTTTATTGTTGTTGAACAATGATTCTTATTGATGCGAGTTCAGATCCATTCTTCTTCTTCAATTTCACTGTTGACATCACTGCGATTCTGAATTGATTCTTTTATCAATTGCAGGGTGGACTGATGAAGTTTTGGCGATGATGAACGTGAGTGATTGGTGCTTCTGAGTCTTCGGTTTTTGAAGCTGAAGGACTATGAACTGTTGATGTTGTTGTTGCAGATTGTTGAAGGTGAATCTTGCAGGCCTTTGATGGTTTGGTATTTCGATTACAAAGTTGCGAGGTTCAGTGCAAACTGTGGACTTCTCGATTGAAGATTCGTGCATTGAAGGTTGTTGATAAAGGTTGAGATTGAGGTGGTTGATCTTGATCTTGTTCTTGCAGGTTGATGAACAATGAAGATGACATGAAGTTTGAAAGTGAATTGTGATTATGGAGTTTGAATTGATTAAAGATTGTTGAGGGTTTTCTGTTGAAGAGGATGCAAGTTTTTTTGGGAGATTGGAGTTGAAGGTTGAAGATCAATTCTGTGAGAGTTATGTTGAGAGCCCTCTCTTTTTCATTCTGTTTCTCTTTCCCTGTTATCAGTTATGGAAATTGATTTTCTTTCCTTTTTTGTTATCAGTTAGTGTTACCAGTTAGAGCCCAACTGGTTTTCTGCTATATTTTGTAACAGAATTTTTCTCCTTTTTGTGTAACTGAATTTTTGATGGAATTTCTTTTTTTCTCATCATCTTTGGTGCAATTTTATTATAGTTTGTAACTATAACTTTCCGATAATTCCTTTTCCCTTTTTGCCCTTACATGAACATTTGGTTATGTCAATTTATGTGATTTTTCTTTTGACTGAATTCGAAATATGGAAAGCAAAAAAAATCGGTTACAATTTGGGCTGAACTTGAAATAAGAAAGCAAAACCTATGGACATAGTTCTTGACCAAAAAATTAGAAAGAAAATAATGATGGTAAAGAGGATGAATATTTTTAAATGGACTTAATGGATTGGGCCTAGAATTATGGTTATTGGTTTAGAGATAAAGCAAAGAAAGAAATGGATATGGTGTTATGGTTATTGTTTTTTTTTAGGTTGGACAACAAAATGAGGCCAAGAGAAGGATTTTAATTGGGCCCGAAGTATTATTAAAAAGGATGATGGAAATATAATCAATAGGTTCGGAAACAAGAACAAGTATATGGACTATGAACATCCGTGGATAGAAATTTTGGTTATCAACACTGGTAGGCACGACATCATCACTTTGACCGGATACAATTTTCAATAAGCTCGTCTCCTCGAATTCCACTCAATACATCCGACTCAACTTAATCAACTCAAAGACTCAATCCGTATCAAACTCGTATCCTCAACGAATCCCCAAACTCAAACTTCAATAAAAAACTTCGACTTTATTAACTTGTATCACCAACAACGAAACATAGTGACCTAATCACCATACAAGCTCATAACTTGATCTCTCACACCGCGAACCAATGTCTCTTTGCCATGAACCCTAATCAGCTATGCATGCATCACGATCTTCACTGAATTATGTCTCAAGTAATGATGGAATTCCTCGAACGACATGACCACCCCGACACCTTGAATATATCTTATGACTGTAGATAAAGCACGAAGTTCTAATTCCAACTCCAGTAGAGTAGTAACCTCAAACCACAGGAATAACTTGATTCTTCAGAGTGCATCTATCCCATGCCTTAAGAGCCAATGCAATGCATGATCGTGAACGCTAATGGCCTAATTAAAAATGCGGATGAATGCGAGGCGATAAGCCAGTTAAGATAAAAAGAATGAGGGCAAATTTTGAGGTATTACAACAGTCAATATAAACCTAGTTGAACTCCAACCAGTTCATCCCCAAAATAAGATCCATATTTCCAAGCGGTAAACAAATCAAATCCATATAGAAGTCTCTATCAAAAATAGTGACCAGACACTTCAAACATACCAAAGACGTAACCACATAACCAATAGACGAAGTTTCAATTGTCATCCTCTTCTCTACGTAGACGGTACAATTCTTAACCTCCTCACACAATCAACAGAAATAAATGAATGTGTTGCACCCGTATCAATAATAGAAATCAAAGGAGTACTATTAATAAAGCAAGTACCTTTGATGGAATGCTCCTCATTAGTGGAATGAGTTTCCACTAAATCAAACACTTTACCACTGGCTCCTTGAGTCTTCTTTGGCTTCCGACAGGTCGTACAAATATGACATTGTTCACCACAATTAAAACAAGTAGGCATAGTAGCTCTGCAGTCATCTATCACATGACCTTTCCTCCCACACTTAAAGCACTTCTTAACTTCATTCTGGAAAGTGTTAGCACGATGACCCGTGCTTCCACATCTAAAAAATTCACAGGATTGGGATTTACCCCTCCCCACTCGGCTTCTTGTCAGCAGTAGACTTCTGGTTACCTTTATCAGCCGGAGCACAATAAAGAGTACCCCCAAAACCTCTACTTACCCTTCTTGTCATTCACAACCTTGTAGTGAGCTATCTTAGTCTTGTTATCATTATCATAAATCTTTCTCCTACTCACCAGCTCTGGATAGTTCCTGATCTTCTAGAAAGCAATGCCTTGTTTGATCTCAGGACGTAACCCTGTCTCAAATTTCAAACACTTCGAAGTCATAACATCTTCAGTGTTATAGTGTTCACAATAATGCACCAACTCTTCAAACTTCGCGACGTACTCAACCACAGTCATATTACCTTGCTTGAGCTCCAAAAATTCCACTTCTCTGGCACTGCGAATGTCTTCTGGAAAGTTCTTCTCCAAAAACTCACCTGGAAACACAACCCAAGTAACCGCAGTACCTACAGTTTCCAACCTTTGGCGACTGTTGTCCCACCAGACCTCAGCTTCGCCCTCAAGCATGTGAGTACCAAACCTCACCTTCTTATCGTCATTGCACCAATGGTCCTGAAGATCTTCTCAATAGTCTTCATCTATTTCTGTGCAACCTCTGGATTGAAAATGCCCCCTTCATACGTAGGCAGCTTGTTACTTCTGAACTGATCCAGATCAAAAAATTCAGCATTCGCAACCGCTGGACCAATGTTCTCAACAGCGTGTCCCATGGCTTGCATAGAAGCAACAAGTGCAACATCATTCCTTCCTGCCATACTAATACAATAAACGCAAACACTTCAGGTTAGAACACAACAACAACTCCTATTCTAAGGATTAACTCGACACAATATCTGGACACTTGGACCGACCTGCTCTGTTACCAATTGTAACACCCCACTTTTCCCAATTTACAAAATAAAGTTTACTAAGATAAAATCAGAGTTCCAAAGTGGAATGCTACATTTTCAACAATAATAACCAACAAAAAATTATTCATTAAAATAGCGGAAATTATCAGGTTCATTACAAGTCATAATCAAAACGACATCAACAATAATTCCTCAATAATCCTCTTGATTTATAAAATGGATACGTAACTAAAATAAATAAAACAACTAAAGTCCCATCCCGTGTTATGTATCAGAGCATCCTAAGACTCCAACACAGCAACACGACTCCACGCACTCTCAAGTACCTGGATTATCTGTACTTCCAAAGAAGCACATACACAACAACAAGCAACAAAGGGGTGAGAAACAAATTCAAAATATAAACGGTGCAGCTAACATTTATAAGGGTAGTTTCTCACTCACAACCACAACACAATCATTACACCAATAATTATGCAAAGTGACTCAACATGACACAATGCACGTGGTACCAGTTTTTGTTCATTCCATTGAACACAGATAATCACGTACGCCCTTCCGACAATGATTATCCCACCATTCTCCATAACGGAGTACGGGAGATCGTATTTGCTCATCTAACACAATCATCCTAACAACAATTCTACAAATGTATGCATGACTATGAAAATGCATACAACATGTATAATTCACCATATTATACATCAACATGATCCATCTGATAAAAAACACAACACTAGTGACACAAAATTCACCCATAATAACATCACGCGGCCTAATTGATAATTCACTAACTAACTCCACTTAAATTCCATCATTAATTCATTCTCGATGTTAATCCTCGATTAAAAATGTATTAAGGTTCATCTCAATATCTCATACCAAAAGAATCAGCCATGCATGCGAAATCAGGACATAAATTGCAAAAACAACAAATTGGCCAAAGTATTTTGGTCATACGCGTAATGGCAAGGCCATATGCGTATTGACTCAACCCAATACGCCCTATACGCCCCTTATACACCCTCACACGCGTATCAATCAGGCCCCATACGCGTCGCTTACTAAAATGGGCAGAGAACCCTACATTTTCACTCACCATACGCGTAATGCACCCATCATACGCGTATTGTCATGTTTCCTCGCTCATCCATACACGTAATGGCATGTCCCATACGTGTATGGGTAGAGAACCAACGTTTTATGCCTTTTCCTCTTCATTCCAGATCTGTTTCTTATAACTCTCGATTTCGTGATTCGTACTAGACCTATGATTGTTTCTAATCCATTTTTACACCATTATTCTTATTCTTCTTTCACTTATCGTTACTTAATCCAATTTTATTATGGTTCTAGACCTAAAATCGCAATTGTTCATCAAGAACAACAAAAGTCTGCATAAACCATGTTTATACCAGTACAATAACAACATTCCATCATAATTCATCAAGATCATACAGTTATATTCACAGATTCGCAATAATGGTCATACATTCATAGATTCATCACAAAACATCATAAACAACAGAAATTCCTATGAGGTAAGGAAGCCATCACTACCCATCATATTAAATCAACTAATATTAAATCCGTTCTCCCCCTTTACCTCGAATTCAGATGAAAATTCTTGCGAATTTTGTTTAA
Source organism: Lathyrus aphaca (assembly GCA_963966055.1). Taxonomy (NCBI): domain Eukaryota; kingdom Viridiplantae; phylum Streptophyta; class Magnoliopsida; order Fabales; family Fabaceae; genus Lathyrus; species Lathyrus aphaca. Next base: position 318,439,893 of record OZ014521.1, on the reverse strand, counting down.
GATTGGTGCCCTAGATTGATCTTCCTCCTTCCTAACCTCTTTTTCTCGTCTAACAAAATTCTACGATTAAATATTTCCACTAATCTTCTGTTTTGACTAATTCACCTCTAAACCGTCACCTTGAGATTTTACTAAACCGTCCTTTATTTTAATTAAATCCAAATAATAATATTAATTATAATTCTAATATTACTAATATTATTTCATAAAGATAATAATAATAATAATAATAAAATAGTAATTAAATAGTCTTATTATTATAAAAACACTCGCTATTACTAAGTGCACCTCGATTATACCTATCCCACTTGGACACAACACCAAAACGATAAGATACACGACTTAAACAAGGCCAACACAACACCAAAAATACCCTACGATTAAATATTAAAAATGGGATGTTACAGATTGCGTCTTTGGTGCTGGATTGTCGAAGAAAGGAATGGGTGTACCTGCAAGACACTCTGATGCCATAGTAAGAACGAGCAGAAGATTGAGCACGTACAAGAGGGAGTATTGTTATAATGAATATTGGATACCTGACCTTCTCATGTGAGAGGGTTGATATAATGCCCCAGCACTTGGCCATTGGTCCCTATTTTGGGCCTGGATCGCGGATCCCCCAAAAATAGGTAACCGCCAGAAACTAGCAGTTGGAAATGGCAAACCCGCTCGGATCAGAGGCTTGCATCAAGCAAGATGTGATGTCGAGAAGGTGCGGTCCTGGGTTGTTTCTGATTGGCTTCTCCTAAATGTCTAGGAGAAGTTTTGAGGAGGCATAGATGGATGGCGATGTTTACTGATAGGTCAGTCATATCTCCCCGGCTGGTGGACAGCGAGAAAACTGGTCCCCTTTTGCCTTAATGGTCTAGATTTAGACTATTGGGCCGTCCTGAACGCAGGTGTGGATTGGGATATACCTAGCCATTGGTCCAGTCCATAAGACTTTATTATAATGGATATAGAGTTTAGATGTGTATATGTAGTTTTGGGGTTTTTAAGGGTTTTGGGGTTTATGAGAATGTTGTGAAGAATTAGGAAGAAATTGGTGAGTTATGATGTATTAAATGATGGCAAATGATGTGTAACATGTCTACTAATATGTGTTGTTGTTTTATTATGAATAACTTATGATTTGTATGCGTTTTTGGACTGTGTGGTGTTGGATTCATAAGCAATTTAGGGTCAAAATGTGTAGAATTCGCAAAACAGCAGAAACCTGCTTTTGACGCACAATTAAACAATTAACCTCATATGGTTAATCGGTTAACCCATTGAAAATTTGAATCCTTGCTATTGGAATGACAGTGTTAATTTATTAACCCATTGTGATTAACCGATTAATACTGGAGCTAATTTTTTTTTAATTTTCAAAAATTGATAACTTTAGTTCTATAAGTCAGTTTGGGGTGTTGTTCGAAGTTTCGGGAAGCTGACGCGATGAACTATAATTTGGTAAAATAAAATAAAAAGTGTGATGTATTCTTCTAGTGCCAAATTAAGGAAGTTGTAACAAGTTCTTTGTGATGAGCTATGGTGGTATGTGTATTATGATGTTTTGGTGTAGACATGCAATTGTGATGTTATATTATGATGTTATGTTGTTGTTGTTGTGAAGCAATAGGCTGATGATGTGCATGTTTTAATGTTTTATACATGTTATGTGACGAATATGATAATTAATTACATGAATGATGATGTAATTTTGACGACTATGGTGATGATTATTATGACGATTTGCATCATGCATTCATAACATTTTTAAGACTTCAGTCCAGTGATGATGTTGGAACTTCGGTCCAGTGGTGGCTTCAATCCCATTGTATGGATTGAAGCATTTATGACGTGCTTTGGTTCCTGTGAGGGGATTGATCCTATTGGTGGGGATATTTGGAGGATGATGGCCCAATATCCATAAAATGATATTTAGTACCACATGCATGAGTCTATGTTGTTGCATTTCACACTAAGTGACATTGCATAATTGAGTGTTACATGAAGTTTTGATGACAATGTTGTGATTTTAAGTGATGTTGCGATGCTAATGATGATTGATGTCCTATTGATAATATTTTATTTATATCTTGTATAATGATTCGTGATTACTCACCCTGTCCGTTTGAATGTTGTCTCCACGTGGGTAACGTGCAAATGATTAGGATTTGCTCTCTTGGTGGAAGAAGATTTAGCTTTTGAAGTTATTTTGGTCGCTTCCGTAGGATTATACGGTGTCTTGCTCTGATATGTAACATCAGGTTGGGACGTTTGAATTGAACTTTTATGTTCTAGTAATTTTTTTGACATGATGTCACAATGAGTTTCTTGTTTTAAATTATTTTATTATTGAGATTATGACTTCCGCTGCGTAGTGTTTGCATTAAAATTTTAATGAAAGAACCTGTGTTACGGAGCAGGATATTATTATGATGATTTTATGAAGTATGTGACACCCTTTTGGTGATTTACTCTAATTTAAGTTTATATAATTATCATGATTTTTCTTTGAGATTAGAAGGGTGTTACAAGTATTATGTGATTATGATATGATTATGTGTGTTTTATTTATTTATCATTATATGGTGTGATGTATGGTGCTTGGTTCAGATAAGAACTGTTGATGATGATTTATTGTAATTAAATTGTTGCGGCATTTCATGCATCATGTATGTCAAAGATAGATGTGCAGACTTTGATCCAATCAATGATGATTAGTGATGGGATTACATAAGTAACATAACTTTTATATCCAAATATTGGTTATGGGATTGTTCAGTAACATTACTCTTACATCCAAATTGGTGAGAAGATTGGTACCACATACATATGATGATAAGGTAAATAGTGCATTGTATATACATTCATACTTATTATTGATGATGTTTGTGAAATATAATATATATATATATATATATATATATATATATATATATATATATATATATATATATATATATATATATATATATATATATATATATATATATATATATATATATATATATATATATATATATATATATATATGCACTTATCATTAGTGATGTTTGTGAAATATACATATATAGATACATGTGTGTATTCCACATATAAAATTATGAGAAAAAAGAATAATGAGAATCAATTTACCTTTAATTTAGTATATGAAAATTAAATTAATAAATACTCCTTCTAGTCTTTAATATAGAAAAATATATATATTTTTAATTCATTGAAGAATCTAATCTATATATCTATATGTAATCCAAATACATTCACATGTCAATAAATCTAATTTTTTTTCTTTTCTTATATTAAAGATGAGAGGTAATAATTTTTTCGCAGACATTTGATGTAACGGTTTATTCTGTGAAATCTAGGTACCTAATTTAACCGTTGATGCTACCTATAATAATGAAAGAACAAAACAAGTATCAGAAATACAAAATCTTAGTAGGTGATTTAGTTGTTTAGAGTTCACATGTTCATGTTCATCCTCTAATAACCACACCCCACATATTCTCTAACATGTCGCCGAATATATAATTTTCTCTGGGCAATTAGTTTGTAGATGGCACTTGCAAGTTGCAACATGATATAAGAACAATAATCTAATGTTTTCGAATCTTACATATATTCAAATAATGGCCAGTGGCCACAGTTTAATTTCAGTTAAAGAAGTAACTGAATGAGATGGATAAGGTTCTACTTTAGATAACAAATATTTAATTCAAGAAACAAAATGAATGAATCACACTATATGGCATAACATAGAAGAATATATTTAGGTAATGGAAAGAATCATTGGTGGTAGTGTTCATAACTCTAGCTGTCTCTTTGAACGTTTTAGATTTCTTCAAATTTAGTTCACTCAGAGAGAAGCAAGTCTCGACCGCATGTTTTGTTTTAATATGTACAATGGAAAGAATCAAACAAATTGATGGAAGCATCACATGAAATGAAAGGATAGAAAAAAACATTGATAGTGATGTGTGTTGAGTCTTTGTTCATTTCTTTAATATCGTTTGATTTGAGTTATGTTGTTGGATATTGCTTTTATTTTTATTTTTATTTCTATATAAGCATGTGGTCTAATTAATATTGAGTTATCTATGTGTAATATGGTACAGAACATGATAATTTATATTTCAATTAATTAATGGTCTATTATGAAAAAAATGCTCATTATAGGCTGCAAAAAGCTGTTAGAAACAAACAATAACAGTAAAAAATAGTTTTTGAGTGACAATGGTGAATGCTAAAAATTACTTACTTGGTCACAGTTCCAAATATAAGTAATTCGGGCACATACTTTTATATATATATATATATATATATATATATATATATATATATATATATATATATATATATATATATATATATATATATATATATTATTCATTTTAAATTCCTCATATTTGCATATTTGACAAGTATGATTTCATGCAATAAAACTTGACAAGAAGTGTAAACTTTGATCTTAACTTCTTAACTGATAAAGCACCTAAAAATATTTCTAAATCATCCCTAAATATTGCCACCATATGTTGATATTCTAGGATTTCCTCTTGAAGCTCAATCTCTGTTGCATTTAATCCAATTATAACTAGGAAATCACTATATGTGCAGGAGGAAGTCAGTATTTGATGTCAAAATATTTAATAATTGTAGACTCATAAACTAAAGAATACATGTGACCCCTGAAAAAAAATATATTCGATATCATTTTTCGGATATAACATTCAACATGAAGAATGTTTCTATCAAAGTCAATTTTACCATTTTGAAACTTGATATCATTTTTCGTGATCCAAGTTTTCCCAAGAATTATTTTGATGAGAGTCATGATCAAATTATGAATTTGAGAGCTCTAACTTCTACCAGTAAGTTTGAATAAACTTTCATAACCTTGGATGTGATAGTGTGTTAACCTCGGTTACACATACGAGGTAACGAAATGCGTCATGAAAATTCACCAATTTACCCCTCGATTTTGGAATAACCAAAGGATGGTGTGCCCCCTTACTTGTCAGTTATTTAAGAAACCGAGGTAATAAATTAGTTATTACCTCAGTTTTAAATAATAGACCAGGAGAAAACATTTGTATTTAATTTTTTAATTTTTAATTTTCTATATTTTGCTTTTAACATGTATTACAAAATCATATTTTTACAATTTCTGAAACAAAAACATTATCACAGAACCATATTTTGGCCATTTGAGAAACAAATACTTTGTACATGTTATCCATTTCTCAAACAAAATCATTGTACCATAAATAAATTGTTTACACCATTTGCAAAGTGAAAATGGCACATGTATACCTTATTGTAATACCTCAAAATTTTCCCTCTCATATCCTCAACATTTGGCATATCATTTAGCATATATAAGTTCACAAAATAACCAAAAACATTGCATCATGTGTAGCATAGTTGAGGCATAGGTATGTGGTCAATGACTGGAGCAATTGAAGGCTATACAAAGGAAATTAAAGGGCCACAAAGCTCCTCAATCATGTACAAGGGGTCTACAATATCCCATAAGTCTCCATTTGAAGCCTCAAGTCTTGGAAAGAAGTGAATGGTTCCAAGGAATGCAAGTAGTGCAACATCTCCTGAGGAAATGGTCCAAATTAGGTTTTCAATTGTGAAGGGCTTCTCCATGAATTTTTGAGCAAAGGTGGATTCCATTGTGTTCTATATGAAAACGGGTGTATAGGGTTCAAGTTTCATCCACAAATTTATTTTAGAAGAGGTCCAATTGGTCAGAAGATTGAAAATCAAGAATTTGGGGAAAAGTCAACCATGCTGAAGAAAAAGTCAACTCTTGACTTTTTGAGATCAAAATCATGAAATTAGGGTTACGAGGATCCTATGTTTCAAATTTGATCAAGAAATTATGGAGGAATCAAGAGAAATTAAGAAAACCAAAACTTACCATTTTTGGAAAATTAGGGTTTCCAAAAATGGCAAGTTTTGGTCATTTTTGCAGCTACTTTGAATGAGGTCTTCTCCCAAAATTTGAAAGATATGAAAATTATACTTTGAGCCAATTAAAGAGGGCATCTTGAGCTTCAAATCCATAGGTGGAACTCTTCCATATCATAAAAAATGAGAAAGATATGATCTTGTAAAGTTGAAGAAAATCAAGGCAAAAACTAGGTCATGGGCGAGGCAAGAAACTGGCCAACGCGCGTGCCCTGCAAGGCATTGAATCAAACATGTGGTGGATCAAATGTCAAGCCATTTTAATTGGCCAAGAAGACTTCAAATCAATTTTATTTGAACTACAAGGTTGTTCAATGCCATGTTTACTACAACTTTCATGTTCAAGGTTTTTTATAGGATCAATGGATTAAAAGTTATGGAGAGGCAAAATGTAGGGTTTCAAACTACAAAAATGCAAGGTATCTGGCCAGGCCAAAGGCAGGCCATGCAGGCCCATTTTGCAGCTTCATGACATGATGTTCATTGGCATGTTTGAGATGTTTAGAGGTCATGTCTCATCTTGTGTTGCACTCCAAACTTGTTATACACACCATCTCCTTAAAATTAAGCACAAACATCATCTGGACTGGTAGCTTGAGCTTGAAAAAATCACCCATGAGAGTCCAATACTTCAAATTGTGTTTCTTGTGAGCTAAGGCATTGCAGCATGAGGTGATTCAGTTCAATTAGGCTTGCAGGCATAATTCCATCTTGTTTTGATCTTATGGCTCATGCTTAGAGGTCCCAATTATCTCATACATGTTCATACATGTTAGCTGCCATGCACATTAGTGGAAATTCAAATACATGAGAAGCATTACAAAGAAGCCTCATGCCTTGTACACATGTTGCAATGATCAGCTTCACCCTGCATAACTTACACCTAACCATAAGAGCATAAACTTGCTTACATTGAATCCAATTCGAGCAAGGCAAGGTGTTATTTACTTAACAAATTCATTACACTTAGGATGCAATTATGTGCATGCTTGATCACACCAACTAGCATGGAGAACAAGCAGATGGATTAGCATTGGTTTTGTTGCAATATTGACCTCAGTTCCATGGTAATTGTCATGAGAGCCATTATAGAGGATCCAACTCGAGCAGTGGAAGATTTTGGAGATTCCAATTCATAACCAACTTGACTCAGCTTCAACTGAATCCACTTTATTAACCAGGGTTCTAACCCTGGTTCTAACTGTGAACCAGAGGTCAATGACTCTATAAAAACAAGAGCTTAATGCACATTCAAGGCTAAGATTCATTTTGCTCGAAATTCATCATAGAGTTCATCCTTCATGCTCTGGTCTTTCTCTTCAAATTCAGAGAAAATTGAGTGGATCTAGCTTCATCTCTTACAAGCATTCTCCATCTGATTCATTGAGTATCATCATCATCAATTCAGAGCTCTACTTCCATGGCTGCAGTCAAGTAACTTCTTCAAATTGCACCATTGAGAATCTCTGTAATTTGTCCAGGTTTGCATTCATCCCCATCACTCCATCATCAGTCATCATCATATCAACTTCCTCTCCATCAAAGGATTGAGTCCCATGGAGAAATTAGATTTAGATAGCAAGAATCAAGTTCAGCAACATCTCTGCATTTTTCAAGATACAGTGGGATTCATCAACATTAGAGTGTTTATTTCACTCGATTGTGGATCAAGAACACATCACCTTGAGATTGGGATCCTCACCTCTAGTTTTCTTCAACTAAGAACTGCTCTACAACTCAGGTTCTTCCTCAGAATTCTCTAGCTCGTTTTCACCTTTTTTTAATGGATTTGTGATATGTGAAGCTTAATAGAAGCTCTGGATAATCTGGCTAGTTGATAGGCCTCTTACAGGCTTAGATGACATTTTTAGGTGTGTTTTGTTTGGCTTCGATCTGCTTTGTTCCTGAATCAAAAATGAATTCTAGGCATGGATTATTGATGTGCACATTGAGACGAGTAAGATGATAGCCTTAGATTTTATTATTGTTAGGTTTTGAGCAAACCCTAGCCAGGCTCTGATCAGAGAAGACGACCGGAGACTAGCTCCGGCCGTCAGAACAGTGCCCTAATTTTAGATGAGAGAATATAACGTAACCGTTAGATGGGATTGATCCAATGATCCAGGGCTTGCCAATGCATTAAAAAACATGTGCCAGGCATGTGCACGTAAAGTCAACCAAAAATCTTCAATTCATATTCACACCCCCAGCGTGCTTGTGTCTGGCCCAGTTCAGTTCAATTTCTTGTTATTCTCACCCCCAGGCCCAATCCAGTAATTCTTTTAATTTCTTTTTTCTTTCTTTTATTCCCATTTTATTTCAATTTCGTTTTTGATTATTAAAAATACCTAAACACCATTAAAATTTTCACATTAATTCATATGAGATTCTCATATTTTTCCCTAATTTTCCATAAGTTTTGTTCCCATTTTCCTTTTATATTTTGACCAGAATTAATTTCCTATTGAATTAATTTCTATTTCCTTCATTTTTGACCAATCATTTTGTCTATTTTCTTTCTCCCAAACCATAAAACATAAATGGCCCATTCTTTTTGCATTGACCAGTAGACTCATCAAACTTCCTCACCATATTTTTGTTTTAATTTTTGTGAGATTTTTGGTATGAAATTCACCCTCTGGATTTTGTATTCAAGTGTAAAGTTTCATAATATTTCTGACCCTTTGATAGTTTTTAGGTTGCTTGGTTCACAAGTCATGTTTTTGGTCTTTCCATTTCTTTCCTTTGATCCCTTTAGTCTAAGGCCTTCATGCCAATACTTTGAGGTCACAATCTTGAGTCTCTTAGGTCATTTAGGATGTATATAAGTGTTGATTACCACCCTTGGGTCTTTACCTTTAATTTTTAGGCTTGCCTTAAGTCCTAGGTCATACATGTCCCATTTTAACCTAATCTCCCTCCTCCTTCCATCTTAAGCACTTCAAAATTCTTTTGTGCATGATTTAACTTCATTTTGTCATTGTTTTGAGTCTTATAAGTGTTTTGTGATCATCCATACTTGTTCATCTCATTTTAGAACCATTTTGCTTCCTTTTGAATTTCATTTGTCACTTAAAGAACTTTAGAAACCCTAATTTGAACACCTAGTCTTAGGATGCTTCTTAACCCATCATTTGTGAACATTTTCCAAGTATAATCTCCATTTTATTTTGTTTATAAGCCCCTGGTTTTTGTATGGGGAAGTCAAGTCCCTTTAGTTATCTTTGAATACTTTCCTAAGTCATTTTGTTTCATCTTTAAAACCTTGTTTCTATATGCATTCTCCCTCCTTTCAATTTCATATTTGAATATCTTCAACTTGAATCTCTTCTTTTTCATTTGAGCTATTCATTTCCTTCACTTCTATATAAGTCTAAGTTCTGGATTTTTCATTTACCTTTGAGTTTAGGAGTTATTAGTTAGTAAATACTTATATTACCTTTCTAACTTCATCCTTAGGGTTTAGTAATACTTTAGGGCATAGTTTGACTTTAGTTCAATTAATCCCTTTAGATACTTTTGAGTTGATTTAGCTATTGACTTTTTAAGTATGTTACCTTATAAGATGCTTTAGACTTAGGTACTAACATAAGGAGTTCACTAACATCTTTCCTTAGCTAGTGAGGGTTGCTATTGAGATTTACCATGTAATAATTGTTCATGTTTCTCCATCATGCTAACTCTTGTTTTGTAGGGGGGAAGATGTGGTAATTACTTCATTCTTTATCTCTTATGCATGCCTTTGTTATTGCCTTATCACCTTTGTGCTTTGTTCATAGGTTCCCTCTTTCTCTCTTTAGATTCAACTTAACTTCCTTAGGAAGTAAGTTGAATTCTAGCTTGTTCTTTCTTCTCCTTAGGTTAGAATACCTCATTAACCATAGGACCACACGTGTACATAATAAGATAACTTAGGGTTGTGTCTTAGTCTCCCATTATCTTTGACCTTTGCCTTTTGAGTCTTTCTCTTCTCATCTTCAAACAAAATTCCAAAAAGACTTAACAAATGCATGAAAGAATTCCTTGTGTATAGCCTTATTCCATGGGGCACTTGCATTTTCATTCCATCTTGGAGTGGTGTAAGCTTGTCTAGCATGATGTACAAGTCTTATCAAGGGGTTGTTTCACAAATAAAAATCTAAAAGACATTTCTTCACAAAAGCTACAAAAACATATATTAAGTTCAACAAGCTAGTGAACTTAGACCCTAATTTGTGGAAACAAGTCTTGGATAAATTCTCCTTGCTTGGTGTACTTGTTCTATTATTCCATCTTGGAATGTAGTGGCAAGTACACATTCCATGAAAAAGAGTTTGAATTCACTTCCTTGTGCCACATTCATACAAAAATCTTAAAAAGCAAACAACAAACAATAAACGACTATCCTGCGGGTACTTCTCTTCTCATCTCATTCACTCATAACGCGAACTTGCGACTACTTGTCTCGCATGCAAGACGGTAAACACACTCGTACCAGACGAGCCTGCAACACCTGAGCATAAACATGCGCAGTTCTAGCCATAAAAAAACACAAACAAAGTTCCCGCCTGGTTAGGCGAACTACGTCGACTCTGATCCTCATTTTCCCAATGAGGTACGTAGGCAGCGGGGTAGGGTCCGTGCGAGCACATTCTTTATTTTCCCTACATTTTCCCCCTTCTGTTCATTTTCTTTTCCAATTCCTTTCTCATTTCCATTCCCATTCCAGTCAGCAGTTTTATTCAGTAGCACTCGTATTTTCTCACCCTTTGAAACAAACAAACAAGCGTGGATCCCGTCGGGTACGGCAGACGATCTGGGGTGCTAATACCTTCCCAGGTCGTAACCGACTCCCGAACCCAGATATTTGGTTCGCAAGGCCTTCTCCTTTTCCTTCTTCCTCAGGTTTGTGCAACATTACCTTTCCCATTCCTTCGGGATAAAAATGCCTGGCTGGAGACTCTACCTTTTCCGCGCCACTTTTGCGTTTGTACTAGGATGAAAATCCCGAGAGCGACAGCTGGAGACTCTGCTGGGGATCGAACCCAGAATCTCTGGTTTCCCTCGTAGAGTCAATCCTAGCGCCTGTTTGTTTTTGTTTTCTTTGGGTGTTTATATGTGTGTCTTGTTATGTTTATTTACTGTTTTCACAGTTTACTTTACAGCTTTATTTACTGCTTTCAGTATTTATTTCACATGCATCATACTGGACTGTGTTGGTTTCATTTTTTTCTATGGGATGGGCTTTGTTACTGTGAGATAAGTCAAATACCCGGCTTGAGTGCACCTAGGATTTAGAGTGGTTCCACTTTGGCTTCATGGCATCTTGCTATGTTGGTATTAGTGAGTTCCACGCCTTGACTTGCGACCTTCTCGGAAATGTATTGACGCCGAAATCTTTCTGGGGCAATACACTACCTTGATAGTTATGTGCAGTCAGGGGACCGATCATTGAGAACCTTTGTGGAAACATCCCTCTCCAGTGATGACAGTGGAAGACCACATTTTTTGGCAAACCCACTCGCATCCGAGGGCCCACTGGGAACTCGCATAGGATGGCCTGGTTCTCTCATAGGAATCCAGTTAAGGCAAATTGTTCGTATGACGATAGTATTGTACCCTTCGGGATGAATGTACTATTGTTTCTCTATTCAATGCTTGAAGCTGAGGACTTATGAGGGATGTTTGTTTCCTTGGACTCATCTGAGACCTCCTTGAGTAGTACATAATGCCAAACCGATTCCTTGATTTGGTCATGAGCCATTTCTCGGAAATGGTAAACATATTATTGTTATTCGGCTTTGAGAGTTCGTGATGTTTAACCCGAGTAGCACACCCGTGAGATTGGGAGGGGTTTATAGGTTTGCAAGAACCCTAAACTTCAACATACCCTTTGTGCCAACATACTTCAGTGATATGATCTTGTTCTGCTAATTATGGATTCTGAAATCATGAACTCCTGATCAGAAAAATACTTGTGATGATGTTGTGTCCTTGCACAGACACTTGATTACCTGATTCACTACACAGACACATCACTGGTCACATGCCTTGCCTTGCATAACATCATATCATCATTAATCATTTTGTTTTCTTTTTATTCTCAAGGTTCATTACCTCCTATTCCTGGTCATATTTGTTGCTTCAACATGGAGACTCCAAGAAAGAGAAATGTCCATTATACTTTCCCACATCCAGAGACAGATGGTATTCAGAAGTTAATTGGCTTGATGGGTGAAAAAGTGCTTGATGATTTCAGAAAAGAGTTTGGAAAGATCCTAGACTATGTGAATAAGCCAACCACTGACCAGAGGGATAGCTTGCATTCTCTACTGTAGTTCTATGATCCACATCTGAGGGTCTTTGTTTTCCCTGACTACATCTTGGTTTCCACATTAGAAGAGATATCCAGCCTCCTCAGAATCCCAATAAAAAATGGTGCTCCTTACTATGGCTTAGAGAAGATGCCTTCATCCAAAGATATAGCTGAGGCCTTTCTTCTGGACTTATCCAAGGTTAGCAGAGAATTGGATGCTACCAAAGGCAAATGACTTTTCTTAGATTTTCTTACCAAGGAAGCTCAGGACCTGGCCTCTGAAAACAAATGGGCTAAGTTCAACACCTTGCTTGCTTTGATAGTGTATGGGACCAGTTTGTTTCCAGGAGAGAAGGGTTTAATCAACATGGAAGCTATCACTATATTTGCCAGAAGAAATCCAGTACCCACTTTGCTAGGTGACTTTTATTATGGGGTTCACCATAGGAATGAAAAGAGGAAGGGACATGTAAATTGTTGTGCTCCCCTATTTACTGATTGGTTTGTAAGGCAACTCCTTAAATCAGGGCCTTTTCAGGATTTGAAACAATCTTGGAAGTAGTCCAAAAGATTAATGGGCTTAACCTCATCTCACATTTCATAGGGATGCAACAGGGACCTTATGGGAAAAGAAATATTGGTCAGTTGTGGTAGCTTCCCAAGTGTGCCTCTAATAGGAAGGAAAGGTGGGATCAGTTACAATCCTATCTTGTCCAGGAAGCAGTTTGGTTATCCATTTAGAGTTGTGCCTTTGATTGAAGAAGAAAATGAATCTTTATACTTTCCAGCAGAAGGAAATCTCAAGAAGAGCATACTAGTATCCGAGGCTTGGGAGGTTAGAGTGATAAAAGGGAAGAAAGACTTTGGGAGAGTGGATCCCAACACTTATGATCCTTTTTCCAGCTGGTTGGAGGATTGTGTGAAGACCCTGTTGCTCCCATTTTCTAGAGAAACACCTCTCTACCCTAAGGAGGTAGCACCCACAACTTCAGTGCCTCTTCAAGAATATCAAAATTTGGAAGCCTTGGTTCAACAACTCAGGTTAGAGAATCAAGAAGCCTACAATTCATGCCAGAAATTGAAGATGCAAAACCAAAAATTAGAGGAAATAGCTCACAAAGCTGAAGAGACGGTCAGGCTAAAGAACAAGACTTTCAAGAGAGAGAGAGAGAGCTCTACTTCAAGAAAATGGGATTAGCTAAAACTCACAAGGCGGCCCAGCGTCGGAAGGAGAAGAACGATTTGAATGAAGCCAATGAAGCTGTCACCTTATGGAAGGAGAAATGGGAAGACAATTTGAGGAAGCAGAGGGATCTGGAGATCAAGCACAAACTAGAGGTCAAGAATCTTCAAGATTATTTGGATGGACAGAGAGAGCTCCTTCAGAAGGCTTATCATCAAGAGAAGAGTCGTCTCCAAAGTTTAGCAGAAAGCCAACAAGAAATAAAGGAAGCTCAGAAAGAAATAGAAGATTTGAAATTGAAAGCTGACGTCAAGAGAGCCAAGAATGATTCTATTACAAGTCAGGAAAGTAAAAAGGTGTTCCTACAACAAATTGAGGAAATGCATTCCTCCTTTGACCTTAGGTATATCTTAATTCAGAAGCTTATACAGGAGCCTACGTATCCGGACATAGCTCAGATGTTGCAAAATGTCAAGCGCCTTAGTTGAGGTATCTTCCTCAGCTTAAGTGTGCTCATCTATTATCCTTCTATTAGGATGGTGTAATGAGTTCACTAATCCTTGATTATGGCTTAAATTCATTACTTAACACTAAACAAAAACCCAAAAAACATCTAAATAATCACAAGTAGGTTAATGATCTTAATCCTACACCATCATGGCAATTAAGTTGAGATGTTTATCTCATGCTTAAGGTATTCTCATTATCCCTAATCTAAGGGAGGATATAATGAGTTTACTAACCCTTGGTTTAGGCTTAAGCTCATTAACTTATGACAAACACCAAAAAACAAATAAAAGATTGAAAACACAAAAAAAAACAATAATCGTCTCCTTCGGGATTCTTTTCTCATCATCTTCACTCACAAACGAGAACTTGCTTCTTCCGTCTAATGCAAGACAGTTAGCACTTGAGCCAGACAAGTCATACACTTGAGCATAGGAAAATAAGCAGTTCACAAGTCAATTTTCTTTCAGTCTCTTTGAGTCGAACTACGGTGTTCTGACTTCCTCATTGCACGAGAGGATACGTAGGCATAACTTAACTGTTATCGAACAAAACTCTCTGTCTCTTTCCCCCTCTTCCAGCATTATCCTTTAAGCCTCATTCTTGAGCACCTCACTTCACTTTCTTGCACTGACACTTGTATATTCTTTTTTCAGCTTTTGCACACAGATAGCACAGACACTACCCCTTTAAACACAATCTTTCAAGCGTGGATCCCGTCGAGTACGACGGACAATCTGGGTGCTAATACCTTCCTAGGTTGTAACCAACCCCCTTTCTCAGTTTCTCTGGTTCGCGACCGTCTTATCCATATCCTACTAGGTTTATGCAGCATTACCTTTCCTTCGGGATAAAAATGCCTAGCTGGCGACTCTATTCATTTCATTTCATTTCTCCTTTCGCCGACCGTTTGCGCTTGTACCGGGATGCAAATCTTTGGGAGCGACAACGTGTAGAGGGGAGGAAGTAATAGAGGGTTTTATCAGCAAGTGGCCCCCGTCACTATATCAGCTCAACCTGTTCAACAACAAGTCCAACCACCGCAGCCGCAACGCCAACAAGGGTATCAACAAAGAGCTCCTCGTCCATATTACCCCCAGAGGACCAGAGAAAGACATCTCGAAACTACGCCGATGTCTTATTCACAGCTTTTGAAGAATCTCCTACAGCTCCAGATGATTCAACTCCGAACTCTACAACCCCGGAAGCCAGGCCAAATCCTTGAGGGTTATGATACAAACACCAGGTGCAAATTTCATTCCGGAGCTCCTGGGCATACCAAGGAAAACTGCAAGGCTCTGAAGCTTGTTTTTCAAGACCTACTGGATTCTAAAGCGATTAATTTCGCTCCTACTCCTAATGTAATAGAGAACCCCATGCCTAATCATAGGGGTACAGTTGGGGCAGTTGACGATGGGGAGAATCTAAACTTGGTGTGTGATATCAACGACCTGCAAACTCCGTTGAGTGTTGTTAAAACATGTTTGTCCCTGAAGGGTGTGTTTGTAGGTTGTGGAAGCGATTGTCCAGGATGTATTGAAATGCCAAGTGGTTGTGAGCAGTTGAAAACAGAGATCCAGAGTATGATTAATGAAGGGGTGTTGCAGTTTGACAAAGTTGTAAAGGAAAGTGAAGTCTCCACAGTAACCATTTTCTACGATCCATCTCAAGTTCCTACATGGGCCAGAGTGGCACCGATAACGATTACCACTGCAGGACCAGTAATGAATCAGAGTGATAAAGCCATTCCCTGGAACTATGGTGGCGAAGTATATTGTAAAGGCCAGAAGCAAGATCTGGCCACGTCTAGCGCGACCCCAACTCAAGTAGAAAATGTTGGAGTAGGGGGCTTTACTAGAAGTGGAAGATTATTTGCGTCGGAAACACTAAGAAATAGTGTGATACCACCCAGAGACACCACAGAAGCCCAGGCTAAGGCAAGAGGGAAGCAACCAGTGGTTGTCAATGAGCCCGCACCAGTGACTGATCCAGACATTACATTTGATAAAGAAGCTGAAGAATTTTTGAGAATTATCAAAAAGAGCGATTACAAGATTGTGGACCATCTGCAGCAGACCCCATCGAAGATTTCCATCTTGTCTTTGCTAATGTGTTCCAACTCCCACAAGAAAGCTCTCTTGAATATCCTGAACAAGGCTTATGTGCCTCAGGATATTTCAGTAAATCAGTTAGAAGCGGTGGTATCTAGTGTCAATGCTAGTCATGGATTGGGTTTTACAGATATGGATCTAACATCTGAAGGGCGTGCTCATAATCGGGCACTACATATCTCTTTAGAATGTAAAGGTGCAGTACTTTCTCACGTGTTGGTAGATACTGGATCATCGCTGAATGTTCTTCCTAAGAAGGCATTGATGAAGTTGGATTATGATGGAGTGGTTCTAAAGCCCAGCGACCTAATGGTTAGAGCATTTGATGGGTCAAGAAGATCAGTATTCGGGGAGGTGGATTTAACAATTAAAGTAGGTCCCAAAATCTTCAATACCACATTCTACGTGATGGATATACAACCTGCATACATTTGTTTGCTGGGAAGACCTTAGATACATTCAGCAGGAGCAGTATCATCCACACTTCATCAAAAGCTAAAGTTCGTCTGGGAGGGCCAAATTGTAACAGTCAGTGGGGAGGAAGACATTTTCGTCAGTCATCTGGCTTCATTCAAGTATGTGGAGATGGATGGCGAGATAGTTGAAACTCCATGTCAGGCTTTTGAGCCCCTGAAAACTGAACAAGCATCTTCATTGGCAGCTTCTTCTGAAGAACCAAAGAAGGGGGTTTACATAGCCTCTTATAAGCAAGCTCTTGAAGTGGTAGAATCTGGGATACGAGAAGGCTGGGTCAGTCCAGTAGAAGTGCCAGAAAAGAAAGATATGTTTGGGATTGGTTACCATCCTGGGCAGTCATCATCTGGACTGAGTGCTAGAGGTCGTCAAGTCCTGATTACTTTCACGAGTGCGGGAGTGGTGGATTATGGAAGCATCAGTGTCATGCAGGACGATGCAGTTTGTAACGCCCCGATTCGATAATTCCCATTTTTGTGGAGTCTTTTATTTTATTTATATGATAATTATTTTGTGTGTGAAATTAATATAATGATATGATATGTTGATGAATTAATGGGATATGTCGGTGTGATATGTGATTTTTTACCGTTTTATGAAATTCCGGGTAAAATTGGATAAGAGGGTATTTTAGACTTTTGTTAATTAGTGATAAGTTAGAATTAGTAGAATTGGTATTTTTGTGAGAAAAATGATATTTGGTTGGAGAGAGTAGAAAATAGAAAGAAAATATAAGAGAGTGAGAAAGAGTATAAGTTGGTAAGAAGAGAAAGAAAAGATAGAAAGAAAAAGAGAAGAAATAAAAAGGAGAGAAGAGAAAAGAGGGAAAGTTGGAAAAGCTTCAAGATTGCTCCAAGAAATCGAAATAATCGGGTAAGGGTGTGAAATATGGTTATCTTAACATTGTGTATGATTATGTATGTGTTTGGTTGATTGGGTTTATGATTTGGAGAAGTTTTAGAGAATGTTAGGTTTAGGGTTTTAATGGAAAAACTTGGAAATTGGTAGATTAATCGGTTGGAAATCGTTATAATCGAAGTATGATGTTAGGTTTATGCTATTGATCATGTTTGTATGAGTTTAGAGTAGTTTTGGAGTGATTGAGATGGACTGTTCGCAGCTGGTATGTTGCTAAAATCGCAGTGGTCGCTCAGCGAGCTATCCCTTGCTCAGCGAAAGTTCCAGGGCGGTTTTCACTCAGCGAGCAAGAGGGCGCTCAGCGAGCCTGTAGGTTTTTGAGGGGTTATGTGTTTTAATCCGTAGCTTTAGTTTCAGGTATCCGTTTTTAGTGATCCATATATCGATTAGAAGCTAAAAACGTGTAGAAACCAATGATGCTAAAAAAAGTAATTTTTAGCCGACTTTTACCCGACTTTTCCGATAAAACGTAATTATATTAATTATGGAATTGTGGGTTTGATTGTTGTGTTGTGGCCGTTTGGCAAGTAGATACATTGCTTGAATTAAATACGAATGTATGCTAATTGTATGAGATGACTGCATAACTATATTGTGAATATATATGCATTTTCAAGAATGTTGTGTGTCATTTTACATGTAAGCATAATGTATGCATTCTTGTACTGTGGGATTCTTTGTGAATCCGTTGTAGCATCGTGTGCTCATGTGGAGTGTGAGCGATGACTACAACAAGATCGTGTGCCCATGTGGGGTGTGAGCGATCGGATTGTGTGCCCGTGTGGGGTGTGAGCAATCCAGAAACATCGTGTGCCCGTGTGGGGTGTGAGCGATGGGTGATTTATTCACATTGATTGTGTGCCCGTGTGGGGTGTGAGCAATCGGATTGTGTGCCCATGTCGTGTGTGAGCAATCCATAAACATTGTGTGCCCATGTTGGGTGTGAGCAATGGGTGAACATCGTGTGCCCGACGGGGAGTTACTTTAGGTAACAAGCGATGATTTCATTTGGTTCCTGAGATAACCCGATGAAATGTTGAGTCGGTACCACATTTGCATCTCCATAGAGTCGTGTGTCGGTTTCTATGAGTTGCATTTTTATCATTTTAATTATGATATGCAGAAATAAACATGAATGTGTAAATGTTTATTTGGAGTGTTATGGAGATGATAATATGTGTGATGAAACATATTTGATTGTATATATGCATGTTTGATATGTATATGTTGTGGTTTATACATTTGTAATGTATATGTTTGATTAAACATAGCTAGACGTATGTTTATGCGGAACGAATAAAATTGAGGAATAGACATAAATGATGTAAGTTTATGTGAATTAGTGCATGATGTGCATGCTTGATTGGTGTATGTACACGTTGCGATGTGTATAGGTGATGAGGAATGAAATGTGTGGTGAGAATATGTTTTATGTGCATTTTATATGTTGAGATATATAATTATATGCAATATTATTATGATAATGTTTCTCACCCTTCTGCTGTTTTATGATGCTCTATGAGGCATTGCAGATTAGGTTGCTGGATGATATTTTTGTGAAGTTCTTCTTCATCTTTTGGTCGGTCGGCTCTGATATGTAGCACCGGGTAGCTAGGATTGGCTTGATGCCTTTTTGTTAATACATTTGTATATGTATTTTGATGTGATATGTTTTATGTAAACATGGAGTATTTTGGTGATTCAAACTTGCATATATATTTTTGATAAGTTTATAAGTTTGAAATTGTTATGTTTTGTTTCCGCTGTTTAATGAATTGATGAATACGTGTGTAAGGATGAAATCCTTGTGTTTGTAAGTTTCCCCATTTGTTGCATATCTTTATTGAGTAGGTGTTGTATGTTTTTAAATTCAAGTATAATTTGGAATTTCTCTTTTATACCGTTTTTCAAATATACTCTGATGAAATTTTAATATGCGCCTAAGTGAATTAATTGCTTATTTGGGGTATAGAAAGGGGGTGTTACATTAAGTAGTATCAGAGCCAGTGTTCGAGTCAGTTTTGTCTGTCTTGATGTTGTTGTGATTGAACTTTTGTTTAATCTTCGTGTTGTCTTTGGGAATGATCAGAATATGGCTGGTAGAAATGACATTGCGATGGCTGCTGCATTGGAAGTAATGGCTAGGGCGGTGCAGGGAGCACCGAATGTGAATGCAGATGATGAGTTCAGGAAGAATCAACCACCGATCTTCAATGGGAGATTTGATCTTGATGGTGCTCAGAATTGGTTGAAGGAGATTGAGAGAATCTTCAGAGTCATGGATTGTGCTGAAGAGAGTAAGGTGAGGCTTGGTTCTCACATGCTAAAGGAAGAAGCCGATGATTGGTGGGTCGGTAGAAGTCAAACTCTTGAGGAGAATGATGAAGAGATAACTTGGGAAGTTTTTCGTACTGAGTTCTGAGGGAATTACTACCCTGAGAGTGTGAAAGGAAAGAAGGATATGGAATTCCTTGAGCTGAAGCAAGGTAGTATGTCAGTGGTTGACTATACTGCTAAATTTATGGAATTGGTTCAGTTTCATCCTCACTATGTTGCTGCTACTGCTGAGTTTTCTAAGTGCATTAAGTATGAGAATGGTTTGCGTCCTGAGATTAAGCAAGCTGTGGGATATCAGAGAATCAGAAGGTTTTCAGATTTGACTGAATGTTGTAGAATTTTTGAAGAAGATAGCAAAGCTCGTTCTACACATTATAAAAGTGTGAATGAGAGGAAAGGGAAGCAACAAGATAGAAGTGGACCTTATGTGACACCCGCTGATAAGGGCAAACATAGGGGAAACTTTGATAGGAGATCTGGTGGAGGGAGTTCTGGTCCCGTTAAGTGTTACAAGTGTGGCGATTTAGGCCACAAGTCTTTTGAGTGTGGGAAGAATATTGTGAAATATTCAAACTGTGGAGGTCTTGGACATGCTACTACCGAGTGTAGGAGGAATGTTGTGAAGTGCTTCATATGTGGGGAAGTTGGTCATATTAGGTGTTTGCATTAGCAGGGAAGGATACTACTAGTGCAGACCGTTTGATTAAAGGTACATGTTTTATTAATAGTACGCCTTTAGTTACTATTATTGATACGGGAGCGACTCATTTGTTTATTTCTCTTGAGTGCGCTAAGCGTTTGAATTTGTTTATGTCTTCTTGGGGTGGTGAGATGGTTATTGAGACTCCTTCTTCAGGATCGGTAACTACTTCTTTGGTGTGTGTAAGTTGTTCTTTGACCATGTATGGTAAAGATTTTGTTATGGATTTAGTTTGTTTGCCGTTGGAAGGTTTGGACGTGATCTTGGTTATGAACTGGTTGCAATTTAATCGAGTTCATATAGATTGTTATCATAAGTTAGTAAGGTTTCCTTCTTTGGATGATGATGAAGAAGAGAGTTTCTTATCCACGAAAGAGTTGAAGAAACTTTTAGTGGACGAAGTTCAATTGTTTGGTTTGTTTGCGTCGTGGTCAGTTGAAAGCAAAGTGGATATAAGTAGGTTTCCAGTGGTGTGTAATTTTCCAGAAGTGTCTCCAGACGATATTATGGATGTACCTCCGGAAAGAGAAGTTGAGTTTTTTATTGATCTAGTTCCGGGTACTAGACCGATTTCGATGGCACCGTATCGTATGTCAGCTTCAGAGTTGGTAGAATTGAAAAAGAAATTGAATGACTTGTTGGAAAAGAGGTTTGTTAGGCCGAGTGTTTCTCCTTGGGGTGCACTGGTATTGTTAGTAAAGAAGAAGGATGGAAGCATGCGGTTATGTATTGATTATCGACAGTTGAATAAGGTGACAATTAAGAACAAGTATCCGCTTCCGAGGATCGATGATTTGATGGATCAATTGGTTGGTGCGCGTGTTTTTAGTAAGATTGATTTGAGATCAGGATATCACCAAATTCGTGTGAAAGAGGAGGATATTCAAAAGACAACTTTTAGGACACGGTATGGTCATTACGAGTATTATGTGATGTCATTCGGAGTTTCTAATGCGCCAGGCGTGTTTATGGAATACATGAATCGTATTTTTCATGAACAATTGGATCGTTTTTTGGTTGTGTTCATCGACGACATTTTGATTTATTCTAAGTCTCAAGAAGATCATGAAGAGCATTTAAGGATTGTGTTACAGATTTTAAGAGAGAAACAATTGTATGCTAAGTTGTCAAAGTGCGAGTTTTGGTTGTCGAAGGTAAGTTTTCTTGGGCATGTGATTTCCGATGGTGGAATTAGTGTTGATCCATCCAAGATTGATGCGGTAATGCAATGGGAAGTTCCTAGATTGGTTACGAAGATTCGAAGCTTTTTAGGCTTGGCGGGTTATTACCAGAGGTTTATTGAAGGATTTTCAAAGTTGGCACTTCCGTTAATGCAATTGAATTGTAAAGGAAAAGCTTTCATTTGGGACATTCGTTGTTGTAACACCCCAAATTTTCCCTCTTCATTTTAAGCATCATATCATATCATATTCATCATGAACATATCATATTCTTAGCATCCTAGCATGGAAAGATGAGGCATAACATTTCTCATGACCTAGCATTAGGCATATGATCATCTGTGGAGGTTCTTGAAGCATCAAAAGCTATGACAAGGGGCTCAATGGTTTTGTACAAGTCCTATGAGGGGTCTACATTTCATCTAAAAGTTCAAGTTCATTTACAAAAGCTCAGAAGGTTGGAAGATCATCAGGGATTCCAGGCTAAGGCAAAGCTCCTACACAAGGATCCCAAACTAGGGTTTGAGTTTCAAGCATGAAAACCTCAAAACTTTGACCATTTCATTTGGGAAAAGTCTTTTACATGTTAAGAGGATCTTAGGTACCAAATTTGGTGAGAAAATTCCTTGTGGAAGTCAAGCATTTCTTCAGTTGCTTGCAGATGAAGAAACTGGTCAACTGTGCCTTAGAAAAATCAACTGTAAGATTTCAAGGGGTCTAATCCCATTTTTCTAGCCAAGGGATGTTATTATAATGTTAAAAGAGGTTTGTCAAGTTCAAAGATCAAGAATCATGAGGTTTTGAGGTGTTTTGCAAAATTGGTGTGAAGTTGGTTATGGAAAATGCCATTTTTGGCAAGTTTTTGCCCTAAAATTCAAGTGAGCATAACTTGGTGAAAAATTCTTCAAATGGACCAAAGTCAAACATGAATGTTTAAGATTAAGGCCTCCCATTTTCAAAAAGTATAAGTACGTTTTCATAGCCTTCATGGTTAAGAAGATAGGCCCCTCAAAAATTTGGTGAAAACTAGGGCAAAAGTTGTTTTTTCATTTGTGCACCAAAGCAAAAAGGCATGAAACTTAATTTTGAGTATTGGTACATACCAAATGAGGTTCCAATATTAAAATGAAATGCAAATGGCTCACTTTTCTCCAAGAAATACATCAAATTCGTGCACAATGAGAATTTCCTTCCTTAAGTGTAATTTTTGCATGAACATGAAAAGAATGTGACACTCTCATCCAATGGCCAAGATCTGTTGGATTGAAATCAAGGGTGGGATGGTGAGTGGACATGGGCAAGAGGCAAGGAAATGCATGAGGTTTTCATGAGATCACACCAAACTTGCCAAATTTGCAAAATCACTCACACTCTCTCTTCACACGTGCAAATCCTCTCATTCTCTCAGCATTTCTTCATGACTTCATATAAAAGCAAATTAGGGTTTTAGAGGATCCAATTCTCTCTGATTTCATAATTCTCAAGTTTTGGCTCAAATTTTATTTTCATTCGAATCACTTCATACACTTTCTTTCTTCACAAACAAATCACATATCCTTCATCCTTGAGAGCTCTGGATCACAAATCTCTCCATTGTGCAAGCTATTTCCCAAGATTCATCACCTTGCCATTTCAGGGCAGTTGACTGCAAATTCTCAGATCCAGCAAGATTCAAGACTCTAGTTGCATTTATTTTGCAACTAGAGTGCATTTGGAGTGGATTGGCTTCATTATCTTGGCTTCTAACAAGCTTTTTCAAGAACTGCAAGTTCAGGTGAGTTCCAAATCTTCAGATCTAAAAATGAAAATAGTTGTGTGCATTGTAATCCTCTTGTCATGCTGATCATTCTGCTGGTTTTAGATTCAAGTTTGATGCATTATTGAGCTTGTTATGTGAATTTAAAATTTCATGGTAGAAACTGTTTGTGTTCGATCTGTAAAATTCTTTGATCCAGTGAGAATTTCGTCATCATTTTTGAACTCAGGGTGATCCAATTACTTGATCTGGAGGTTTTTGTTCATTTTTATGGATGTTTGTTCATGTTGTGAGTTTTCCGGTGCCGGAGCCCTATCTCCGGTCACCGGATTCTGGGCAGTGCATTTAGGGTTTCTGAAGGTTGAAGAAGGTCTCTCCACCATTGGATCAGTTCATGTCAACGCGTGATATGGTGCCACCTCAATTAATGAGGCCTCCTCCCAATCACGTGCCATTTCTTTTATATTTTGTTTATGATTAATCCAAATTTTACTCACCTCATGTTAACTGTGTGTTCCCTCCGCTCTAATCCAATCCAATCAAATGGCTTGTGTTTTTTTCCATATTTTCCTTGAATTTCCACCCAATATATTGTGAACCAGCGCAGACCCAGTGGGCTTAGGCTGCTATCCACACCCCCTTTTCTCCTGGGCCCAATTGATTTCAACTGCATTTCTTCCTATTTGCACCTCCTACCTTTGTCTTCATTTTTATTTCTTTTTTCTTATTTCATTTTCATATCATTTTGGTTTTCAATTTTTAAAATTACTTCTAAGTGTTAAAAAATTCTGAAATAATTCATGAATGTTCATGTGAGTTTTCTTTAATTTTCCATATTTTTATTTTCCATTTATTTTTAATAGCCACGTGTAAATAAATTCCCTCATTTAATTAATTCATTTTAATTCCTTTTTGTGCATGCTGCCTTGTCCAATTTCCATAGTGATCCTCATTTTGAATTTCTTGTTGGTTCTTTTTGCTCTGGATTCATAAGAAGATGTAGTTCATGTGTGATTTTTGCCCTGATTTTTAGAAACTTGTTCATTTGGTTTTAGCCTTTGACTTGTGAATGAAGTTTCTTAACCCTAGTTCATGTTTAAGCCCTCTTTTGAGTTGCATAGCTTCTGAATTTCTTCCTATCCTTTTGGCATATTGTTATATCATGAGTGAAGATCATTTGTCCAAAGTTGTGGAATTTTTGGGTGCATTGTTGATTTAATTTGAATTTTGGTTCATAACTTGTCCCATTTTGCTTCCTTTTGATCATAAGTTCTCTCATTAGCTTAGAAGGGAATTTGTGCCAACTTCTTCATCTGATTTGGGGCCTCTTTAGGGTATTGATATCATTCTGATCTTGGTTTACGGTTTATGTCTTGGAAATTTTGTGATTTGCTTACCTTTGAAGTTCATCCTTTCTTATGTGCATCCACCTCACTTCTTTGCTTCTTTCCTCTCATTATGTGATTGTGTAGCTTTGTGTTTCTCTTCTCCTCATCTTTCTTGCTTCTAAAGCACTTCTTTAACTTGGATGTGATTCTTATCTTGTGCCTTGAGGTTGTGTTTTGCTTATTTGGCTTTACATCTTTCTTAAGTTTACTTTGCTTTGCCATATGATTCATGTTGCCTATTAATTGACTTGTATGCTTCTTCTCTCATTCTTGTGGCTTGCCTTTGCATTGAGTTTATGTATGTATGACTTCACTTCTGTTTGTATGATGTTGGCATGTCATTTTGTTCATTTTGTTTTGCTTTTATGCTTATGTCACTAACCATTTCAGGGGCTATGGTAAGTGAGAGGTGTGGAAGTGATTCCCACATCTCCAAATCTCATCTCTTCTCTTCTTATCCTTACTTGTGCTAACCTTTGATTATTGGGCTTAGGCCTTACTCCCCTCTTCTTCTTTCTTCTTCTTCTCTTCTTCTTTCTTTCTTCTTTAGGATAGTTAACCACACTAACCTTAGGATCTCCATGCATGACAACACTTAGGATTCTTTAGTCCCCCATTAGATTTTTTTGCCTTTTGTGATCCTTTTGGTGCTTTCTCTTCTCATCTTTAAACTTAATTTTAATTCACTTTAATAAATGTTGAGTACTTTCATGTGACATGAGACTTTGCTATGAGATACTTGCACGCGTTCTGTTTCGGGGCGAGGTGTAGGTTATCCCTTGTGGTGGATAGGTCTTAGCATGAGATTACTTCACAAAGAAAAGCTAAAAAACACTTCTTAATCAAAAATCATAAAACACTTAATAAATGTTAATAGGTCAGTGTGTCTGAGACTTCACTTGTGGGACTAGATTTGGGGATTTCCTCCATAGATAGGTGTGCCTCTTGCGCATTCCATTTCGGGATGATGTGAGACGTACACATCCCATTGAGTAAGACTTAAGTACAATTACCTATGCAAACTTCACTCATAAAAAGCTTCTAAAAAAATACAAACAAACAATAAGCGTCTTTCCTTCGGGAATTCTTTTCTCATCTCCTTCGCTCCGTACGCGAACTTGCTCCTACTTGTCACTTTACAAGACGGTTACGCACTCGTCGTCCGAGTCTGCAACACCTGAGAAATGGCATAGGCAATTCGAGCTTTAATTCACAAGAAATTTCTTTTCTACCCCTAGTTAGGGGAACTACGGCGTCTCTGATCCTCATTTTCCTGATGAGGTACCTAGGCAGCGGGGTAGGGCCCGTTCGAGCACAATCTTTATTTTCCCTACATTTTTCCTTTTCATTTCTTTTTTCAGTTCTATTTACTTTTCTTCTATCCAGTTCAGTTCGTTTTCTTTGCAGTAGCTTTCATTCCTTCACCCTTTGAAACAATTTCTTTGCAAGCGTGGATCCCGTCGGGTACGGCGGACGATCTGGGTACTAATACCTTCCCAGGTCGTAACCGACTCCCGAACTCAGTCTCTTTGGTTCGCAGGACCCGTGTCCTTCCTTTTCTTTTCTTTTCTTCTGGTTTGTGCAACATTACCATTCTCGTTCCTTCGGGATAAAAATGCCTGGCTGGCAACTCTATTCTTTTCCGTGCCACTTTCGCGTTTGTACCAGGATGGAAATCCGGGGAGCGACAGTTGTGAAGAGAGTTTTATGGAACTTAAGAGAAGGTTAACAACGGCTCCGATCTTGATTTTTCCAAATCCGACGGAACCATTTGTGGTGCTTTGTGATGCTTCATTGTTTGGGTTAGGTGGTGTTTTGATGCAAGATGGAAAAGTTGTAGCTTATGCTTCATGACAATTGAGAGCGCATGAAAAGAATTATCCTACGCATGATTTGGAATTAGCGGCCGTGGTTTTTGCTCTAAAAATTTGGAGGCATTATCTTTATGGTGCGAGATTTGAAGTTTTTAGTGATCACAAAAGTTTGAAGTATTTATTTGATCAAAAGGAATTGAACATGAGACAAAGGAGATGGTTAGAACTTTTGAAGGATTATGATTTTGGTTTGAATTACCATCCGGGTAAGGCGAATATGGTGGCCGATGCCTTGAGTCGTAAGTTGTTACATATGTCTGCATTGATGATAAGAGAATGGGAACTTTTGGAGAATTTTAGAGATTTGAGTTTGGTTTGCGAGATGATGCCGAGAAGTGTGAGACTTGGTATGCTTCATGTTACGAATGATTTTCTTGCAACCTTTTGTGAAAAGAAAAAGTTGGATTTGAAATTTGTTGATTTGATGATGCACGAGAATGAGGATTTCAAGGTGGATAATTTTGGAGTTTTAAGATTCCGTGGTCGTATTTGTATTCCCGAAGATGAGGAGTTGAAGAAGATGATATTGGAAGAGGGACACTGGAGTAATTTAAGTATTCATTCGGGCATGAATAAGGTGTTTCAAGATTTGAAGAAGATCTTTTGTTGGTTCGGATTGAAGAGAGATGTAGCTCATTTTGTGTATGCGTGTTTAACTTGTCAGAAGTCTAAGGTGGAACATCAGAAGTCTAGTGGTTTGATGCAACCGTTGGATATTCCGGAATGGAAATGGGATAGTATATCGATGGATTTTGTTACGGGTTTGCCAAATGCGCAAAGAGGTCATAATGTTATTTGGGTGATTGTGGATAGGCTTACTAAATCTGCTCACTTTATTCCGATGGATATTAGTTATTCTTTGGAGAAGCTAGCCGATATTTATGTTTCTGTGATTGTGAAGTTACATGGAGTTCCTAAGAGTATTGTATCGGATAGAGATCCTAGATTTACATAGAGGTTTTGGGAAGGTTTGCAAAAGTCTTTGGGTTCTAAGCTAAGATTGAGTTCAGCTTACCATCCTCAAACAGATGGTCAAACCGAGAGGACGATTCAATCGTTAGAGGATTTGTTGCGTGCTTGTGTGCTAGAACAAGGTGGTATTTGGGATAGTTATTTAGCGTTGATTGAGTTCACCTATAATAACAGTTTTCATTTGAGTATTGGTATGGCGCCATTTGAGGCTTTATATGGTCGGAGATGTCGAAAACCTTTGTGTTGGCATGAAACCAGAGAGAGAACGGTAGTTGAACCGGAGATGGTACAACAAACTACGGAAAAGGTGAAGTTTATTCGGGAGAAGATGAGAGCTTCTCAAAGTAGACAAAAGAGTTATCATGACAAGAGGAGGAAGGATCTTGAGTTTCAGGAAGGCGACCATGTGTTTTTGAGAGTTACACCGGTTACGGGTGTGGGTCGTGCTTTGAAGTCGAAGAAGTTGACTTCTCGTTTTATTGGGCCGTATCAGATTACTGCACGAGTTGGTGTTGTGACTTATCGTGTGGCGTTTCCTCTGAATCTTTCGAATTTGCATGATGTGTTCCATGTTTCGCAACTTCGGAAGTATGTTCCGGATCCGTCACATGTTATTCCTATGGACGAGGTTGAGGTAAGAGATAACCTTACGGTGGAAGCTTTGCCGATTAGGATTTTGGACCGTGAAATCAAGACGCTAAGAGGCAAGGATATTGCACTTGTGAAAGTGGCGTGGGGAGGCGCTGCGGAAGGCAATATGACTTGGGAATTAGAGAGTGGGATGCGCGAGTCGTATCCGGGGTTGTTTGAATCAGGTAATATTTTCGAGGACGAAAATTTTTAAAGTGGGGGAGAGTTGTAACGCCTCGATTCGATAATTCCCATTTTTGTGGAGTCTTTTATTTTATTTATATGATAATTATTTTGTGTGTGAAATTAATATGATGATATGATATGTTGATGAATTAATGGGATATGTCGGTGTGATATGTGATTTTTTACCGTTTTATGAAATTCCGGGTAAAATTGGATAAAAGGGTATTTTAGACTTTTGTTAATTAGTGATAAGTTAGAATTAGTAGAATTGGTATTTTTTTGAGAAAAATGATATTTGGTTAGAGAGAGTAGAAAATAGAAAGAAAATATAAGAGAGGGAGAAAGAGTATAAGTTGGTAAGAAGAGAAAGAAAAGATAGAAAGAAAAAGAGAAGAAAGAAAAAGGAGAGAAGAGAAAAGAAGAGAAAAGAGGGAAAGTTGGAAAAGCTTCAAGATTGCTCCAAGAAATCGAAATAATCGGCTAAGGGTGTGAAATATTGTTATCTTAACATTGTGTATGATTATGTATGTGTTTGGTTGATTGGGTTTATGATTTGGAGAAGTTTTAGAGAATGTTAGGTTTAGGGTTTTAATGGGAAAACTTGGAAATTGGTAGATTAATCGGTTGGAAATCGTTATAATCGAAGTATGATGTTAGGTTTATGTTATTGATCATGTTTGTATGAGTTTAGAGTAGTTTTGGAGTGATTGAGATGGACTGTTCGCAGCTGGTATGTTGCTGAAATTGCAGTGGTCGCTCAACGAGCTATCCCTCGCTCAGCGAAAGTTCCAGGGTGATTTTCGCTCAGCGAGCAAGAGGGCGCTCAGCGAGCCTATAGGTTTTTGAGGGGTTATGTGTTTTAATCCATAGATTTAGTTTCGGATATCCGTTTTTAGTGATCCTTATATCGATTCGAAGCTAAAAACGTGTAGAAACCAATGATGCTATGAAAAGTAATTTTTAGCCGACTTTTTCCCGACTTATTCGATAAAACGTAATTATGTTAATTATGGAATTGTGGGTTTGATTGTTGTGTTGTGGCCGTTTGGCAAGTAGATACATTGCTTGAATTAAATGCGAATGTATGTTAATTGTATGAGATGACTGCATAACTATATTGTGAATATGTATGCATTTTCAAGAATGTTGTGTGTCATTTTGCATGTAAGCATAATGTATGCATTCTTGTGCTGTGGGATTCTTTCTGAATCCGTTTTAGCATCGTGTGCTCATGTGGAGTGTGAGCGATGACTACGACAAGATCGTGTGCCCATGTAGGGTGTGAGCGATCGGATTGTGTGCCCGTGTGGGGTGTGAGAAATCCAGAAACATCGTGTGCTCGTGTGGGGTGTGAGCGATGGGTGATTTATTCACATTGATTGTGTGCCCGTGTGGGGTGTAGGCAATCGGATTGTGTGCCCGTGTGGGGTGTGAGCAATCCATAAACATTGTGTGCCCATGTGGGGTGTGAGCAATGGGTGAACATCTTGTGCCCGACGGGGAGTTACTTTAGGTAACAAGCGATGATTCCATTTGGTTCCTGAGAGAACCTGCTGAAATGTTGAGTCGGTACCGCATTTGCATCTGCATAGAGTCGTGTGTCCGTCTCTATGAGTTGCATTTTTATCATTTTAATTATGATATGCATAAATAAACATGAATGTGTAAATGTTTATTTGGAGTGTTATGGAGATGATAGTATGTGTGATGAAACATATTTGATTGTATATATGCATGTTTGATATGTATATGTTGTGGTTTATACATTTGTAATGTATATGTGTGATTAAACATAGCTAGACGTATGTTTATGCGGAACGAATATAATTGAGGAATAGACATAAATGATGTAAGTTTATGTGAATTAGTGCATAATATGCATGCTTGATTGGTGTATGTACACGTTGCGATGTGTATAGGTGATGAGGAATGAAATGTGTGGTGAGAATATGTTTTATGTGCATTTTATATGTTGAGATATATAATTATATGCAATATTATTATGATAATGTTTCTCACCCTTCTGCTGTTTTATGATGCTCTATGAGGCATTGTGGAGTAGGTTGTTGGATGATATTTTTGTGAAGTTCGTCTTCATCTTTTGGTCGATCGGCTCTGATATGTAGCATCGGGTAGCTAGGATTGGCTTGATGCCTTTTTGTGAATACATTTGTATATGTATTTTGATGTGATATGTTTTATGTAAACATGGAGTATTTTGGTGATTCAAACTTGCAGATATATTTATGATAAGTATATAAGTTTGAAATTGTTATGTTTTGTTTCTGCTGTTTAATGAATTGATGAATAGGGGTGTAAGGATGAAATCCTTGTGTTTGTAAGTTACCCCGTTTGTTGCATATCTTTTTTGAGCAGGTGTTGTATGTTTTTAAATTCAAGTATAATGTGGCATTGCTCTTTTATACCGTTTTTCAAATATACTCTGATGAAATTTTAATATGTGCCTAAGTCAATTAATTGCTTATTTGGGGTATAGAAAGGGGTTGTTACACAGTTGATAGTGACTGTGACTTAGATGAGTGGATCAGGCCTTCTGTTCCAGGGACTCAACTTAGCAATTGGTCGTCTGAAAGGCTTATCTCAGTCACCTCCTTCGAAGAGTAATAATCTGTGTTTCTGTCGTTCCTGTACTCAAGCACTATGTCTTGCCCGGGGTATAGTAGCTTTTTGTAAGGGTTCTTTTGTTCCTAACACAATTCATAATCATAAATAAAGTTGACGTTTCACATTCATCCATGTTGTTCTTTGCCTTTCATTTTTTGATTTTGTTTTTTAAAAAGAAAGAAAAGTTTTAAAATGGCAATGTTTCTCATTTTCTCATGCTTTTTCTAAAGCCTTGCATGAATCACCATTCATGCAGGTGCTCGTCACCGGATCTTATCAATGATGACCCTGTTATGGCTAAGTATGACTTTGACAATCTAATTTATCAATCCGATGAGGAAGGTGAAGAAGATTGCGAACTACCTGAAGAGTTAGCCAGACTGCTTAAACAGGAGGAAAAGATGATTCAGCTGCACGAAGAGGCCATCAAAGTGATAAACCTGGGTACCGAAGAAGACAAGAAAGAAGTTAAGATCGGAGCTGCGTTAGAAGAATCTATCAAGACTCGTATAATTTCCATGCTTCGAGAGTATGCTGATGCCTTCGCTTGGTCGTCCCAAGATATTCCTGGTTTAGACACTGACATTGTGGTACACAAGCTGCCTCTGAAAGAAGAATGCTCGCATGTGAAGCAAAATTTGAGACGCACACGCCCTGATATGGCAATCAAAATAAAAGAGGAAGTACAAAAGCAATTTTATGCTGGTTTCTTGGCCGTGACTAGTTACCCTCCGTGGGTTGCAAATATTGTGTCGGTCCCTAAAAAAGACGGTAAGGTCAGGATGTGTGTAGACTACAGTGATTTGAACAGGGCCATCCCTAAAGATGATTTTCCTCTTTCTCACATAGATGTGCTTGTTGATAATACTGCTCAGTTTTATGTGTTCTCTTTCATGGACGGGTTTTCAGGTTATAACCAGATTAAGATGTCACCCGATGATATGGAAAAGACTACCTTCATCACGCCTTGGGGCACTTTCTGTTACAAGGTCATGCTGTTTGGTCTGAAGAATAATGGGGCCACTTACCAGTGGGCGATGGTGACGCTATTTCACGACATGATTCATCATGAAATTGAGGTTTATGTTGATGATATGATAGCAAAATCCCAAACAGAAGAAGAGCATTTGGTCAATCTAGCAAAGTTGTTTGACAGACTCCGAAAGTTCAGATTGAGGTTGAATCCGAACAAGTGCACCTTCGGGGTCCATTCCGGCAAGTTACTTGGGTTCATTGTTAGTGAGCGGGGAATTGAGGTCGATCCAGCCAAAGTAAAAGACATCCAAGAGATGCCTGATCCAAAGACTTAAAAGCAAGTGCGTGGTTTCTTAGGGAGACTAAATTACATTGCACGGTTTATCTCTCACCTAACAGCCACGTGTGAGCCCATCTTTAAGCTTATGAGGAAGAATCATGTCATTAAATGGAATGAATACTGTCAGCAAGCCTTTGACCGAATCAAGGAATACCTGCTAGAAACTCCAATTCTCATGCCTCCAGTGCTAGGGAGACCCTTGATCATGTATCTTACTGTGCTCAAAGGATCGATGTGATGTGTGCTGGGTCAGCAAGACGAGTCTGGTCAAATAGAGCATGCCATTTATTACCTTAGCAAAATTTTTACTGATTGTGAGACACGCTACTCACTACTCGAGAAAACTTGCTGCGCTTTGGCAAGGGCTGCTCGCCGACTAAGACAGTACATGCTGACTCACACCACTCTTTTAATTTCCAAAATGGATCTTGTGAAATATATCTTCGAGAAGTCGGCTCTAACCAGAAGGGTAGCCCGATGGTAGATGATACTAACAGAATACGATATCCATTACACTTTGCAAAAAGCAATCAAAGGAAGTGTATTGTCAGAATACTTGGCTCAGCAGCCAATCGACGATTATCAACCCATGAAATTTGAGTTTCCGGATGAGGACATCATGTTCCTCAAGTTGAAAGACTGTGAAGAACCACTTCCGGAGGAGGGGCCAGACCCTGAATCCAAATGGAAGTTGATGTTTGACGAAGCTGTGAACATGAACGGAAGCGGAGTAGGTGCTGTTATTATCACGCCAGAAGGATTCCATACACCTTTAGCTACTCGATTGACTTTCGAATGCACTAACAACGAGGCAGAATATGAAGCTTGCATCATGGGGGTTGAAGAAGCAATCAACTTGCGAGTCAAGAACCTCGAGATCTTCAGAGATTCCACTCTGGTGGTGAACCAAATCAATGGCAAATGGTTAGTTCATCAACCTCACTTAGTTCCTTACATTGATTATACCAGGAGGCTGCTAACTTTCTTCACGAAAGTCAAGTTGAATTATATTCCTCGAGATGAAAACCAATTTGCTGATGCTCTAGCAACTTTGTCGTCTATGATTAACGTTTGTCAAGAGAATTTTGTGCTTCAAATCATGTTGTCTCGTCTTGAAAGACCTGCCTATGTCTTCGCATTTGACAATGGTGAGGATAACAAACCTTGGTATCATGATATCAAGAGATTCTTGAAGACTCAAGAATACCCGGCTGGGGCATCCAACAAAGACAAGAAGACCCTCAGAAAACTAGTAGGTGGTTTCTTCTTGAATCAAGATGGTGTGCTATACAAGCGAAACTTCGACATGGTTCTGCTCAGATGCGTGGATAGACACGAAGCAGACATGTTGATGCAAGAGGTTCATGAAGGCTCCTTTGGTACCCATGCTGGAGGAAATGCTATGGCCAAGAAATTGTTGAGATCGGGATATTACTGGATCACCATGGAATCCGATTGTTGTAAATACTCCCGTAAATGTCACAAGTGTCTGATTTATGATGATAGGGTCCATGTGCCTCCGAATCCATTGAGTGTCATGTCTTCACCATGGTTGTTCGTCATGTGGGGCATTGATATGATTGGCAAGATCGAGCCGACAACTTCCAACGGTCACCGCTTCATCCTGGTTGCTATAGACTATTTCACGAAGTGGGTCGAAGCGGAGTCTTATGCAAACGTCACTAAACAAGTGGTAGCCCGGTTTATTAAAAGAGACATCATTTTCCGGTATGTACTTGTCGCTCCCGAGATTTTCATCCTAGTACAAACGCAAAAGTGGCGCGGAAAAGGTAGAGTCGCCAGCCATGCATTTTTATCCCGGAGGAATGGGAAAGGTAATGCTGCACAAACCTGAGGAAGAAGGAAAGGACAAGGTCTTGCGAACCAAAGATCTGGGTTCAGGAGTCGGTTACGACCTGGGAAGGTATTAGCACCCCAGACTGTCTGTTGTACCCGACGGGATCCACGCTTGGTTGTTTGCTTCAATGGGTGAGAAATAAGAATGCTGCTGAATAAAACTACTACTGGAACTGGAATTGAAATGATAAGGGAACTGGAAAAAGAGAATGTAAAGAGAGGGGAAAATGTAGGGAAAATAAAGATTGTGCTCGAACGGGCCCTACCCCGCTGCCTACGTACCTCATCGGGAAAATGAGGATCAGAGTCGACGTAGTTCGCCTAACTAAGGCGGGAACTATTTTGTTTGTGTTTTTTATAGCTGGAACTACATATATCTATGCTCAAGTGTTGCAGGCTCATCTGGTACAAGTGTGTTTATCGTCTTGTATGCGAGACAAGTCGTCGTAAGTTCGCGTTGAGAATGAATGAGATGAGAAAAGAAGTTCCCACAGGAAAGTCTCTTATTGTTTGTTATTTGTCTTTTAAGAGTTTTGTATGAATTTGGCACAAGGAAGTGAATTCAAACTCTTTTCCATGGATGTGTACTTGCTACTACATTCCAATATGGAATAATAGAACAAGCACACCAAGCAAGGAGAATTTATCCAAGACCTGTTTCCTAGGATTAGGGTTTAAGTTCACTAGCTTGTTGAACTTTATTAAGTGTTTTTGTTGTTTTTGTGAAGAAGTGTCTTTTATGTTTTCTTTGTGAAGCAACCCCTTGATAAGACTTGTACATCATGCTAGACAAGCCTACACTATTCCAAGATGGAATGAATGCAAGTGCCCCATGGAATAAGGCTATACACAAGGGATCCTTTCATGCATTTATTAAGTCTTT
Source organism: Lathyrus aphaca (assembly GCA_963966055.1). NCBI lineage: Eukaryota > Viridiplantae > Streptophyta > Magnoliopsida > Fabales > Fabaceae > Lathyrus > Lathyrus aphaca. Next base: position 318,404,731 of record OZ014521.1, on the reverse strand, counting down.
TTGGATTTGTTTGAAGATGAGAAAGAAGACTTAAATGGAGGAAGGACAAAACTAAGGGAGACTAAGACATAACCCTAAGTTATTTATTAAAATGGTGGTCCTAATGGTGAGTGAGGCTTTTCTAATCCTAAAGAGAAAAGAATAGAATGCAACTTACTTCCTAGAGAAGTTAAGTTGATTCTACGAAAGAGGGGGAAATCCTACCAAACACAAGTATGAAAAGTAAAGGAAATTAAATGCAAATTAAATACATAAAGGAAGTAAAAGAATAAGTTGAAGGAAACTTACCTCAATCTTCCCCTCTACAAAACAAAGATTTGTGTGCATTTTTATTTAAAATAATAAAGCAAACATACCCTAATTAAATCCTAATGTCTCTCTTAATTCTAGAGAACCAAAAATATGCTAAAACAAAAATACTGCACCTACTACAGCCCCTAATACACAAACAGCCATGAAAACAATGCATAATACAAAGCAGCTTTTTACAGCCAGCATGCAGCATGAAAAGGTAGGTGTAAAAAGTCAAATACAGCATGCAAACATGACAAACATCATGCATTTTACAGCACCTATATGCTAAGTCAGCTATGAAATGTAAAATACAGATTTGATTATTTTTATTTTTTAATGCACAAACTTAATGAAACATGTACTAAATTCATCATGAACATGCATTTGAACCTAAATCTTCATACACAAATGAAAGATCAATGAGCATTTTTTGAGGATTATGCAAGAATGCATCACATGGTTGATTATGCAATAAGTATGCAAAAATGTGGCACATGAACATGGCGTATGAACATGATGATTATTGATTATGAACATGCAATATGATAGCTTAACAAGAATTCCAAACTCAATGCAGAATTCAGAATTGAATTGATGTAAATGATATGATCAAGCATGCAACCAAATGCAACCAAATACACATACACACATGATTATGTAAAATGCAACATATCTGGATATAATGAAATGCAAAATGAACTAATGCAATGCGAAAGGTGTAAAACAGAATGCAACATGATTATTCACATGCTAAATGATGCATAAACATGGCAAAAAAATGCAACAAACCAAGCTATACACAAAGGAACACATAAATGCATAATACACAACATGAACGGAAGCGCGTCGAAACGAATCGAAATGGGGGAATGAGATGTCGAAAATAACCTAGAAAATTCCCTAAAATCAATACCTAAACATGTATGAACATTAGAGGCATTAGGACTCAAGATTAAGCTATCACCAAAGCAAAAATCCCAAAATCTAACAGCGTTAACCGGTTAACCAAATGGTTAACCGGTTAATGGACCCAAAACTACACTGGTTTATGGCTAAAACGCAAGCGTTAACCGGTTAACCAAATGGTTAACCGGTTAACACTGAACCAGAATGTGAAAAAAGTTTAGAAATAAGTGCTTTTGGCCACAAACTCACTTCTAATGATCCCTTACATACCTAGGAACATGCTAACATGAATTTCTACTTAATTAGGGCTTATTTACACATGCTATAACCTATAACCATCTACACATTAACTTCTAATCCATTACAAATCACTAATCGCAAGTAACACATAACGAAAACATAATCGATCGCAAGCAAAACGAAAAGCAATTAAAGAATACCGAAATGGAGAGATGAAGAGAATAACTTAAAGGAGAGGTGATTTAGATTACCAACCTACGAAGCGGAGAAGTGCTTCGGTGGATGTTGCAAGAATCGGAGCTTGATCGAAGAGAAAACCAAGAAAACCGCGAAACCGCAAAATAAATGCGTTCTTGATGCTTGAACCTTCGTGCACTTCCGATAAGCCGAAATCCTCACAATAATCATTATCTTCTTCTTCCACAATCCACAAAATCAATGGAGGTTGGAGGCTAAGCTTTCAAGATCTTCAAGTTTCAATGTGAAACTTGAAGAGCTTCTTCAAAAAGCTTTGGTGAAAAGGGGAAAATGGAGGAAAAGTGAGAGAGAAAAAAGTGATTGTGAGAGAATGAAAAATTTGGAAACTTGTGGGAATGAAAATTATGAGAGAGAGTCCTTTTGGTTTGGATGAAAATGGATTAAATATGGTTTAGGTTTAGGGCCAAAAAATTAGGCTTGGGATCCAAAATTATGGTTTGGTAGTTAGTTAGGGTTAGGGTTGGAGAAGGAATATTCCTTGGAACACTCTAGAAGATGGTAGAACATGGTAGAAGTTTCCATGGGAAATAGAGTGGAATTAAAGTGGAAAAACAAGAGGGAAAGAATGAAAGGAATTGTGGAAGGAAAGTGGAAGGAAAAGTGGAGGGAAAGGGTGAAATCAACCACTTTTCAAATGATTTCTTTTTCTCTTTTGTTTTTTTTTATGATTCCTCCATCATTTCTCTACCAAATTTGAACCATAGGATCATTGTAACCCTAATTCCATTATTTCGATCCTAAAAGTCAGGATTCGACCCTTTTTACCTAGCTCGGTTGCCTTTTCCCCGATTCCTCGATTTTCAGTCATCTGGCCAGTTGAACCTCTTCCAGAATGATTTTGTGGAAGAAATTTGAACCCTAGGAACTTGACATCATATACAAGATGAAGGAATCCACTTTGAATCATAGCTTCATGCAGAAGCCCAGTAGAAGTGAAACCCTAATTTGGCCCCTTTTCATCAAGAAATGTTGCACTGCTTGCCTCCTCTGATCAAATCAAATCTTTCCATGGCTCGTGGCTTCAAGTGAAGACTTGTGGGATATTGTGAACCCTTTGCACAAGGTTGAGAAGCTTTGTAGCCCTGTGATTGCCTTTGTATAGCCTTCATTTGCTCCAATCACTGATCACATACCTATGCCTTAACTATGCTACACATGATGCAATGTTTTTGGTTATTTTATGAATTTATGTATGCAAAATGCTATGTAAAATGTTGAGGAAATGAGAGGGAAAATTTTGAGGCATTACAGGACTTCCCGAAAGGATCATTACTGATAATGGTTCTAACCTCAACAACAAGATGATGGTTGACTTGTGTCGGGATTTCAAAATAGAACATCACAACTCTTCTCCATATCTCCCGAAGATGAATGGCGTCCTCGAGGCAGCCAACAAGAACATCAAGAAAATCGTGTAGAAGATGGTTGTGACATACAAAGACTGGCATGAGATGCTACCATTTGCGTTGCATGGGTACAGAACGTCAGTGCATACCTCAACATGGGCAACCCCGTTCTCATTGGTATTTGGTATGGAGGCAGTCTTACCAATTGAAGTGGAGATCCCCTCATTGAGGTTAATGATGGACATTAAGCTAGATGAAGCTGAGTAGCTCCGATCCAGATATAATCAATTGAGCCTCATTAAAGAAAAACGTCTAGCAGCTGTATGCCATAGGCAGTTGTATCAACGGCGGATGAAGTAGGTTTTTGACAAGAAGGTATGACCACAAAGGTACATACTAGGTGATTTGGTGCTGAAAAGGATTCTTCCTCCTCTTAACGATCACAAGGGCAAGTGGACACCTAATTATGAAGGGCCATTCGTGGTTAAAAAGGTGTTCTCAGGTGGATCCTTGATGCTACCAACCATGGATGGAGAAGACTTCCATTCCCCTATCAATGCAGACGCAGTAAGAAAATACTTCATGTAAAAAAGGACCCGCTGGATAAAGACAGAATAAAAATCCAGGCAAAAATGGGCATCCCGGCGAGCCAAAAACAAAATAAAAGGCTCGGGCAAAAATTAGGGAAATCTTAAAAAAATTTACACCCGCTGAGTTGAAAAGCCACATCGGACAACTCAGGCAAAAAAGGGTATCCCGGTGGATTGAAAAGCCAAAAGGGCGATCCACGCAAAAGAGGGACTAACACGAACGACATCGATCTGCGAAGTTCGTAACTCATCTTCATTTGAGGTTAGTCTAAAGGTTGAAGACCAATTCAATCACCTTTCTCAAGGGGCAGAGCAAGCGGACAGTCTTGAAGATATACTAGTCATAACCGGGTTTGAAACTTGATGAGATTCACTTCTCACATTGCCAATAGGATAGTTTGTTTTCCTTTTTGGCTATTTCCTCTTTCCAGGGAATTGCTTCCTTTATAATGCCTATTCATGGCCATTTTCCAAATCAATAAAATTCAATTTCAGTCAACATGTGACTATTTGCTTCTGGATTTTGTTTTTTTCATCTATCATTGATTGATTGCGAAAACGTCCAACAAATTGTGATTTATATTGTGTAGTGAACATTTGAATGCTTTCTAACTCATGCAGGAGGACAAAAACATTTAATACAACTCTAAAAAGGGTGTTAAGGGGCCCAGATAATGATTCATGCTATGAGCCTAGGGCATACAGGTCCAAGCTAACTCTCCATGTTGCAGGCACTATCGATTGTGTTTATACGGGTACAGGTACAGGTGTTGCTAACAGAGCTAAAGAAGATTTCCAGTGGAAACATTTCTCTATACTTGAACAAGAACAGGTGTTTTCCCGGGTGTTTCCAGTTGTTCCCAGTAGAAGTGAAGTTGAATTTCTTCTTCAGCATCAATGGCAAGAGATGTTTGCCTTCCCCAAGCAAACATTTTCCTTCAATACAGGGGCAGCTCCTAGCAGTACAAGGAATGTCTTTCCTCTCCCCAACAGTTTGCTTCCTCAACAGAGCCATACCTCTGGTTCCCAGCCAAGTCAGGAGGTCTCCACTTCCCCATCAGAGTTCAAGAGGGGTCCATCTTCAGCAGGGTCTTGGCTCTCCAATCTTAAACTCCAATTTATTTTTGGCAGTGGCGGCTGTTCAGAGCCGGGGTATCATTAACAATGTTCCCTGCAGTGATCAACGTTTCTCCCCAGTCAAGCCACCTGGGATGCTTGCAGTCTCTTTATCAGGAGATCTCTTTGCATTTGCATATGTATAATCATAATTACATTTGCATCCTCCAAAGCGTAGCATTTCCATCATTATGGAGCATTACGCCATAAATCCAATCATGTGCATATCAGCATGGGCCAGTTCTGAGGTATATTACATATGACCCGTAACATATTCTCAACTTGAAATATTCCCCACAGAAGATACTTATACTATTTGCCAGACATCTTTGTTTTTCCAAGTCAATGTTGTCATTTTTCCCGTGGCTTGATTCGCTCAGCAGTCGCGTGTTTTCTTTGTGGCTTGATTTGCTCAGCAGTCACATTTTCGAGCTCCGTTTTGTACAATGGTCTCGTTCAAAGCCCTGTTTTGTACAACAGGCCCCCTTTGTGGCTTGATTCGCTCAACAGTCACATTTCCGAGTTCCGTTTTGTACAATGATCTCGTTCAAAGCCCTGTTTTGTACAACAGGCCCCCTTTGTGGCTTGATTCGCTCAGCAGTCACATTTCTGAGTTCTGTTTTGTACAATGGTCTCATTTAAAGCCCTGTTTTGTACAACAGGCCCCCCTTTGTGGCTTGATTCGCTCAGCAGTCACATTTCTGAGTTCCTTTTTGTACAATGGTCTCATTCAAAGCCTTGTTTTGTACAACAGGCCCCCCTTTCTGTGGCTTGATTCGCTCAACAGTCGCGTGTTTTCCTTTGTGGCTTGATTCGCTCAGCAGTCACATCTTTGAGCTCCGTTTTATACAATGGTCTCGTTCAAAGCCCTGTTTTGTACAACAGGCTCCCTTTCCGTGGCTTGATTCGCTCAGCAGTCACGTCGCAGGTTATCATTTTGTACAACGGTCCTGTTTGCCTGGGCTCTCGTTTATGTAACAACAATCCCGTTCCACCTTGTTCTTTTCCTGCTACCTACTCAGAGGTCAAAAAAAAAGATAAAACAAAAAAAAGTAGATGGCATTTCTATTATCCACCGAGTTCAAATTTCCAGGTTTTATTCAAGTATTCAATCACTCCATACCTTGAATGTCTAAAAGCTTTCGTAATTATTCATTCAAGCTTGCAGATGATTGAATATGGGCAGTTGTAATACCTCAAAATTTTCCCTCTCATATCCTCAACATTTGGCATATCATTTAGCATATATAAGTTCACAAAATAACCAAAAAACATTGCATCATGTGTAGCATAGTTGAGGCATAGGTATGTGGTCAATGACTGGAGCAATTGAAGGCTATACAAAGGCAATCAAAGGGCCACAAAGCTCCTCAATCATGTACAAAGGGTGTACAATATCCCATAAGTCTCCATTTGAAGCCTCAAGTCTTGGAAAGAAGTGAATGGTTCCAAGGAATACATGTAGTGCAACATCTCCTGAGGAAATGGTCCAAATTAGGGTTTCAATTGTGAAGGGCTTCTCCATGAATTTTTTTATCAAAAGTGGATTCCATTGTGTTCTATATGACAACAAGTGTATAGGGTTAAAGTTTCATCCACAAATTCATTTTGGAAGAGGTTCAATTGGTCATATGATTGAAAATCAAGAATTTGGGGAAAAGTCAACCATGCTGAAGAAAAGTCAACTCCTGACATTTTGAGATCAAAATCATGAAATTAGGGTTACAAGGATCCTATGTTTCAAATTTGATCAAGAAATGATGGAGGAATCAAGAGAAATCGAGAAAACCAAAACTTACCATTTTTGGAAAATTAGGGTTTCCAAAAATGGCAAGTTTTGGTCATTTTTGCAGCTACTTTGAATGAGGCCTTCTCCCAAAATATGAAAGATATGAAAATGCTACTTGGAGACAATTAAAGAGGGCATCTTGAGCTTCAAATACATAGGTGGTACTCTTCCATATCATAAAAAATGAGAAACATATGATCTTGTAAAGTTGAAGAAAATCAAGGCAAAAACTAGGTCATGGGCGAGGCAAGAAGCTGACCAGCGCGTGTGCCCTGCAAGGCATTTAATCAAACATGTGGTGGATCAAATGTCAAGCAATTTTACTTGGCCAATAAGACTTCAAATCAATTTTCTTTGAACTACAAAGTTGTTCATTGCCATGTTTACTACAACTTTCATGTTCAAGGTTTTTTATAGGATCAATGGATTAAAAGTTATGGAGAGGCAAAGTGTAGGGTTTCAAATTGCAAAAATGTAAGGCATCTGGCCAATCCAAGGGCAGGCCATGCAGGCCCATTTTGCAACTTCATGACATGATGTTCATTGGCATGTTTGAGATGTTTAGAGGTCATGTCTCATCTTGTCTTGAACTCCAAACTTGTTATACACATCATCTCCTTCAAATTAAGCACAAACAACATGTGGACTGATAGCTTGAGCTTGAAGAAATCACCCATGAGAGTCCAATACTTCATGGGTGATTCAGCATGAGGTGAGGCATTGCAACATGAGGTGATTCAGTTCAATTAGGCTTACAGGCATAATTCCATCTTGTTTTGATATTATGGCTCATGCTTAAAGGTCCCAATTATCTCATACATGTTAGCTTCCATGCACATTAGTGGAAATTCGAATACATGAGAAGCTTTGCAAAGAAGCCTCATGCCTTATACACATGCTACAATGATCAGCTTCACCCTGCATCACTTACACCTCACCATAAGAGCATGAGCATGCTTAAATTGAATCCAATTCGAGCAAGGCAAGGTGTTATTTGCTTAACAAATTCATTACACTTAGGATGCAATTATGTGCATGCTTGATCACACCAGTTAGCATGGAGAACAAGAAGATGGATTAGCATTGGTGTTGTTGCAGTATTGACCTCAGTTCCATGGTAATTGTCATGAGAGCCATTATAGAGGATCCAACTCGAGCAGTGGAAGATTCTGGAGATTCCAATTCATAACCAACTTGACTCAGCTTCAACTGAATCCACTCAATTAACCAGGGTTCTATCCCTAGTTCTAACTGTGAACCAGAGGTCAATGACTCTATAAAAATAAGAGCTCAATGCACATTCAAGGCTAAGATTCATTTTTCTCGAAATTCATCATAGAGTTCATCCTTCATGCTCTGATCTTTCTCTGCAAATTCAGAGCAAATTGAGTGGATCTAGCTTCATCTCTTACCAGCATTCTCCATCTGATTCATTGAGTATCATCATCATCAATTCAGAGCTCTACTTCCATGGTTGCAATCAAGTAACTTCTTCAAATTGCACCATTGAGAATCTCTGCAATTTGTCCAGGTTTGCATTCATCCCCATCACTCCATCATCAGTCATCATCATATCAACTTCCTCTCCATTAAAGGATTGAGTCCCATGGAGAAATTGGATTTAGATAGCAAGAATCAAGTTCAGCAACATCTCTGCATTTTTCAAGATACAGTGGGATTCATCAACATTAGAGTGTTTATTTCACTCGATTGTGGATCAAGAACACATCACCTTGAGATTGGGATCCTCACCTCTGGTTTTCTTCAACTAAGAACTGCTCTGCAACTCACGTTCTTCCTCAGAATTCTCTTGCTCGTTTTCACCCTTTTTAATGGATTTGTGATGTGTGAAGCTTAATAGAAGCTCTGGATAATCTAGCTAGTTGATAGGCCTCTTACAGGCTTAGATGACACTTTTAGGTGTGTTTTGTTTGGCTTCGATCTGCTTTGTTCCTGAATCAAAAATGAATTCTAGGCATGGAGTATTGATGTGCAAATTGAGACGAGTAAGATGATAGCCTTAGATTTTATTATTGTTAGGTTTTGAGCAAACCCTAGCCAGGCTCTGATCGGAGAAGACGATCGGAGACTAGCTTCGGCCGTCGGAACAGTGCCCTAATTTTAGATGAGAGAACATAACGTAACCGTTAGATGGGATTGATCCAATGATCCAGGGCTTGCCAACGCATTAAAAAACATGTGCCAGGCATGTGCACGTAAAGTCAACCAAAAGTTTTCAGTTCATATTCACACCCCCAACATGCTTGTGTCTGGCCCAGTTCAGTTCAATTTCTTGTTATTCTCACCCCCCAGGCCCAATCCAGTAATTCTTTTAATTTCTTTTTTCTTTCTTTTACTCCCATTTTATTTCAACTTCATTTTTTATTATTAAAAATACCTAAACACAATTAAAAATTCCAGATTAATTCATATGAGATTCTCATATTTTTCCCTAATTTTCCATAAGTTTTGTTCCTATTTTCCTTTTATATTTTAACCAGAATTAATTTCCCATTGAATTAATTTCTATTTACTTCATTTTTGACGAATCATTTTGTCTATTTTCTTTCTCCCAAACCATAATACATAAATGGCCCATTCGTTTTGCATTGACCAGTAGACTCATCAAACTTCCTCACCATATTTTTGTTTTAAGTTTTAGGTCCTTTTAAACCATGTCTTGAACCTTTTCTTTCACACATATGTTCATAAACCCTAATCTACTTCCATACACCATTTAAACCCTCAAAAAATGGGAATTTTTGTGAGATTTTTTGTATGCAATTCACCCTCTGGATTTTGTATTCAAGTGTCAAGTTTCATAATTTTTCATGACCCTTTGATATTTTTTAGGTTGCTTGGTTCAAAGGTCATGTTTTTTGTCTTTCCATTTCTTTCCTTTGATCCCTTTAGTCTAAGGCCTTCATGCCAATACTTTGAGGTCACAATCTTGAGTCTCTTAGGTCATTTAGGATGTATATAAGTGTTGATTACCACCCTTGGGTATTTACCTTTAATTTTTAGGCTTGCCTTAAGTCCTAGGTCATACATGTCCCATTTTAACCTAATCTCCCTCCTCCTTCAATCTTAAGCACTTCAAAATTATTTTGTGCATGATTTAACTTCATCTTGTCATTGTTTTGAGTCTTATAAGTGTTTTGTGATCATCTATACTTGTTCATCTCATTTTAGAACCATTTTGCTTCCGTTTGAACTTCATTTGTCACTTAAAGAACTTTAGAAACCCTAATTTGAACACCTAGTCTTAGCATACTTCTTAACCCATCATTTGTGAACATTTTCCAAGTATAATCTCCATTTTATTTTGTTGTCAAGCCCCTGGTTTTTGTATGGGGAAGTCAAGTCCCTTTGGTTTTCTTTGAATACTTTCCTAAGTCATTTTGTTTCATCTTTAAAACATTGTTTCTATATGCATTCTCCCACCTTTCAATTTCATATTTGAATATCTTCAACTTGAATCTCTTCTTTTTCAATTGAGCTATTCATTTCCTTCACTTCTATATAAGTCTAAGTTCTGGATTTTTCATTTACCTTTGAGTTTAGGAGTTATTAGTTAGTAAACACTTATATTACCTTTCTAACTTCATCCTTAGGGTTTAGTAATACTTTAGGGAATAGTTTGACTTTAGTTAAATTAATCCCTTTAGATACTTTTGAGTTGATTTAGCTACTGACTTTTTAAGTATGTTACCTTATAAGATGCTTTAGACTTAGGTACTAACCGTAGGAGTTCACTAACATCTTTCCTTAGCTAGTGTCGGTTGCTATTGAGATTTACCATGTAATAATTGTTCATGTTTCTCCATCATGCTAACTCTTATTTTATAGGGGGGAAGATGAGGTAATTACTTCATTCTTTATCTCTTATGCATGCCTTTGTTATTGCCTTAGCACCTTTGTGCTTTGTTCATAGGTTCCCTCTTTCTCTCTTTAGATTCAACTTAACTTCCTTAGGAAGTAAGTTGAATTCTAGCTTGTTCTTTCTTCTCCTTAGGTTAGAATACCTAATTAACCATAGTACCACACTTGTACATAATAAGATGACTTAGGGTTGTGTCTTAGTCTCCCATTATCTTTGACCTTTGCCTTTTGAGTCTTTCTCTTCTAATCTTCAAACAAAATTCCAAAAAGACTTAACAAATGCATGAAAGGATTCCTTGTGTATAGCCTTATTCCATGGGGCACTTGCATTCATTCTATCTTGGAGTGGTGTAAGATTGTCTAGCATGATGTACAAGTCTTATCAAGGGGTTGTTTCACAAAGAAAAATCTAAAAGACATTTCTTCACAAAAGCTACAAAAACATATATTAAGTTCAACAAGCTAGTGAACTTAGACCCTAATCTGTGGAAACAGGTCTTAGATAAATTCTCCTTGCTTGGTGTACTTGTTCTATTATTCCATCTTGGAATGTAGTGGCAAGTACACATTCCATGGAAAAGAGTTTGAATTCACTTCCTTGTGCCACATTCATACAAAACTCTTAAAAAGCAAACAACAAACAATAAACGACTATCCTGCGGGAACTTCTCTTCTCATCTCATTCACTCATAACGCGAACTCACGACTACTTGTCTCACATGCAAGACGGTAAACACACTCATACCAGACGAGCCTGCAACACCTGAGCATAGACATACGCAGTTCCAACAATAAATAACACAAACAACGTTCCCGCCTGGTTAGGAGAACTACGTCGACTCTGATCCTCATTTTCCCAATGAGGTACGTAGGCAGCGGGGTAGGGCCCGTGTGAGCACATTCTTTATTTTCCCTACATTTTCCCCCTTCTGTTCATTTTCTTTTCCAATTCCTTTCTCATTTCCATTCCCATTCCAGTCAGCAGTTTTATTCAGTAGCACTCGTAGTTTTTCACCCTTTGAAACAAATAAACAAGCGTGGATACCATCGGGTACGGCGGACGATCTAGGGTGCTAATATCTTTCCAGGTCGTAGCCGACTCCCGAACCCAAATCTTTGGTTCGCAAGGCCCCGTCCTTTTCCTTCTTCCTCAGGTTTGTACAACATTACCTTTCCCATTCCTTCGGGATAACAAATGCCTGGCTGGCGACTCAACCTTTTCCGCGCCACTTTCGCGTTTGTACTAGGATGAAAATCCCGGGAGCGACACTTATTACAACAAATTAAAGCTAAAATGCAATAACCATTTGCAAATGATAAAACAACAAAAGAAATAACCAAAATGCAAAGCCTTGTAGGCTGGTTGTTAAACACCTATAATTTAAACCACGTTTGATACCAATTAAGATCATCAACAATAACATTAAATCTTTAGTAAAAAGAATATAAGTGAAATAAAACATTTACTTACTAGATTTCATATATCCCCTCTTGATGATCATGACGAATAACATGCATATCATCATAGAAATGGGGGGGGGGGCTATCAAAATAAAAATCTTGAATTTCATCACTATTAGGAACATATCTTCCTTGAAAAACAATTGATCATCTTGTGTAAGAAGGATTTTTGACATAAAAAAATTGTGTTGCTTGAGATGCCATGATGAATGGTTCGTTCATATAAGTCATCTTTCGAAGATCAACATGTGTGAGTCCTAATTCATCGATTTCTACACAAGTGTTACTATCAATCCACTTGCACTTAAATAAAGGCACTTTAAAAGTAACATAATCAATCTTCATAATATTCTCAATGACCCCAAAGTACGCTCTAGATGCCAATACACGATTCTTATCTTTCAAATTAGAGAAGTACATGGATCCAACTTCTACCAAAACCCCATTATTTTGAATGGTACCATGATCTTCCTTTGATTTTGTATGAAATGAATATTTAGTAATGTTGTATGAATTCCAAGTTATTACATTAAACGTATGCATATATGACATCCATTTAATTGTCTTTGATACACTACTTTCTTTAGAAACCTATTCATTAAACCATGTTATGAAAGTTTTGTCATGCTCTGTCAACAATAATTTTTCACTCATTTGGGGAAAACTATCATTGATAACACTTTTGTGAATGGTAAAGTAAGGTTGAAATTAACTAAGGTTATTCAATATTGTAATACCTCAAAATTTTCCCTCTCATTCCCTCAACATTTTTCATACATAAATTCATAAAATAACCAACAACATTGCATCATGTGTAGCATAGCTGAGGCATAGGCATGTGATCATTGATTAGAACAATTGAAGGCTATACAAAGGCAACCAAAGGGCCACAAATCTTCTAAACCTTGTGAAAAGGGTTCAAAACATCCCACAAGTCTTCATTTGAAGCCACAAGCCATGGAAAGATTTGAATTGATCAGAGGAGACAAGCAGTGCAACATCTCCTGTTGAAAGGGCCCAAATTAGGGTTTCACTTCTACTGGGATTCCCCATGAAATTTTGATTCAAAGCGGATTCCATTTTCTTATATATGATGTCAAGTGCCTAGGGTTCAAATTTCATCCATAGAAACATTTTGGAAGAGGTTCAATTGACTAGATGACTGAAAATCGGGGATTTGGGGAAAAGTCAACAATGCTGAAGAAAAAGTCAACTCCTGACTTTTTGAGATCAAAATAATGAAATTAGGGTTACAAGGATCTTATGGTTCAAATTTGATCAAGAAATTATGGAGGAATCAAGAGAAATCAAGAAAACCAAAACTTACCAATTTTGGAAAATTAGGGTTTCCAAAATTGGCAAGTTTTGGCCATTTTTGCAGCATCTTCAAGAGAGGCCTTCTCCCAAAATATGAGGGCTATCAAAATTATAACTTGAGACAATTAAAGAGGGCATCTTGAGCTTCAAATCCATTGGTGGAACTCACTCATAACATAAAAATTGAGAGAGATATGATCTTGCAAAGTTTGAGCAACTTAGGGCAAAACTAGGCCATGGGCGAGACAACTTGCAGGCCAGCGCACGCGCCCTGCCTGGAATTTCATCAAGCAGGTGGCGTTCAATATCTCAAACCATTTTTCTCCATAGAAAATACTTCAATTGAATTTTTTGTGAACTACAAAGTTATTCCTTGATATGATCCCTACAATGTTGATGTTCAAAGTTTTTCCATTTGATCAATGGATTGAGAGCTATGAGGGGTCAAAGTAGGGATGTTGCAACTAGTCACACATAGGCCAATGAACACCAGGCAAGCCAAGTCATGCCAGGAATTTTTGCAGTCACATTGCCTTGTTTTCAAAGGAATATTTAAGGAACTTAGAAGCCATATCTGATAACGAGAAATCGTATCACTTTATTACTACGTTTTAAGTCTGTTTTATCGCACATTGATCCTATTAACTCCCGATTGTTCGAGTTTTTTATGTCACATTGCAGGTATAACATTTCTAGAGCTAAATTATGAGAAAAAGATCAAATGAGCAAAAACTAGCATGAAAAGAAGATGAAGAGAAGAATTCTGCTAAGTCTGCATATTTTGTAACACTCACGGTCGTCACAACATCACCATGACCGTGACGCCCTACTTTGAGGTCTCACGACCGTTACTCAATTGTCACAACCGTGACACGCTTGAATTGGAAAATGTGACTATTACGCCCTTGTCACGAACGTGACAAGGAAAATGGGTTTAATTAATTTGAATTATTCATAAAGACGTGTGCAGCGAGTCAAAGACGACTCCTATTATTTCTCAACAGAAGCAAACCCAGTATGCACTTTCGCTGGATTCTCTCATTTTGGAACGATGCCCACGCTAATCAAATTCAACTGCCCAAGCCCAAAATCTAGTTCTATAAATACCCTAGTTACAAATTGAAAAACACATAGTATGATTTTTAGTTTCACGCGGAAGCTCTGCCGTAATTTTCCTGAACCCATTTAATTTTTCCAGCATTGTTCTTGTTTATTTTTCCTGTTTCTATTTCCAACCCAAATTCAATAACAATTTCCAACATTAGGAAATTGTTATTTAAATTAATTTCCTTTTAGCCTTCAGAATTTGTTTGGTATTTTTTTATTTTTGATTCTGGTTCCGAACACTCCGAGCTTGCCAATCTGTGGAAGAAGGAGTTTAAAGAATTTAATTATCCAGGTTTTTATTTTTGCATTTATATTAAGTTTATTTAATTGTTTATGTTAAGATATTATTATTATTTTATAATGTATGTTTTAATTAGTATTTATTTATTTCTGCATCTGTCTGTTGGTATAAATAAAATGAGTAGCTAAATTAATTAGGCGGTATGTAATAAACTAAACCAAACCGGTTAAATCGAATCTAAGCTAAAATAATTAAGAACTTATATTCTGGCTGTGGCTTTTTATAATTAAAATTAATCTTTTTGTTACGAGATTAAGAAAAGTGTAATAGGTTAGTTCGAGACCACGAGAGTGTGAGATTTTAACCGGATAGCTAAAGTTAGGCATTTGATTTAAATACAACGAGAGCGCTTTAAAATGAATTAGACTTATTAAGTTTTCAAAAATTATTTTCTAAACACTTATGGGCTAGCGAGAGCAGGCATAGGGCTTTAGGAGTAAGATCTGAGATAAGACCACGAGAGTGTGAGTCGAGGGTATTTAAACTGATAATCTCTACAGAACAATTTAAGTGAACCATCTTTATAAGCTTAGGTTAGATTTACCCACGTAGGTTAACATAATTACATACCGACCGCCTTCTCATTATTTCCTTAAAACTAAATTTAATTCCCGTTTTTTAATCCTTGAAACCAAAATCGTGACAAACATCCACCTTAGCTAAACTAGCAGACCTTCTAGCACTAAGTGATTACAAAGTCCCTGTGGGTTCGACAATCTTTTATATTACTTCGATAGGCTGTGCGCTTGCAGTTCAGATACCTATAGACACATATCGCGTCTTCGCGCCCATCAAGTTTTTGGCGCCGTTGTCGGGGATCTTGATTTAGTTACTAGTGCACTATTAGAGTAGCACTGTCTAGACTAAGGTAACAACTTATTCTTTTCCTAATCTAATTTCCCGAGTGTATGCCAAGTACTCACTCTCAAGGCGAAGACTTGCAACCTCCAGTCCTAGAATTAGAACGTTTCTTATATTTAAGAAGACGAATATTCGAATACGAAAAAAATACAACATTCCAGATCTTCAAGTTGATCCACCTAAACCAGTTGGAACATCAAAGGACGCAGAGATGGCTGAAGAACCAAATCACCCACTCAAATATTACGCTAGTCCTTCACAAGCTGAGCCGCATTCCAGCATTGCTGCACCGGCTATCAATCGAAACGATTTCGAATTGAAACCTTCGCTGATATCAGCCGTGCAACAAAATCAATTCTCCGGAAATCCTACCGAGGATCCGAACCTTCATCTTTCGATATTTGTGCAGTACACAAATACTGTAAAAGCTAATGGAGTTACCCAAGAAGATATTAGATTACGCCTTTTTCCTTTTTCACTTCGAGACAGAGCGAGAGCCTGGCTTCAATCTCTACCCTCGAATTCAGTAACTACGTGGGAGGAACTAAAGAGAGTATTCTTGACAAGATATTTCCCACCTAGCAAGACAGCTATGCTAATAGCTCAAATCAACGGATTTAAGCAAAAGGAAAACGAGTCACTTTTCGAAGCATGGGAACGCTACAAAGATATGTTGAGACTTTGTCCACATCACGGATTAGTAGAATGGATGGTCATCCATACTTTCTACAATGGACTCTTGTACAATTCATGAATGACGATTGACGCTGCCGCGGGCGGCGCACTAATGGACAAAGAATATAATGATGCTTATGCACTTATCGAGAGTATGGCTCAGAACCATTACCAATGGGGAAGCGAGAGAGTCGCAACTAAGAAACCAACAAAAGGAGGTATGTACGAAGTGAGTAGTATGGACCAAGTCAATGCAAAGTTTGACCAACTTAACCAAAAGATTGACAACTTGACCATAACACCAACAGCCACCGTGGCTGCGGTAACACCTAACTGTGAGTTATGTGGAGTTCCAGGACATGCTGTCCCTGATTGTCAACTATTAGCAGGAATTCCCACAGATCAAGTGAATTATGCTCAAGGAAACCCGTACTCAAACACATACAACCCAGGTTGGAAGAATCATCCGAACTTCTCTTATAAGAACAACAATGCTTTATACGCACCAGGTCAAGCACCAGCTACACCACCAGGATATCAAAAGACTGCTCCTAATGTTCCTAGAAAATCAAACCTTGAGTTGATGATGGAGAACTTCATAGCTACCCAATCTCAAACAAACAAGGATTTCTTAAACCAAAACATACACACTAGTGAGCAGATTAAGCAATTAGTGAGCAAGGTAGATGCGTTAGCTACACATAACAAAATGCTTGAAACTCAGATTTCACAAGTAGCTCAACAACAAGCACCTACCGCTGCACCAGCTGGAGTATTTCCTGGACAACCCCAACCTAATCCAAAAGGACAGGCCAATGCTGTGATACTAAGAAGTGGCAAGGAACTTGACGGACCTACCGATCCAAGACTTGACAATCCAGCCATGTACCAAAAACCAGATAAGCCGACTGAAAAGAAGAATGAACCAGAAGAAAAGGAAGATAATAATCAAGAGGCGGTGGAGAAAGAAAAGCCTTATGTGCCTCCACCACCTTATAAACCACCAATTCCGTACTCTCAGAGATTAACCAATTCCAAGACGATGGGCCAGTTTAAGAAATTTGTTGAACTTCTGAAACAGTTGAATATTACTATTCCGTTTACAGAAGCTATCACTCAAATGCCCTCGTATGCGAAGTTTCTAAAAGAAATCTTATCCAATAAGAAGAAGATAAAGGATAACGGAACCGTTACACTTACTGCTGAGTGTAGCGCAATAATTCAAAACAATATGCCTCCTAAGTTAAAAGATCCAGGTAGTTTCTCTATACCCTGTGTAATAGGAAAATTCGTCATTGACAAAGCTCTATGCGATTTAGGAGCCAGTATCAGTGTTATGCCCTTAACAATTTGCAAAAGGCTAGACATGGGAGACCTAAGACCAACTAAAATGTCTGTTCAACTAGCTGACCGCTCTATTAAATATCCTGTAGGCATACTAGAAAATGTCCCAGTACGTATAGGACAATTCTATATACCTACTGATTTTATAATCATGGACATCTCTGAAGACTCCACTACACCTATCATACTAGGAAGACCATTCTTAGCTACCGCCGGAGCTATTATAGACGTAAAGAAAGGAAAGCTAACCTTTGAAGTAGGTGAAGAGAAAGTTGAATTTATTTTAACGCAATTCTTACAATCACCATCTATAGAGGATACATGTTATTTATTGGATGTAATTGACGAATGTGTAAGAGAAATGGAAATGAAAGAAACTACCTATTCTGAAATTATGAAAATTGAAATCCCTCCGATTTTTGAAGATGACAATTGGCGTAAACCATATCAGGATGATAGTCTAAGAGAAACTTTAGCACTTACGCCGGATCCCATGCCAAGTAAGAAGAAACCTACATTAGAGTTAAAAACTTTACCTAAGAACCTAAGATACGAATTCCTAGACACTGAATGTACAAGACCAGTTATAATCAATTCCAGTTTAGGAACAATCAAAACGAAGAAACTTTTAGATGTCTTAAAGAAATACCCAACTGCATTAGGATATAACATATCTGATCTCAAAGGAATATGTCCTTCAATCTGTATGCATCGTATTCTGCTAGAAGAAGATTGCAAAACCTCCCGAGAATCTCAAAGAAGAATTAACCCAATCCTTAGCACTGTAGTAAAGGAAGAAGTTAAGAAACTACTAGACGCTGGAATAATATATCCAATCTCTGATAGTAAATAGGTTAGTCCAGTACATGTAATACCAAAGAAAGGAGGTATCACTGTTGTGAAAAATGCTAAAGGCGAATCGATATCACAAAGAGTAGTGACCGGACATAGAGTGTGTATCGATTATCGTAAACTAAACAAAGCCACTCGAAAAGATCATTTCCCACTACCTTTTATAGATCAAATGTTAGAACGATTAGCCAAACACTCGTACTTCTGTTATCTTGATGGTTACTCAGGATTTTTCCAAATCCCGATTCACCCAGATGATCAAGAGAAGACTACATTCACATGCCCTTATGGAACGTTCGCTTATAGACGAATGCCCTTTGGATTGTGTAACGCTCCTGCAACCTTTCAAAGATGTATGATGTCAATCTTCGCAGATTTCATAGACAACATCATGGAAGTGTTCATGGACGACTTCTTTGTATGCGGGCAAAGTTTTGAAGGATGTCTGTCAAATTTAGAAATGGTGTTAGAAAGATGTGTAAAAGTAAACCTCGTGCTTAACTGGGAGAAATGCCATTTCATGGTCAGAGAAGGAATCGTACTAGGACACGTTATATCTGATAAGGGAATTGAAGTTGATAAAGCTAAGATAGAAGTCATAAAAGATATTCAACCCCCCAAGACAGTTCGAGAAATACGAAGCTTTTTAGGACACGCCGGTTTCTACCGACGATTCATCAAAGATTTCTCGAAAATCACTAAACCTCTTACCGGTTTATTAATGAAAGACGCTGAGTTCATATTCAATAAAGATTGTCTTAAGGCATTCGAAACTCTAAAAACAGCCCTCATCACCGCACCAATCATGCAACCACCTGACTGGAGATTACCTTTCGAAATCATGTGCGATGCGAGTGACTATGTTGTAGGCGCAGTTCTAGGACAAAGGAAGGACAAGAAACTTCACTCAATTTACTATGCCAGTAGAACTTTAGATTCTGCTCAGACGAACTACGCCACTACTGAAAAAGAATTGTTAGCAGTTGTCTTTGCGCTTGATAAATTTCGTTCCTAGCTAGTGGGAGCAAAAATAATCATCTACACAGACCACGCTGCTATCAGATATCTATTAACCAAGAAAGATGCTAAACAAAGACTCTTGAGATGGATTTTACTCTTACAAGAGTTTGATCTCGAAATCAAAGATAAGAAAGTTACTGAAAACGTCGTAGCGGACCATTTATCTAGAATAGAAGGTATTAAACCCGAACAAGTGCCGATTAACGACGATTTTCCGTATGAACAGCTGATAGCACAAATAGGAAGCGACCCAGTTCAGTTAGACATAGATGAACAAAAAACCGTGGAAACAATCCAAACAACCGTAGGACTGTCATGGTACGCTGACATTGTCAACTACTTAGCTGCAAGAGAACTTCCACCAGACTTAACCTATCAGCAGAAAAATAAATTCTTTCACAATCTCAAGAATTACTATTGGGACGAACCATCATTGTTTAAAAGAGGACCTGACGGAATCTTTCGTCGATGTATTCCCGAAGAAGAAATAGAAGATGTCATTGCTCATTGTCATTCATCTCCTTATGGTGGACATGCAATCACTTCCAAGACTTGTGCAAAAATCTTACAAGCCGGCCTATTTTGGCCTAATTTATGGAAAGATGTCCACATCGCTGTTATAAATTGCGATCGGTGTCAACGCACCGGAAATATTTCAAGAAGAGATGAAATGCCTCAAAGAGGAATATTAGAAGTAGAAATCTTCGACGTCTGGGGAATAGATTTCATGGGACCATTCCCATCATCTTTCGGTAATAAGTACATACTCGTAGCTGTCGATTATGTTTCAAAATGGATTGAGGCTATAGCTTCTCCTACAAATGACACACGAGTAGTAATTAAGCTTTTCAAGAATATAATCTTTCCAAGATTTGGTGTGCCTAGACTTGTCATTAGTGACGGTGGCTCGCATTTCATTTCGAAAATATTTGACAAATTACTATCTAAGTATGGAGTCAGACATCGTGTAGCAACACCATATCATCCACAAACAAGTGGGCAGGTCGAAGTCTCGAACAGAGAAATAAAACAAATCTTAGAAAAGACTGCCGCCATATCTAGGAAAGATTGGTCATCTAAACTTAATGAAGCTTTATGGGCTTATAGGACAGTCTACAAGACACCCATAGGAACTACACCTTTCAAACTAGTGTATGTGAAGGCTTGTCATCTCCCGGTAGAACTAGAACACAAAGCATATTGGGCGATTAAAACACTCAATATAAACTACAATGCCGCAGGAGAAAAGCGAATCCTCGACATTAATGAATTAGAAGAATTAAGGTTAGATGCTTATGAGAATGCTAAGATATATAAAGAAAGAACCAAGCGATGGCATGATAAGCGCCTATCTAGGAAAGAATTTAGTGTGGGAGACGTTGTACTCCTCTTTAATTTAAGACTTTGGCTCTTTCCTGGAAAACTAAAATCTAGATGGTCAGGACCCTTTGAAATAACTAGAGTGTTCCCGAGCGGAGCAATAGAAATTAAGGGTAGGAATAATGAACCGTTCACAGTAAACGGACAACGATTACAACATTACCATAACATTGAAAATAGAGATTATGAGAATAGTTTAAAGCTTTTAGAGTTGTCCACTAACTTCCCTGATTAATCTACGCCTAAGCATTACGTCAGGCTTATGACGATAAAAACATCGCTTAGTGGGAGGCAACCCATTTTATCATCTTATCATTTTATCATTTTATTGTTTTATTTCATTATTATTATTATTGACTTTATTTATGCATTTATTTTCTTATATTCTTTATTTTAATTTTTATTTTCTAAATCACTTTTACAGATTTTTCTAAAATCTTTTCCACTTTCCTTTTCCCCCTGATTTGTTTCCTCCACATAAACACTAACTATGGCTAACCAACCAAGAAACATTATGGAAACCAAATTTAGAGGTAGAAACCAAAGAATGAAATTTGAGGAATTGTCATAGAGACAAATGGATTTGACTCTGTACTATGATGAACAGACCATGGAAACTTTAGGTATACATGATAGCATCCTATACATGTTTAACCAACTCGGATGGGAGAATGCTCTCATAAAACATAGGTTTGTGACTTACCGCGAGCTCACCCTTGAGTTTTTAAGCTCCTTAGTTTACTTACCCGAGCGCGGATTTGGATTAAGGAAAGGATTTATTAGTTTCCGACTATTCGGGATCGAATATGACTTTAACCATAAGGAACTAGCTGACTTACTAGGATTCCCTAGTGGACCCTTTGCCTTTACTACCACCCAGGTAGAATTAATGGATATTGAGATAGACTTCTTTTGGGGAACCTTAACCGGAAATTACCATCCTGAGCCGGATAACATGAACAATGATGAAATACATAACCCTGCTATCCGCTATTTCCATAAGATCCTTGCCCACACCTTCTTTGGAAGGGAAGAGAACCTCACTGGAGTATCTAAAGATGAGATATTCATAATGTCCTGTTTGACCGATGGAAAACTCGTTAATGTTGTACCATTCATGATGCAAACCTTTACCCGAATCCAAGAGGAACCTGATCTACCAATATTGGTAGGAGGCCTGGTCACCATGATTGCTGATGCCCTCGGACTTAGATACCAATTACACAATTGCAACCGTTTAGGTACCATCCGCCATATGAATCTGAATTTCTGCTTTAACCGCCAAATTATAAGAAACTTAGGACAACCACCTTACAAGTACCTAATCAGAAATGAAATAGTAACCCTGTTCACATTACCGAACCATGCTAAAGTCAGTGTTCACAATAAAGATAATTGGCTTTATGAGCTTACCCCTCCTGACTATCCATCCACACCCGAAACACCACAATCTTACCAAATTAGGGATGACATAATGACTGATGTAGAAAGTGACCCCGAGACACCTACTGGTTACCATGACATCGACCACACTGATGAAGTTATTGAAACCCCTGAAATTAATCAAGTAGGATATGCTGACAACTTAAAGAAAATTATGAACACTCTTGAAGTTTATCAAGTTGATATTAATGCTGTTAAGGATGAAGTTAAAAACATGTGATTGGACGTTATAGGTTTAACTGACATAACATGTGAACAATTCTATCATATAAACTCCGCACTTGAAGATTTGAAGAAGCAACTTTGATAATGCTGTAGTGATTTGATTTATTTTACTTTTCGTTTTTGTTTCTAGTTAGTTTTGATATTTTGCAACATTTCATAGCTTATTTTTATTACTGTAATTTTCTTTCTATTATGTCAAAAGCAAAGTACTTCTATTTATGCAACTTTCCAATTTAATCAATTTCCATGATTTTCATTATTTGCTGATATATTTGAATTGCTGGATATTTTATGAATTCTCGTGTGATGAAATCTACTGCTTATATATATATATATATATATATATATATATATATATATATATATATATATATATATATATATATATATATATATTGATCCACTTTTATGTTTATGTTGGAATTAATTGGAAGTGATAAGAAATTGCAATCGAACTGAACTGAGGTAATACATTCTGTGAAAATTCCATGTTTTGTGATCATCACGGTCGTCACCATCCCTCACGATCGTAACGGGCTATTTAGCGCGTCACGACCGTAAGACCCCCCTCACGACCGTGACAACCCTAATTTACGAATTCTGAAGTTACAGAGGCCGTTCACCTTCGTAACACCCACTTCCATTTTCATAAAAATCTCTAACCTCCCATTATCTCCTCTTCTCCCGTAACCACCCATTACTCTCAAAATCAATTCCATTAACCCGTTCCACCTTTCCATTTATTCACAACTTCTCACATACACTTCATTCCATCATTAATCCGAACAATTTCTTCAGATTTTCTCACAAAACCTCAAAAACATTTATCTCTCATTTACCTCATTTGCATGCAATGGAGAATATTGAGTTTAGAGATGGTGACCAAGGAGAAGCACAAAGAGAGAAGTTTGTAAGGTTTCAAAACCGTGGCATCCAACCCACTCGGTACGTCGACCTTGACTGCTTGAGGGAGTTAGGATTGCTCGACGGAGTGAAGCTACTGCTTGAGCATGTTGGCTTGTGGGACTTGTGCAGTCAACCGCAACCGACATTTGAAAGCCTCACCTTGGAGTTTCTGAGTTCGTTTCAGTATATCACACCATCCGGTTCAACAAGTCAACTCACCGGCATTGCAAAATTCAGAATGCTTGGAAGAGAGTTCCAAATCACTCAAACCAGAATCGCTGAACTGTTAGGCTTCAGTCACGGCGATGGTGCTCACCTCCGCGTGCCCGACAACTCCAATGAAGTTGCTTTCACTTTGTGGCACAACATCACGAATAGCCGTGCTACCGCCTACCAGAGTCTGAATGCCACCCACATCCATAATCCTACGATTCGGTATTTCCATCGTATCATCTGCAACACAATCTTTGCAAGAGAGAGCAACCACAAGTTAAACTCCAAAGAGCTCTTATTCTTGCATTGTGCCTTGAATGAGGAACGCATCAATGCTGCTCCATTCCTTTTGGCCCATATTCAGTCCGTAGTGCAAAAAGGCGCCACTCCCTTCTTCATTGGCGGGATTGTCACTTCTCTTGCCATACAGCTAGAGCTTGGTGACCAGATATCTCATTTGCCTCATAGAGCACCAGAGCTGCTTACCAAGAGCTATTGCAAGTCCGCTCATTTGATCTCGCAGCGAGAGGATGGCAGGTTCAACCCTGTGATCCAAGGCACCATCTATCATCACATCACTTTGCCTTGCAGGAACCGCATCGATCCCTCGAACAGAGCCAATTGGCTATTTGATTTGCCGGATGCCGCCGGCCATGTTCCGATTATTGACAAGCAGCCTGATGCACCTGCGGACGAGATGCAGGATGCGATGGATGCTGCTGAGCCAGTTCAAGACATCCCTGAGTCCTCCACCAGGCAGCCACCTTCCTCCGACATTACCCTTGAAGACATCCTCTGTGCCATTCATCAGCAGAATCAGATGAATGCCGCACTTGAGCGAAGGCAGAAAGAGCAATACGATGCACTCCTTTCAACTATTGCAAATAACCAGAGGACGGCAAATGAAAAGCTAGGAGAGATTTTTAGCGAGCTGGAAGCTTTGCGTATAGATATCACTGCTCTCACCACCACCGGTTCTGATCAGGAAGCCACTCCTACCAGATGCTCCCGCACCAGAAGACGAGGCCGTGGTCGTCAGCAGCATTAGTTTATGTTTTTGTTTTTGCATTTTTGTTTTTGTATTGTATTTTCCCCGCTATTATATCACAACATTGAGGATAATGTCTGATATAGTGTGGGAGAGATACCTTTCCCTTTCCGCATTTTCCATTTCATTGTATTTCCCTTTCCGTATTTTCAATTAAACAAAGTAATATTTATGATATTTCATCAGTTTCAATTCTTCCCCGTTTATTTAGCCATACCGAAAATTTTTGCTTTATCTTCGCATTACTCGACTTACCTATGAAATCTTAGTTAGGAAGCTGAGAAAGATCCAACAAGATCAATACAGTCTTGACACCTTAGACTTCCTACTTAAGCATTCCGTTCCGATAATTGTTACGACTACACCTTATGTCTTAGTTCTAAAGTAACCCCTAGTAGTTTATAATAGCAGTCAGCACCGTCTGAACACAAACCACGTGGGGAGCCGATGAACATAAGTGTTTGATGCCTAATCTATAAACGATCCTTCATATCTCGATGCCAATAAAAAGAAATTGCACCAAAGTACACGATCGCATATAAGAATGAGAAATATAAAGAAGGAGTCCATTGCGGATTGGTTCAGAGGTACCTGGTTCTGAACTTGGTAGGGCGTGCTACAGCTCGATCCCCCACAACCTCCAATTTGGATAATATATATAGGGTTGCCACATTCGTGTACCAGACCCCGTGCTTATAAAGGATCAAAGTCACTAACCGGTTACTCCACTACGTGCGTGCTAAGGCAAATGGCTTAATGTGATTGCACTAGAATGAAACCGGGTGAAATAAGATCGAAAGACTCTAGGTAGAATCATAACGCAATTACCGAATGTTTCGTTTAAACGGGAAGTCAACGACTTAGCTTGTTGCTTGTGTCACTAGTGTATCGTTAGTGTTCTATTCTAGTACCGGTTTATCTAGCTAAATGATTTCTCGTATGGTTTGTTATGTGTATGCGTCCGATGAAAATTGTCCGATCATTTTTCAACCGACTATTTTCTTGAGGACAAGCAAAGGTTTAAGGTTGGGGAAGTTTGATAACGAGAAATCGTATCACTTTATTACTACGTTTTAAGTCCGTTTTATTGCACATTGATCCTATTAACTCCCGATTGTTCGAGTTTTTTATGTCACATTGCAGGTATAACATTTCTAGAGCTAAATTATGAGAAAAAGATCAAATGAGCAAAAACTAGCATGAAAAGAAGATGAAGAGAAGAATTCTGCTAAGTCTGCATATTTTGTAACACTCACGGTCGTCACAACATCACCACGACCGTGACGCCCTACTTTGAGGTCTCACGACCGTTACTCAATTGTCACGACCGTGACACGCTTGAATTGGAAAATGTGACTATTACGCCCTTGTCACGAACGTGACAAGGAAAGTGGGTTTAATTAATTTGAATTATTCATAAAGACGTGTGCAGCGAGTCAAAGACGACTCCTATTATTTCTCAACAGAAGCAAACCCAGTATGCACTTTCGCTGGATTCTCTCATTTTGGAACGATGCCCACGCTAATCAAATTCAACTGCCCAAGCCCAAAATCTAGTTCTATAAATACCCTAGTTACAAATTGAAAAACAGAGAGTATGATTTTAAGTTTCACGCGGAAGCTCAGCCGTAATTTTCCTGAACCCATTTAATTTTTCCAGCATTGTTCTTGTTTATTTTTCCTGTTTCTATTTCCAACCCAAATTCAATAACAATTTCCAACATTAGGAAATTGTTATTTAAATTAATTTCCTTTTAGCCTTCAGAATTTGTTTGGTATTTTTTTTATTTTTGATTCCGGTTCCGAACACTCCGAGCTTGCCAATCTGTGGAAGAAGGAGTTTAAAGAATTTAATTATCCAGGTTTTTATTTTTGCATTTATATTAATTTTATTTAATTGTTTATGTTAAGATATTATTATTATTATTTTATAATGTATGTTTTAATTAGTATTTATTTATTTCTACATCTGTCTGTTGGTATAAATAAAATGAGTAGCTAAATTAATTAGGCGGTATGTAATAAACTAAACCAAACCGGTTAAATCGAATCTAAGCTAAAATAATTAAGAACTTATATTCTGGCTGTGACTTTTTATAATTAAAATTAATCTTTTTGTTACGAGAGTAAGAAAAGTGTAATAGGTTAGGTCGAGACCACGAGAGTGTGAGATTTTAACCGGATAGCTAAAGTTAGGCATTTGATTTAAATACAGCGAGAGCGCTTTAAAATGAATTAGACTTATTAAGTTTTCAAATATTATTTTCTAAACACTTATGGGCTAGCGAGAGCAGGCATAGGGCTTTAGGAGTAAGATCTGAGATAAGACCACGAGAGTGTGAGTCGAGGGTATTTAAACTGATAATCTCTATAGAACAATTTAAGTGAACCATCTTTATAAGCTTAGGTTAGATTTACTCGCGTAATTTAACATAATTACATACCGACCGCCTTCTCATTATTTCCTTAAAACTAAATTTAATTCCCGTTTTTTAATCCTTGAAACCAAAATCGTGACAAACATCCACCTTAGCTAAACTAGTAGACCTTCTAGCACTAAGTGATTACAAAGTCCCTGTGGGTTCGACAATCTTTTATATTACTTCGATAGGCTGTGCGCTTGCAGTTCAGATACCGTTAGACACATATCGCGTGTTCGCGCCCATCAATATCCTATCATGATCCAAACCTCAAACTTGTTCTATGATCTTTCTACTTCAAATTGAGACTAATGAACACATGAATTGATGACTTGTGCAGGAAGAAAGCTCCCATAGAAGAGCATGGCTTCAAACTAGCTTGCTTGGGTGATAAGGCAGTGCAATTTCACTTCAGCTCATTAGTTTGACATCATCCATTATATTAAGATTAAGGCACATTGCATTAAGGGGTTGATCCTATGCCTGCTGGTTCACATCAACTGACATGTACCAACTTGAAGCCTTCAAATCAAGGAGCATTGATAAGGCATTGCAGGCTGCATCATAGTGCAACACCACCATAAGATCATGAACATAAGTGCATTGGATTCAAATGATTCAAAAATAGTTAGCCTTAAGATCATTGCCCAAGCAGGCTGCATTTGAATACCTGCAGGACCACACCTATTGCTATGCATCCCATAGAGCTTAGTCCAAATGACATTACACTGCAAGCTACAATCATTGGATCTTGTTGCTTATTGTCACACTCTAATCGCTACCATAAGCCTCATGAAATTTGCAACATGTGATTGAGATCTAATGT
The DNA here is from genome assembly GCA_963966055.1 of Lathyrus aphaca. Taxonomy (NCBI): domain Eukaryota; kingdom Viridiplantae; phylum Streptophyta; class Magnoliopsida; order Fabales; family Fabaceae; genus Lathyrus; species Lathyrus aphaca. The sequence continues at coordinate 318,376,911 of OZ014521.1, read as the reverse complement.
AGAAGTTTCTAGAGGATTCAAATGCATAACAAACTTGACTCACCCTCAAACAAACTCAACTCAGTTAACCATAGCTGGAACCATGGTTCTAACTGTTAATCTGAGGTCAAGAGTTCTATAAAAGAAAAACCTCATTGCACATTCAAGGTTGGCTTCATTTTTGGATCAAAATCACACTTTTCATTCACCAAATTCTCTCAACTTGTGCTTCTGCATTTGGCTTCGAGGTGGGTTCATCTTCAATCATTTTGATCCATTCTTCTTCAATTCACCATCTCCATCACCTCAAGCATGATCTTCATGGATTGCACAACCTGAAATTCCAAGGATCAAGCACTGCACATTTTGAAGCTTCATTGCATTTTGGATCCAAACTCCCCAAATTGCATCAATCTGGTTTCGATCTTCATTCAGACATCATCAACATCATCTCAAGCATAAGATCCATGGAATTCACAGCTTGAACCACCAAGAATTCAACACTGCATATCATTGATCCTCACTGCATCTTCATCAACAACTCAAGATTCATAGCTCCCAAAGTGTTTATTTCACTCTCATTGTTCTAGATCAAGATCAAGCAGTCTAAGGATTCTCCTCTCTGGTCTTCTAGTAAGACTTTGAGCTCTTTGCAATTCAGGTGTGTCCTGAAATTTCACTTGCTTGAATTGTGTGTTTTTCGTTGGTTTCATGTTGATTGAAGCTTGATAGAAGCTATTGGATGACTGGCTAATTGATATGCACTCTAGGTGTTTAGATGCAGGTTTTAGGTTCAAATTTCTTGCCTTCGATTCCTGAGATATAGGAACCCTAAAAGGATTGTGAGGACATATTCGTGATCAGTGAAGAGAGGCGAGTTGAATTATGGTTTTAGATTTCATTCTTATGGTGTTTTGAGTTTTCCCTACTGGAACTTGGCCGGAGAAGATGACCGGAATTCATCTCCAGTCATCTGAACAGTGCCCTAGAATTGTCCATAACTTTAAAACACGGTCTTCAGATCAAACACATCCAATGGTCCTAACATTGCCAGCAATTAAAAATTCACGTGCAAGCCATGTGCATATTTTGTGAACCAAAGTCATCAGCCACTATCCACACCTCCACGCGTGTGTGTCTAAGCCCATTCATGTTTTTTTATTGCTTTCTGAACCCCCAGACCCAATGCATTTTTGTCTTCTTTTATTTCTTTTTGTATTTTATTCCATTTTCGTTTCCTTTTATTAAAAATACCAAAATGCATCCAAAAATTCCAATTAAATTCATACATGATCTTCACATTTTCTCAAATTTTCCATATTTTTGGATTTTATTTTTGTTCATTTCTGAAACCAGAATTAATTTTCCATTTAATTGTTTCCTATTTTCCTCATTGTTTGACCAATTGATTTGTCCATTTTTGTTCTCCTAAGATGAAAATGATAAATGTCCCATTCTTTTTGCATTCTCTTAATAACTCATTATGCTTCTCCGAAATATTTTTCTCTGGATTTTTAGGTCATATTTAGGTCCTTTTGAGTCCCTTATTTCACAAGTATCCATATAAACCCTATTCCCATTCTAGTACTCATTTGACCCCTCAAAAATAGGGATTTTTGTGAGATTTTTTGTACATAAGTCATTCTACTGATTTTGATCCTCAATGTTAATTTTCATAATTTTTCTAGGACATTTGATATTTTTTCCATGTTTTTTGGGGTCTTAAGCCATTTTTGGTCCTTTCTTTTGTTTCCTTTTGATCCAATTGAATAAGGCATTTATGCCATTGCTCTAAATTCTTTATTTTGAGTTTTATGTGTTATATTAGATGTCCTCAAGTGTTTAGTATCATCCTTAGGTCTTTACCTTTGGTTTTTAGCGTTTGTTTGAGCCATAAGTCTTCTTTGTCTCCTTTTAAACTAATTTAATCTCATCTTTCATTGTAACCATTCAAATTTCCATTTGTACATAAGACAACTTTGTTAAACCTTTGTTTTGTGTCTCATGATTGTACTTTGACCATGTACATGTGTTTACTTCAAGTGTTTAAGTTTTGTGCCTCTTTGAGTCTCATTGGTTACCTAAATGTCCAAAAACCCTAATTTGTGACACTTAGCTTTAAGACAATTCTTACTACTTCATTTGTGAGTATTTGTGAACCTAATCTCCATTATATTCTCCTTATTAAGCCTCTGGTTTTTGTATGGGGAGTTCAAGCCTCTTTGGTCCCTTTTTTATTTTTCATCTTAAGGCATTTGTTCCACTTCTAAAACCATGTGTACATATTCATTCTTCCTTATTTCATTCACATGATTTAATATCCTTAACTTGAATCTCTTTCTTTTCATGTGAGTTAACCTCATCATACACTTTCATTAGGTATTAAGTTCTGGACTTTGCACTCACCTTTGACTTTAGGAGGTTTTTAACATGGTAAAACACTTGGGTTTCCCTTTTGACTTTTCCTTAGGTTCCATTAGGGTCCAATCACACTTTAGGGAATAATTTAAATTTAATTCAATTAATCCCTTTAGTTTCTTTTGAATTGATTTAGCTACTGACTTTTTAAGTTTTCTACCTTATAGGATGCCTTAGGCTTAGGTATTAACCTTAGAGGTTCACTAATTTCCTTCCCCAGCTAGTAAGAGTTGGTTAAGAGATTTTCCATATCTTAATTGTTCATTTTTCTTTATCATGATAACATTTGTTTTATAGGGGGGAATATGAGGTAATCACTTCATTCCTCATCTCTTATGCATTTATTTTCTTTTTTTTAGCACCTGGGTACTTTGTTCATAGGCTCCCCTTTTGTTCCTTAGATTCAACTTAACTTCCTTAGGAAATAAGTTTAATTCTAACTTGCTTTTTCTCTTCCTTAGGTTAGAATACCTCATTAACCATAGGATCACCTTTTGTACTTAATAAGATAACTTAGAGTTATGTCTTAGCCCCCCATTTAGCTTTGACCTTTGCCTCTTGAGTCTTTCTCTTCTCATCTCCAAACAAAATCCAAAAAGACTTAACAAATGCATGAAAGGATCTCTTGTGCATAGCCTTATTCCATGGGGCACTTACATTCATTCCATCTTGGAATAGTGTAGGCTTGTCTAGCATAATGTATAAGTCTTATCAAGGGGTTGTTTCACAAAGAAAAATCTAAAAGACATTTCTTCACAAAAGCTACAAAAACATGTAATAAGTTCAACAAGCTAGTGAACTTAGACCCTAATCCTTGGAAACAAGTCTTGGATAAATTCTCCTTGATTGGTGTGCTTGTTCTATTATTCCATCTTGGAATGTAGTAGAAAGTACACATTCCATGGAAAAGAGTTGGAATTCACTTCCTTGTGCCAAATTCATACAAAACTCTTGAAAAGCAAATGACAAACAATAAGCGACTTTCCTGCAAGAACTTTTCTTTCTCATCTCATTCATTCACAACGCGAACTTGCGACGACTTGTATCGCATGCAAGACGGTAAACGCACTCGTACTAGACGAGCTTGCAACACCTGAGCATAGACATACGCAGTTCCAACTATAAAAAACATAAACAAATAGTTCCCGCCTTAGCTAGGCGAACTACATCGACTCTGATCCTCATTTTTCTGATGAGGTACGTAGGCAGTAGGGTAGGGCCCGTGCAAGCACATTCTTTATTTTCCTACATTTTCCCCATTCTTTCTTTTTGTTCTATTTTTGTTCCATTTCTCATTCAGTTCCAGTTCCAGTTCCAGTTAGTAGTTCTTATTCAACAACATCTTATTATTTTACCCTTTGAAACAAAAACATTCAAGCGTGGATCCCGTCGGGTACAACAGACGATCTGGGGTGCTAATACCTTCCTAGGTCATAACCGACTCCCGAACCCAGATCTTTGGTTCGCAGGACCTTGTCCTTTCCTTCTATCTCAGGTTTGTGCAGCATTACCTTTCCAATTCATTCGGGATAAAAATTCCCGGATGGCGACTCTACCTTTTCCGCGCCACTTTCGTGTTTTTACTAGGATGAAAATCCCAGGAGCGACAAATACATATAAATGTATTTGAAGAACTACATCTCGGTCAAATTTCTTAATATTTGAGCCTTGAATACCTCTACCATCATATCTTCCATCACGACGAAGCTCGCAAATTCCTATAAAGTTCACTTCTGATAAATAGTTTGTACAAAACTGAATAGCTTCTTGTGTGATATACCATTCAACAATCGAAGCTTAGGGACGATGATGATTTGTTGTATACCCTTTAAAGATCTTTATGTATTACTCTACCAAATACATCCACCGTAAATGAATCGGACCACAAATTCTAATCTCCTTTACTTGATGAACAATTAAGTGAACCATAATGTCAAAAAATGATGGAGAGAAAAACATCTCGAATTGACACAAGATAATTGTAACCTCATGTTCCAAATCATCTAAATTTCCAAGTTCAATGACTTTATTACATATAGAATTGAAGAATAAGTGTTGGAAGAGTATTAATGGGGTGTTTTTGTAATCGTCTCCACAGGGATTGCACAAATATCTCGCCATTCAATAATTTAAAGGTTATAAGTGAACGTTTTCAAATGAGTTTTGTTCGGTATCATGAGTTTATTAGTTGTTTTGGTAGCAATGCTTGTAAATTAAAGAGTTGTTTTTTTATATAAAAGATATGCCAAGATTAGGGTTTGCTAACCCTTTTTATATGTATTCAATCAAATAAGCATGTGAACGCAGTTATAACTAATATAATCATGTACCCTCTCAATATGTATCCTCTCGGTCCCGGTATCGTGAGTGTTATTGTACCGATAAGATAATTTCTCTCTGTTAGCTCCTAAATTTGACTCCTGGTTTATTTTATTAGAATTATTCAAGGTCATAAGATCCTCGTGAAATATTGAAAGGTTTCAACGAAGGAGTCATTATACAGTCTAGTCAAAGAAGTCTTCATGGAAGAGGGAATATTATGAGTGCAAGGTTATGGACTTAGAAAAATATTTGCTAAAGTGGAAGATCTAATTCGACGGAAACACTAATGTAGGTGTCTTTGACGAAGAATTCAAATTCAAATAATGGAGATAAATCTTTGTTCTTATCAAATATGGAAAGAGAAAAATTGAGTGCATTCAAGGATCGAAGACATGCAAAGTGACACTTGTCTTGTTTTAGTTTATAGGTCGTTATAGGTAGATATTTTCGATTAGTATAAATAGTAGGTCTCTATGATGGGATTTCGTATGTGTTCAATTGTGTACAAATGACTCAATTTAGTCAAAGTATCAGTACAGAGAAACAAGCGTGTGAGAATGTAGTTGATGTAACGATATTTTTATATTTTAATGTAATTCAATAAGTTTTCTCATTAAGAATTTATCTTTCACTTGTTAAAGTTATTTTTCTACATTTTACTAGTCTTTTGACATTTGTCCATTGCACTTAATTTCATTTATAATTTGAAATCAAACCATTTTTATCATGAACTTTGACGAAGTGTTCATTGTTTTTTCAGACATTATATAAAAATCAACTAGCACATGTCTTAGGATCAATCTGGTCGATCATGTGAGTGACCAAAACTTTTATATTTTGGAAGACCAATGGGTGTTTACCAATTTTTACGGTAAACAAATTGGCACGCTCAGTGGGAGAGTGCTAAGTGATTTCTTCGAAATAATTTTTCTATGCATTGTGAAAATTTGCATTATTTTCATGTAATTGTTTTATGTGTTACAAACTTCGTTATATGTAATTAAGAAGTGGTAAGATAGCCTCTACTAACGAAGAGAGACCAAGGATAAGACATGTAATTCCTCAATTTAATTGTTTAATTATTTATTCGATTAATAGAAATTGTTGTGTGTTGTTGTGCTTTATTGGAGGTTGCATATCCTTAGTGAAGGGTGGAGATGTTGAGATGAAGGAAAATGTGTCTAGTAAGAAGAATTATATTATTTGAATTGATATAAATTTAATAATTTATATTAATATGATGAAATAATTTAATTAGAGGAATACCAAGTGGAAAGGATATGTTGGTAAATAAGTGAAAGGTTAGTGAGGGCAAAATGGGGATTCAATTATTAGGGGTCCAAGGGGTATGTTGGGAAATTGGAGAAAAAGAACAGTAAATTCGTAAAAAGCAATCGTGGAATTTTGAGAGAGCATGAATAGAAGAAGGAAGAAGGAAGTTAGGGCAAGAGAAGAGGAAGAGAATCCCATCAAGAGAGAAATTCTTCTTCTAATTAAGGTAAGGGTGGGATCTTTTTCATCTTTTAAGGGTAATATGATATGAATGTTAGGGTAGATATCCTTAGGTATGTAAGTGGGATTGGATGATTAACTAATCGATGAATGTGATATGAAATTGATGGGTTTATGAAGTTTGATTAGTATGTTTGTGTTGGTATTGATGATTGTGGAAATTCTGGTGAAAAGTAGAGATTATGACTGGTATTCTACCATAATTTAGGGTGAGAATCGTAGAGAAGGAGTGCAAAAATCGCAGGGTTTTTCTACTGATTTTGTGTTGGTTGCTTATTGAGGGTTGTTCGCTTAGCGAACTGTTGGAAAATTTCGCCTCTTCGAGGCAGTCACTTGCTAGCTTAGCGAGAAAGGGTGTCTCTTAGCGAGACCTGGGAGTGAGAAAATGTGTTTTTAATTAATTAAAATTCCTGAAAAATTGTTTTTTATGCTTTAGAAGGCTTGGTATGTTGTTGATGTAGTGTGAGCTGTTCTATAAAGGTTATACGTGCATTTTGTTAATGTTGAATGTTGTTGTGTGAAACTTACGAATACATGACGTAGATTTAGTTTCATATGTGAAATTATTTATTTTATATCCTAGTGGGTTTGTGTTGATGTGGTGGTGTTAGGAGCATGAATTGATAGGTTATACACTTGTTTTGTTGAATATTAAATGTGATTATATGAAATACATGAATAAATGAATGTGTATATTATGGGTGAGTTGTTGTTGTATGTTGTTGTTAAGCCGTTGTAGTATGAAATTGTTGTAGTATGTAGTTATTGTAGTATGTAATTATTGTAGTATGTTGTAGTGGATGAGTTGTTGTAGTAAAATGTGGTTGCATAATTGTTATAACATGTTATGTTGTGGTTATAGTTGCATGATTTAATGTGGTAAAAGGATAGAGTTATGGTAGAACATAATGATGTATGTTAGCTAATATGCAAGTAATGGTTGAGTGATGTTGATGTAATGAGGGATAGGTAGGTGTTGTTGATATTGTTGTACGTTGTTATTGATGTTGTTATATGTTGTTGTTGTTATTGTATGTTATTGTTGATGTTGTCGCATGTTGTAATTGATGTTGTTACATGAAGTTATTGTTGTTGTTGATATTGCATTTTGTCATAAATGGTGCATGACATGTTCAAAGTTGTAGGGTGGTATACCAAGGTAGGGTAACCACGTTCATCCGAATTCCTTGATGGAATTGTTGTTGGTGGCGTGATTGAATTCAATCATAGTTGTTGGTACGGTCATGAAATATGGATCGTATGTGACCATGAAACAAGGTTAGTGGGTGTGATCATGAAAACGGGATCATACTGGACCATGAAATAGGGGTCGAGAGTTCTGACGGGAACTGGATCATGAAACAGGGACCGATAAATAATATCACATGCATTGAGTCTATGATTGAGTCTCATTTGCATGTGTTGTTGTTGATGTGTATGGTGTGGGTGCATTGTTGTTGATGTGTATGATGTAGATGCATATGTTGTTGATATGTCTGTTGTAGTTGTGTAGTTGGATTATGATTCTTGTTGTGATAAATATGTCGTTGTTGTACTTATGTGACATATGCCTTATATTTATATCATTTTCCTCTCTTAATTGATTTAAGAATCTCACCCCTTCTGTTTGAATGTTACCCCTGTGTTGGTAACATGCAGGTGATCAGGGATAGTAGAATCCATGGTCGGTGAAGTCGGTGTACTTCATGTTAGAGGAGTCGGCTCTGATACATACTTTGGGGTGTCGGGGACGACGATTGTCATTTTATTGATTATTTTTTTTAAGAAAAACAAGATGTTATTGAACCTTTGTTTTATGTTTTATTTTAAGATTACCGCTCCGAGTAAAACATTAGTAATACGTATCAATTGAGCCGAGTTTTTGAAGTACATGTGACACTCAAAATTATTTTATATTTTAATTACTCTGATAAATAATTGAAATTTCATGGGGATTATTTTGGGTGTTACAAAGTGGTATCAGAGCAGGTCGGTCCTTCTGGCCAGGTTGCGTAATTGCGTTGTTCTCTAGTATGCGACATGTGTGTGAGAATATTGTCGGTACTTGTTTTGTTTTCCATTGCAGGTTGGGAATGAAATAAGTGGGGGATAAGCGTACGCCTCTTTTGGATATTCTAGATGTTGTGTTATTGGATATCGTGTCTCTGCAAGAGGGAGTGTTGTGTTGAACTGTTCAACTATTTAAAGCATGGTGATACTCTTGAAAGAAGATGGTCAAGTGTTCTTGTTGTTCGCATACTTGTGAAGAGGGAAGGAGATGTTTTAGGCCAGATGTGGGCTAGTGATGTGTGAAGTATCCTGACGTGTTTCCTTAGGGGGTACACAGTTATCTTTAAGTTGGAACAAGTTGATGTTATTCTTGGGACGAATTAATGGAGTTAAACTGTGTGTTTTCCAATCTTTGAGAGGATGGTGCAATGTGTCGTTGAATGTTATTATGGCTTGGTGAGGATGGTTTATGCCCCATCATGATTGCTAGCTGTCTATCAACAAATTGAGGAACTGGTCACCCTTAATCTCTTATTGATAACAGACAGGATCATGTTGGATGGGATAGACGATACCTTCTAAGATAGGATAGTATGCACAATTAATGGTACACAGTTAAGCCAGGTGCTTGTAGAATGTTTTGATTATTATATGTCAATTCCTATATCTGGAGGTGAGATGGATTCAAGGATATGAGGTTTTCCATGCATGCAAAGATAGTGTTATGGAAATTGGAAATAAGGTCACAGCGATGAACTATCAGTTGTGCGTGAATTTCAGTGTTGTTTCGGAAGAACGTATCAGATATTTTGTTAGGAGAGGGAGGTGGAGTTCTATTTTAATCATGTTCCTGGTTGTAATACCCCGTATTTTATTTAAAGCTCCGAACAATATTAATTGGTAATAATATTATTCCAGAATACACTAAGAAATTTTAACGGAACTAAATAAAGTAATTCACGGGATTTTAATTTATTAATTGATATTAGCAGACTCGGAGGTTTTATAAAATATCGGATTAAGAGGCATTTTTGGATACTCTCTAATTTTTGACCCATTGGTAAAAATATTAGTTTTTGAATTTTATATAAATAAAAAGAATATGAGAGAAAGAAGAAGTTAGTAAGAAAGAGGAAAAGAAGAAAAGAAGAAAAGGAGAGGAGAAGAGAAGAATAAGATAGAAAACCCCAAAAGCTTCAATCCCTCATTTTCGATCATCCGTCCGTCGAATCAACTCAATCTTTCTACCAATCTTCATCTCTCGAGGTGGGTTCTTAGTTATAAACTTTTATCTTTGATTTTGGTTGAGTTTTAGAGATTTTGGTGGTTAGGGAAAAAATGGAAATCTAGGAAAAATCGGAAGTTTAATGGTTAAAACTCGATTAAAACCTAACTAAAATGCTTATAAGATGTTTATTAACATGTTTGATTGTGTTTTCCTGCAATGGTTGATGTTTGGGAGAGATTGGGTGTGGGAGAGGTGTTTTCCCGCAAGGCTGGAACTTCCTGAATTGGTGTAGCTTGCTCAACGAGTAGACCTCGCTCAGCGAAAGTTCCAGGGCGATTTTCGCTCAGCGAGACCTGTAGGTTCCAACTTTGGTATTTTATTCGTAACTTATGATCTGGGTATCCCTTTTGAGCGTTCCACATATCGTTTTGAAGCTAATAGCATAACCTATCTATTAAGATCAAGAAACATTATTTTTGAGCCGACTTTTACCCGACTTTTTCAAATGACCAAAACTTGATAAAATGGAAAGTGTGAGTTAATGGAATTAGAGAAAGGTACGACTTGTGAGGTATCTAGTTTCCCCTTAAACTTGTTTGAATTATGATTTATTTTTTGTTTTTAGGATCCTCCGTAAGGTCTTGTATAAGTCTCTATGTGGTTACTATGTGTTTCACTAGAGCATCCGTAAGGACTTGAGGTATCCGTTGTGTGAATGGGCGTTGATTTGAAATGTGTAGACTGTAAGTCCTTCGTAAGGTCTTGAGTAAGCCTTGAGGTAGGTTGTCCTTAGTCCCATGTGAAGCATCCGTAAGGACTTGAGGCAGGTTCTATTCTAGTTTTGTGTCAATCTTGAGTAAGTCTTGAGGTGGGTTACCTTTAGTCCCACATGAAGCATCCGTAAAGATTGAAGAGCGTATTATGTCGATTCCTCCGTAAGGTCTTGATAAGTCTCAAAGTGGTTACTATTTGTTTCACTAGAGCATCCATAAGGACTTGAGGTAGTCATTCCCCTTTTTGGTATTTTTAAATCGTGTGCGGACCTTAATTTCCCCTATGATCTTGGTCCTTGTGTGAATTGGTTTGTGAAACATGCGAGTTTTGTTGAGAATAACCCTTAGAGCCGAGAGAATTCTAAGATAGGGAATCCACTGAGATGTTTTATCTCACCCCATGTTGATGTTTTTATTTTAGGTACTTCAGGTTCCGCTAAGGGTAAGGATAAGGCGACTTGATTATCCTTGCTAGTTGATGGCTTAGTCTTCCGCTATGGAATTTTTTAGAGATCTTCGGATATAGTTCTTAGATCTTCTTGTAGTTGAACATCTTGTACTATTTTATAGACTTGTTAGTACCTTATATTGTAGTGGCTATATTTATACAATGTGTTGCTAAGAACTTATTTGTATTTCAGTACCAAATTATTAATATTATATATGAAAAATATGCTTTATGTATGTCTTTTTTATATGGGTATTACAATTGGTATCAGAGCAGGTCGTATCCTCGACCTAGCCTTGAAATATTATGAGTATTTCCTTCCGTTCATACACGTTGACATGCGATAGGACTAAATGTTATGTTTATGGTATTGAGCCTGATCAACTTAATCCTGTTTTGATGACATTTAGGAAATATGGTTGGTAGACGTGGAACTCGTGCTCGGCCCAGTGTCACTCCTCCCGGTAGCGATCAATTCATGAAGGAAATGATGCATAAGATGAGTGGGGGCCTTCACCCTCATGTGGTTGCTCCTAGAGTTGTGGGTGGAACATTTAGAGACTTCTTCCGCATGAATCCCCAAGAGTTTCATGGTGGATTGGACCGGTTAAGGCTCATGAGTGGGTGACTGGAATAGAGAGGATATTCTAGATTGTGATTTGAGGTGAAGAAGACAAGGTGACGTTTGCGTCACATTTACTAAAGGGTCCTGCTGCTAGGTGGTGGGAAAGTGCTTCCAATTTGATGATGGTGCAAGGGACTCCGAGGGTATGGCGGCTATTTAAGGCAGTTTTATGGATAAGTATTTCCCAAGTTCCTTGAGGACACAAAAAGAGTTTGAATTTTAACAATTGAGGCAAGGGAGCATGACTGTGGCCAGTTATGCTGAGAAGTTTGAGAACATTGCGGCCTACTCTAGGCAGGCTATGTATGTTCCTAATGAAAGGTGGAAGATTGACCAATTTTTGTTTGGCCTAAGGGCCGAAATCTCGCATAGTGTCTCTCAAATGGAGTTCACTACTTACTCCGAGATGTTGAGACAATGCTATGTTGTAGAACATAGTTTGAAGAAAGTGCAAACAGAAGCCAGTGCCGGAAGAGCGGTTCAAGGAGATAGGGGGAGGGTTAGTCAATCTTTTAGGCCGAGGCCTCAACCCTTCAAGGGGAAACAGGTGTCGAGGCCTAGATCCAATGTTCCTCCTTCTTGCCCTCGATGTAGCAAGAATCATTTTGGAAGGTGTGAGCAGAGCAGTGTAATTTGTTATCATTGCCATAAGGAAGGACATATTTCTAAGGATTTCCCTCAGAAAAAGGATCTGACTCAAGGGAGAGTTTATGCTATGGACTCCAGGAAGACGAAAGGCGATAATTCCTTGATTGCGAGTAATTGTCTTGTTAACAACCATCCTTGTCTTGTTTTATTTGATTGTGGAGCTACGCATTCTTTTATATATACTATTTATGTGAAGTGACTTGGGTTGCGACTATTTCATTTGTCTCCTCCAATGGTGGTTACTACCGCTATGGATGAAACTGTCGAGACGTCGCTTAAGTGTGAGAATTGTACATTGTCCGTGGATGGTAGAATCTTTCATATTGACCTTATTTGTTTGCCCCTTAATAAAATTGATGTTATCATGGGAATGGATTGGTTGTCTGCTAATTCTGTGTTTATTGGGTGTGAAGAAAAGTTGATCTTCATTCCCTCCGTTGAAGGGCCTCCGAAAGATTTTTTGATAACGATCTTAGAAGGTACGATTGGAATGGTAAATATTTTGTTTGAACAAGAGAAATTTGTTTTGCTTGTCCTTACTAAAATGGAGAGTAATGATCAACAAGTTTTAAGCATTCCGATAGTTTGTGAATTTCCAGATGTTTTTCCTGAAGATGTCGCTTCCTTACCTCCGGTGAGGGAAGTTGAATTCTCAGTCGACCTGATACCGGGAACGGCTCCTATATTCGTTTCCCCTTATCGGATGGCTCCGCTCGAGTTGAAAGAGTTGAAGGATCAATTGGAGGATTTGATGGCAAAACATTTTGTAAGACCTAGTGTTTCACCGTGGGGAGCTCATGTGTTGTTGGTAAAGAAGAAGGATGGCGGTATGCGGATGTGCATCGATTATCGTAAGTTGAAAAAGGTCACAATCAAGAATTAATACCCCTTACCAAGGATAGACGATCTGCTAGACCAATTGAAAGGAGCTTGCGTGTTCTCGAAGATTGATCTGAGATCGGCTATCACCAGATTCGTGTGAAGAGTTCTCATGTTCTGAAGACTGTGTTCAGAACCCATTACGGTCATTACGAATTCTTAGTGATGCCTTTCGGTGTGACGAATGCTCCAGTTGTTTTTATGGACTACATGAATCAGATATTTCAGAATTATTTGGAAAAATTTGTGGTGATTTTTATCGATGACATTCTTATCTATTCTCGTACTCCGCAAGAGCACGGAGAACATCTAAGGATTGTCCTATCGATACTGCGGGAAAAACAACTTTTTGCTAAGTTAAGTAAGTGTGAGTTCTGGATGTCAGAAGTCAAGTTCCTTGGACATGTTATATCGCAGGGAGGTGTAGTTGTAGACCCGTCAAAGATAAAAGCTGTAATTAATTGGGAGAGACCGAAGAATGTTACCGAAGTGAGAAGCTTCCTAGGTTTGGCATGTTACTACAGAAGGTTTATTAATGGTTTTTCTTAGATGGCATTACCATTAACTAAACTCACTAGGAAGGACTTTGCTTATGAATGGGATTCCAGTTCTGAGAAAAGTTTTGTATGGTTGAAGGAGAAATTGACAACTGCTCTAGTCTTGATTATTCCTGATCCTAACAAATCTTATGAAGTGTTTTGCGATGCTTCAAAGATGGGTTTAGGAGGTGTTCTCATGCAAGAAGGTCAGGTGGTGGTGTATGCTTCCAGACAGTTGAGAGTTCATGAGAAGAATTATCCTACGCATGATTTGGAATTAGCGGCCGTGGTGTTTACCTTGAAAGTGTGGCGGCACTATTTGTATGGTGTGCGTTTTGAGATGTTTAGTGATCATAAGAGTTTGAAGTACCTCTTTGATCAGAAGGAACTGAATATGAGACAGAGAAGATGGATGGAGTATTTGAAGGATTATGATCTTGAGTTGAAGTATCACCCCGGAAAAGCAAACAAAGTGGCAGATGCCTTGAGTAGAAAAGTGATTCATAGTGCCGAATTGATGGTATTGGAGTATGCATTGTTAGAAAAGTTTCGAGATCTTAATCTTCAGTTTGTTTGGACTCCGAATGGTGTAATCATGGGAAACTTGAATATTAATTCTACCTTGAGGAATGATATTCAACAAGCGCAAGCTTTAGATGAGAAGTTGCAAGGACTATTACTCCAACCGGGTTTCGTGAGATCATTAGATGGGATCATCCTATTTAATCAAAGAATTTGCATTCTGAATGATGATGTGTTAAAGAGAAGGATTCTGGAAGAAGCACATAAAGGTTCTTTTACGATACATCCGGGTTCTTTGAAGATGTATCAAGACTTGAAGAGGGAGTATTGGTGGTCCGGAATGAAAAAGGACATTGCGGTATTTGTGTCAGAATGTGCGGTGTGTCAGCAAGTGAATATTGAGCACCAAAGACCCGGTGGATTATTACAACCTTTGGACATCCCAATTTGGAAATGGGATATTATCTCTATGGACTTTGCAGTGGGTCTACCGAGTACTCAGGGTGGCTATGACTCTGTTTGGGTGATTGTGGACCGACTAACGAAATCTACGCATTTCTTAGATATGAAGACTACATATAAGGCAAGTCAGCTTGCAAGGTTGTTTATTGCTGAAATTGTCCGAATTTTTGTACAACAATAGTTACCATGAAAGCATCGGTATGGCTCCGTATAAGGCTTTGTACGGAAGAAAGTGTAGAACACCGCTGTGTTGGTCGGAAGTGGGTGAAGATAGGATCTTAGGACCGGAAATTATTCAAGAGACTACGGAAAAGATTCGTATGATTCGAGAAAAGATTAAGCAAGCCCAAGATCGTCAGAAGAGTTATGCTGACAATCGAAGGAGACCTCTGGAATTCGGTGAAGGCGATCATGTGTACTTGATAGTCACTCCAAGATTAAGATTGAAAGGATCGTTTAAGTCGCGTAAGTTAAGTCCGAGATACGTAGGACCGTATCAGATTCTAGAAAGGATTGGTGAAGTTTCTTATCATTTAGCCTTGACGCCATCTCTATCTGAAATGCATGATATCTTTCATGTATCCCAACTTCGTAGGTTCGTTCCCGATCCTCTTCAGCCTACTCTACCGGATTCTATAGAGATAGAGGCGGATTTTACTTTTGAACCCAAACTGAGCTGTATTTTTGAGAGAGAAACCAAAGTGTTGAGAAATAAAGAGATACCATTTGTTAAAGTGCAATGGGACGAGATGCATCTGGGCGATGCTACGTGGGAGTTGGAATCAGAAATATGGGAATCATACCCTCACCTGTTCAGGTAATCCTTTAAATTCATGGACGAATTTTATTTAAGGGGGGGGGGGGATGTAATACCCCGTATTTTATTTAAAGCTTCAAACAATATTAATTGGTAATAATATTATTCCGGAATACTCTATGAAATTTTAACAGAATAAATAAAGTAATTCACTGGATTTTATTTTATTAATTAATATTAGCAGACTCAGAGGTTTTATAAAATATCGGATTAAGAGACATTTTTGGATACTCTCTAATTTTTGACCCATTGGTAAAAATATAAGTTTTTGTATTTTTATATAAATAAAAGAATATGAGAGAAAGAAGAAGTTAGTAAGAAAGAGGAAAAGAAGAAAATAAGAAAAGGAGAGGAGAAGAAAAGAAGAAGAGAGAAAACCCCAAAAGCTTCAATCCCTCATTTTCGATCATCCGTCCGTCGAATCAACTCAATCTTTCCGCCAATCTTCATCTCTCGAGGTGGGTTCTTAGTTAGAAACTTTTATCTTTGATTTTGGTTGAGTTTTAGAGATTTTGGTGGTTAAGGCAAAATTAGAAATCTAGGAAAACTCTGAAGTTTAACGGTTAAAACTCGATTAAAACCTAACTAAAATGCTTATAAGATGTTTATGAACATGTTTGATTGTGTTTTCCTGCAATGGTTGATGTTTGGGAGAGATTGGGTGTGGGAGAGGCGTTTTCCCGTAAGGCTGGAACTTCCTGAACTGGTGTAGCTCGCTCAGCGAGCAGACCTCGCTCAGCGAAAGTTCCAGGGCGATTTTCTCTCTACGAGACCTGTAGGTTCCAACTTTGGTATTTTATTCGTAACTTATGATCCGGGTATCCGTTTTGAGCGTTCCACATATCGTTTTAAGCTAATGGCATAACCTATCTATTAAGATCAAGAAACATTATTTTTGAGCCGACTTTTACCCGACTTTTTCAAATGACCAAAACTTGATAAAATGGAATGTGTAAGTTAATGGAATTAGAGAAAGGTACGACTTGTGAGGTATCTAGGTTCCCCTTAAACTCGTTTGAATTATGATTTATGTTTTGTTTTTAGGATCCTCCGTAAGGTCTTGTATAAGTCTCTATGTGGTTACTATGTGTTTCACTAGAGCATCCGTAAGGACTTGAGGTATCTGTTGTGTGCATGGGCGTTGATTTGAAATGTGTAGACTGTAAGTCCTCCGTAAGGTCTTGAGTAAGCCTTTAGGTGGGTTGTCCTTAGTCCCATGTGAAGCATCCGTAAGGACTTGAGGCAAGTGCTATGCTAGTTTTGTGTCAATCTTGAGTAAGTCTTGAGGTGGGATACCTTTAGTCCCACAAGAAGCATCCATAAAGATTGAAGAGCGTATTATGTCCATTCCTCTGTAAACACCCCAAAATTTTCCCTCACTAAGTTCACACCATGGCTTGTGATATTTCATATTTTCATTAGTTTAAAAATACCATCTCATATTGCATTTTTGTTTCATCTGCATAGTTCAAGTTCATCTGCATATAGGGTTTGTGATCTGAGCAATCCAAGGATCCATCTGAGCCACTCCAAAGGTCTTCAATCATTCCAAGAGGGTCCATGTATGTTCAATCATCATATTATACCCCTCAAATATCAAGGAAGTCAAAAAATCACAAGAACTTGGAAAGCATGGAAGCAGAGCTAGGGTTTCACTGCACAGATGACCGGAAATTAGGGTTTTGGTTTCAGAGACCATAACTCCAAATTTTTTTGTTATTATTGTTTCTAATGATCTCAATATGTTATTAGGATCATGTGTACCAAGTTTGATGAAGAAATTCATTGTGGAAGTCATCTGTCCACTAGGTAACTTCTTGAGCAAGTCAGAGCAAAATCAGGACATCTGAGGCCCCTACCAATGGAACCAAAGTGGATTTTTCATCAAATTGAAGTCATATGATATTTATTTGATCATTGAAGTGCTTGTTAGTTCACAAAATTGAAGAAAATTGAGTTAAACCAAAAGTTGCCAAAAATGGAAATGACTTGTAATGTAAACTTTCCATTTTGGGAAAGTATTTCAACCTCCTCTTTCTCAACCAAAATTGCTTCAAATGAAAAATTGTTGGTCATGAAAGTTATAGATTGGATCACTCCCTTTTCAAAAAGTACAAGAACAAGTCCTAATTCATTATGGAACTCAAGTTATGGCCTTTTAAAGTTGGCAAAAATCCTATAATTTTCAAGAATGCACCAAAGAGGGATTTTTGAAAAACCACTTGCCAAGCCATTTTGTGACTTCCAATACACTTCTAAGCATCATACCAACATAGTGCATTTCCTAAAAGTCAGAATTGGCCCAAGAATCTCAAGTTTTCATACCTTGCCCGTCAAGAAATCACAAAAGGGCCAAACTTCATGAAAATTGCAAAATGATACATAACCTTGCTTCCACTTGCTGAATCACCACAAAACCAATTCCATGGCTCTCCTTGATCTCTTCTGAACTAGGACAAGCCAAAAAGCCAGCTGCAAGAGAGCCCATACCTCAAGTACAAGTTTTGTTGACTTTGTGCAAAAACACCCATACCAATCACACTATGCCACACCAACTGATCAGTGATATTTAGTTGTAGTTTTCAAGCCGGTTTTCATTGTCCTTTGAGTTTAATTTCGTTCGTTTGAAGTATTCCGTTCATGTTTTGTCGTAGTTTTCTTAATGTAGCATGCAAGTTTAGTTTTAATCGTTTTATCTGTATTTATCTTTGGTATGGGTTATGTGTTTGTTTTTTTATGTGTTTTCAGGTTAATATCTAATTGGTTGTTCGAAGCATTCGAAAAGATGATCCGAGCATGATAAAATGACAGAAAAATAGGGTATCAGAAGCACAACACGGGTGCCAGTGTTGTACAACACGGCCCGTGTTGTGAGGACCAGCTGAAGAGGATGCTTGTGAAAGAAAGAGGAAAAACCAGGGCTGTTACACGGGTGCCCGTGTTGTATGACACGGCCCGTGTCATAGCATCTGAAGAAAAGACTGAGTTATGAAGATCCAGAGGCACAACACGGGTGCCCGTGTTGCACAACACGACCCGTGTTGTGAAGGCCAGAAGGGAATCTGTTATTTCACTGCTGCAAGGGCATTCTGGACTTTTCGCGGTGTTTTGGAAGACTAATTTATATTAGATGTTTATGTCTGTAAAACGGAATTTTGGATTTTGGGGGGATTTGAACGATAACGGGAGAAGAAGGATTGATCAAGAGCGGAAGCGATTGACGATCCAACGAATCCCACGTTAATTGTAATGTCTCTATTTTCTTGCTTTGTTTTTATTTCTGTTATGAACATGAGTGGCTAAACCCCCCAATGCCAGGGGGGTGTCCCTGATTTGCTTTATATAATGACAATTGGAATTCTTAATTTTGAGATTATGCTATTAAATCCGTTTCTTTATTATATGCAGCGTTCTTAATGCTTTGTCTTTGTTGGAAAATTGGATAATTGATCGTGGCTAGGATTTGGTCTGACCAGCCATCCTAACCATGTTTCATAAATTTTATCACGATAAATATTACTGAGGAATTGGAATATTTTGTGAAAACCTTTTTATGTCAGAATTATTGCTTGATATTCTTCTTTGACCGTTGAGGAATCAAGGTCGAGGAAGAATACCAATGGTTTTTCTTTAAAGGAATTTTGGAAAAACATTATCGACTTAGGAAAGACACTTTTTAAAGCATATCTCTGTAAGATTAAGAAACTATTGAGTCATTGCACTGCGGATCATACATCGTCCCTGGCATTATTTTCATATTAGTAAAAACTCTTTGTTTTAGTTTTCGTTTTAATAACTTTATTTTATTTAATCTAAAATCAAACCTTTAAACCATAACTTTTGTCCAATTGAAATTAATCCATCAGAACTTATTTTATTAAGAAGTCCTTGAGATCGAGATTTGGGGTTAATCCCTTCTATTACTACATCGGTAAAAATAGTACACTTGCTATTTTCCGATCAAGTTTTTGGCGCCGTTGCCGGGGACTGCCAAAGAACTAAGTTGTTTTGTATTATATCAATTGGAATTTTGTTGCTCTGCGACTAAAATTTTACTATTCTCTCTGTATATCATTTTAGTGTTATTGAAATTTTGTTTTCTAACTCATGTCTAACTGTTTATGCGAGGTCAGGCCTCATCTAAATTTTCTTTTGACACAGAACCAGAAAGAGCTTTGCACGAGAGACGCCGCAAGGCAAGAATTGATAGTCTGGCTAAGACTGGTTCAAGTGTCCCGAATCAGGAAACTGAGGACTATATATCCGTTCACTCTGAACACAGTGACTCTGACTCAGACAGAGAAACTGACCCAGGATTCGACAACATGGCAGGGAATCAACCTGTTGCAGAGAGACTCTTAGGAGATTACGGAGGGGCAAATGCTCAACCTAACAGGATGACGATTGTTAATCAACCGGTGAATGTAGCACACTTCCAGTTGCATCCATCTACTATCCGCCAGTTAGAGAGCAAGCCTTTCTCCGGAAGAATCAATGAGGATGCAAATAAGCATCTTCAGAGATTTCTTACTACCACCACTTCTTTGAAGATCGAAGGTCATTCAGAGGAGGCAAAACGACTTGTGATGTTTCCATTCACACTTATCGACGATGCAGAAGAGTGGTTCTACTCTCTTCCTGCAGCGAGTATCACAACATGGCAAGAGATGGAAACATCATTCCTTAATGAATACTTTCCTGCTTCAGTGTTCATCCGGAAGAGATATGATATAGTCAACTTTAAACAAAAAGAGGGTGAATCACTTGGAGATGCTTATAAAAGATTCAAAAGGTGTTTGACTGCGTGTCCTACTCATAATATGGACGCGACCGAGCAGATGCAAAACTTTGTGAATGGGTTGCGACTCAAGACAAAGCAGCTTATTGATACTGCTGCAAGTGGCTCAACAAACTTTTTAATAGCCACAGGTATTAAAAGAATCATAGAAGCCATTGCTGCCAATGAACACCTTGAATTATACGATCGCACAGTGAGTCAACCAGATGGAAAAATTGATCTAAAGCTGACAGAGCAGGTTGTAAAAATGCACTACAACAAACAAGACCTTAGACAGCGCTTTTTTTAGCCTTAGACAGCGCTTTAAAGCGTTGTCTAAACATCCGCTGCTAAAGGTTTAGACAGCGTTTTTTAAAATGTGAAAAGCGCTGTCTAATCCCCCACCCTTAGACAGCGCTTTGGCCAAAAGCGCTTTAAAAGACCCTCTTAATTTAAATTTTTTAGGTACACCTTAGACAGCGCTTTTCAAAAGCGCTGTCTAAGCCCCCTACCTTAGACAGCGCTTTGGCCAAAAGCGCTGTCTAAGCCCCTCCTATTTTAATTTTTTAGGTATACCTTAGACAGCGCTTTTCAAAAGCGCTGTCTAAGCCCCCCACCTTAGACAGCGCTTTGGCCAAAAGCGCTGTCTAAGCCCCTCCTATTTTAATTTTTTTAGGTATACCTTAGACAGCGCTTTTCACAAAGCGCTGTCTAAGCCCCCCCCTTAGACAGCGCTTTTGCCTAAAGCGCTTTCTAATCCCCCCCTTAGACAGCGCTTTTGCCAAAAGCGCTGTCTAAGGTATACGGAATTTTTTGTAGGATTTGTTTGTAACCACATTTTTTCCAGGTTTATAAACCAGAATTGGTACCTGTTTTCAACCAGATTTTTTCAGACAATTATCACATTTTATATATGCCATTTTGGCCTTTTTTTACCAAAATTTGGCTAACCAATTCAAACCAATTCAAACCAATTCAAACCAAATTTGCCATAAATGTATCAAAATATATACAAATTTATGTTTACATTTATAAGTCATTACATATACTACTACAAATGTACACATTAATTACACACTTTGAGCTCTATCATGTATTGACACCACTCCTCTTTGATTTCGTCCACTTGATCCTTTGTATAAGATGCACACTTGAATTCATCAAAGTACTACATAATAATATAACATATTTTGAATTAATTCCAACTATTTAATTATATGAGATATGTGTAAATATAAAAATAACTCATAAGTTAGAAATACATACATCGGTGGGAATCTCTAATCGGCCCAACATGAGAGTATCTCGCATAAACCTCAACATGAAATACCCGCAATCTATTTGATTACGTTGAAGAGGACACTACATATGAAAAAAAATATGAATTATAAATCCTAAGTTTTATCAAGTGTAGTCATCACTAATATAATAAAAAACGCGGTAATTAAAAATATACCGCCACTTTAATCCATGAAATGGAGTTGGCGCCCCTCCTTGAGGTCTGGATAACTCGTTGGGCACGAAAAGCTTGTAGGACGCTAATAAAATAAAAATGAAGCAATTAGAACAATTCACATAAACTAAGAAAAATTTTGAACATTCTCACTTACGTGTCAATTAGGTCCTTCATAACCGGGTATGTTGTCCAATCATTTCCTAACGAGTCAAGATAATACACAATTTCTCGGATAGGATTGATTGCGAGCAACAACCAATGTCCACTGTAATGATTAGGCAAATGTTAGATGGTAACTTGGAAAATAATTATAATAGATGAATTTAGAATGAAATGCTAACCCGGTATTAAACGGTACAAAAAACAACTTCTCCGCATTTTTATTCTCCACGAGGATCCGAAGAACGTACTCCGTCACGGTATCCGGTCTACTTATCATTAAACCTAAGTTGACGGTCGCGGGTGCTAAGAATCCGAATGACACGTCCAAACCATTGGGGCGCATCAATTTGTCATACAAAAACCTAATATAAAAACATCATTAACATAAAGTAAACATCATTAAAATAAGTTGTTTAATTAATAAAACAAAGTAGTCCGAATTTACCTAACATATGTATTGACAACGTTGACGCCGATTTCTTCACGACCAAAAACTTGCATGAAGTCCTCATTACCAATCATTTGTTCGTAATCAAAGCCGAACACCTCCGGTCGGTATATCGGTCATCTCTAGAAATGTCCTGAGGCACGACCTATACTTGGTGGTAGGTTTTTTCCTAGCTACGGACTTCTTAGCACCAGAACTTTGTACCTGTGCGGAGGCGTTGCTAACCTCCTTTTTTTGTTGTGCGGAGGCATTGCTAGCCTCATTTTCTTGAACCTACATGTCATATAAATAGTTAGATCAAATTAAGAATGTAACAACTTCCATGAATATATGTCATATAATTGTATATTACCTCTTTTCTTGAAACCGTGGACTTGGTATGCCGTGGAATCGCAGTTTCTTTTGATTTGGATTGTGTGGGAGTCTATTTAACATAGGAAAATATGTAAGTAAAATTTTGAACATAAATTTTAAACTTTGAATATACCAAGGAAAGTTAACATAAGTTTTAATCATACCTCATATCCTACGCATATGAGGTTTGTCGGCCATGCAACAAACGAACCTACTGCTTCGTGCACCGTTGTTGCATCCGAATCATCGCTAGGATATGGTAATGCTGCATTCGGCTCAACTGCAATATCAACTGATACCTTCAAACATCCAGCAGGGAGCTCTCTAGTGTGGAGTAATACTCCGCTAACGTTATGCACAAGGCTTTCACAATCTTATGTGCAAAAGGCTTGCCAAACTCAGTACGCACATCTTTCACCTTTTCAAAAACTTGTTCACCTGACAATGCGGGTGGAGCTCTACGATGTTCGGTGTCTCCATTGAATGCTTTTCTCCACCCACGGTAATGATGTTTAGAATGTAAGAATCTACGATGACCGAGAAACACATTCTTCTGGCAAAGTTCCAATCGGATCGTATCGGTTCCGTCTTCACAAACAGGACACGTACGTTGACCTTTAATGCTATACCCAGATAGATTCCCGTATGCTGGAAAATCATTAATTGTGCCAAACAACATCGCCCTCAAATTGAAACTTTCTTTCCTATATCCATCATAAACCTCCACACCGTTCTCCCACAAAATCTTTAAATCTTCGATCAGAGGTGTCAAGTATACGTCTATGTCATTACCTGGTTGTTTAGGCCCAGAGATTAACATAGATAACATCATGTACTTACGCTTCATACATAGCCACGGAGGTAGGTTATAAATCATAAGAATCACAGGCCATGTGGTATGTGAAATACTTTGAAGACCATGTGGGTTCATTCCATCAGTAGATAATGCCAATCGAAGGTTTCTTGCTTCTGATCCAAACTCAGGATAATCATTATCAATCTTCGACCACTGTGGTGAATCAGCCGGATGCCGATACTTTCCATCGGTAATTCTTTCATCTGCATGCCAAGTAAGATGTCTTGCATCGGTTTCACTACGAAACATGCGCCTAAATCTCGGAATTATCGGAAAATACCATAAGACTTTTGCGGGAGATAATCTTTTCTTATATCGAGACAAACCGCATTTGGGGCACTCAGTTAACGTTGCATATTCATTACGAAACAAAATGCAATCGTTAGGACAAGCATGTATCTTATCATAGCTCATGCCAATAGAGCACAACATTTTTTTTGCCTCATAGGTTCGATTAGGAAGAACATTATCATCCGGTAGCATTTCTCTCATAAGGGCCAACAACTCTGTGAAACTTTTATCCGACCATCCATTGCCCGCCTTTAAGTTGTACAACTTTAATACCGCAGAAAGTCTTGAGAATTTAGTGCAACCTTTGTACAACGGTTTCTCTGCATCGCTTACCATCCTCTCAAACATTTCAGGACAATCATGAAGATCTTCTTCCAGTGCTTCTACAATCTCTTCAACTCGATCACAATCATATGTTTCCGTGTCTTTGTCGTATGAAGCATAGGTCGTATTTCTTTTTCCACTCGATTCAACATTCCCGTTAATTTTCTCACCATGAAATATCCAACACTGATAACTTTGATCAATTCCATGCCTCAGCAAATGCGATTTCAATCCATGTGCGTCAACCTTACCAATATAACAACAACGCAAGCAAGGACAATGCATTCGTCTGGGGTTTTCAGCGTGTTGAACAACATACTTAACGAATTCCGCAACCCCACTCTCGTACTCTTTGGTCATTCGATCGGCACAGATCCATGTTTTATCCATGGTTTTCCTACTTATTAAAGTAAACAATCAATCCAGACGAAAATACATAACTAAGGTAGTATCATTGAATATCCTAACAATTTTAAAGTTCAATTCATTTTAAACTTCAAAAACCTATACATAACCAATGTTAATATAAACTTCAATAACGTATCCGATACGCCAATATACCAACTTTAATTACCTCATCACTTTCATTTTTTATATTACAAGAATCAAACTTTTTCTATTACAATATACCTATAATTATACCTATAGAATGAAAGTGAGATGAACAACACTTTCACAGTTAAAAAGAAAAACAACTACCTATTCAATCTTCAAGTATAATCACTAAGGAAACATGAAGTTTGAACAATATTGAACATCTAAATCCAAAATGATATTTAGAGTTTAAAGTCAAGTAGACACATACACTGTAACAAAACAATGTATGAAATTTAATACTACCTACCTACCTTTTTATGTGGGAAAACCATGTTTCATGTCCAAAATCTTATGTGTTCAATCTAAAAGTCTATAAATGGACCCCATTACTTGCCTAAACTTTATATTCAAATATTTGGACAAAATACTTGATGTACATGTAGAATAATTCCACAAAAATAGTACTCATAATTAATGTGACATTGTAAGGTATTCATATTTGCATATATATTAGATGATAAAGAAATATGCTTGCACTTACATAAAGACAAGAACAAGAATTTTTATTACTCATTCAGTTAGGATTAGCAATTGAGCATCAACAGTGTATTTTACAAACAAAAAGCAAGCATCAACAGTGTATTTTACAAATACTGATATTTTCCTAAATAACAGAGCATGAAAAAATGAAAAAATGCAGAACATACCGAAATGAAGGATTCTTCAAACACTTTCAGAAATGAAATCTTCTCAAAAAACCCTTGCAATGCCTGAAACCATATGCAAATAGAAATGACGAACAAATACTGAAATGGCTTGAAGAACAAAACGCAGTAGAGAAATGAAGAACAAAACGCAGAATGAGATGAACATACCGCAGTAGAACTGAAGAACTGAGACCGATTCTTCAAACACAAACACTTTCTGGTATTGAAACCGAATGCTTTCAATGTATTCTCGTTCGCAGTTAGGGTTCGCTGGAGAGGTTTAATCGCTGGAGAGGGAAAACAGAGAGAACAGGAACGAAAATAGAAGTCTGAGTTTTAATTTTAATAAGACCTTAGACAACGCTTTTGTGGAAAGCGCTTTCTAAGATATGCCTTAGACAGCGCTTTCCAAAAGCGCTTTCTAAACCCCCCCTTAGACAGCGCTTTTGGTTTTAAATATTTTTTTAATTGAAAGACATTAAACAGCGCTTTCTCAAAAGCGCTGACTAAGGTCTATATTTAACAGCGCTTTCTAAAAGCGCTGTCTAAGGGGGGGTCTTAGACAGCGCTTTTAGAAAGCGCTGTCTAAGACCCCCCCTTAGACAGCGCTTTCGTTATATTTTTTTAACATTTTCCGTGTTTTATTTTTATTTTAACCTTAGACAGCGCTTTCTTTTAAAAGCGCTGTCTAAGATGCGCTGTTAAAAAACCTTTTTGGCGTAGTGATGGAAGATCAAATTGCCGCAGAAGTTGAAAGAAGATTAAAGAAGATGAATCTTGGAACTCAAACAGTTGCTCAGGTTGAACCTGTTCAAGCTGTGATTTGCGAGATATGTTGTGGTCCACACTTTGCCATGCACTGTTTGGCAACTCAAGAACAGGTTGAACAGATTAATATGTTGAGGCAAAACAACCCGTATGCCAACACGTATAATCCGGGGTGGAAAAATCACCCAAATTTCTCTTGGAAAGATCAACAAGGGAACATCCAAAAACCGGTTCAAGGCCAACAACAATACCATCCCCAGCAACAACCATATCAGCCCCTAGTTCCAAGAAAAGCTGATTGGGAAATTGCCATTGAAAAGATGGCAGCTCACAATTGTCAATTTCAAGAAGAAACAAGGAGTAACTTCAAGAATACTGGAGCCTCTATCAAGAACCTTGAAGTGCAAATGAGCTAAATTGCCCAACACCTCGCCATTCCACAAACTCCAGGGACTCTTCCTAGTGCTACTGTAACAAATCCAAGGGATAATCACAAAGTAAATGCAGTCACAACACGAAGAGGTAAAGTTAGTGAGGAGGTTCAAGAAAATTCTGAAGGTGAAAATCAAATGATTGAGGTGGAACTGGAAATCAAAGAAAATGAAGTGGTTGATAAAGAAAAGGAAGTTACCTCAGCACCAGACATCAAAGAAAAAGCGGTTGAACCAAAACCGGTGGTCAAACTTCCATATCCTACAAGAAACAAGAAGAAAGGGCAGCAAGAAAAGAATTTTGAGAAATTCCTTGAGTTGTTCAAAAAGCTGGAGCTGAATATTCCATTGCTTGAAGCACTTGAGCAAATTCCCACTTATGCCAAGTTCATGAAAGATATTATTGCTAAAAAGAGGACTATGGGAGCTGAACCTATTATTCTAACCGAAACTTGTAGTGCTATTTTGCAGGGACTAAAGATTCTGGTAAAGAAAAAAGATAGAGGAGCTGTCACCATTCCATGCACCATTGGTGACCGATCGTTCAAGAGAGCTCTCATTGACTTGGGAGCGAGCATCAGTTTAATGCCTTTATCCATCTACAAAAAGTTGGGTATTGGTGTTGTTCAAGACACTCGGATGACTCTCCAAATCGCGGACCATTCGGTGAAGCGGCCATATGGAGTTGTCCATGATGTCCTGGTTAGAGTGGACAAATTTGTGTTTCCGGTTGACTTTGTGATCCTTGAAATGCCTGAAGATGAAGAAATCCCCTTGATTTTGGGAAGACCTTTCTTAGAAACCGGGAGAGTCATGATAGATATGGAAGGTGGAACACTAACGTTGAAGGTGTATGATGAAGAGTTGAAAATTGATGTTAGGAACACTTTGAAGTATAAAGATGATGTGGGCACTAGTAGTAACATACAAGTGTTAGAACAAATGGAAGCTAGTGAGCATTTAGAAAGTGTGTCCCAATTGCCTCTAGAGAGGGTGCTGAGTATGTCCATTTTTGAAGATGATAAGGAAGTTGGAGATAGGGATATGGAAGTGGTAGCTATGCTTGAAACTCAACCTATCCTTAAAAGAGTTAGAATGCACCGGTGGGAAGAGTTGAGACAACCTATAACGGTTGATGAAGGCAAAGACAAGCCAAAAATATCAGAATTGAAGCAACTACCCGAGAATCTCAAATATGTCTTTCTTGACACGGAAGAAAAATGCCCCGCTATTATTAGCGCTAATTTGAAAAGTATGCAAGAATACAAGTTAATTGAAGTTCTTAAGAAATTCAAGGGAGCAATTGGGTGGAAGATTGAAGACCTTAAAGGTATAAGTCCTACGGTGTGTATGCATAAAATACTTATGGAAGAAGATCACAAACCGGTCGTGCAACCCCAAAGGAGATTGAATCCAGTGATGAAGGAGGTAGTGCGAAAAGAAGTTGTTAAGCTATTGGATGCAGGATTAATCTATCCTATATCCGATAGTGCTTGGGTGAGTCCAGTACATGTGGTGCCCAAAAAGGGGGGAACAACTGTTATAACAAATGAAAAGAATGAGTTGATTCCTACTAGAACTGTTACTGGATGGAGAGTTTGCATTGATTATAGAAGATTGAATTTGGCTACGAGAAAGGACCATTTTCCGTTGCCATTCATTGACCAAATGTTGGAAAGACTAGCGGGACATGATTACTATTGTTTTCTTGATGGTTACTCCGGATACAATCAAATTGCTGTTGCACCAGAAGACCAAGAGAAAATGGCGTTTACATGTCCCTAGGGCATTTTTGCATATAGAAGGATGCCATTTGGGCTATGTAATGCCCCCGCTACATTCCAAAGATGCATGACATCCATTTTCGCGGATATGCTAGAAAAGCACATGGAAGTGTTCATGGACGATTTCTCCATGTTCGGATCCTCATTTGATCACTGTTTGTCTAACCTTTCACTTGTTTTGCAGCGATGTCAAGAAAGAAATTTAATATTGAACTGGGAAAAATGTCATTTCATGGTGCGAGAAGGCATTGTTCTTGGTCACAAGATCTTACAAAAAGGGATTGAAGTTGATCAAGCCAAAGTGGAAGTGATCTCGAAGTTGCCACCGCCGATTAATGAGAAAGGTATAAGAAGCTTCTTGGACATGCGGGTTTTTACCGCAGGTTCATAAGAGACTTCTCGAAGATAGACAAACCTTTAACTACCCTGTTGGTGAAAGATAAGGTTTTTGCTTTCAATAAGGAGTGCATAGATGCTTTTAAAACACTTAAAAAGGAATTAGTGTCTGCACCTATTGTTATCGCTCCTGATTGGTCCCTACCCTTTGAAATTATGTGCGATGCTAGTGACATTGCGGTAGGAGCTGTTCTTGGACAGCAAAGAGGGAAATTGCTTCATGTGATTTATTATGCTAGTCACGTTTTGAACCCCGCACAGATAAATTATGCAACTACCGAGAAAGAGTTGCTAGCGGTTGTGTATGCCTTCGATAAATTCAGGCAATATCTGTTGGGTTCAAAAGTAATTTTTTACACTGACCATGCTGCTTTGAAATATCTTTTTGCTAAGCAGGATTCAAAGCCCAGGCTTTTGAGGTGGATTTTGCTTCTCCAGGAATTTGATGTCGAGATCCGCGACAAGAAAGGTTGTGAAAACACTGTTGCAGATCATCTTTCTCGGATGTCACCAATTGAGGAGACTGAAGAGCAGCGCCCAATAAAGGATGAGTTTGCTGACGAACACATCCTAGCTGTTATTGGGGTGCCTTGGTTTGCAGATTATGCAAACTACCTCGTTGGCGGTATTATACCCGACGATTTTGATTCTAACAAAAGAAAAAAGTTTGTTCATGACTGCAGGTTTTACTTGTGGGATGATTCGTTTCTCTACAAAAGAGGGGTGGATGGCCTTGTAAGAAGATGTGTACCAGATGAAGAACAAAAAGATGTGCTGAAAGCATGTCACGACTCTGAGTATGGTGGACATTTCAGTGGTGATCGGACAACAGCTAAAGTCCTTCAATCCGGACTTTACTGGCCATCTTTATTTAAGGATGCTCAAGAATTAGTGAGAGAGTGTGACAAATGTCAGAGGACTGGGAATATATCAAAAATAAACCAGATGCCCCAAAACTCTATGCTAGAGGTTGAGTTATTTGATGTATGGGGGATAGACTTCATGGGGCCGTTTCCACCATCGTTCGGAAAAAACTATATTTTGGTGGCAGTGGATTACGTGTCCAAATGGGTAGAGACTGTTGCATTGCCCACCAATGATGCTAAGGTTGTGGTGAGATTCCTGAAAGAGAACATTTTTGCAAGGTTTGGTGTCCCGAGAGCATTAATAAGCGACGAAGGAACACATTTCCTGAATCACCTCATGGAGAAGCTTCTGCAAAAGTACAATGTTAAACATCGGATCGCTACTCCATACCACTCCCAAACAAGCGGCCAAGTTGAGGTGTCAAATAGACAACTGAAACAAATCCTGGAAAAAGCAGTGAATTCGTCTAGAAAGGATTGGTCGATTAAGTTGGATGACGCTTTATGGGCGTACCGAACGGCTTTCAAAACGCCTATCGATATGTCACCATATCAACTGGTTTACGGAAAGGCATGTCACCTACCATTGGAACTTGAACACAAAGCTTTTTGGGCATCTAAGTATCTTAATATGGATTTGTCAAAAGCTGGAAGTTCGAGGATTCTTCAACTTCATGAGTTAGAAGAATTCAGGAATCAGGCGTATGAGAATGCTAAAGTTTACAAAGAGCAAACAAAAAAATGGCATGACAAGAGGATTCAAAGAAAATATTTTTGGGAAGGACAAATGGTCCTTCTGTACAATTCAAGGTTGAAGCTATTCCCGGGGAAACTAAGGTCTAAATGGTCGGGACCTTTTGTAGTTCACAAGGTATTTCCTCACGGAGTTGTCGAAATTAAAAATCAGACCAATGGAGATATTTTCAAGGTGAACGGGCAGAGATTAAAGCCTTACTTCAAAGGCCAAACTACTGGTGATGTGAATGTCACTCGTCTTACTCAGTAGGATGACGGACCGTCGAGCCATGCGACGTTAAACGCAGCGCTAAGTGGGAGGCAACCCACGATTTTATCATTCTTACTTTTGTGTGTTTCAATTTTTGTAGGTTGTATGTTTATGTGTATCACTGGTTCTGTTAAGGAAAGAAAAGAGGTTGGATGTTCGGGCAAAGAAAAATCAGAAAAATCAAGAAAAGTGAAAAATCAGGGGTGCAACACGGGTGCCCGTGTTGTGCAACACGGACCGTGTTGCAAGGGCTAAAGAAGTTTGGTTTTTTTGATGAGAATTTGAAAATCCAGGGGTGCAACACGGGTGCCCGTGTTGTGCAACACGGCCCGTGTTGCAATGTCTGAAGAAGATGGTTTTCTGATACGAATTTAAAGAGATCCAGGGGTGCAACACGGGTGCCCGTGTTATGCAACACGGCCCGTGTTGCAAGGTCTGGACATGCCATTGTTTGATGCAAGTTGATCCCATTTACAGGGGCCTGACACGGGTGCCCGTGTTGCACAACACGGCCCGTGTCAGGCATGCGGGCTCCCAAATTTTGAATTTTTTTTAACCTCCCACTTTTAATACAATGGGGCCCACATGGTTATTATCATAATTTTTCATTAGTGGCTCATTTACCACTCATTTACCACTCATTTATCATAATCTTTCATCTTCTTCAACCTCCATTCTCTTACAAAAAAGCCTAACCCCATTTTTCTTCTTCATAAAACCTTCCTCTTCTCCATTACCCACTCACTAAAACATACCACCCCTTTCACAAAAAGTGTTCCCCTTGCCTCCATCGTCACTTCTACGGTGACGGATTTCACTAATCCTTCTATCAAATCGTGTGTTTATTTTGTGCAGGTGCTAACAATGCCTCCTCGCAAGGATACCGAAAAGAGTGTCGCCGAATCTTCTCGCCCACGTAAGCGAGCACACCGAATGCCTAATGCTCATGGCATTTTGTTTGAGGACCCGGAGCATCAAGCCAAATATTCAAAGTTGGTAAGGCGTAAATTGATACCGGCCCGATATATGTGTAATGAAACTCTTGAGAATCTAGGGCTTAAATTTGAAGTACATAGAATGTTTCACAGTATTGGCATGCTAAATTTTATGCTTTATGAAGCGCCGACTTTCGAGCGCATAACTTTGGAATTTTTGAGTTCTTTGCATTTTCAGCTTAAGCATACGTGAACAGGGGCAGACACAGAGTACTATGGTACTTTAAAATTTCGCCTCTTTGACACGGATCATGTGATGTCGGTTGCTGATTTTGGAAAGATGTTAGATCTTCCAATTTACGGGCCTGGGGCACCGCCGAATACATTTGTGGCAGGAGAATTCTGGAAAGATATCACCGGCAGTACCGATTATGTCGCATTGGCGGCAAAAGCTTCGGGGATTCATAACCCGTGCTTTAGGTATGCTCAGAAGGGGTTGGCTTATACCCTTTTCTGCCGAGGCAATAGCACAGGAGTGGCTACGCAGAGAGAGTTGTACTTCCTAAATGGTATGGTTAATGATGAGCTGATAAACGTTGCGGCCTTTGCAGCAGACCACCTAAAGCGGGTAGCCAATGCTGCCTCTGGTGAGATATCTGTAGGAGGGATGATTACGCAAATTGCTGAAAAACTTGGGTATGGTGAGAGGTTGCTTGAAGTACCTGCAGTGGCAGGTAAGAACAAAATTGATCTTGAAACCTTAATCAACCAAGGTATGATAAAGAGTTGTCATAATTATTATTCTGTGATGACCCGTAACCGGCATTTGATTTCTTTGCCTGCACCTAATTTGATTACTATAGAAAATAGAGCTAACTGGTTGTATGAGGACCCTATGCAGGGCGGAAACGATCAGTTTGATGAGTATTTTTCAAGTGAGGAGGATGAAGGGAACCAAGCTGAAGAGGTCCCGGTGCAAACTGCTGGTGGATCATCAAACCAAGCAGCCGGTCAGTGGAGTGTGACCAAGGAGGAATGGGACGAAATGATAAGAGAACAGACCCGGCAAGGGGACCTCATCAATGAGTTGCATTCATGGATGCAGCAGATGAGGCTTCATGGATTTCCACCAGAGCAGTGATAGTTGTGAGTCCCCTCCGACATTGGTTCTTCAATAGTGTGGACACTGTTGAGTTCAAGTGTGGGGGGGTTTAGTTTTCATGTTTTCGTTTTGTTTTGTTTTAATCTATGTTTATTTTTAGTAGTGTCGGCTTGAAAATTATAGCTATGCGTTATTTGAAAAAACACCCCTGAGTTGACCTGTTGTGTGTTGCGAGTGAATTATGAGAAAGTATATAGGATTTGAGTGAAAAGAAACCCTATGAGCAAAAATGAAAATTTTTTGATGTTTAGGTACAACATGAACACACTGAGTCTCCTAAAGTAGGAACGAGTTCGACGTGTAGATTCGTGCCATGGTACTTTGATCTGAGAAGTAAACCCGAAGTAGTTTCTATTGACATATCTGGCTTTATCTATAATAATTGTGTGTGCAGAATTGATCCAAAAAAGAAAAAGGCTTGAAGGCACCGAAAAAAAATGAATAAAAGAACATTAGAACGATCGATCCTTCTAAGTTGGGTAACCCTCACCAGATTATTCAACCTAACGGCGGTTGAACATAAATGTTTCCCCTAAGGGACAAAGAAATATCGGTGCCAACAATAAAAAAGAGGGATCAATTTTGTACACATAGTGAAAATCATAAAAAGCCTTAAAAGGGATTGTCCGAATGAAAAGGGTGGAAAATAGAAATATAGGACCTAAGCCCGAAGCATAGTCGGAGAGGTTATTGAAAAGGAGATTCAGGTCCGGGGTTTTCCGTGGTGTAGTGTTTGTGTGATACCTTTACTGAGAGAGAAGTACCAAAAGAACTTATTGGGTGACTTGGAACAAAGGATCCACGTATGAGTATCGGAATTCATCTTGCTAGTGTTGAATGTATAAATACAGGATATTTGCTTGAGGTCAAGCAAGAGTTCAAGTTTGGGGGAGTTTGATCAGTGATATTTAGTTGTAGTTTTCAAGTCGGTTTTCATTGTCCTTTGAGTTTAATTTCGTTCGTTTGAAGTATTCCGTTCATGTTTCGTCGTAGTTTTCTTAATGTAGAATGCAAGTTTAGTTTTAATCGTTTTATCTATTTTTATCTTTGGTATGGGTTATGTGTTTGTTTTTGATATGTTTTCAGGTTAATATCTAATCGGTTGTTCGAAGCATTCGAAAAGATGATCCGAGCGTGATAAAATGACAGAAAAATAGGGAATCAGAAGCACAACACGGGTGCCAGTGTTGTACAACACGGCCCGTGTTGTGAGGACCAGCTAAAGAGGATGCTTGTGAAAGAAAGAGGAGAAACCAGTGTTGTGACACGGGTGCCCGTGTTGTATGACACGGCCCGTGTCATAGCATCTGAAGAAAAGGCTGAGTTATGAAGATCCAGAGGCACAACACGGGTGCCCGTGTTGCACAACACGGCCCGTGTTGTGAAGGCCAGAAGGGAATCTGTTATTTCACTGCTGCAAGGGCATTCTGGACTTTTCGCGGTGTTTTGGAAGACTGATTTATATTAGATGTTTATGTCTGTAAAACGGAATTTTGGATTTTGGGGGGATTTGAACGATAACGGGAGAAGAAGGATTGATCAAGAGCGGAAGCGATTGGCGATCCAACGAATCCCACGTTAATTGTAATGTCTCTATTTTCTTGCTTTGTTTTTATTTCCGTTATGAACATGAGTGGCTAAACCCCCTAATGCCAGGGGGGTGTCCCTGATTTTCTTTATGTAATGACAATTGAAATTCTTAATTTTGAGATTATGCTATTAAATCCGTTTCGTTATTTTATGCAACGTTCTTAATGCTTTGTCTTTGTTGGAAAATTGGATAATTGATCGTGGCTAGGATTTGGTCTGACCAACCATCCTAACCTTGTTGCATAAATTTTATCACGATAAATATTACTGAGGAATTGGAATATTTTGTGAAAACCTTTTTATGTCAGAATTATTGCTTGATATTCTTCTTTGACCGTTGAGGAATCAAGGTCGAGGAAGAATACCAATGGTTTTTCTTTAAAGGAATTTTGGAAAAACATTATCGACTTAGGAAAGACACTTTTTAAAGCATATCTCTGTAAGATTAAGAAACTATTGAGTCATTGCATTGCGGATCATACACCATCCCTGGCATTATTTTCATATTAGTAAAAACTCTGTGTTTTAGTTTTCGTTTTAATAACTTTATTTTATTTAATCTAAAATCAAACCTTTAAACCATAACTTTTGTCCAATTGAAATTAATCCATTAGAACTTATTTTATTAAGCAGTCCTTGAGATCGATATTTGGGGTTAATCCCTTCTATTACTACATCGGTAAAAATAGTACACTTGCTATTTTCCGATCACCAACTCCTCTGACCAATCACAGCATCATATGCAAGCATTATGGAACTCATAACACACAAGAAGCAAGCCTGAATGCTCTGAATCCTCAAGCTCTCAAAAATCACCCTATTTGCAAAAACTTTCGAAACATACAACACACACACTCAAACTTAAAACTTCATTCACCAAACAACTCAGCATCACAAGAGGGTCATTTCCCACCCTTCATTGCAACCAAAAAGCCTCTCTACACAAAACACGATTTCTGGCCAGCAAGAGTTCAAGCTCTCATTTCAGCCATTACAAACTCCTTCCAAGCATCAAAGCTTCATCAGAGGGATCATTGGAGTGTTTTTGCACAAGAGAGGAGGTTCAGAAGCTTCAAACTGAGGAAGCTCAAGCTCAGGTAACCTCTTCAAACTTTTTTCCAGAAATGCTATTTTAAGTTCTTAAAATGTTCCTTATGTTGTGCTAATCATGCTGATGCTATTATTTTTGAAAATGGTTGCGTATTAAGGATTTAATGAACTTCTGAAAGTTTCACCATTTTTGTGTTCTTCTTCGAATCTTGATTTTGAGCCATGATAAATTTGTTTTGAGGGTAGATTTAGGTTTAGGAAGGTGAGAGGAGTTGATCTGGAGCTTTAGAGCTCTAGAAATGACCTAGGGAAGATTTTGTTCTTGAGGGTTCGCCGGAGAAGACGATCGGAACCACTGTTCCGGCCGTCTGAGGTTTGTTTGCCCTAATTAGGGTTAGCAGAGTAATTAGTGTGAGTTTGAATCTTGGCCATTAGATCTTAGGGTTAGCGCGTTTTTGGATGGATCAGATTAGTTCATTAATGATAATTCATAATTAATTAAATTAAATAAAATTAATTAGCCAGATTTGATCTGGACCCTTAGATCACGCGCGCAGTCAACAAATTTCCCCTAGGTTTGAATCTTGTCCATCAGATCAGCATACTTTCATTTATTTTCATTTTTATTTCATTTTTAACCATTTGTTTTGCATAATTAATTTAAAATACTTAAAAATTTCCAAAAATATTTTCCTTCTGCATTTTTAATTCAAATATTTTTCTTCACCCAAAAACATTTTTATTTTTATTTTTTTCATTAAAAAAACATTTTAAAAATATTTAAATGTTTATTTTAATTAATTAATGGAAATTAATTAATTAAAATATCATTTAGGTTTCTAAAAATTCCAAAAAAATTCACATTGCATCTTAGGACATTTAGAAACATTGTGAAACCATTCATACAAATTTCTTTTTGGTTTTGAACACTCTTTGATATTTTTTCTTGAATTTAGGGTTCATAAAATTCTCATTTTTGAACCCTAACTTCAAGAATTCTTTTCTGCCTAACCATGAAGGGTTTGACATTGGTTCTTTTTGCATTGTTCTTCATGTTACATGTAGTATCCAGCATATTTTTGTCATGAATTCATCTTGAATTTTCCATTTGATTTGCATTTTTTCTCTTAAGGTACCTTAAAACCCTAGATAACTTAGAAAAATCACAACTTTCTTTAGTTTAAGAGTTAGGTCTCCTCCTTTGGGGTGTGATATCATATGGGGTTAGGATTCCTTTGAGTTCATTTGCAATTTTGTATCTTATGTTTTGCTTCTGTTTTTGACTTTTGCATCTCATGTTGCATTAAAACCCTAATTTTTCATGTTCATTTGCATACATCTTGCATATGCATCCATTCATGAACTTGCCATGACATTTCTTGCATTCACATGACATCTTAGACATCATAGGACACATTAGAATCATGCTTGATCATTTCTTCATTCATTTGCTATGATGTGCATTCATTTCATTCCAAAGCATGCATTTGTTGCATTCTATCACTTGTATGATCATTCATAACACTTGACATGTCTTTGCATCATCTCATAGCATCATTTGCATCATGTTTATGCTTCTGGTTTTGTCTTTGCCTTTGCATACATTCCATGTTCATTTCATTTCTTTCATTTATGCTAACCTTTTCAGGTGGTAAGTAACTTGAGAAGTGAATTTGCCTTCACTTCTCATTTCTCTTCATCTTCTTCTTATGCATCATTGTTGCATTTTACTTTGCTTTAGAGTGAGGTTGTTCATTCATGTTCATCATTCACTCTCTTTCTCCAAGTAACTTATCTTCTTCAATGAAGTAAGTTAACTTGTTTCTTCTGCTCCTCCTCCTTTCATCTGCTTCTTCCATTGGTGGCTTCTTTGAAGATCTCTTGCAAGCCTCATAAACCATAGGAACACCCAAGCATGACAATAATTAGGGTTTTGATTA
This sequence comes from Lathyrus aphaca, assembly GCA_963966055.1. NCBI lineage: Eukaryota > Viridiplantae > Streptophyta > Magnoliopsida > Fabales > Fabaceae > Lathyrus > Lathyrus aphaca. Next base: position 318,339,889 of record OZ014521.1, on the reverse strand, counting down.
GTCCCCCTTTAGTTTTTACCTTGTGTCTTCTTTGTGTCTCTCTTCTCATCTCATAATCAGAGACTAAACCTTTAAGGTTTTAAGACTTTGTGATTAGGGTTATGCATACATCCTTCTCTTAGGATGGAGTGTATAACTTTAATCCTACGTGTTAAACCCTTAATTTGTTTAAACCTCTTAATCAATCCATCTTAATTAGTTTTTACCTTTAAGGTATCTTCCTCAGCTTAAACGTGCTCATCTATTATCCTTCTATTAGGATGGTGTAATGGGTCCATTAAATCCTTGATTATGGCTTAAACTCATTACTTAACACTAAACAAAAACACCAAAAACATCTAAATAATCACAAGTAGGTTAATGATCTTAAATCTACATCATTGTAATTAAGTATGAGATGTTTATCTCATACTTAAGGTACTCTCATTATCCCTAATCAAAGGGAGGATATGATGAGTTTACTAACCTTTGGTTTAGGCTTAAGCTCATTAACTTATGACAAACACAAAAAGCAATAAAAGATTGAAAATACAAAAACAAACAATAATCGTCTCCTTCGGGATTCTTTTCTCATCATCTTCACTCACAAACGGGAACTTGCTTCTTCCGTCTAATGCAAGACAGTTAGCACTCGAGCCAGATGAGTCATACACTTGAGCATAGATAAGCAAGCAGTTCACCTATCAATTTATCTTTCAGTCGAACTACGGTGTTCTGACTTCCTCATTGCACGAGAGGATACGTAGGCATAACTTAACTGTTATCGAACAAAAGTCTCTGTCTCTTCCCCCCTCTTCCAGCATTGTTCTTTTAAGCCTCATTCCTGAGCATTTTCACTTCACCTTTTTGCACTGACACTTGTATATTTCTTTTCCAGGTTTTGCACACAGATAGCACAGACACTACCCCTTTAAACATAAACTTTCAAGCGTCGATCCCGTCGAGTACGACGGACAATCTGGGTGCTAATACCTTCCCAGGTTGTAACCAACCCCCTTTCTCAGTTTCTCTGGTTCGCAACCGTCTTATCCATCTTTTTTCTAGGTTTATGCAGCATTACCTTTCCTTCGGGATAAAAATGCCTAGCTGGCGACTCTATTCAGTTCATCTTCATTTTCTCCTCTCGCCGACCATTCGCGTCTGTACCCTATCTGACCTTGTGTCTCTTAGTGGGAGCGACAGCTTGGCGACTCTGCTGGGGACCCTTATATTGTAACCAGGGATTCTGGTTCTTTTTGTGGGTTCCTCCTAGCGCTTGTTTGATTTGTGTTTACGAGGGTGTTATGTGCTACTTGTGCTTATTTTATTTGCTTTATTTATTGCTTTCTGTACAGCTTTATTTATTGCTTTCATTTACAGTTTTGTGCATTTTCATACTGTCATTATCATGTGCTGGATTTGTGTTCTCCTTGGTGGGTGGGGTTTCATTGAGTGATTAAGGTCCTATACCTGGGACCTGAGTGACACATAGGCTAGAGTGGCTTCATATTCTTTCCCATTCCATTTCGGTCTGATGCGGGAATATGAAACACGGTTCAGACATGGGTTTCTTCTTGAGAACTTTATGCTACATATTTCCTGTAGTACTAGGGCTATCTGGGAAGCCTGCTAAGTCTGGATGACCTTTTTATGACCTTCAGCATCTGAGGTGAATTAGAGGAGGATCTTTTATGGTTATTGTAAACACTGTACCTCCGGGTTAGAAGTGTTTACACTTCTCATAACTGATCCAAGTCTGAGGATCCTTGTTCTAGAACATTACATGTGAGGGGGCTGGGATGTTTACAGGTTTGCAGGAACCCTTGGCCACATCATACCCTGTTACTAGTTTTGTTTTAAGAATGCATCACTTTGGACAGTTCTTGTGTTTAACCTGGACTTGTGACTCTTTATTTGAGTCCCCCACCTGGATACTGGATTTCTAAGCCTCCATCCGGACTTATGAACATACATTGACTTTTACCAATGAAAATAAACAGATCCAGCACTTGATCACAAACCCTTTGCATATCATTTGCATACATCATTTTTGCATCATTTAACATTTGCTTATTTGTTTTATAGGGTATCCATCTTTATATTTGGTTTGGTTTTGACCCCTTCTACTGCTTAGACTGCTTCAACACCTTCATTACTTTGTCAGTGATTCTCCTCCAGCTACCTTCATCAGAGACTTACCTCCGGCATCTCAGTCAGTGAACTTCATCAGCAGTCACTCTCAGCTTCTTCCCCAGCACCCATGGACACTTCAAGAAAGAGCAACATCACTTACCACTTCTTGAGCCTACCCTGACTGGCATCAGGCAGGTCCAGTCCCTCATTACCCCTGACCATATCCCACTATTCAGAGAGCATTATGGGGGCATATTGGACATGGTCATGGATCTAGATGCATCTCAGAGGAGCATGATCCATACTTGCTTGCATTTTTATGACCCTCCACTCAGATTCTTCACATTCCCTGATTTCTAGTTGGGACCTTTACTAGAAGAGTTTTCCTTGTTGTTAGGAGTTCCTATCAGGAGAGGGATCCCTTTCAACCCAAAGATGACTGCTCCCAGAAATGAAGACATAGCCAGGGCATTGCATTTGGAGCCTGCCCTCATTGATCAGAACATGACAACCAAAGTTGGGGTTCCAGGCCTTCATCTAGACTTCTTAATCTCCCAGGCTACCCTGAAGGCTGTAGTATGGGAATGGAAGGTTGTATGTGATCTTTTAGCCCTCAGTATATATGGGGTTATCTTGTTTGCGGATGAGCCCAAGTTTGTGAGCAAGAATACCATTCGCCTTTTCTTATTGAGGAACCCAGTTCCTACCTTACTTGGAGACTTCTACTACTCAGTTCACCAGAGGAATGAGAAACAAAGAGGAAGACTGGTCAGATGATGTGCTCCTCTTTATTACTCTTGGCTGCTAAGACACTTGCCAAAATCAGATACCTTCTTGAACCCCCATCAGCAGAAGAATTGGGCTAAGAGATTCATTGCCTTGACATCAGATGATATCAGATGGTGCACTCAGAGCACCAAGGGCAAGGACATCATTACTAGATGTGGGCAATATCCTAATGTGCCTTTGATAGGAGTGAAGGGTTGCATCAACTACAACCCTTTACTGTTTAAGAGACAATTGGGATATGCTTTGGTTCATCCTCCCAGAGGACAAGATTTGGCTGAGACCCTCTACTGTGAAATCCAACCTAACTCTGCTGTTGTCAGACAAGCTTCCTGGGCTTGGGATAACATTCCGACCAAGGGAACAGCCATCCTTGGCAAGTGCAACAACATTGCTTCAGCACAATATTCTGATTGGTCTCGTACCAGAGCTCAGATTACCCGGATGCCACTCAGTTTAGAAGATGTACCTGGACCTTCTACAGTGCAACCTGCAGCAACTGTCAGCATGGAAGAGTTTGAAAAGCTGAAGGAGAGGAACACTCAGCTAGCTGAAGCCTTGAAGAAGACTCTTTGGGAGAGAAATGACAGCCGTCTGGACAATGAGAGATTGGAAAGGCTCAGGATTGAGCACCTGACCAGGATTGAGAAGATAGATGACTACATCAGGAAGGCAAGAGCAGGGGATTTAGTACTGAAGAATGTTTGGAAGGAGGCAAAAACTCAGAAGGCTAGGGCAGAGCATTATCTGGAGGAGAGCCAGGAAAGGTGGATCAGGATCACTGAAGCCCGTGCACAGGAAGATCAAAGGACTCAGGCTAAGATAGAGCAGTTAGAGGCTAGTGATAAGAAGCATCAGGAGGCTTTGTTGGCAGCTCATAAGGAGATATTTGAATTGAAACTCCGGGCGGGGTTGAAGAGGTCAAAGGATTAGGATAAGCATAAGAAGTTAACCAATGCCATTGCTACAAGGAACCTCCTCATCAGGACTATTATAGAGCACCCAGTGGGTCCAGTAACTGAGGCCCTCCTGAAGGAAGTCAGGGAGGATGACTTTGGATTGGATGTCTGAGCTCTTTTGCTTGTACTTTTTTTCTCTTGTTGTACTTTTCTTTTGTTGTTGTATTTTGACCCACCATGGGAATGTTATTGTAATCAGACTATTTATTTTCACTCTTTGTAATATATCAGTTTGTATTATTTTTGGTGGGCTATATCTGTCAACATTATCAGCATTTCCTCGAGGTCTGGAAAGGTCAAAACCAAAGAACCAAATCGGATACCCTTGGAAGACAAATAAGCATATTGCATTGCATGCTAACATTTTCTTGGTTTTGTAGGTTTTTTGTTTTATTTGTTGTTTCTCACTTTGTTGTGGTTTCAGGAAACATTGCTCGCACAAGAGTGTTCCCTGTCAACAGAATACACTGGTACCCAACGAGAAACAACCTTCTGGGAATTCAGATGGATCAAGTACAGCAAGACTTGAATGAAGTAAGAACCCAAATGGCAAATGAGAGGGTTGAGATGAGGAATCAGATGACCCAATTCATAACTGTAATGACTGGCTTAACTCAGAGCCAGAAAGATTGAGGGAGTTGGTGGAGAGACAAACTCCTGAAGAACACCATCCAGGTACAGGAGGTACCAGTAACAACGATCACGTGCAACCTCGCACTGATCCACCATAGTTTGGGCCTCATCTAAACCCAGAAGTTAATGTCATAAGGAATACTCAGGGTAACACTGCTAGAGGTAAGATCTTGCAAGAGGATCCTCAAGAAGAGCAGTTCACAGTTGTTGGGGCTGGGGATGAAGTTTACGACCATAGGTTGGATGAAATTGCTGAGTAGCTGAGGTCTCTTGAATCCCAGAACTCCCTAGGCTTTGATGTAATGGACATGGGACTGGTGGAAGGGGTGAGAATTCCTCACAAGTTCAAACCCCCGTGTTTTGAAAAGTATAATGGCACATCCTGCCCACGCACCCACCTTCAATCATTCTTGGGAAGATTAAAAGCATACACCATGGACGAAAAGCTATGGATGTTTTACTTTGAGGATAGTCTAACAGGGGCATCCTGAGAATGGTACTCCCACCTGACTAGAGCCACAGTAAGGAACTGGAAAGACTTGGCTGAAGCTTTTACCCGTCAGTATCAGTACAACTTGGACATGGCTCCAAACAGGACTCTCTTGATGGGAATGTCTCAATATTCCCGTGAAAGCTTCAGGGAATATGCCCAAAGGTGGAGGCAACTTGCTGCTGCAGTTCAACCACCCATGTCTGAGAGGGAGATGGCAGACATGTTCATGAACACTCTTCAAGGAACATATATTGACAGATTGGCTGCATTCTCTTCCACCAGTTTTGCTGATGTGGTAATAGCCGGGGAAAGAATAGAAAGCCTATTGAAGATGGGAAAGATCTTCGATAATGGTGCCAGTTCAAGCAGTACAAGAAAACCATTTGTTGGGCCCTGTAGATCTGGTGAAACCAACTCTGTGCACATGGGAAGAGGGAGACCCCAATACATGCCCAGAACAGTTGTTGCCGTCACTATCCCTAATCCACCTCCTCAGTATACTCAACCACCACAGCACTTTCCTCAATAGCCACAGTTCCCTCAACAAAGATCATACAACAACAATCAACAACAACGCCCTTTTCAACAGCGGCCATCTCAGATCAACAGGGTGATTGACCCTATTCTAATGCCATATGCTACATTACTACCACAACTCCTAAAGCTCAATCTGGTTTAGTTGAGGACATTAGCTCCACCTGATCCTCAAAACATTCCAAGGAACTATGATTCCAATGCTAGGTGTGCTTTTCATTCCAACGCACCTAGTCACTCTACGGAAAAATGCAGAGCTCTGCATATGAAGGTTCAGGATCTGGTAGATTCAAAAGCCCTGAACTTTGCACCCCCTCCAAATGTGATGAAGAATCCTATGCCAAGCCACAATGGGCCAAGGATTAATGTTGTAGAGGATGGATCACCCTAGAGTGTGATAGAAGACATTGTATGTATTCAAACACCTCTGGCAGAGGTTAAAGCCCAGCTTTTAAGATGCCAAGTGTTTCCAGGTTGTGGGGCCTGTTGCGAATCATGCAAACTTTCTGAGAATGGGTGTGCCAGCTTGAGGAAAGGCATCAATGATTTAATTAAGGAAGGTATTCTGCAAATTACAACAACAGCTTCTACAACACCAACAACTCTTTTGACAACAACAAGTGAATCTTCTACAAATGCAACAACCATCTGTCCAAGTGTTTCTTCTACAACTGCAACAACCATTGTTCCAACCGATTCAGCTACAACTCCAGCAATCATTCCATCTGTCACTTCAACACACAACAATTCATTTGCACCAGCTACTACAACTTCAACAACCAATAATGATGTTTCCACTATCACAATCTACTATGACCCGGCAACGGTCCTGAGTTCTATCAACTTTCAGCAACCTCAACAACGGTCTCAACAAAGCTTCAATTCACCTTCACCTACATCCATCAAAGGTCCTGTAACAATCTTCTATGATCCGTAGACCATAGTAGTCCCAACAACAGCTGCAGTAAGCCCAGTCACCATCACGGTGCCCGGGCCGATCCCATATGACAAAGACAGTGCTATACCATGGCATTATGGTGCTGATCTATACTACAATGGAGAGAAAGTCCTTCTTGATTCTTTAGTTCTCACTCCCCAAGTGGATAATGTTGGGGGAGACGGAGGCTTCACCCGAAGCGGACGTCTCTTCGCTTCACAAGTCCCTAGAACCAACTCAGAGGCAGAAGCTGCTACCAGAGCCAAGGGGAAGAGTGTGATACCGGAAGGATCTATGCCGAAAGAAACTCATAAGTCATCCTTTGATCAAGATGTGGATGAGTTCATGAGAATTATTAAAAGAAGTGACTATAAAGTTGTGGACCAGCTTCATCAGACTCCTTCAAAGATCTCAACCATATCACTGCTGTTGTGTTCCGAAGCCCATCGGGATGCACTTCTCAAAGTTCTGCACGCTGCCTACGTGCCAGAAGAGATCACTGTAAATCAGCTGGAAATAGTAGTATCAAATGTCAATACTAGCCATGGGCTAGGGTTCACTGATGCTGATTTAACTTTAGAAGGACGTCTCCACAACAAAGCCTTGCACATAACCCTGGAGTGCAAAGGAGCTGTCTTATCTCATGTACTTGTAGACACTGGGTCCTCACTTAATGTCTTACCCAAGAAAGCCCTTGTCAAGCTAGAGTATGATGGGATAGCTCTCCGTCCAAGTAATCTTGTGGTCAGGGCTTTTGACGGCTCTAAAATATCTATTCTGGGAGAGGTGGAGTTGCCAGTGGTAATCGGTCCACAAGTCTTTAAGACCATTTTCTATGTGATGGACATACAGCCTGCTTATAGCTGTCTGCTAGGTCGACCCTGGATTCACGCTGCAGGCGCAGTAACGTCGACCTTTCACCAGAAACTGAAGTATGAATGGGAAGGATAGATTATTACCATCTGTGGTGAGGAAGACATATTTGTTAGCCATCTGGCTACATACAAGTATATTGAGATTGATGGTGAAATCCATGAGACAATGAGCCAAGGGTGTGAGGCCCTAAATGTTAATGAGGCTACTGGAGTTTTGGCTGCATCCCAGGAAGACAGGTTGGGAACTTCAATCATCTCTTATCAAAAAGCCCGGAAGGTTGTTGAAGAAGGTACTGCTCAAGGCTGGGGCAAGCTGCTGCCAGTGGAAGAAGGAAGATAGATTAGGGTTGGCTTATAGACCATTCCGACAAGATCAATCAGAGGCTGCAAAGGAGCCCAAATTTGTCAGTGGGGGGATGCTCACCCCAGATGCTGTTATCAGTCTAGAAGACGAGGAGGAAAGCGACCGCAACCTGGAGAGCTGGATATGTCCAAGGATCCCGGGGAACCAAGTCCTTAACTGGTCTTCCTAGGAAATTATAAGGGTTACTCCTGCATAGTAATTATTATTTCCTGTCTTTTTAGCATGCATCAAGTCCTGCATCTTGCCCAAGGTGTCAGGACTCATTTTGTAATAGGGTCATATTGTAATTTTGTGCAAATGATTAATCAATGAATATCAGACATCTTTTGTGCAAACGAGTCTCTTTTTCGCTCACTGTCTTTTCATTTTTCACTTTTGTACAAAACAATAAAATGACAATGTTTTCAAAATAAATAACTTCATTTTCACTTTTTCTAAACAAGATTAAAACTTATCACTAAAACGAACCAATCTCAAACCTTGCAGAGATTATCCTCTAGATTGCACCGACACCAGCACTGCTATGACCTTGTATGACTTCGACAATCCGATTAATCAAGTTGATGAAGGGGTTGAAGAAGACTATGAGTTACTTGAAGAGTTAGCCAGGTTGTTGAGGCAAGAAGAGAAAGTGATCACTCCTCATCAGGAGGAGGTTGAAACAGTTAATCTTGGTACCGAAAAAGACTTGACAGAAGTTAAGATTGGGGTCAGTCTGCAAGATTCAGTGAAGGAACAACTTATTGACATGCTTCGAGAGTACGTTGATGTCTTTGCTTGGTCCTATCAAGACATGCCAGGTCTAGATACTGACATTGTTATGCACAAGCTGCCTTTAAAAGAATATTGTCCTCCAGTGAAGCAGAAGCTACGCCGTACTCGTCCGGATATGGCAATGAAGATTAAAGAAGAGGTACAAAAACAGTGGGACGCCGGTTTCCTTGCTGTAACTAGTTACCCGCCGTGGGTTGCTAATATTGTACCAGTGCCTAAGAAGGATGGCAAAGTAAGGATGTGTGTGGATTACCGGGATCTGAATAGAGCTAGCCCGAAGGACGATTTCCCATTACCTCACATTGATGTACTGGTCGACAACACAACTCAGTTCTCGATGTTTTCCTTCATGGATGTCTTTTCAGGATATAATCAGATCAGAATGTCGTCCGAAGACATGGAGAAAACAACCTTCATCACACCCTGGGGCACATTTTGTTATAAGGTAATGCCTTTTGGGCTGAAGAATGTCGGTGCTACTTATCAACGGGCTATGGTAACCTTATTCCACGACATGATCCACAAAGAAATTGAATGCTACATGGATGACATGATTGCCAAGTCGCTCACTGAAAAAGATCATCTGGTAAATCTGCTGAAGTTGTTCAAGCGTCTGAGAAAGTATCAGCTGAAGTTAAACCCCAACAAATGCACATTCGGGGTACGTTCCGGTAAGCTGCTGGGATTCATCGTAAGTGAAAAGGGTATTGAAGTTGATCCTGACAAAGTCAAAGCCATTCAGGAGATGCCTGCACCTAGGACTGAAAAGGAAGTTCAGGGGTTCTTAGGTAGATTGAATTACATATCAAGGTTCATATCTCATCTTACTGCAACCTGTGAGCCCCTATTCAAATTGTTAAGAAAGGAACAAACGGTCAGGTGGAATGAAGATTGTCAGAAGGCATTTGACAAAATCAAGGAGTACCTATAAGAACCTCCAATTCTTATGCCTCCAGTTGAAGGAAGACCTCTAATAATGTACCTGACAGTATTAGAAGGATCAATGGGGTGTGTGCTGGGCCAGCATAACGAGTTTGGTCGAAAAGAGTATGCAATATACTACCTAAGCAAAAAGTTTACTGACTGTGAACAACGTTATTCACTGCTCGAGAAAACTTGTTGTGCTTTAGCATGGGCTGCTCGCCGACTAAGACAGTATATGTTGACTCACACTACCTTTTTGATCTCAAAGATGGATCCAGTCAAGTACATATTTGAGAATCCAGCACTTACCGGAAGGGTTGCAAGATGGAAAATGATTCTGACAGAGTATGACATTCAGTACACATATCAAAAGGCCATCAAGGGCAATGTACTATCTGACTATCTGGCTGAGCAACCCATTGGTTCATCCTCCCAGAGGGCAAGATTTGGCTGAGACTCTTTACTGTGAAGTTCAACCCAACTCTGCTGTTGTCAGACAAGCTGCCTGGGCTTGGGACAACATTCAGATCAAGGGGACAGCCATCCTTGGAAAGTGAAATAATATTGCTTCAGCCCTGTAATCTGATTGGTCCCGTACTAGAGCTCAGATAACCCGGATGCCTTTCACTTTGGAAGACATACCTGGACCGTCTACAGTACAGCCTGCAACAACTGTCAGCCTGGAAGAATTTGAAAAGCTGAAAGAGAGGAATAATCAGCTAGTTGAAGCCCTGAAGAAGACTCTCTGGGAGAGAAATGACAGTTGTTTGGATATTGAGAGATTGGAAAGACTCAAGGTTGAACATCTGACAAGGATTGAAAGGACAGATGACTACAATTAGGAAGGCAAGAGCAGGGGAGTTGGTTCTGAAGAATGCTTGCAAGGAGGCAAAGATTCAGAAGGCTAAGGCTGAGCATTATCTGGAGGAAAGCCAGACTAGGTGGATCAGGATCATTGAAGCCTGTGCGCAAGAAGACCAGAGAACTCAGGCTAAGATAGAGCAGCTAGAGGCTAGTGAGAAGAAGCATCAAGAGGCTTTGTTGGCAGCTCAGAAGGAGATATATGAATTGAAACTCCGGGTGGGGTTGAAGAGATCAAAGGATCAGGACAAGCATAAGAAGCTAACCAGTGCCATTTCTACCAGGAACCTCCTCATTAGGACTATCACAGAGCACCCAGTAGGGCCAGTGACTGAGGCCCTCCTGAAGGAAGTCAGGGAGGATGACTTTGGATTGGATGTCTGATCCTTTTGCTTGTATTTCTTTCTTTTGATGTACTTTTATTTTGATTGTTGTATTTTGACCCACCATGGGCATGTTTTGTAAACAAACTATGTATTTTCATCTTTTTGTAATATATCAATTTGTTTTATTTATCGGTGGGCTTTATCTCTCAACATTATCAGCATTTCCTCGAGGTCTGGAAAGGTCAAAACCAAAGAACCAAACGGGATACCCTTGGAAGACAAATAAGCATATTGCATTGCATACTAACATTTTCTTTGTTTTGTAGGTCTTTGTTTTTATTTGCTGTTTCTCACTTTGTTGTGGTTTTAGGAAACATTGCTCGCCGAAGAGTGTTCCCTGTCAACCGAATACACCGGTACCCTACGCGAAACAACCTTCCGGGCATTCAGATGGATCAAATGCAGTAGGACCTGGATGAAGTAAGGAACCAGATGGCTAACGAAAGGGGTTGAGATGAGAAATCAAATGACCCAATTCATGGCTGTGATGACTGGCTTAGCTCAGAGCCCAGAAAGGCTGAGGGAATTAGTGGAAAGACAAACTCCTGATGAACACCATCCTGGTACAGGAGGAACCAGTAACAATGATCGCGGGCATCCTCACATTGATCCACCTGAGTTTGGGCCTCATCTGAACCCAGATGTTAATGGTGTAAGGAATACTCAAGGAAACACTGCTGGAGGCAGGATCTTGCAAGAGGATCATCAAGAAGAGTAGTTCACAATTATTGGAGCTGGGGATGAAGTTTATGACCGAAGGTTGGATGAGATTGCTGAGAAACTGAGGTCTCTTGAATCCCAGAATTCCCTAGGCTTTGATGTAATGGATATGGGGTTGGTGGATGGGGTGAGAATTCCTCACAAGTTCAAACCCTTGTGCTTTGAAAAATATAATGGTACCTCCTGCCCGCGTACTCATCTGCAGTCTTTCTTGGGGAGACTCAAAGCTTATACCATGGAAGAGAAGTTATGGATGTTCTATTTTGAAGACAGCCTGACTGGAGCATCAAGAGAATGGTATTCACATCTGACCAGGGCCACTATAAGATGTTGGAAAGACTTGGCCGAAGCCTTTATCCGTCAGTACCAATACAATTTAGACATGGCTCCTGTAGATGTTTAAGAATTGGCAGAATTTTTGACCAACAAGAAATATTGAATTCAGTTCAGAATGTCCTATCAAATGTTGGGACATTATCAAACAGAGTATATGAACTTATTTCAGGATGTCTCACCAGATGTTGGGACATTGTATAAATGAATCAAGTTCAGTTTTTCAGGATGTCCCAACAGATGTTGAGACATCTCAAACCTGCTACCAGAATTACTTAATGTCTAACTGATCAGAGATATTTAAGGAGAGTTATCTGGAATTAATTATTGATGGATAAAAACAGAACAAGGCGCATCTGTAGGGAGTGTTATATTGAGGATTCAGATTAAAACAGAAGACCTAAATCACCTAGAATTTAGGAAGTAACAAACCCTAATTCAAGGTGGAAGCTGCTTGCGCATTAGGGCTGGATCATTCTATAGAAAGCCCAAATTACAGACACCTATTTAATGAACAGAAACTCACAGAAGTGAGTATGAATTTTAGAAGACCAAATAGGGTGTCTAGTGTTTTAATAGCAGGTGTTTTAAATTGTACCACTTTATGAGCTTTTAAGCAAAAGTGCATTTGTGACTTGATTGAAACTGTGAAGTAAGATCAAGCTGTTTTGTTTGAAGAATGTCTTCAATTTTATTAAACTTGTAAACTTGATCACTGTGTGATTGAGGGGGAGTGAGTAGGGTACTCTTATCTAAGTTGTGTCTTAGGTAGAAATTGCATTGGGTAGTTATTAAGTGATAGATTAAACAGGGTGGTTTAAGTCTAGAATTAATATTACTTATAGTGGATTTCCTCCTGGCTTGGTAGCCTCCAGATGTAAGTGTGGTTATACACTGAACTGGGTTAACAAACTTCTGTGTTGTTTATTTTTCTTGCTATTTAAGTTTTAGTTAAATCTGTCAAGTGTTGGGACATCTCTTAGGACATCTCATACCTGATCACAGAATTTCAATTGGCATCAGAGCAGGCACCCTGCCTGTTTATACTGGGTGAGATCTAGGGAATACAAATTCTGTAACATGGACAGAGATATAGGGTCAGTAAATAGACCACCTATACTAGATGGATCTAATTATGACTACTGGAAGCCAAGAATGATTGCATTCTTAAGATCACTTGACAACAGGGCATGGAGAGCAGTCAACATTGGATGGGATTATCCTGTCCAAGATACCAAAGATGGATCAAAAGTGCTTAAACCTGAAGAAGAATGGAGTAAAGAGGAAGAAGATTCAGCACTAGGCAACTCAAAGGCCTTAAATGCTTTATTCAATGGCATTGATAGGAACATCTTCAGACTTGTACATCATAGTGAGCTAGCCAAAGATGTGTGGGATACTCTCAAAACAACTCATGAAGGAACATCAAAGGTAAAGATGTCAAGACTTCAACTTCTCACCACCAAGTTTGAAAACTTGAGAATGAAGGAAGATGAGACAGTTCATGAATTCTACATGAACATCTTAGAAGTAGCTAATACTTCTGGAGCTTTGGGAGAAAAGATGACTGATGAAAAGCTTGTAAGAAAAATCCTCAGATCTTTGCCCAAAAGATTTGACATGAAAGTCACAGCAATAGAAGAAGCTCAAGACATATGCTCTATGAAAGTTGAAGAACTCATTGGTTCCCTTCAAACTTTTGAGATGGGAATGAATGACACAATTGTTAAAAAGAACAAAAGCATAGCCTTGGTGACAAATACTGATGAAGAAGAAGATGATGAATTAGAAAATGATAAAAGCTTATCAGACAACCTTGCTATGCTTGGAAGACAATTCAAAAAGATTCTCAGAGGAATGGAAGGCAAATCCAATCCCAGTGGAAGATACACAAACTCTTCTGAGAACAAGAGACCTTATGATGCTAACAGAAGGTCAAACTTTGCTGAAAAGACCAGTCAAGAAAAAGGAATCAAATGCCATGGATGTGAAGGATATGGACACATCAAGAATGAATGTCCTACCTACTTAAAAAGGAAAAAGAAAGGACTATCTGTAACCTGGTCTGATGAAGACTCAGGAGGTGATTCAGAAGAAGAATCAGCTAAGCATATCACTGCTTTAGCTGGATTATGTGAGTCTGAAAGTGAATCCAGTGATGGAGAACTTACTTATGAAGAACTTGAGCAAGCATTCAAAGATCTATACAAAAGAAGCTCTGAAATATGCAGTGAGGTTATAAAGCTAAAGAAGCAGAATGAAGCATTAGAAGATGAAAAAGCAAGTGATCAAGAGATCATTGACACCTTGAAAAGTGAAGTAAGTCTTCTCAACTCCAAGCTGGAACATATGTCCAAATCTGTTAGAATGTTGAACAGCAGCTCAAATACACTGGATGTTATTCTCAACAACAATAAGCACTCAGGGGATAAAAGTGGACTAGGATTTAACAGAGTACATAAAGATGAAGCTAGCTCTAGCAAAACAACTTCAAAATCCATACAGTCAAACAAGATGTCCCAACAGATGCTTCAACATCAGGAAAAGAACACAAAGTAAAACATAATGTTCCAACAGATGTCTCAACATTCTGGAAAGAACAAAATGAAGAAGAAGTATCAAAGATGGAGATGCCATCACTGTGGAAGATTTGGACATATCAAACCTCATTGCTATAAGCTACATGGATATCCAAATCAGATGTGTCAGCAACCTTCTAAGCAGAAAATAGAAGCTAACAAGAAAGTGCTGCATAGACATCAAATAAATCAGCAACCTCCTAAGCAGAAGATAGAAGTCATCAAGAAAGTATGGAGACCAAAAACTAGCATTCAGGCTGATCAAAGCTACATACTCAAGAACAAGATCAACAATCAATCTTGGAGATCTGCTGGTGAACAACACACAGGGCAAAGACATCAAAAGAAATCTCAACTCAAATGGTCAAAGAAAAGTATTGCATATATAGCACATACATCACTAAGAGTATCAGCTAAGGAAGACTGGTATTTTGACAGTGGATGTTCAAGACACATGACTGGATTAAAGAACCTGCTAGTAAACTTAAAGTCACATTCATCCAGGTATGTAACTTTTGGAGATGGAGCTAAAGGAGAAATCAAGGGAGTTGGGACCTTGGACTGTCAAGATGTTCCAAGACTAGATGATGTGCTGCTAGTTAAAGGTTTAACTGCTAACCTGATCAGTATAAGTCAATTATGTGATCAAGGGTACAGTGTAAACTTTACCAAAACTGAATGTATAGTAACTAACAAAGAACAAGAGGTGGTCATGAGAGGAGCCAGATCTAAAGACAACTGTTACATGTGGGAATCTCAAAACCTCAGTCTCACTTCAACTTGTTCTTTAGCTAAAGAAGAAGAAGTGAAACTATGGCACCAAAGACTAGGTCATCTTTATTTCAGAGGCATAAAGAAGATAATATCTATGGATGCTGTAAGAGGTATTCCTAAACTAAAGATTGATGATGGCAAAATATGTGGTGAATGTCAAATAGGCAAGCAAACCAAGATGTCCCATCCAAGGCTCCAACATCTGACAACTTCCAAAGTTTTGGAACTTTTACATATGGATCTTATGGGACCTATGCAGGTTGAAAGCCTTGGTGGTAAAAGGTATGCCTATGTGGTGGTTGATGACTTTTCAAGATATACATGGATAAATTTCATTAAAGAAAAGTCTGATGTATTTGATGTATTCAAAGAATTATGTCAAAGATTACAAAGGGAAAAATCCAGCTATGTGATCAGAATAAGAAGTGATCATGGAAAAGAATTTGAGAACCAAAAGTTCTTAGATTTCTGCTCTTCAGAAGGAATCAATCATGAATATTCTTCTCCAATCACTCCTCAACAGAATGGGATTGTTGAAAGGAAGAATAGAACTATTCAAGAATCAGCAAGAGCTATGATCCATGCTAAAAAGTTACCTCTGTACTTCTGGGCTGAAGCTATGAACACTGCCTGTTACATCCATAACAGAGTTACTTTAAGGAAAGGAACTTTGTCCACAATATATGAAGTCTGGAAGGGCAGAAAACCCACAGTTAAGTACTTTCATGTGTTTGGAAGTAACTGTTATATTCTAGCAGATAGGGAGCAAAGGAGAAAAATGGATCCTAAAAGTGATGAAGGGATTTTTCCTTGGATACTCTATAAACAGCAGAGCATATAGAGTATTTAATTCTAGAACCAAGGTTATCATGGAGTCCATAAATGTGATAATTGATGATGCTTCTACAGATGTCCCAGAAGATGTTGGAACATCTGCTGATATCAAGATTGAAGCTGAAGAAAAGGATGATCATTATAACTTCACTCAAACTGATACAAGGACAGAAGAATCCAGCAAACCTCCCTCCATCAGAATACAGAAGGATCATCCCAAAGATTTGATAATTGGTGATCCCAACAGAGGTGTGAGCACTAGATCAAGAGAAGTGATTTCAGGTTCTTGTTTTGTTTCTAAAATAGAACCCAAAAACATCAAGGAAGCTCTTACTGATGAATACTGGATTTGTGCTATGCAAGAGGAATTAAGTCAATTCACAAGGAATGAAGTGTGGAATCTTGTTCCTAGACCTGATGACATAAATGTGATTGGAACAAAATGGGTGTATAAGAACAAGTCAAATGAACAAGGAGTTGTTACAAAGAACAAAGCTAGACTTGTAGCTCAAGGATACACTCAAATTGAAGGAGTAGACTTTGATGAAACCTTTGCACCAGTAGCAAGGCTTGAATCAATCAGACTACTTTTGGGAATTGCTTGTATCTTAAAGTTCAAGCTATTTCAAATGGATGTGAAAAGTGCCTTTTTAAATGGCTATCTTAATGAAGAGGTATATGTAGAACAGCCTAAAGGATTTGTTGATCCAAGCTGTCCAAATCATGTATACAAACTAAAGAAGGCACTTTATGGTTTGAAGCAAGCTCCAAGGGCATGGTATGAAAGACTGACCACATTTCTTATCAAGCAAGGGTACAGAAAAGGTGGAATTGACAAAACCCTGTTTGTTAAAGATGAAGAAGGAAATGTCATGATTGCTCAAATATATGTTGATGACATTGTCTTTGGTGGAATGTCTGACAGGATGGTCAAACATTTTGTCAAGCAGATGGAATCTGAATTTGAAATGAGCCTAGTAGGAGAGTTAACCTACTTTCTTGGTCTGCAAATAAAGCAAATGGAAGACTCAATGTTCATTTCCCAAAGCAAGTATACCAAGAACATAGTCAAGAAATTTGGAATGGAAAATGCTACTCATAAGAGAACTCCTGCCCCCACACATTTAAAGCTGACTAAAGATGAAAAGGGTGAGAATGTAGATCAAAGCTTATACAGAAGCATGATTGGAAGTTTGTTATACTTGACTGCTAGCAGACCTGACATAGCATTTGCAGTAGGTGTATGTGCAAGATATCAAGCTGATCCAAAAGTCAGTCATCTCAATCAAGTCAAGAGAATTCTTAAATATGTTAATGGTACTTGTGACTATGGCATAATGTACTTTCATGGATGTAAACCAATTCTCACTGGCTTTTGTGATGCTGATTGGGCTGGAAGTGCTGATGACAGAAAAAGCACTTCAGGAGGATGCTTCTTTCTAGGAAACAATTTGATTTCTTGGTTCAGTAAGAAACAAAATTGTGTATCCTTATCTACAGCTGAAGCTGAATATATAGCAGCTGGAAGCAGTTGTTCTCAGTTGGTTTGGATGAAGCAAATGCTCACTGAGTACAATGTCCCACAGGATGTCATGACATTGTACTGTGACAACTTAAGTGCAATAAACATATCAAAGAATCCTATCCAACATAGCAGGACCAAGCATATTGATATCAGACATCATTTCATCAGAGATCTTGTAGAAGAAAAGGTGATTTCATTGGAACATGTAGCTACAAATCTGCAGTTGGCTGATATCTTTACAAAAGCATTGGATGCTACACAATTTGAGAACTTAAGGGGCAAACTGGGAATCTGTTTTTGTGAGATTTAGCAGTTAATGAGTTGTGCCAACATGTCATATGACATTGTATGGCATAAGTTCCAGATGGCAACAAAGTCTGGACAAGAACCTTGGGTATTCCATTCCTAATCATTTTCAATATAACGGCTACTTATTTAGTAACAGCTTATAATCAACTATCAATTTTCTCATCACACCATCAAAAGCGAATCATATTATCAAGCTGTTATTCAGAAATCATAAACCCTAAAACTCTTCATCCATCTTTCTTGACAATGTCTCAAAACCCTAGCATTCCTGAAGAAGTTCTCAACAAAGAAGACGTAGTTCATGCAACTCCCATCTCCGTGGTACCAATGAAATCAACCCCATTGGACGAACTCAGAGGAAGTGCTTCTCATGCTAAAAAGCCAAGAACTCCAAAAAGAGCTAAAGATCAAGTCTGCAGCAAATCCAAAGGAGGCATTCCTTCTCCAGCTAACATGCCTCCAAAATCTTCTGACTATGTGGATGCTTCCATCAAGGAGATAGTCAACAAGATTCTTTTTGAACAGAGGGTGGTTAGTGGGATTTCTATTCCTCTGAACACCATGCCTGCCCCTCAAGAAGAACAAGCTCAAGCTGCAGAGGACACTCCTGCTCAACAGGATGTCCCAATAGATGTTGGAACATCTGAGGATGAGAAAAAGAACTCATCTGATGCTGATATTGAACAAACTGAGGACCAGAAAAAGGCCTCAAATGAAAGTGATGAAGAAGACTCTGAGGATCAGACCAAAGCCTCAACTGAAGATCACATCTCTGCTGATCAACCAGCTGAAGAGGAGACTGCTCAATCTCCTCCAGTGGTGAACCTGGAGCAGGACTCTGATACAGAGATCATAGCTTCTGTTAGACCTAGCATAGCCAAAAGGCTCAGGTCCAGGAAAGGAAAGATGCAAGCTGAATCTGAAATTCCTAAGAAGAAGAAAGCTACACCAAAGAAAGGCAAAGCTAAAGTTGCCTTTGGTCCAACAAAACAATTGAGTAAAGTCCAAACCCAGAAGAGGAAAGCTGTCACCCCATCAGACTCAGATGTTGAATCAGATGTCCCAACATCTCCTCCCAAGAAGAAACCAGCACCATCTAAGGCTTCATTTGCTGTTCCAGAAGCCCCCTTGGACAACATTTCATTTCATCATGTTTCAAGTGTAAACAGATGGAAGTTTGTGTACCAAAGAAGGGTAGCCCTTGAAAGAGAGCTAAGCAGTAATGCACTGAACTGATTGATCTCATCTCTGCTGCAGGCCTCTTCAAAACAGTCTCATATCTCTCTCCCTGCTATGAACTTCTTGTCAAAGAATTCATTGTTAATCTTCAGGAGGATTGTGCCAATGGTAAGTCCTCTGAATTTAGAAAAGTCTTTGTTAGAGGTAGGTGTGTAGAGTTCTCTCCTGAGATCATCAATCAATACCTAGGAAGAGAAACAGATGGACCAAATGAGCTAGGTAAGACAGATAACCAAGTCTGCAAGGTTATCACTGCAAACCAGGACAAGGCATGGCCTGTTAAAGGAAAGCTCTCAGTGAGCATGCTAACAAGAAAATATGCCATGCTGAACAGGATTGGTACAGCAAACTGGGTGCCTACCAACCACACATCTTCCATATCCACTGGCCTGGCCAGATTTATCTATGCTGTGGGAACTCAGACTAAGCTGGATTATGGTGCTTACATATTTGATCAGACCTTGAAGCATGCCAGCTCTTCTACAACAAAGCTGCCAATAGCCTTTCCCTCCTTGCTGTGTGGTATAGTACTCAATCAATACCCTGGAATCCTCACTGAGAAGGACATTGTCTGCAAGAGAGAAAGCCCCCTAGCATTTCACTACAAACTGTTCCTCAGTCATCATGCAGCAGATGTTGAAGCACCTTCTGGGACATCTGCAGGTCCTTCAACTGCTAAGACTCCAATCTCCAAGAATGCATTAATTGCTGAACTCAAGAGCACTTGCAAAGAGCTTGAATCAAGAAAGCAGAAGCTTGAGGAAATCATTCAAAGGCTAGAGAGTGAAGGAGATCAGATAGCTGCCTCTGATGAAGAAACTGGAGCTGATGAAGAAACTGAAAGTGAGGAGTCTGAGTGATCATTGTATGTGAGGCAAATGTAATGACAGCACTGCATTGTATTTCTGGATTAGTGTCTTTGGCCCCAAAATTTGTGTCTAACAAGGGGGAGAACAACAACAACAAAATGTATTGCTGTTTAATTATGAATGAAAAATCTGTTTGTCTGTGTCTGAACTGAATCAGTGTGTTTTGATAAATATTTCTGTTGCAACAAGACTGGATACATATATGTTTGAGGGGGAGTAATCTCAAATATGAATCAAAAGAAAAGTAATGCTATACTCTGATAAAAAGAACTTCTATTGCACTCTGATAACCAGAAAAGATGTTAGCCAAAAATTAGCCAAAGGGGGAGTTTGTAGATGTTTAAGAATTGGCAGAATTTTTGACCAACGAGAAATATTGAATTCAGTTCAGAATGTCCTATCAAATGTTGGGACATTATCAAACAGAGTATATGAACTTATTTCAGGATGTCTCACCAGATGTTGGGACATTGTATAAATGAATCAAGTTCAGTTTTTCAGGATGTCCCAACAGATGTTGAGACATCTCAAACCTGCTACCAGAATTACTTAATGTCTAACTGATCAGAGATATTTAAGGAGAGTTATCTGGAATTAATTATTGATGGATAAAAACAGAACAAGGCGCATCTGTAGGGAGTGTTATATTGAGGATTCAGATTAAAACAGAAGACCTAAATCACCTAGAATTTAGGAAGTAACAAACCCTAATTCAAGGTGGAAGCTGCTTGCGCATTAGGGCTGGATCATTCTACAGAAAGCCCAAATTACAGACACCTATTTAATGAACAGAAACTCACAAAAGTGAGTATGAATTTTAGAAGACCAAATAGGGTGTCTAGTGTTTTAATAGCAGGTGTTTTAAATTGTACCACTTTATGAGCTTTTAAGCAAAAGTGCATTTGTGACTTGATTGAAACTGTGAAGTAAGATCAAGTTGTTTTGTTTGAAGAATGTCTTCAATTTTATTAAACATGTAAACTTGATCACTGTGTGATTGAGGGGGAGTGAGTAGGGTACTCTTATCTAAGTTGTGTCTTAGGTAGAAATTGCATTGGGTAGTTATTAAGTGATAGATTAAACAGGGTGGTTTAAGTCTAGAATTAATATTACTTATAGTGGATTTCCTCCTGGCTTGGTAGCCTCCAGATGTAAGTGTGGTTATACACTGAACTGGGTTAACAAACTTCTGTGTTGTTTATTTTTCTTGCTATTTAAGTTTTAGTTAAATCTGTCAAGTGTTGGGACATCTCTTAGGACATCTCATACCTGATCACAGAATTTCAGCTCCCAATAGAACCCTTCTAATGGGCATGTCTCAGTCTTCAAGGGAAAGCTTCCGGGATTATGCACAGAGGTGGAGGAAGTTGCCTGCTGCTATCCAGCCACCCATGTCTGAACGGGAAATGGCTGACATGTTTATGAACACTCTTCAGGGAACTTATATTGACCGACTTGCTGCGTTCTCCTCCACTAGCTTTGCTGATGTAGTCATAGCCGGGGAGAGAATAGAAAGTCTTCTGAAGATGGGAAAAATCTCTGACAACGGTGCAAGTTCCTCCAACAATACAAGAAAACCTTTTCCAGGACCCCAAAGGACGGGTGAAACAAATGCTATTCATGCAAGCAGGGGCAGAATCCAATACTCTCACAGATCAGTAGCAGCCGTTACTATCCCGGCTCCAGCTCCACAACAACCACGTTTTCCTAAAAAAAAAAAAAACATCACTCTCAGCAACAACCGCACTTTCCGCAACATAGATCATACAACAATAACAACAACAACCAACAACAGCGCCCCTTTCAACAGAGGCCATCTCAAGAAAATAGGGTGATTGACCCCATCCATATGCCATATGCCTCCCTACTGCCACAACTCCTGAAGCTCAACCTGGTTGAGTTAAGGACGTTGGCTCCACCAGATCCTCTCAACCTCCCGAAGAATTATGATGCCAATACTAGGTGTGTCTTTCATTCCAATGCACCTGGTCACAATACTGAGAAGTGTAGAGCCTTGCAAATGAAGGTTCAGGATCTGGTCGATTCCAAAGCTCTCAATTTCGCACCTCCTCCAAATATTACCAGAAATCCTATGCCTAATCATGGTGGGCCCAGGATTAATGCCATAGAGGAGGACCAACCATCTGCACTGATTGATAGTGTTGCACAGATTCAAACGCCGCTGGAAGAAGTCAAAGCTCAACTCTTAAGATGCCAGGTATTCCCAGGTTGTGAGGCCTGCTGCGAATCGTGCAAGATTTCTATTAATGGTTGTGAGAGGCTAAGGCTAGGCATATATGGTCTTATCAGAGATGGAATTTTGCAAATTACCACAACGGCGTCTACAACATCAACAACTCTTTCTTCAGCAACAATAGATCCTCCTACAACTGCAACAACCATTACTCCCACTGATTAATCCACAATTCCAGCAATCACTCCATCCATTATTTCAACAAACCAAAGTTAAGTTACGCTTACTTATACAACATCAACACCTATCTTATCAACAGAATCGCCTACAACACCAACAAACACTAACGAAGATGTCTCAATGGTCACAATCTATTATGACCCGGCAACTGTTCATCCCAACAACAATTTTCAACAACAAACTGCAACACCTACTGTCATACCTCCGGTCATAATCTATTACGACCCGCATACCATCACAGTTCCTTCCGCTGCAGCAATCAGTCCAGTCACCATTACGATACCTGGACCCGTTCCTTATGAAAGCAGTAACGCCATACCTTGGCACTACGGCTCTGATCTCTACTGTGACGGAAAGAAGATCACTCTAGATTCATCAAATACCGAGACCCAATGCTGAAGCAGAGGCTGTTGCTAAAGCAAAAGGGAAGAGTGTGGTACTCGAAGAGCCAGCTGTTAAAGAAACTCCGAAGACGTCTTTTGACCAAGAGGTGGACGAGTTTATGAGAATAATCAAAAAGAGTGATTACAAAGTGGTGGACCAGCTTCATCAGACGCCTTCCAAAATCTCTATATTGTCATTGTTAATGTGTTACGAAGCCCATAGGAATGCACTCTTGAGGGTCCTGCACGCAGCCTACGTGCCGGAAGAGATTACGGTTAATCAGCTGGAAACAGTGGTTGCAAATGTTAACACCAGTCATGGACTGGGCTTCACAGATGCTGATTTAACGACGGAGGGACGCAATCATAACAAGGCTTTACACATCACCTTAGAATGCAAAGGTGTTGCTCTTTCTCATGTGCTGGTAGACACTGGGTCCTCGCTCAATGTCCTCCCAAAGAAAGCCTTGGTGAAGCTGGAATATGATGGTTTGGCATTGCGTCCAAGTAACTTGGTGGTAAGAGCGTTTGATGGCTCTAAGAGATCAGTTCTTGGAGAGATTGAATTACCCGTGGTGATTGGCCCACAAATATTTAAAACTACTTTCTTCGTGATGGACATATAGCCGGCCTACAGGTGTTTGTTGGGTAGACCCTGGATTCACGCCGCTGGCGCTGTTACATCTACCCTTCACCAGAAATTAAAATTTGAGTGGGAAGGTCAGATCATCACAATCTGCAGGGAGGAGGACATTTTCGTTAGCCAGCTGGCTACTTACAAGTATATAGAGATGGATGGGGAGATCCACGAGACTATGAGCCAGGGATTTGAAGCCCTTAACATCAATAAAGCAACTGCTATGTCTGGAACTTCTATCACTTCATATCAGCAAGCCCGGAAGGTTGTTGAAGAAGGTACTGCTCAAGGGTGGGGCAAGCTGCTACCAGTAGAAAAGAAAGAAGACAGATTCAGGTTGGGTTACAGACCAACCCGACAAGTTCAACCAGAGGCCGCAAAGGAGCCCAAATTTGTCAGTGGGTGATGCTCACCCCAGATGCTGTGAACAATCTGGAAGACGAGGAAGAAGGCGACCGCAACCTGGAAAACTGGATACGTTCAAGGATCCCGGGGAACCAAGTCTCTAACTAGTCTTCCAAGGAAATTATAAGAGTTACTCCTGCAGAGTAATTATTATTTCCTGTCTTTTAGCATGCATCAAGTCCTGCATCTTGCCCAAGGTGTCAGGACTCATTTTGTAATAGGGCCATCTTGTATTTTGTGCAAATGATTAATCAATGAATATCAGACATCTTTTGCAAACGAGTCTCTTTTTCGCTCACTGTCTTTTCATTTTTCACTTTTGTACAAAACAATAAAATGACAATGTTTTCAAAATAAATAACTTCATTTTCACTTTTTCTAAACAAGATTAAAACTTATCACTAAAACGAACCAATCTCAAACCTTGCAGAGATTATTCTCTAGATTGCACCGACACCAGCACTGCTATGACCTTGTATGACTTCGACAATCCGATTAATCAAGTTGATGAAGGGGTTGAAGAAGACTATGAGTTACTTGAAGAGTTAGCCAGTTTGTTGAGGCAAGAAGAGAAAGTGATCACTCCTCATCAGGAGGAGGTTGAAACAGTTAATCTTGGTACCGAAAAAGACTTGACAGAAGTGAAGATTGGGGCCAGTCTGCAAGATTCAGTGAAGGAACAACTTATTGACATGTAGGATCCTTTGGTACCCATGCTGGAGGGTATGCAATGGCCAAGAAATTGCTAAGATCAGGTTACTACTGGATCACAATGGATGCAGACTGTTGTGCCTATGCCAGAAAGTGCTATAAATGCCAGATTTATGCAAACAAAATGCATGTGCCTCCGACTCCTTTGAACGTGATGTCTTCACCTTGGCCCTTTGCCATGTGGGGCATTGACATGATTGGAAAGATCGAACCAACTGCTTCAAATGGCCACAGATTCATCCTGGTAGCCATTGATTATTTCACCAAATGGGTTGAAGCAGCTTCGTATGAAAATGTCACCAGACAAGTGGTAGCCAGATTCCTGAAAAGAGACATCATCTGTCGATATGGAGTACCCGGGCGAATCATTACTGATAATGGTTCCAATTTGAACAAAAAAATGATGGAAGAACTGTGCCGAGACTTCAAAATTCAACATCACAACTCTTCTCCTTACAGGCCAAAGATGAATGGCGCTGTTGAAGCAGCTAACAAAAACATTAAGAAGATTGTGCAGAAGATGGTGGTTAGATACAAAGACTGGCATGAAATGCTACCATTTGCCTTGCATGGGTATCGCACCTCAATCAGAACATCCACTGGGGCAACACCTTACCAACTTGTGTATGGTATGGAGGCAGTCCTACCTGTTTAAGTTGAATTACCTTCCTTAAGGGTATTGATGGATGTTAAGCTGAACGAAGCAGAATGGGTCCGTTCTCGGTACAATCAACTAAATCTGATCGAAGAAAAGAGATTAGCTGCAATCTGTCATGGGCTGTTATATCAGAAAAGAATGAAGAACGCCTTCGATCAGAAAGTCAGGCTTCGGGAATACCAAGTAGGAGATCTTGTGCTGAAAAGACTCCTTCCTCCTCATATAGACTACAGGGGCAAGTGGAATCCGAATTACGATGGTCCGTTCATAGTAAAAAAAGGTTTTCTCTGGTGGAGTACTGATGCTCGCTACTATGGATGGTGAAGATTTCTTATCCCCTGTGAATTCAGATGTAGTTAAAAAATACTTCGCATAAATGACCCGCTGGACACAAAAACAGAATGTAAGTCCAGGCAAAAATAGGGCATCCCGGCGAGTCAAAAACAAAATAAGAGACTCGGGCAAAAATAAGGGAAAATAAAAAAAATGTACACCCGCTGAGTTGAAAAGCCGCATTGGACATCTTTGGCCAAAAATGGGTATCCCAGTGGATTGAAAACCCGAAAGGGCGATCCACGCAAAATCAGGGAATAAGCGAACAACTGCATTCTGAATTTGTCTGTATCACTTACAACCCGGCAAGCTTCGAAAGGTTAAAGTATCAGTCGAAATCAACCTTCTTCAGAAAGCAAGATGAGAAGAATGTCAAGGTCATATGGGTCATAGCAAAGGGAAGCTCACCGAAGCGTCGTCAACATTGCCAGCACCTTTATTTTTCAATTTGTAACAATCTCCTCATTCTAGAAGATCTGTTTCTTTGACTATATTTGCCAACTAAGGGCACCCAGATTAATAAAATCAGAGTTTTCAGTCACACTTCGTCTTGTACATTTTTGTTTCGTTTGTAAGAAAATGTCCAATATCCATAATATTTGCATAAAACATATGTGCCTTTCTAATTACATGCTTGCAGGAAATGTATTTACTTCCAGGAATATCTAAATCCTATGACGGAATCCGGTAAGGGATGCCTCGGGGTACTTGTGTTTTTTTTTGTCTTAACAGGATTGCAGGTATTCAATACGCGACATGGGGCATGCCAAACATACTTCCTCCCCTAACAATATCTGGAATGTTTTTCCCTAGCGAAGTTACCAAAGCTTCATTTCCCCAACACATCTTCCCCAAGCAGCAACTAAAAAGCTTTTTCCTTAGCTGAGTTGTCAAAACTCCTCATCCTCAGCAGGGTCCTCACAGAAATCTCTAGGAAGATTGTTCAGTGATCTTTCCTCCCCAGAGTTCCAGATCTCTCATCCTCAGCAAAGTCAAGGAACCATCTCCCCACAGAGTTCCAGCCTCTACCCAGAAGAGCAATGTCTGAATCCTCACACAACAAAGTGACGGAAGCTTCTTCATCCCCAGCTGGGATATCTCCTTACTGGATAGATTTATCAGTAATCTATTTCCCCAAGCAGAACCACATATGTTTTATCAGATCTACCAATGATCTATCCCCAACTGGGATTCTTCCAAGCAGATCAGCCAGAGATCTTCACAGCAGCGGGATCCGAATCCCGAACCAGTTTATTTTGCATAATCATAGCATTCGCATCATTTTCCCCCCAGAGCTTAGCATTCTGTCTAATACGGAGCATTACGGCAAAAATCAAACATATTGCATGATCACAAGTCGGGTTTGAGTCAGTCACCTGTAAATGTCAATGGTACCTCATCAGCAATATACAAAATACATCCCTTGCACATAAAAGCCAAAGCGTCCCTTTGCACTCTCAAGTATAGAGACATGTTCTTTTTGACACTCGTCTGTGTCATCATTCCCCGGTAAAGTCGCCAGAACACTTTCTACCAGCAAGTACTTGTCCACAACATGTTCTTCTCGGCACTCGTCTGTGTCATCTCAATTTCCCCAACAGAAAGCCAAAGCGTCCCCTTTGCACTCTCAAACACAAACACATGTATACTTTCGACACTCGTCCATATCATATTATCCCCTGCAGATATAAACCAAACCAATGCTTATACACTCTCTTGACATCCGTCCGTGTCACATATCCCCAGCACACTTGCCCAAACACTTGTTTATAATACTTCTTTTGACACTCGTCTGTGTTATCCTATCCCCACAGTGCCAAAAAACTTATCACTATTATTTCTAAAGCGTAAGCACTCGTCCATGTTTACCATTCCCCAGTAAATCGCCAGCAAAAACAACTTTCTCTTATCTGACATTCGTCCTATGTCATGATACTTTCGGCAGCCGTACCCTGCCAGATGATCGTCCTTCACCTTTGGATCATCGTCCCTCATCCTTTCCCCAGCGGAGTCTCCATTATTGGAACCTCTTTTATCCGACATTCGTCCTATGTCGTGATATTTTAGCAGTTGTCCCCTACTAGGTGATCGTCCTTCACCTTTTGATGATCGTCCTTCATCATTTTATCCGATGGCCGCCCCCATCGTTGATCTTTTTATCTGACATTCGTCCTATGTCATGATAAACCTCGAGAGCAGCCGTACCCTGCTATGTGATCATCCTTCACCTTTTGATGATCGTCCTTCATCATTTTATCTGATGGCCGTTCCCATCGTCGACCTTTTCTATCCGTCATTCGTCCTATGTCGCGATAAGGAGCAGTCGTCCCCTGCTGGGTGATCGTCCTTCACCTTTGATGACCGTCCCTCATCATTTATTTCATTTATTCTTTAAACCAATGGCCGTCCCCATCGTTGTTTACCTTACTTTGCAAACTTGGTGGTCGTCCCCATCATTGCCTTTGTTTTTATCCCCAGAGAACCTTGTTATTTTACTTGATGGTCGTCCCCATCATGATTTCTTTATTTCCCCAACATGTCGGTCGTCCCCGTCATTGCCTTATCCCCAGCAGTCGTCCTCTGCTCGATGGTCGTCCTCCATCGCCTTCATAATCATACTATACTTTCTTTTACAATTTATATCCCTTTTCTTCTTCTCCCCAGTGAGTGCAAATTTCGGACTGTCTTTGGTATTCAACCACAAGTTATCTTGTTTGTCTATTAAGCCAGACGCTTACATCCTGCACAGATAACTCATGTTTGAATAGGGGCAGCTGTAAACACCCCAAATTTTCCCTCACTAAGTTCACACCATGGCTTGTGATCTTTCATCTTTGCATTAGTTTAAGCATATCATCTCATATTGCATTTTTGTTTCATCTACATAGTTCAAGTTCATCTGCATCTAGGGTTTGTGATTTGAGCAATCCAAGGATCCATTTGAGCTACTCCAAAGGTCTTCAATCATTCCAAGAGGGTCCATGTATGTTCAACCATCATTTTACATCCCTCAAAGATCAAGGAAGTCAAAGAATCACAAGAACTTGGAAAGCATGGAAGCAGAGCTAGGGTTTCACTACACAGATGACCTAAAATTAGGGTTTTGGTTTCAGAGGCCATAACTCCAAATTTTTTTGTCATTCTTGTTTCTAATGGTCTCAATATGTTATAAGGATCATGTGTACCAAGTTTGATGAATAAATTCATTGTGGAAGTCATCTGATCATTGGGTAACTTCTTGAGCAAGTCAGAGCAAAATCAGGACATCTGAGGCCCCTACAAATGGAACCAAAGTGGATTTTTCATCAAATTGGAGTTATATGATCTTTATTTGATCATTGAAGTGCTTAGAAGTTCACAAAATTGAAGAAAAGTGAGCTAAATCAAAAGTTGCCAAAAATGGAAATGACTTGTAATGTAAACTTTCCATTTTGGGAAAGTTTTTCAACCTCCTCTTTCTCAACCAAAAATGCTTCAAATGAAAAATTGTTGGTCATGAAAGTTGTAGATTGGATCATTCCCTTTTCAAAAAGTACAAGAACAATTTCTAATTCATTGTGGAACTCAAGTTATGGCTTGTCAAAGTTTGCAAAACCACTTGCCAAGGCATTTTGTGACTTCAAACACACTTCTAACCATCATACCAACATAGCACATTGTCAAAAGATTAGAATTGCCCAAAGAATTGTATCATTCCATTCCTTGAACATCAAGAAATCTCAAAGGGGACAAAACTTCATGAAATTGCAAAATGACACATTACTTTGTTTCAACTTGCTGAATTGCCTCAAGACTAATTCCATGGACCTCCTTGATCCATGCTGTGCATGGACAAGCCAAGAAGCCAGCTGCACCATTGCCCATACCTCAAGTACAAAACTTTTGACTTTTTGGCAAGAAGTCCATACCAATCAGCTGCAGCCACCACCCACTCTCTGCCCAATCAGAACTCTACAAGCATGCCTCAAGGATCATTTTTCATAAGACACACAAGCTGAAACCTCCAAGAACTCAACATTCCACAAAATCATCCCTCTTGCAAATACCTTTGAAACTCACTGAATATTCACTCAAACTCCAAACAAATTTCACCCTTCATCTCAAAATCATTCACTGAACACAAAGAAACCATCAAACAAACCTCAAAGCACCTCTAACCTGAAACACGATTCTTGGCCAGTTGAAGTGCAATCTCACAAACTAGCCAATCTAAACTCCATTCAAGCTTCTCAATAGCATCAGGGTGATCATTGGAGGTGATTTGCACAAAGGAAGAGGTCATAAAGCTCAAGTTTAGAAAGCTTCATCTCAGGTATTCATCTCAAATCATTTTTCCAGAACTCTATTTTTATGTTCCAATGTGAAAGAGCATGCTTCACTGGTCATTCTGTGCTTTGTATTTTTGAAAATGGTTAAGAAATGAGCCTGTATGCATGTTCTGAAAGTTTCACCATTTTTGATCTTCTCTTCGAATCTTGTTTGTAAGCCATTATAAATCTGTTTTGAGGTTGGATTTGAGTTTAAGAGGATGAGAGGAACTAATCTGGAGCTTTAGAGCTCCAGAAATGACCTAGGGGTGAGGTTTTGAGATTTTCAGGGGAGGAGGCTGCCGGAGAAGACGACCGGAGCTCTTCTCCGGTGGCCTGAAAGTGATTAACGTGTTAATTAGGGTTAGGGCATTGTTTGAATCTGGGTCATTTGATCTCTCTTTCCCGCGTGTGTTGGATGGTGTAGATTAGGTCATTAATTATAAACATGGATTAATTAATTAATTAAATAAGTTTAGCTGAGTTTGAATTTCATCCGTTGGATAGCGCGCCAGGTCAACCATAAAATCCCCAGTTTCAATACAAACCCTTGGATCAGCATACTTATCCTTTATTCAGTTTTTAATTCATATTTTCTTATTTATTTTGCACAATTAATTTAAAATAGCTAAAAAATTCAAAAAAATATTTTTATTCTGCATTTTCACTCCAAATAATTTTCTCCACCCAAAAATATTTTTATTTTTATTTTTTGCATTTAAAAATCATTTTTAAAACATTTAAATGTTTATTTAAATTAATTAATGGAAATTAATTAATTAAAATATCATTTAGGTTTCTAAAAATCCCAAGAAAAATCACATTACATCTTAGGACATTTAGAAACATTGTCATATCATCCATACAAATTTCTTTTTGGTTTTGAACAATCTTTAACAAGTTTCTTGAATTTAGGGTTCATAAAATTCTTATTTTTGAACCCTAACTTCAAGAATTCTTTTCTGCCTAACCATGAATGGTCTGACATTGATTCTATTTGCATTGATCTTCATTTGACATGTAGTATCTAACATAATTTTGTCAAAAATTTCTTCTGCATTTTTTATTTGATTTACATTTTTTCCCTTAAGGTGCCTTAAAACCCTAGATAACTTAGAAAAATCATAACTTCCTTAGGGTTAAGAGTTAGGTATCCTCCTTTGGGGTGTGATATCATATGGGGGTTAGGGTTCCTTTAAGTGCATTTTCAATTTTTTATCTTGTGATTTGCTTCTGTTTTTGACTTTTGTATCTCATGTTGCATTAAAACCCTAATTTCTCATCTTCATTTGCATATATCATGCATAAGCATTCATACATGAACTTGCCATGACATTTCATACATTCAAATGACTTCTAAGACATCTTAGGACACATTAGAATCATGCTTGATCATTGTTTCATCTATTTGCCATGTTATACATTCATTACATTCCATGAACATTCATATGCTTTCATGCTTCTTACATGTTTCTTTTGCATCCTCATCCCTTGTATGATCATCCATTGCACTTGACATACATTTGCATCATCTCTTAGCATCATTAATTACATCATGAATATGCTTCTGGCTTTGGTTTGCATCCTTGCATTCATTTCATTTTCATTTCATTTCTTTCTCCTTTTGCTAACTTTTCAGGTGGTAAGTAATTTGAGAAGTGAATTTGCCTTCACTTCTCATTTCTCTTCTCATCTCTTTTATTCATCCTTTATGCATTTTATCTTTACTTTAGAGTGAGCTTGCTCATTCATGTTATTCCTTCACTTTATTTCTTCAAGTAACTTATCTTCTTAAGTGAAGTAAGTTAGCTTGTTTCTTCTGCTTCTCTTCATTCCATCCTTGAAGATCTCTTGCAAGCCTCATAAACCATAGGAATATCCAAGCATGATAACAACTAGGGTTTTATTAGTCCCCCTTTAGTTTTACCTTTGTGTCTTCTTTTGTGTCTCTCTTATCATCTCATAATCAGAGACTAAACCTTAAAGGTTTTAAGGCTTTGTGATTAAGGTTATGCCTGCATTCTTCTCTTAGGATGGAGTGTATAACTTTAATCCTAAGTGTTAAACCCTTAATGTATTTAAACCTCTTAATCAATCCATCTTAATAATCACTAAGACAATAGCTTGTAACTTGGGCCTTGCATTAGGGTTCTAATTCTTCCTTTATTGGTTAAGAAGGACTAACCCTAGTGTTAATGGACAAGTCCCCCTCAAGTTGTCTTACAAACCATAAAATTCACTTCTTAATCTCATCTTTAATTAAAGTCCACTTTAATAAAGGCTTGTTTTGTCATGAGGTTAATCCCTAATCATGGATTAAGTCGAGGTATCTTCCTCAGCTTAAATGTTCTCATCTATTATCCTTCTATTAGGATGGTGTAATGGGTCCATTAAATCCTTGATTATGGCTTAAACTCATTACTTAACACTAAACAAAAACACCAAAAACATCTAAATAACCACAAGTAGGCTAATGATCTTAATCCTACACCACCATGGTAATTAAGTTTGAGGTGCTTACTTCATACTTAAGGTATTCTTATTACCCCTAATCAGAGGGAGGATGTGATGAGTTTACTAACCTTTGGTTTAGGCTTAAGCTCATTAACTTATGACAAACACAAAAAAGAAATAAAAGATTGAAAACACAAAAACAAACAATAATCGTCTCCTTCGGGATTCTTTTCTCATCATCTTCACTCACAAACGAGAACTTGCCTCTTCCGTCTAATGCAAGACAGTTAGCACCTGAGCCAGACAGGTCATACACTTGAGCATAGGCAAGCAAGCAGTTCACAAGTCAATTTATCTTTCAGTCTCTTTGAGTCGAACTACGGTGTTCTGATTTCCTCATTGCACGAGAAGATACGTAGGCATAACTTAATTGTTATCGAACAAAAGTCTATGTGTCTTCCCCCTCTTCCAGCATTATCTTTTAAGCCTCATTCCTGAGCATTTCACCTTCTTGCACTGACACTTGTACATTCTTTTCCAGCTTTTGCACACAGATAGCAGAGAATACCCCTTTAAACACAATCTTGTAAGCGTGGATCCCGTCGAGTACGGCGGACAATCTGGGTGCTAATACCTTCCCAGGTTGTAACCAACCCCCTTTCTCAGTTTCTCTGGTTCGCGACCGTCTTATCCATATTTTCCTAGGTTTATGCAGCATTACCTTTCCTTCGGGATAAAAATGCCTAGCTGGTGACTCTATTCACTTCATATTCATTTCTCCTTTCGCCGACCGTTCGCGTCTGTACCCTATCTAACCCGGTGTCATTTGGTGGGAGCAACACCTTTCTCGACAAAACTCACCTTTGCATGCACTAATAATGAAGCTGAATACAAAGCCTATATCATGGGTCTTGAGGAAGCTATTGACCTCAGGATCAAGACTTTAACTGTATTCGGAGATTCAGCTTTGGTAATCAATCAGACCAACGACAAATGGTACACTCACCAAGAGCATCTGATTCCATACCCAGACTACACAAGGAGATTATTGACTTTCTTCACAACAGTCAAACTTGAGTATATCCCTCGAGAGGAAAATCAGTTCGCAGATGCTTTGGCTACCATTTCCTCCATGATCAAGGTTCAAACTGCCAATTTTGTGCCTCGGATTTCTGTATCCAGACTAGACCGACCAGCATACGTATTCTCCATGGACATTGCTAAAGATGACAAGCCTTGGTTCCATGACATCAAATGCTTCTTAGAAGATCAGATATACCCACATGGGGCATCATCCAATGATAAGAAGACATTAAGAAGGCTGGCTGGTAGTTTCTTCCTTAATGCCGATGGTTCGTTATACAAGAGAAACTTTGAAATGGTACTTCCCAGATGTGTTGATAAGAAAGATGCAGACTTACTGATGCATGAGGTGCATGAAGGATCTTTCGGTACCCATGCTGGAGGACATGCAATGGCTAAGAAATTATTAAGATCAGGTTATTACTGGATCACAATGGACGCGGACTGTTGTGCCTATGCCAGGAAGTGTCATAAATGCCAGATTTATGCTGATAAAGTGCATGTGCCTCCGAATCCTTTGAACGTGATGTCTTCACCTTGTCCCTTTTCCATGTGGGGCATTGACATGATTGGAAAGATTGAACTGACTGCTTCAAATGGCCACAGATTCATCCTGGTAGTCATTGATTACTTCACCAAATGGGTTGAAGCAGCTTCGTATGCAAATGTCACCAGACAAGTGGTAGCCAGATTTCTGAAGAGAGACATCATCTGTCGATATGGAGTTCCCGAGCGAATCATTACTGATAATGGTTCCAATTTGAACAACAAAATGATGGAAGAACTGTGTCGGGACATCAAAATCCAACATCACAATTCTTCTCCTTACAGGCCAAATTTGAATGGCGTTGTTGACGCAGCTAACAAGAACATCAAGTGTTTGCAAAAGATGGTGGTTACGTACAAAGACTGGCATGAAATGATACCATTTTCCTTGCATAGGTACAGTACATCTATCAGAACGTCTATTGGGAAACATCGTATCAGCTTGTGTATGGTATGGAGGCATTCCTACCTGTTGAAGTTGAATTACCCTCCTTACGGGTACTGATGGATGTCAAGCTGAACGAAGAAGAATGGGTCCGATCTCTGTACAATCAGTTGAATCTGATCGAAGAAAAGAGATTAGCTGCAATTTGTCATGGGCAGTTATATCAGAAGAGAATGAAGAAAGCCTTCGATCAGAAAGTCAGACTTCGGGAATACCAAGTGGGAGATCTTGTGCTGAAAAGACTTCTTCCTCCTCATACAGACCACAGGGGCAAGTGGACTCCAAACTACGATGGTCCGTTCATAGTAAAGAAATTTTTCTCTGGTGGAGCACTAATGCTCACTACTATGGATGGTGAAGATTTCTTATCCCCTGTGAATTCAGATGCAGTTAAAAAATACTTCGCATAAATGACCCGCTGGACATAAAAACAAAATGTAAGTCCAGGCAAAAATAGGGCATCCCGGCGAGTCAAAAACAAAATAAAAGACTCGGGCAAAAATAAGGGAATATTAGAAAAAATGTACACCCGCTGAGTTGAAAATTCGCATTGGACAGCTCATGCAAAAATGGGTATCCCGGTGGATTGAAAACCCGAAAGGGCGATCCACGCAAAATTAGGGAATAAGCGAACAACTGCATTCTGAATTCGTATGTATCTCAACAACACGGCATGTTTCGGAAGGATAAAGCATCGGTCATAATCAACCTTCTTCAGAAAGCAAGATGAGAAGAACGTCAAGGTCATACCGGTCATAGCAAAGGAAGCTCATCGGAGCGTCGTCAACATTGCCAGCACCTTTACTTTTCTCAATTTGTAGCAATCTCCTCATTTCAGGGGATCTGTTTCTTTGACTGTATTTACCAATTCAGGGCACCCAGATTAATAAAATCAGATTTTCAGTCACACCTCGTTTCATACATTTTTGTTTCGTTTGCAAAATGTCCAGTATCCATGATATAATATTTGCATAAAACCAATGAGCCATTATTAATAAATGCTTGCAGGAAATGTATTTACTCTCAAGAATATCTAACCCCTATAACGGAATCCGGTAAGGGATACCTCGGGATACTCGTGCGTTTCTTTGTCTTAACAGGTTGCAGGTATTCAAATACGTAGCATGGGGCATGCCAGGCATCACTTCCCCAGCACATCTTCTCCGAGCAGCATCTGAAATGCTTTTTCCCCAACAGAGTTTTCAAAGTTATCTCAACCCCAGTCGGGATCCCCACAGAAAGCTCTAGGAAGATCATCCAGTGATCTCTCCTCCCCCAAACAAAGTGCCAGATCTCTCAAAGACAAAGGAACCATCTCCCCACAGAGTTCCAGCCTCTCCCAGAAGAGCAATGCATGAATTCTCACACAACAAAGTGACGGAAGCTTCCTCATCCCCAGCTGGGTTTCTCTTTACAAGATAGGCCTATCAGCGACATATTTCCCCAAGAGGAGTTATATATCTTATCAGATCTACCAATGATCTCATCCCCAGCTAGGACATCCTTCAAGCAGATCATCCAGAGATCTTCACGGCAGCGGGATCCGAATCCCGGATCGTTTTCTTTTTTTGCATAATCATAGCATTCGCATCATTTTCCCACAAAGCGTAGCATTCC
The DNA here is from genome assembly GCA_963966055.1 of Lathyrus aphaca. Taxonomy (NCBI): domain Eukaryota; kingdom Viridiplantae; phylum Streptophyta; class Magnoliopsida; order Fabales; family Fabaceae; genus Lathyrus; species Lathyrus aphaca. Next base: position 318,304,056 of record OZ014521.1, on the reverse strand, counting down.
GTCTAATACGGAGCATTACGGCAAAAATCAAACATATCGCATGATCACAAGTCAGGTTCGAACCAGTCACCTGCAAATACCAACAGTACCTCATCAGCAATATACAAAATACATCCCTTACACACAAAAAAAAGTATGAAATCCTAACCACACTCTTCACTCCCCTCCCTTCGTAGCTTCATTCGACATGACTAGGCATGTTTATGAAAGTGCAGCTTGCTTGGAATGTCATCATTGCTGCAGAAAATCTGAAGCCAGGTAGTCTTATGCTTCAGCGGGCAATTCTGATTCGCCTTCTAAGCGACTTTGCTGCTAAAAAAGGCAACGAAGGATTTGGGATACTATCTTGCTATGATAACACTGGATAAAATAGAAGAGGGGAAAGTCAGACAACACATTGAGGATGTAATTTTCCCTGTTATGTTTAATGTTGTCACCTACAAGATGTTCAAGGGTGAGGTATTAGAGGGGACAGTTCACAAGGTGCTGAAGCATGGGGTTTTCTCGCGGATTGGTCCGATCGAGAATGCTTATCTCTCAAGTAGCAAGATGCCGGATTACGAGTATGTTCTTGGGGAAAACCCATACTTCATGAATCAGAAAATGCCCAAGATTGCAAAAGATGTCAAAGTTCGAGTTGTGGTGATTGGCACAAAGTGGATGGAGGCAGAGAGGGAGTTTCAGGCGCTGGTTGGCCTGGAAGGGGATTATCTGGGCCCAATTTCACACTCTGATATGAAGTTATGTTTTGTGTAGCCAAACATTAGTATTGGGTATCGTGATGAATGCAGACATTTTGGTTGTAGGGTTTCATGTATGTGCTCTCCAAAAAGAAAAAAAAGAGCCAAGGTGCCCATTTGCACTCTCAAATACAGATAATTGTCCATAACATGTCTTTCTCGACACTCGTCCGTGTCATCTCAATTTCCCCAACAGAAAGCCAAAGCGTCCCCTTTGCACTCTCAAACACAGATACATGTTCATATATACCTTTTCGACACTCGTCTGTGTCATTTTATCCCCCGTAGATAAGCCATAAACACCCCTTTTGAATACAGAAACCCATATACACTTTTCTGACACTCATCTGTGTCACCTCTCCCCAACATGATCGCCTAAACACTTGTTACAAACCAAGTACTTGTTTATAATATATTCCTTTTGTAAACACCCCAAATTTGCCCTCACCCATTCACACCATGGCTTGTGATCATTCTCATATGCATAAACTCAATCATACCATCTCATATCACATTTTTTATTCATTGCATTGGTTCAAAGTCATCTGCATCTAGGGTTTGTGATCTGAGCAATCCAAGAGCTTCTAGAGCCACTCCAAAGGTCATCAATGTTCAAGCATCATATTGTATGCCCTCAAAGTCAAAAATGTCAAAGAATCACAAGAACTGAAAATGGCATGGAAACGGAGCCAGGTTATGAGGTTCGTGCATATCAAGTTTCATGAAGAAATTCCATGGGGAAGGCATCTAATCAAGAGATGACTTCTTGAACAAGTCAGTACAGAATCAGGGTATCTGAGGCTCCCAATGACCCGACCAAGGGGTGTTCTTCGTCATTTTGATTGCGTATGATCTTTATTTGATCATAGAGGATGCCAGAAGTTCACAAGACTGAAGAATTTCGAGCCACTTTGCAAAATTGCCTTGAATTGGAGAACTTGCAAATTCTCATGGCAAGCCTTTATGTGACTTCAATGCGACTTCCAATCATCACCATGGCCTTAAATCCTGAATGCCACAAAGAATCTCCAAGTTTCATGACTTATGCTTCGAGAGGCCACAAAGGGGCCAGGCTTGTACCAATTTGCAAAAAGCCCATGTGACTATGCCTCTACTTGTTGCAATTCCCCAAGAAAAATGGCAAGTATGGTTTCTTTGATTCATCGGTTTCGAACCTAAGGAGGATGGCTTGTTGGAATTGATTCTTTGATTTCAAAAAGGGAAAGGAGGAAAGGAATTTCATGATATCGTATTGGACTCCGATTCAAACGGCATTTCATGAGCCTTTTGTGGTGTTATGTGTGATTGGGAGTATGTTGGATTTGGAATAAGTTGGATTTGGATGCACATATGTTTGGAGTTATGGTTCATTTTATGTTGCTATGTGTTAGGCAAGGTGCATTGTTTTCAAGCATGTTAATGTTGATATTTTCCAAATTTTTGCAAGATATTCAAATCTTGATTGGTGCATTGTCAAAATAAATGGAAATGAAAACCAAAGACAACAAGACTGAAGAATACAAATGCATAACATTTTGTGTTAATTGTTGAAGGCTCAAGGCCATGCTCCAAAAAGTCCTATCTACACTTCAAACATCCATTGCTATCCCAATATTTGTTCATGTTACAAATTTTGATTCTATTTGTTACAAACTCATGGCAGTGCAAATTAAAATTAATATTTGTTCATGTTACAAATTCTGATTCTATTTGTTACAAGCTTACGGAAGTGCAAATTAAAAGGAAATTCCCCACCAATTTCGTATGCCTCAGAGTCACATACGTATCAACAATCTTTAAATCCCCCTGAAAGATACCCAGTTCCAGAAGCAGGATTACATGCTCTTGCTCTGGATGACTCAGAAGCTTTCTTTACTGACCACCAACCCGTATCGGTTGAAGAAAAGAAAGAGCATCTTGTGGTTGCTCGAAACAGTCTTGAAGTTCTCTCTAGCATATTAAATTCTGAGGCAGAGCCAAAACCTTTGAAGGAAGAATTAACTTTGGGTCTGCTGGATAAGTGCAAGTAATCACTCTATGTTATCAAGGAGATTGTGCAAAGCACAACAAATGATGAAGAAACACTTTTTGAGGCTTTATACCTTAAATGATGAGCTACATCAGTTGGTTTCTAAGTATGAGGAGTTGGAAGCTTCTCAAAGTTTAGGAGAACGACAAACACAAAATGCTGACGCTGCCAAGCATGATGCTGAAGCTGTTCAAAACCTCAATGAAAGAAGTGAAGGTGACAAATCTGAAGAGTCAGAAGCTGCTCAGAATCTTGATCGAAACCTTCCCCAAAAGTCACAAACTCCTGAAGCCGATGTCAATGCAACCGAGGGGCATAGTCATGTTGAAACCAAACTTATGGATAACACAAAAAAGAAGAATGTCAGAACAATGTTTGAATGATATTACAATGATTCATACCAAGGATGAGTATTTAGAATAAAGTTAAGCAAATACAAAAGCAAGGGATTATAGGTTACTTGCCCTTCAAGTTTGTTCAATTCTTTCTCCCAAGATGACCCCATCGAATATCCTTGCCAACCTGTCATGAGTATTCACCAACAAACATGTTCAGAAACTTAAACAGACAAGCTGTGAAAGGACAATATTGTGCAGCAGTAAAAATATGAAATTTATCTAGCAGCAAAAGTCACAACACAGTGAGCATTGCCTCAGAACCATTAAATCAGATGGAAGCCAAAACACCTAATTCTTAACCTAACCCTCTCGATTCATTTCCCAAACACCCTCTTTTTCATCGATCATGTCGCACTTCAAGAGCAAGTACCATGATGAGCTTATTGCCAATGCTGCCTACATTGGCACACCTGGTAAGGGTATTCTTGTTGCTGATGAGTCAACTGGAACAATCGGTAAGCGTTTATCGAGCATCAATGTTGAGAATGTTGAATCCAACAGACAGGCTCTTCGTGAGCTTCTTTTCACTGCTCCTGGTGTTCTTCAGTACCTCAATGGAGTTATTCTCTTTGAGGAAACCCTATACCAGAGCACTGTTGCAGGCAAGCCTTTTGTTGATGATTTGAACGAAGCTGGTGTTCTTCCTGGTATCAAGGTTGACAAGGGTACCGTCGAACCTGCTGGGACTAATGGAGGGACCACCACTCAGGGTCTTGATGGTATTGGTGCATGCTGTGCCAAGTACTACGAAGCCGGTGCACGTTTTGCTAAATGGCGTGCTGTGATTAAAATTGGTGCCAATGAACCATCAGAGCACTCTATCCATGAGAATGCTTATGGATTGGCCCGTTATGCCGTCATATGCCAAGAGAATGGCCTTGTCCCCTTTGTTGAACCTGAGATCCTTGTTGACGGTTCACACGATATCCTCAAGTGTGCTGACATTACTGAGCGTGTCCTTGCTGCAACATACAAGGCCTTGAGTGATCATCATGTCATCCTCGAAGGAACTCTCTTGAAACCAAACATGATGAGCCTCATGAAAATCTCCTGAAACGAAATTGCCACAATGGTTAACACATAACAAGCAGTGAAAATAAGTTTACGACAGTAAAAAAGAGAAACTAATCCAATCCAACGCCAACTATCTCAGTTCATTTCAAAGTCAAGTTCAACAAAGAGGCATAAACAGACAAAAAAACCAGAGCAGAAGCATCAGCAGGATTGCAGGGTCAAAATTTCACAAAAAAGGAAAGAACAGTTTCTGTTACGAAAAAGAAGAAGAAAACATAGCCAGAATGAAATTGCTTCAGTTTAAACCTAAATTTTTGAAACCCTAGTCCTCACTATAAAAGCCAGGACGAATTCATGGACAAGGGAGGAGATCATTGATAGTCGCATCAAAAAAAAACACAAGGAGAAACCCTAAAAATACTTTCTATCAGAAGGAAAACGGAAATCAAACAAAACTCTCGAAAAAATTCACAGCCACAACACAAAACTCAGTTATTCACATTCGGAAAAAAAGAGAGAGTAGAGGAAGACACAGAGGTGGAAAAGCTCGAACGCAGGATAGGGAAACGCATACCTTTGAATTTCTTCATCCCGCAAAGCTTACGGAAGGTACTTTTCTTTCTCCTTCAACTCTTTCCATGAGTATCACATATAGCTAATCGGTGCACCGTCGTTTGCGCCGTCGTTTTGGTAATTTCTTTTCCTTGCCTTCGTTTTTTCGTTTCCTCGTTTCCGATTCGTGGAAGCCGAGTTTGGGGAGGGTTAGGGTTTCCTGGATTGGGATTAGGGTTTTGCTTGATTGAGAGGTTTGTGGCGTTTGATTCTGAGTTCTAGATGGTATCATTAGTTTCGATATTGGGGAGCGTGAGGGAGAAGCTGAGAGTGTGAAATTGCAGGAGGAAAGCAGAATGAGAACAGAGGGTGGGGCTGCGTCCCAAACCCTATTTTTCCTCCCCTTTCTTTAGTGAAACCGGGTCGGGTCTGGGTCGGTTTGACCCGGCCGGCGTCACCCAACACCCAGCGCCCTTTTGGGCCTTCCTTGTTGGGTTGGGTCCTTACCAACTTTTGTGTTTTTGTTGATTATCAAGTCTTACATAGTATTTCTATTTCTTTTAAAATAAATAGCATTCTAAAAATATTCATAGTTAATTAATTTGTTTTAATAGTTTTGTTAGTTAAATTAGGGCCATAATTATATATAAAAAAAAATATTAAAAAAAAAGAGGTGTCATGTTTTAGGTAGTTATATAAGGTGAAATTGTTCTAGTTAATTTGTTAATCTTTTCCATTAAATAATTTCATTTTAATTTAGTTGGTTTATCTTTTGTTTATTTTCACCTGCACAATCATTCATATCATCTTGTAACTCTCCTTGTATCACGAACATGTTTCTATTTTCGGCTTGCATTCTAGCATTAATTTCACTTTCACTTTATTTCTTTCTTTCGTGCTAACTTTTCAGGTGGTAAGTACTCCGAGAAGTGAATTTGCCTTCACTCCTCGCATTTCCTTTTCATCTCCTTTGTGCATTATTGTTACATTTTTTGTGTATTGGAGTGAGCTTGCTCCTCCCTGTTTATTATACCTTCTTTCTTCGAGCAACTTGACTTCTTAAGTGAAGCAAGTTGTTTTGCTTCTCTTTGCTTCTTGATCCTTCCATCTGCTTCCTGGTGGTTCCCTTTGAAGATATCTCTTGAAAACCTCACAAACCTTAGGAACAACCAAGCATGACAATGATTAGGGTTTTGATCAGTCTCCCCACTTAGTTTTACCTTTGTGTCTCTTTGAGTCTTCTCTTCACATCTCATAATCAGGGACTAAACCCTAAAGGCTTTAAGGCTTTGTGATTAAGTTTATGCCTGCATCCTTCTATTAGGATGGAGTGTATAACTTTAATCCTAAGTGTTAAACCCTTAATGTGTTTAACTCCTTTAATCAATCCATTTAATAACTATCAAGACTTCAAGCTTGTAACTTGGGCCTTGCGTTAGGGTTCTAATTCTTCCTTCATTGGTTAAGAAGGACTAACCCTAGTGTTAATGGACAAGTCTCCCTCAAGTTGTCTTACAAACCCTAAAAATCACTTCATCATTTCACCATTAACTAAAACCCACTTAATCAAAGGCTTTGTTTTGTCATGAGGCTAATCCCTAATCATGGATTAGGTTGAGGAGCTTTCCTCAGCTTAAACATTCTCATCTATTATCCTTCTATTAGGATGGTGTAATGAGTCTGTTTAATCCTTGATTATGGCTTAACCTCATTACTCAACACTAAACAAAAACAACAAAAACATCTAAATAATCACAAGCGGGTTAATGATCTTAATCCTGCATCAAAGGTGATCAAGTGTGAGAAGCTGACTTCACACTTGAGGTATTCTCATTACCCCTAATCAGAGGGAAAATGTGATGAGTTTACTAGATACATTGGTTTAAGCTTAAGCTCATTAACTTATGACAAACTCCAAAAGCAATAAAAGACTGAAAACACAAAAACAAACAATAATCGTCTCCTCCGGGATTCTTTTCTCATCATCTTCACTCCTAAACGAGAACTTGCTTCTTCCGTCTAATGCAATACAGTTTGCACCTGAGCCAGACAGGTCATACACTTGAGCATAGACAAGCAAGCAGTTCACAAGTCAATTTATCTTTCAGTCTCTTTGGGTCGAACTACGGTGATCTGACTTCCTCATTGCACGAGAGGATACGTAGGCATAACTTAACAGTTATCGAACAAAAGTCTCTGTATATTTCCCCCTCTGTCCAGCCTTATTCTTTAAGCCTCATTATCATGAGCATTTCATCTTTGTTCTTACACTGACACTTCATTTATACACTTCACACTTCTTTTACACTGACACCTGTACATCCCTTTCCAGCTCTTTTATACACAAATTGCACTGACACTACCCCTTTAAAACACAAATCTTTTAAGCGTGGATCCCGTCGAGTACGGCGGACAATCTAGGTGCTAATACCTTCCCAGGTTGTAACCAACCCCCTTTCTCAGTCTCTCTGGTTCGCAACCGTCTTATCCATATCTTTTCTAGGTCTATGCAGCATTGCCTTTCCTTCGGGATAAAAATGCCTAGCTGGCGACTCTATTCATTCCCTGTGAGTTCACTCCTGTGTGTTCTCACACCATCCTCTCGCCGACCGTTCGCGTCTGTACCCTATTTGACCCGACGTCATTTAGTGGGAGCGACATCTTGGCAGTGTGTCCTCGCACCGTCCCTCTCGCTGACCGTTCGCGTCTGTACCCTATTTGACCCGGCGTCATTTAGTGGGAGCGACACCTTTCGACACTCGTCCATGTCATCTTATCCCACAGGTCACCAGATTACCTCTTACAATTATAAATTCATAACTTATACACTTTCTCTTCTGACACTCGTCCATGTCACCTTTCCCTAGCAAGTTGAACACTCGTCCGTGTCTTGCTCATACTTCACGATACTTGCTTTTACTTATACAGATAATCGTCTGTATCTTGTATGTACACTTATTCCCCACAGATTCGACACTCGTCTGTGTTTTATGTTAACCAGTTGGTACTCGTCCGTATCATCATCTCTGAACACGCGTCAACGTTTGTTTCTACTGATACTCGTATGTATCATAGTCTTAAGGATGCCCGTCCGCATCTTTAATCTATACACAGCGTCAAAACACTTATACCTTTTATTTCTTAAGCGTAAGCACTCGTTCGTGTTTACCGTTCCCCAGCAAAGCAACTTTCTTCTATCCGACATTTGTCCTATGTCGTGATACTTTCGGCAGCCGTACCCTACCAGGTGATCGTCCTTCACCTTTGGATGACCGTCCCTCATCATTCCCCCAACGGAGTCTCCATTATTGGAACCCCTTTCTATCCGACATTCGTCCTATGTCGTGATATTTAGCAGCCGTCCCCTGCTAGGTGATCGTCCTTCACCTCTTGATGATCGTCCTTCATCATTTTTATCTGATGGCCGTCCCCATCGTTTATCTTGTTATCTGACATTCGTCCTATGTCATGATAAACCCTGAGAGCAGCCGTACCCTGCTAGGTGATCGTCCTTCACCTCTTGATGATCGTCCTTTATCATGCTTATCTGATGGCCGTCCCCATCGTCGACCTTTTCTATCCGGCATTCGTCCTATGTCGTGATAATGAAGCAGCCGTCCCCTGCTAGGTGATCGTCCTTCACCTATGATGACCGTCCCTCATCATTATTTCATTTATTCTTTAAACCCGATGGTCGTCCCCATCGTTGTTTACTTTTACTTTGCAAACCTGATGGCCGTCCCTATCATTGACTTTACCGTTAATCCCCAGAGAACCCTGTTTCTTAACTTGATCTCCGTCCCCATCATGATCTCTTTATTTCCCCAGCATGTCGGCCGTCCCCGTCATTGCTTTATCCCCCAGCAGTCGTCCTCTTCTCGATGGTCATCCTCCATCGCCCGCACTTTATAATCATACTATACTTTCTCTTACAATTTATATCCCTTTTCTTCTTCTACCCAGTGATTGCAAATTTTGGACTGTCTTTGGTATTCAACCACAAGTTATCTTGTTTGTCTGTTAAGCCAGGCGCTTACATCCTGCACAGCTAACTCATGTTTGAATAGGGGAAGCTGTAAACACCCCAAATTTGCCCTCACTAATTTCACACCATGGCTTGTAATCTTTCATATTTACATTAGTTTAAAAATACCATCTCATATTTCATTTTTGTTTCATCTGCATAGTTCAAGTTCATCTGCATCTAGGGTTTGTGATCTGAGCAATCCAAGGATCCATCTGAGCCACTCCAAAGGTCTTCAATCATTCTAAGATGGTCCATTTATGTTCAATCATCATATTATACCCCTCAAAGCTCAAGGAAGTCAAAAAATCACAAGAACTTGGAAAGCATGGAAGCAGAGCTAGGGTTTCACTGCACAGATGACCTGAAATTAGGGTTTTGGTTTCAGAGGCCATAACTCCAAATTTTTTGTTCATTCTTGTTTCTAATGGTCTCAAAATGTTATGAGGATCATGTGTGTAACACCCTTCTACCCCAAAACATAATATTTAAATAATATCAGAGTAATCATCTAAAAGGGTATTACATATCATCATGAATCAACACAACAGTATCCTGTCCCGTAACACGGTTAATCAACATCAAAATATCATAAATCATTTCACAGCGGAATTTAACTTCATAATTCAAAACTTCATAAAAATCATTTTCACCATCCTGAATTTAACATCATAAAATGGAAAACATTATCCAGATAACAATATACTGAAAACAGTTTAACAAAAGAAACCCATCCCAGTGTTACATGACACAGAGCAGGACACATAAACTAGAACCACTCCTAAGGAACACTAAAGCATGCTCTGAGACTCATGAATTACTCCTATTGCACTACAAGACTATTCTTCGACATCTGTAAGTTACCCACGAAAGAGGCAACATTTCCAAGCAGGCAGGGTGAGTAATCATAATATATCATAAACTTACAAGAATATAGAATCATAAATAAATTAGTACACATATCATGACATCGTCAACTACAAAATTCAGCAACAACCACAACACTATCATGAAATCAATCAACACCAACACAGTCATGAAATTCATCCAAAATATGCAATTCTAACATCCTGATATGCAATATACATGTGGTACCATTTTCATCGTGAGATGGATACATGACCATCAACCCTCCACAAAGTAGCACATCGTAATTCATCGAGACACTTCAATCCACACAATGGGATTGAAGCAAAATAAATAGGCCGAAGCCCCATCGTGAATGTAATGAAATGCAATGATGCGCTACATCGAAAAATTCATCAAAACAATTCGCATCATTCATTTCAATCAGTAAAACAACCATCAAATATTCATATATATCATCAGGACATTACACCCTGAACACTGGTTTTCTAACCACTCTGACACATCAAGAATTAACCCATACCCGGTAATTTATAAGGTAATTATAAGATTATTTCACAAATTCATTTATCAAAAACTATTGCATTTCTCTCGTTTCTATTCATCAAAATAAAGTTCAGTTTGTGCTCTTTCCGACGCTTCAAACGGAATGCGAATCGGACTTACGGTTTAAAAGATATGAATTTTCAAAGAATTAAAAATTGTCATTCCAACAGTGTTAACCGGTTAACCAAAGCGTTAACCGGTTAATGCCTGCGTAATTTCAGAAAATTCCCCAAAATTTCCAATGGTTAACCGGTTAACCAAAGCGTTAACTGGTTAACGCACGCGTTTCAGCAGTCTTCTGCTACACAATTGCAGACTGTTCCAATTTCCAAAAATTCCCAAACCCCATTACGGATTTCACATCATAACACTCAAAAACCATTCAAAAACATCAATTAAACCTCAACAACATCCATACAACAATTATACAAACAAATATACGATTATAACTCATTCCAATCGCTCTAATTCATCAAGATTTCTCATAAAACTCAACCTAACTCAAAACCCCAAAAACCCCTAAAACTCATACCATCCTAATCCATTCATATTCCAATTCCTATACATTTATCATGGATTATGAAAACTCCCCATACCTTAGAGAATTTCTCCGCTTTACACTCTTCTCTTGGGTTCTCCACAGCCTCCTGACTCTGAGCTTCTCCTTTCTTCAGAGCACTTCTCCAAACACGATAGAAAACAACAAAAATGAGAAAACTGATCGTATTCTCTTCTTTGGATAAATTATCCCAGTTTAGCATTTTCCCACCTTACCCTCATTCATGTTCATCATTCACTTTCTTTCTCCAAGTAACTTATCTTCTTCAATGAAGTAAGTTAACTTGTTTCTTCTGCTCCTCCTCCTTTCATCTGCTTCTTCCATTGGTGGCTTCTTTGAAGATCTCTTGCAAGCCTCATAAACCATAGGAACACCCAAGCATGACAATAATTAGGGTTTTGAATAGTCCCCTTTTAGTTTTTACCTTTGTGTCTTCTTTGTATCTCTCTTCTCATCTCATAATCAGAGACTAAACCTTTAAGGTTTTAAGACTTTGTGATTAGGGTTATGCCTGCATCCTTCTCTTAGGATGGAGTGTATAACTTTAATCCTAAGTGTTAAACCCTTAATTTGTTTAAACCTCTTAATCAATCCATCTTAATAATCACTAAGACAATAGCTTGTAACTTGGGCCTTGCATTAGGGTTCTAATTCTTCCTTAATTGGTTAAGAAGGACTAACCCTAGTGTTAATGGACAAGTCCTCCTCAAGTTGTTTTACAAACCATAAAATTCACTTCTTAATCTTACCATTAATTAAAATCCACTTTAATAAAGGCTTGTTTTGTCATGAGGTTAATCCCTAATCATGAATTAAGTTGAGGTATCTTCCTCAGCTTAAATGTGCTCATCTATTATCCTTCTATTAGGATCGTGTAATGGGTCCATTAAATCCTTGATTATGGCTTAAACTCATTACTTAACACTAAACAAAAACACCAAAAACATCTAAATAATCACAAGTAGGTTAATGATCTTAATCCTACATCATGGTAATTAAGATTGAGATGTTTATCTCATACTTAAGGTACTCTCATTATCCCTAATCAAAGGGAGGATATGATGAGTTTACTAACCTTTGTTTTAGGCTTAAGCTCATTAACTTATGACAAACACAAAAAGCAATAAAAGATTGAAAATACAAAAACAAACAATAATCGTCTCCTTCGGGATTCTTTTCTCATCATCTTCACTCACAAACGGGAACTTGCTTCTTCCGTCTAATACAAGACAGTTAGCACTCGAGCCAGACGAGTCATACACTTGAGCATAGATAAGCAAGCAATTCACCAGTGAATTTATCTTTCAGTCTCTTTGAGTTGAACTACGGTGTTCTGACTTCCTCATTGCACGAGAGGATACGTAGGCATAACTTAACTGTTATCGAACAAAAGTCTCTGTCTCTTCCCCCCCTCTTCCAGCATTATTCTTTTAAGCCTCATTCCTGAGCATTTTCACTTCACCTTTTTGCACTGACACTTGTATATTTCATTTCCAGCTTTTGCACACAGATAGCACAGACAATACCCATTTAAACACAAACTTTCAAGCGTGGATCCCGTTGAGTACGACGGACAATCTGGGTGCTAATACCTTCCCAGGTTGTAACCAATCCCCTTTCTTAGTTTCTCTGGTTCGCAACCGTCTTATCCATCTTTTTTCTAGGTTTATGCAGCATTACCTTTCCTTCGGGATAAAAATGCCTAGCTGGTGACTCTATTCAGTTCATCTTCATTTTTTCCTCTCGCCGACTGTTCGCGTCTGTACCCTATCTGACCTTGTGTCTCTTAGTGGGAGAGACATCCTCCATAATGTCTTGTATAAGTCTCAAAGTGGTTACTATGTGTTTCACTAGAGCATCCGTAAGGACTTGAGGTAGACATTCCCCTTTTTGGTATTTTGAAATCGTGTGCGGACCTTAATTTCCCCTATGATCTTGGTCCTTGTGTGAATTGGTTTGTGAAACATGCGAGTTTCGTTGAGAATAACCCTTAGAGCCGAGAGAATTCTAAGATAGGGAATCCACTGAGATGTTTTATCTCACCCCATGTTGATGTTGTTATTTCAGGTACTTCAGGTTCCGCTAAGGGTAAGGATAACGCGACATGATTATCCTTTCTAGTTGATGGCTTAGTCTTCCGCTGTAGAATTTTTTTGAGATCTTCGGATATAGTTCTTGGATCTTCTTGTAGTTGAACATCTTGTACTATTTTATAGCCTTGTTAGTACCTTATGTTGTAGTGGCTGTATTTATACAATGTGTTGCTAAGAACTTATTTGTATTTCAGTACCAAAGTATTAATATTATATATGAAAAATATGTTATATGTATGTATTTTGTATATGGGTATTACAGTTGGTATCAGAGCAAGTCATATCCTCGACCTAGCCTTGAAATATTATGAGTATTTCCTTCTGTTCATACACGTTGACTTGCGATAAGACTAAATGTTATGTTTATGGTATTGAGCCTGATCAACTTAATCCTGTTTTGATGACATTTAGGAAATATGGCTGGTAGACGTGGAACTCGTGCTCGGCCCAGTGTCACTCCTCCCGGTAGCGATCAATTCATGCAAGAAATGATGCATCAGATGAGTGGGGGCCTTCACCCTCATGTGGTTGCTCTTGGAGTTGTGGGTGGAACATTTAGAGACTTCTTCCGCATGAACCCCCAAGAGTTTCATGGCAGATTGGACCCGGTTTAGACTCATGAATGGGTGACTGGAATAGAGAGGATATTCCAGATTGTGATTTGTAGTGAAGAAGACAAGGTGACCGTTGCGTCACATTTACTAAAGGGTCCTGCTGCTAGGTGGTGGGAGAGTGCTTCCAATTTGATGATGGTGCAAGGGACTCCGTGGGTATGGCAGCAATTTAAGGCAGTTTTATGGATAAGTATTTCCCAAGTTCCTTGAGGACACAAAAAGATTTTGAATTTCAACAATTGAGGAAAGGGAGCATGACAGTGGCCTGTTATGCTGAGAAGTTTGAGAACATGGCAGCCTACTCTAGGCAGGCTATGTATGTTCCTGATGAAAGGTGGAAGATTGACCAATTTTTGTTTGGCCTAAGGGCCGAAATCTCGCATAGTGTCTCTCAAAGGGAGTTCACTACCTACTCCGAGATGTTGAGACAATGATATTTTGCAGAACATAGTTTGAAGAAAGTGCAAACAGAAGCCAGTGCCGGAAGAGCGGTTCAAGGAGATAGGGGGAGGGTTAGTCAATCTTTTAGGCCGAGGCCTCAACCCTTCAAGGGGAAACAGGTGTCAAGTCCTAGATCCAGTGTTCCTCTTTCTTGACCCCGATGTCGCAAGAATCATTTTGGAAGGTGTGAGCAGAGCGGTGTAATTTGTTATCATTTCCAGAAGGAAGGACATATTTCTAAGGATTACCCTCAGAGAAAGGATCTGACTCAAGGGAGAGTTTATGATATGGATGCCAGGAAGACGAAAGGCGACAATTCCTTGATTGCGGGTAATTGTCTTGTTAACAACCATCCTTGTCTTGTTTTATTTGATTGTGGAGCTATGCATTCTTTTATATATACTAGTTGTGTGAAGTGACTTGGGTTGCGACTATTTCCTTTATCTCCTCCAATGGTGGTTACTACCGCTATGGATGAAACTATCGAGATGTTGCTTTAGTGTGAGAATTGTACGTTGTCCGTGGATGGTAGAATCTTTCATATTGACCTTATTTGTTTGCCCCTTAAGAAAATTGATGTTATCATGGGAATGGATTGGTTGTCTGCTAATTCTGTGTTTATTGGGTGTGAAGAAAAGTTGATCCTCATTCCCTCCGTTGAAGTGCTTCCGCAAGATGTTTTGACAACGATCTTAGAAGGTACAGTTGGAATGGTAAATTTTCTGTTTGAACAAGAGAAATTTGTTTTGCTTGTCCTTACTAAAGTGGAGAGTAATGATCAGCAAGTTTTAAGCATTCCGATAGTTTGTGAATTTCCAGATGTTTTTCCTGAAGATGTCGCTTCCTTACCTCTGGTGAGGGAAGTTGAATTCTCAGTCGACTGATACCGGAAACGGCTCCTATATCCGTTTCCCCTTATCAGATGGCTCCACTCTAGTTGAAAGAGTTGAAGGATCAATTGGAGGATTTGATGGCAAAGCATTTTGTAAGACCTAGTGTTTCACCGTGGGAAGCTCATGTGTTGTTGGTAAAGAAGAAGGATGGTGGTATGCGGCTATGCATCGATTATCCTAAGTTGAACAAGGTCACAATCAAGAATAAATACCCCTTACCAAGGATAGATGATCTGCTAGACCAATTGAAAGGAGCCTGCGTGTTCTCGAAGATTGATCTGAGATCGGCTATCACCAGATTCGTGTGAAGAGTTCTCATGTTCCAAAGACTGTGTTCAGAACCCGTTACGATCATTACGAATTCTTAGTGATGCCTTTCGGTGTGACAAATGCTCCAGCTATTTTTATGGACTACATGAATCGGATATTACAGAATTATTTGGATAAATTTGTGGTGATTTTTATCGATGACATTCTTATCTATTCTCGTACTCCGCAAGAGCACGGAGAACATCTAAGGACTGTCCTATCGATACTGCGGGAAAAGCAACTTTTTTCTAAGTTTAGTAAGTGTGAGTTATGGATGTCAGAAGTCAAGTTCCTTGGACATGTTATATCGCAGGGAGGTGTAGCTGTAGACCAGTCAAAGATAGAAGTTGCAATTAATTGGGAGAGACCGAAGAATGTTACCGAAGTGAGAAGCTTCCTAGGTTTGGCAGGTTACTACAAAAGGTTTATTAAAGGTTTTTCTCAGATGGCATTACCGTTAACTAAACTCACTAGGAAGGACTTCTCTTATGAATGGGATTCCAGTTGTGAGCAAAGTTTCGTATGGTTGAAGGAGAAATTGACAACTGCTCCAGTCTTGATTATTCCTGATCCTAACAAATCTTATGAAGTGTTTTGTGATGCTTCAAAGATGGGTTTAGGAGGTGTTCTCATGCAAGAAGGTCAGGTGGTGGCGTATGCTTCCAGACAGTTGAGAGTTCATGAGAAAAATTATCCTACACATGATTTGGAATTAGCGGACGTGGTGTTTACCTTGAAAGTGTGGCGACACTATTTGTATGGTGTGCGTTTTGAGATGTTTAGTGATCATAAGAGTTTGAAGTACCTCTTTGATCAGAAGGAACTGAATATGAGACAGAGAAGATGGATGGAGTATTTGAAGGATTATGATCTTGAGTTGAAGTATCACCCCGGAAAAGCAAACAAAGTGGCAGATGCCTTGAGTAGAAAAGTGATTCATAGTGCCGAATTGATGGTATTGGAGTATGCATTGTTAGAAAAGTTTCGAGATCTTAATCTTCAGTTTTGGACTCCAAATGGTGTAATCATGGGAAACTTGAATATTAATTCTACCTTGAGGAATGATATTCAACAAGCGCAAGTTTTAGATGAGAAGTTGCAAGGACTGTTACTCCAACCGGGTTTCGTGAGAGCATTAGATGGGATCCTCCTATTTAATCAAAGAATTTGCATTCCGAACGATGATATGTTAAAGAGAAGGATTCTGGAAGAAGCACATAAAGGTTCTTTTACGATACATCCGGGTTCTTCGAAGATGTATCAAGACTTGAAGAGGGAGTCTTGGTGGTCTGAAATGAAAAAGGACATTGCGGTATTTATGTCAGAATGTGTGGTGGGTCAGCAAGTGAAGATTGACCACCAAAGACCCGGTGGATTATTACAACCTTTGGACATCCCAATTTGGAAATGGGATAGTATCTATATGGACTTTGCAGTGGGTCTACCGAGTACTCAGGGTGGCTATGACTCTGTTTGGGTGATTGTGGACCGACTAATGAAATTTGCGCATTTCTTAGCCGTGAAGACTACATATAACGCAAGTCAGCTTGCAAGGTTGTTTATTGATAAAATTGTGAGATTGCATGGTGTCCCGTCCAGTATTGTATTGGATAGAGATACGAAGTTCAATTCGAGATTCTGGAAGGTGTTCCAACAAGCCATGGGTATGAATTTACGCTTGAGTACTTCTAATCATCCATAAACGGATGGTCAGACGGAACGTACGATTCAAACGATGGAGGATATGTTGAGAGCATGTGTTTTAGAGAGCAGAGGAAATTGGAAAGAGCTTTTGTCGTTGATCGAATTTTTGTACAACAATAGTTACCATGCAAGCATCGACATGGCTCCGTATGAGGCTTTGTACGGAAGAAAGTGTAGAACACCGTTGTGTTGGTCGGAAGTGGGTGAAGATAGGATCTTAGGACCGAAAATTATTCAAGAGACTACGGAAAAGATTCGTATGATTCGAGAAAATATTAAGCAAGCCCAAGATCATCAGAAGAGTTATGCTGACAATCGAAGGAGACCTCTGGAATTCGGTGAAGGCGGTCATGTGTACTTGAAAGTCACTCCGAGATTAAGATTGAAAGGACCGTTTAAGTCGCGTAGATTAAGTCCGAGATACGTAGGGCCGTATCAGATTCTAGAAAGGATTGGTTAAATTGCTTATCGTTTAGCCCTGCCTCCATCTCTATCTTAAATGCATGATGTCTTTCATGTATCCCAACTTCGTAGGTTCGTTCCCGATCCTCTTCAGCCTATTCTACCGGATTCTATAGAGATAGAAGCGGATTTGACTTTTGAACCCAAACCGAGCCGTATTGTTGAGAGAGAAACCAAAGTGTTGAGAAATAAAGAGATACCACTTGTTAAAGTGAAATGGGACGAGACGCATCCGGGTGATGCTACGTGGGAGTTGGAATCAGAAATACAGGAATCATTCCCTCACCTGTTCAGGTAATCCTGTAAATTCGTGGACGAATTTTATTTAAGGGGGGGGGAGGATGTAATACCCCGTATTTTATTTAAAGCTCCGAACAATATTAATTGGTAATAATTGTCGCTCCCGGGATTTTCATCCTAGTACAAACGCGAAAGTGGCGCGGAAAAGGTAGAGTCGCCAGCCAGACATTTTTATCCCGAAGGAAAGGGAAAGGTAATGTTGCACAAACCTGAGGAAGAAGGAAAGGACGAGGCCTTGCGAACCAAAGATCTGGGTTCGGGAGTCGGTTACGACCTGGGAAGGTATTAGCACCCCAGATCTTCCGCCGTACCCGACGGGATCCACACTTGCTTGTTTGCTTCAAAGGGTGAGAAAATAGAGTGTTGCTGAACAACTGAACTGCTAACTGGAATGGGAATGGAAATGGAACTAGAAAGGAATAAGAAAATGAAAAGAAAGAGGGAAATGAAGGGAAAATAAAGAATGTGCTCGAACGGGCCCTACCCCGCTGCCTACGTACCTCATCGTGAAAATGAGGATCAGAGTCGACGTAGTTCGCCTAACTAAGGCGGGAACTATTTTTTTGTGTTTTTTATGGCTGGAACTGCGTATGTCTATGCTCAGGAGTTGCAGGCTCGTCTGGTACGAGTGCGTTTACCGTCTTGCATGCGAGACAAGTCGTTGCAAGTTCGCGTTGCGAGTGAATGAGATGAGAAGAGAAGTTCCCGCAGGATAGTCGCTTATTATTTGTTTTTTGTCTTTTATGAGAAATGTTTTGAATTTGTTTGTGAACATTCTCATACTAAGACCTATCCATCGCAGTAAATACTTACACCTCGCCCCGAAACAAGACGCGTATAAGCAATCCGCAACAAAGTCTCGTGTCGTACAAGAAAGTTCGGTTTTTATTAAGTGTTTTATTATTTTCTTCATGAGAGGAGAAAGAATGACTCAAGTTACAAAAGGAAAAATCTAAGGGACTAAGACTCAATCCTAATTTTGTTTATTTATTTACAAGTGGTCCTAATGGTTTGTGTGGTTTTCTAAACCTAATGAAGAAAGGAACTAGAAACTACTAGATATCAACTTACTTCTTAAGGAAGTTAAGTTGATTCTAAAACAGTGGGGAAGCCTATACAAGTGAAATATTTAAACAATAAGGCAAGGCATTAAAATGGACATAAGAAATAATATTCTAAAACAAAACATTTAAAGGTATAAAACCAAAACAAGTCTAAACTTTATCTAAGTCCATTCATTAGGAATTCTAAGCCTAAGTCCTAAAACTAAGGAAATTATCTAATATTGTCATTCTAAAAATCAGAAATTAAACTAGGCTAAGTCATTGTTAAATCCTAAGATTAAACCTAAGCAAACTAGCTCTTGATGGATCTTAATATTCTAACCTAAACTAATTGAATTTTACATGTATAAGGGTCTAAAGATTAATACACTAAAAATATTAAAAGTCCTGGAAAAATTATGGAATTAATCCTATAGGGTCCTAAAACTGATTATTACATTGTGCTAAAAAATATACAAAATATTTAGAAGTTAACTAGGTCTAAAAATCACTTAATTCTACTTAAGGATTAACTATCATTTTCTATGGATTAAGCTACCAAAACAGGGGATAAAATGGCCTAAAAATTCTACTGAAATTACTATAGGTTCTGTTATTAGTCCTCTAAACATAGCAAAAAGAATGGGTCAAAAATCCTACTGGAAGGGGACAAAATAAAATGAACAAAATCATGTACAGTTAAAAGAAATTAAATAAAAGCTAATTAAGAGAAAAATCAAAATTAAATCGAAAATAAGAAAAATTCAGAAAATAAAAGTGTCAAAAATTCCTAAAATGAATTAAAAAACTACTGTAATTTTTATAGAATTCTATTATGGATTTTCCTTTTTTTTTCATGATCTAATTCAAAAGCTATATAAACAAAAAATAAAATGAAAAAGAATTAATGAGAGAGGGGGTGCAGGAAGAAGTTTTGTTAGTTATTTTTTAATGGGCTTTAAAAGGATGGGGTGCGAACAGAAAACTACAAGGCCCATTTGCGCTAATCTCATGAAGGTGTATGGTGGACTATCAGTCAATTATGTTGACTCTGATCTTGGCCATCTGATCTAGGGTTCCTTGTAGTACTCAGATCATGTGGTTCTTGGGGCGTGGATGCGTGATTATTATTGTGTATAACATGCACAGGAATGCCGCATAGAAAAGCCAACCGGACGGTGACACGTGTCACCGCCGGTGTGGCTGAAATTCAAACAAACCATTTTTTCCTCTTCTAACAGTGAGATTAATGGGGATTCAAAGAGAATTAATTCATTTTTATTATGGATTAATGATAGATTAATGACATAACTGAATTTTATTGTTTCATTTTAATATTAAAACAAGAACAAATCAGAATAACCTAAGCCAAACCCTAAAAACACATTTCCTCTCCCTCTTCCCCTTCTGCCGCGGCACCCCAACCTATCACCTCCTTCTTCATCTTCTTAACCCTACCATCATCCACCTTCTGCCGCCGCCTCATCTTCCTCATCTTCCCAACCTCTCCTCCCTTTCTTCTTCATCGCCAACACAAACACCACTCTCCATTCTCTATCATGTTCTTCGCTCTGCTTCCATTTCTCATCCTCTTCTTAATTCCCTTTCAACCCTCAAAAACTGAATCTAAACCAATAACCTAACCCTTTTCTTTCTCAAATCCGCCTCTAATCCTCAAAGTTAACCGGAAAAAAACAATACTAAATTCAACCTAATCTGAAACCTAACTTTGAAAAGCGAAATCCAGTTCAATCAACACACGCGACGTCAAAAAACCTTCAGATGCGTACCGTTCGAGTTCGTAATCGTGAGGATGCTTCGAGGTCGTGACTGAAGCTTTTTTTTGTGCGAGGACACTGCAGATTGATGATGACTGGTGTATGTGCAAGGACGCGTGGACGAGGCTTCCACTTCTTCGACGAGGCTTCCACTTCTTCGACTCCGCCGCGACGTGAAATTCAATTCCGGCACGTTCGACTATACTTCAGCTTCTTTTGCGTTTGTGATGTTCTTCTGCCTCTGCTTTGTGCGTGATCTGAAACTATTATGCTCTTACAGATGCAGGTTTTTCTTGAAGATTTATCGAAGCTTGTGTTGATGATGATGGAAACTACGATCTAGAGTTGATGAAGGGGTCGGTTCTAATTCTCCTCAGAGAGTTTGCTAATGATTTCTGTTGAAGATTGAATACGTGTTGATGTTGATGTAGGTGATTGAAGATTGACGATGATGAAATGTGTTGAAGAATTCGGTTGATGTTTTTGGTTATGGTGTTGAAGACTGAGAAAAAGGATGAATGAAGAAGAAAGATGAAGAATGAGGTTTAGATTGAGGAAGATGAATGAATCAAAAAATGGAGGAAATGGTGAAGAGATCAAGGTGGATATGGTGTGAAGGAGATTGAAGAAGAAGAGGGTTATGGAGAGAGATTCGGATTGAGGGGGAGAAGGAGAAGAATGAAGATTGATTGAGAAAAAAATGTGTAGAAGAAGAGACTGAAGATTGTGGTGATCTTTGATTTTATAGCAGCTGGAAGATTGTTCTGGAATATTTCAAGGTGAAAGTTTGTTATGATTCTGTTATAAAGATGGTTGAAGATCTGTTAGCAATCGGTTATGACTTGTTTTTCTTTTATTTCTAAATTTTTTTTTTATTGGTATTAGATTTATGGTGGATTTCTTTTTTCTTCTCTTGAGTACTTATTGACTTTCATTTTGATTTTTTGTTGATTAAGAGTGATGCTGATGAATGCAGGTGACTATTGAATGATGTTGAGTGGTGATGAAGGTGCTGAATTATGATTGATGAAGAAAATTGCAGAGAGATTGAAGAGAGTTTCTTTGATTATCAACTTTTTTCATCTGTTATGGTTGTTTTGCGATTCTGTTATGTTGAAAAATTGTAGAGGAATTGAAGATTGAATGACCTTTTCTGTTATTTCTGTTTAGAATTCGTGTATGTGGATTCCCCTCTGGTTATTTTCTTGTTAAGTTTTTTCGTCTGAATTTGTATAGCATTCTCGATGGATAGAAAATGCGTCCATTAGAAGTTTCTGTTATGATCTTTTGTATCAATTTTTTTGTTGAAGTTTTCTGGTGTGAATCCCCTCCTTGTAACCAAATTTCGGTTAAACTTGTAACTGACGTTTTGGAACTAAACTCTCTGAATTTTTGTTGAAGCGTTTTTTGATGTAACTGAATTTGTTTTCTATTATTTTCCATTGATTTTCCTGATATTCTTATTCTAGATTCAAATTCCAATTTTATTTTTGTGATAAGCTTACCACATATACCTTAATTAACCGCAACCTATGCACAATAAGAATGAGAAGAAACACCATCACGTGCATTGACCTTTTGCGCCTCTAAATCACCACCTTTATGAATTCATGGTCATACTTGGGTTTGTCTTGGTAGAAGATATGCAACATGTGCCAATTGAGGTCATTCTAGTGCTATGTTATGTGAACTAAACCAGACAAAATGGGTGTAATGAAAATTAACAAAAATGTGTTGAATAAAATCGAATAATGATTCTTTTTTTAAGAATTATGGACACTGGATAAATTTGGACCTTTAAGAAACATGGATTGAAAAGGGCTTTTGGGATTGTGACTTGATTTGCACACCCCCTTTTGGACTCTTGGTGATGGGCACAAAAGTGTGGGCTTTAAAATGGGTTAAATAAAGATAATGAATCGGTTTAGGAAACAGTCGGGTTTGAAAATTGGGCGTAGAATGGATATAATGTGAATGGAGGAAACCGAGTATTTATCCTATGGATAGATGATAAAATGGATTTTGGACAAGAACGAGCAAAGAAATTTTATGGTGATATGTGGACTAAATGGCTTTAATGGCATGTTTTTTTTTTTGGAATTGAATTGACTATTCAAATGTGGCTTATGATGACTTTCTGATAAGCTCAGATGATGAACGATGATGAAACCCACATCTTTGACTCCAAAACAATCTTTACGGACTATGATACCAACATAAGTCTACAGATGAACACCTTGGATCCTGCTTCTTGAATTACCCAAGAGGAGGGTAGGATAGCTTAATAGCCTGATGAAGAAGATCCTTAGTTACCCTATTTCTAGTCTCCTTAGCCTAACAATTGATGACATTGAGAAACCCTGAAGAAGTTGAAGTTGATACTTGATGAGCCTTGATAAGAAGATTCTTATGTTGATAGGAGTTCAATCCTTTGTCTCAATCTTAAGTGCCACAACCAGGTAGATTACCTATAAATAGGAAAACTCAAATCACCAGAGAATGCTCTGATCCCATGCCTTAGAAGTTTGACGCAAATGCATGATTATGAATATTAATGACCTAGTGAGAGATGCATATGAATGAAGAAAAAGCCAGTAAAGGGAATAAATAATGAGGGCAAATTTTGAGGTATTACAATAATATTATTCTGGAATACTCTAAGAAATTTTAACGGAACTAAATAAAGTAATTCACGGGATTTTATTTTATTAATTGATATTAGAAGACTCAGAGGTTTTATAAAATATCGGATTAAGAGACATTTTTGGATACTCTCTAATTTTTGACCCATTGGTAAAAATATAAGTTTTTGTATTTGTATATAAATAGAAAGAATATGAGAGAAAGAAGAAGTTAGTAAGAAAGAGGAAAAGAAGAAAAGGAGAGGAGAAGAGAAGAAGAAGAGAGAAAACCCTAAAAGCTTCAATCCCTCATTTTCGATCATCCGTCCATCGAATCAACTCAATCTTTCCGCCAATCTTCATCTCTCGAGGTGGGTTCTTAGTTAGAAACTTTTATCTTTGATTTTGGTTGAGTTTTAGAGATTTTGGTGGTTAGGAAAAATTTGGAAATCTAGGAAAAATCGGAAGTTTAACGGTTAAAACTCGTTTAAAACCTAACTAAAATGCTTATAAGATGTTTAAGAACATGTTTGATTGTGTTTTCCTACAATGGTTGATGTTTGGGAGAGATTGGGTGTGGGAGAGGTGTTTTCTCATAAGGCTGGAACTTCCTGAAATGGTGTAGCTCGCTCAGCGAGCAGACCTCGCTCAACGAAAGTTCCAGGGCGATTTTCGCTCAGCGAGACCTGTAGGTTCCAACTTTGGTATTTTATTCGTAACTTATGATTCGGGTATCCGTTTTGAGCGTTCCACATATCATTTTGAAGATAATAGCATAACCTATCTATTAAGATCAAGAAACATTATTTTTAGCCTACTTTTACCCGACTTTTTCAAATGACCAAAACTTGATAAAATGGAAAGTGTGAGTTAATGGAAATAGAGAAAGGTACGACTTGTGAGGTATCTAGGTTCCCCTTAAACTCGTTTGAATTATGATTTATGTTTTGTTTTTAGGATCCTCCATAAGGTCTTGTATAAGTCTCTATCTGGTTACTATGTGTTTCACTAGAGTATCCGTAAGGACTTGAGGTATCCGTTATGTGCATGTGCGTTGACTTGAAATGTGTAGACTGTAAGTCCTCTGTAAGGTCTTGAGTAAGCCTTGAGGTGGGTTGTCCTTAGTCCCACATGAAGCATCCGTAAGGACTTGAGGCAAGTGTTATGCTAGTTTTGTGTCAATCTTGAGTAAGTCTGGAGGTGGGTTACCTTTAGTCCCACGGGAACCATCCGTAAAGATTGAAGAGTGTATTATGTCCATTCCTCCGTAAGGTCTTGTATAATTCTCAAAGTGGTTACTATGTGTTTCACTAGAGCATCCATAAGGACTTGAGGTAGGCATTCCCCTTTTTGGTATTTTGAAATCGTGTGTGGACCTTAATTTCCCCTATGATCTTGGTCCTTGTGTGAATTGGTTTGTGAAACATGCGAGTTTCGTTGAGAATAACCCTTAGAGCCGAGAGAATTCTAAGATAGGGAATCCACTGAGATGTTTTATCTCACCCCATGTTGATGTTGTTATTTCAGGTACTTCAGGTTCCGCTAAGGGTAAGGATAAGGCAACTTGATTATCCTTGCTAGTTGATTGCTTAGTCTTCCGCTGTGGAATTTTTTTGAGATCTTCGGATATAGTTCTTAGATCTTCTTGTAGTTGAACATCTTGTACTATTTTATAGCCTTGTTAGTACCTTATGTTGTAGTGGCTATATTTATACAATGTGTTGCTAAGAACTTATTTGTATTTCAGTACCAAATTATTAATATTATATATGAAAAATATGATTTATGTATGTCTTTTGTATATGGGTATTACACTGGTACTGGATTCTATGGTATCGTACGAGATGTCGGCCTTATAGAAAGAGTAGTCAGAGGATTTAATAAAAGGGAAAATTGTGAAATTAAGAGTGTCGCCTTGGAGAGTTTCAGTATGATGAGTGAAGACAAGAATGATGGCCTGAGGTTGCATGTTAGTCAGTGATTAATATGAAAACTCACAGTTGTGTTCGGGATAACTTGGGTTTTGAATTGTGATGGATCACAAATGGTTTGAAGTTCCCTGATGGTATTAGCATTGTTATGAGTCAAAGAATAAGTATGAAGTATGGTAATTGAAATCAGAATATGTTAAACTATGTGGAACTATAATAGTAAGATAGAAGCATGGTTATATGCCTTGGGATGATAAGACGAATATAAAATGTAAGATATGCAACCATTGTCTTCTATGGAGTTCATGAATCAGGAATCTATTGGACATATGATTTGAAGCATTAGAAAGGTGACCCAATGAGGGAGTAAAAAGAATGTATGGAATGTTTAGGAATTGGATTATAGGTATTAAAGGAGATAAAGTTGTATGCTAAGTTGTCGAGGAGTGATTTTTGGTTAGTAGAGGTGAATTTGCTTGGTAATGTCAAATCAAATGAAGGTATGGTTGTAAATCCATAAAAGAGCACACAATCCTACAATGAGGAAGCTACGAAGTAGGTAAAGAGATTAAGATGTTTTGGTTACGGGTTTTGGAAGGTATTTCCCAAGTTAGAAATTCTGTTATCTCTGTTAACTTGCGAAAAAAATAAGTTGTATGTTGGGGATGTTTGTCGTAAGGGGAGTTTAGAGAACCGGAGTAGAAGTCGACTATGGTTCCATTTTGATTTTGTCTAATCCTAATACACCGTTTGTGGAGTATTGAGATTTGTGGGTGACGAGTTTTGGCAGGATGTGAATATAAGATGGTAAAGTTATAGTTTATGCTTTATGACAATAGAGGATTCAGGAAGGGATCCATCATGCTCGAGATTTGGATTTAGTTGTGGAAGTGAGTGTTTTGAAGATTAGGAAATATGTTTTATGGACCTAGATTTTGAGTGTTTAATAATCACAAAAGTATATGATGATTGTTTGGTCTAAGGGACAAGGAGGATTGGAATTCCTGACGTGCTAAGTCGAAAGTCTTTTGATATGTCTGATCTGGTGGTTAGAGAGAGTTAGAATTGAGTTAGCAGTTCAGAGCTTTATGTCTGGTATGAAAGGAAACCAAATGGAAAGCAAGGTTGGTTATACTAAATGTGAATAATGATACCTGGTGATTGCTAGAAAGCGTCAGAAGTTGGATGTGAACTTAGTGTATTTGATAGTTGAAAGTAATCAGAGTGCGCAGCGGGAGAGTGAGGTAACATAGTTTATTCATATGTGTATGACTTGTAAGAATTTGAAGGTTGGCGATAGAATCCACGAGAATAATGAGACTATTGGATGTTCCAGAATGGAACTGAGATGACGAAAAGTTTAATCGTTGATATCAGTGTATTAGCTACGTGTTCGACTGGTAAATCATAGAATGGTTGTCTTGAAGTCATGTGATAACGAAATTGGTAATTTAGTTATGGTGATGTCGTGTTATAGAATTTGGTGTTCTTATCTTTGTTGTTGCCTCATTGCCTATGATGATGGTTCGGGTGTATGTAATTAATTCCTATGATGGGGAATTAGGGAGGTGTTAGCTAAGATGATAGTAACTATCGTGTTATCCCTGGTTCAAGAGTGAACTTATATGTTCGTAACTTGATTATTTTGTGTCTTGAGTTGGTTGTAGAGTGATAACACGATTTTGTATCGATTTATTAGCATGGTTTCCATTTATTTAAGTTATTATTTTCTTTATTTAGAATAACATTATGCGAAGTTTGTGTCTATTTTGCATGTATTTAGTTATACTTGACTTGTGGAAGAAAAGAATGAAAATGAGACAAAAACAAGACTTTTAGCACAAGAAATGAAGCAGACAACTGAAGAAATGGAGATTCTGCATATTTACTATATGACGATCGTCACAGAAAGGTGACGACCGTCTCACATTCCAGACGTATGTCATGAACCCAAGACGATCGTCCCAAAGCTTATATAAGAAACCTAAAATGCGCCTCAGTTCATTCAAATGAAAAATAGTTGTTAACGAATTCTTCTCATTCAGCTGAGATTTTTCCTCAACCCTACATAGTCTAAGTCCAATCCTACTAGTCAAGGCCCAATAAATATGTTTCTGATTTATTCTCAACAAACTTAATTCATAGAAGCTATATATAGTAGTTCTTACTAGTTTCAAAGAGAGCTTCGTTTACCATATTGAATTGCTGCCAAATTTCCATTCGAAACCGATTATTTATGTTCAGAGCTTTCTTTAGTATTCTTTTCAGCATTTACTTTATTTTCTATTTCCCGAACCAAAGTGATAGCCTCCTTCCTTGGGAAGCTATCACCATTTATTTTCTTTCTAGCCACTGCATTTTGTTTTAGTTTAAGTTGCTACAAGATTGCTTGATCAAGAGTACTTCAGCCAGGTTTCCTAATTTAATGCTTTACCATTTAATTATTATGTCATTTATTTTTATGCACTTCTTCTTCTACCTTTCTTCATATTTATTTAATATGTCTAGCTAAATCGTTTAATCGGTATGTGATTATATAACTGGGACAAATTCAATCGACCTAGGCTAAAACCTTAACTCGAGTTACTTTTTGGTTTCGATTTCTTATTTATAAAAACAACTTTTGTTACGAGAGTAAGAAAGTATAAAAGGTTAGAATTAAAACCACAAGAGTGTGAGATTGTAACCAGATAGCTGAAATCAAGCATTGCTTTTAAATACAGCGGAAGCGCTATAAAACATATTAGAATCTTTAGGTTTCCAAAAAGTATTTCTAACTTGAAGTGACACAGCGAGAGCGCTCAATTGAACTTAGGAGTATAGTAATAGGCAAGACCACGAGAGTGTGAGTCAACGAATTTTAAACTGGAAGTTTCTACAGAAAGATAACTTGACAAAACTTAATAAGCCGACCTTTTATCGAATTCGTGAAGGCATACCAATTACATACCGATATCCTTATTATAATTTAATTTAATCCCAAATTCTTACCATCTCGCAACTTAAAAACTAAAATACCACTCGCCTTAACTAAACATAGTAACACCCGATAGCGCTAGGTTGATTATCGAGTCTCTGTGGGATCGATATCTTTTATTACTATGTTATTAGGCTGTATACTTGCAGTTAGAATCTTTAGACTCGAAAAGTCACGATCAAGTTTTTGGCGCCGTTTCCGGGGACTTAGATTTAGCCAATAGTGCAATTTGTTGTTGCACCGTCTAGACTAAGGCAACAAAAATCACCCTTTTGTCAATTGTATGCCCAGTACTCGCTCCCGAGGAAAAGACTTAGAACCCCAAATCGACGAAGTTGAGCGTTTCTTAAGCTCGAGACATCGAGCCGAAACCAACGAAACTCTTTTACCTGAAGATCAAATACCAGAATCATTTGAAGAACCAATCATGGCTGAAGAAAACGGAGCACCACCACGACGTTCACTCAAGTCCTATGCGACTCCAAATCAACAAGAACCGCACAAAAGTATTGTCGCACAACAGTATTGCCGCACCAATGATCGTTCTTATCTCAAGCACCGTATCATTTACAACAAACCTTTTCAGCTTCAATATTGGGCTTTGTTCAAGACATAAATATAAACCATTTGAGCATCACCATCATGTGCTTTAACCAGGATATAAATTAGCCCTCCTCCTAGCCTTAGCCTTAGAAGGAACTACAATGCTCTGATCCCTCAATTCTCTTTTTGGGGTATTTAGGAAAAAGGGCGTAAGATCTTTGCGAGCACACCAAATAAAAAAAACAATTAGGTTCCCAAACCTATCAAAAACATCAGAAAATCATCAAAATACCAAAAACACAAATCTCACTTATCTTACCTCATCTCAACACACTCTCAATCCTAAATTCAAGACCCCAGTAGATATCAAGAAAAACATAAATTTTCTAAACCTATTGTGAATAAATCAAAAAGGGGACCCACACTTTTGATAGCATCTGTAAACCAACAGTTTTGACTACTTAACCTCAGTTTGCAAGCAGGGTTAGTTGAAGATTTCTATTACCCTTCCTTAATCATCTTCATAGGATAAAAAGTGAATCGAAATGTTGACCATTAATAGTTCTTTGAAACCACATTGAATATCAAAGGATTTTAGTGTTACATTTCACAAAAATCACGCAACAACATGATTTCTTTAGGAAATTTGTGCAGAGAAACCCTAATTTCTGATTTTTGATAAATGCATACCTTGAGGCTATTTTAAACTTGTGTATAGACTCTTAGGGTTCTCTTGAGATTATTGAATCATATCTTGAGACCTTAGCTCATGCCCAGATGAAAAATTTGCTCTGAAGGCCTCAGTCAACCAAACCCTAATTTGGTGACTCTAAGGGTCTTGAGGCTTGGTATTTTTAAGATTGTGCAATCTTGTGCTTGAATTTTAATGTTGATGAACTTTTGACTTTGATGGATAATATAAGAGCTTGAAGATTTTAATATCATGCCAATATTTGACTGATCATTCTCCTGAATCCTCTTGTAAAGCTCAAAACCCTAGTTCATTGTAAGAACAAGACAAGAAAAAAAATTTGGTCTTTTCCAGTGGGTTAGTGATGTATAAAAAGTGTATGTAAATGATGTCAAATATATGAAAATAACATGGGATCTTGGGGTAAAAATTTAGGGTATGACAGCAAATGATACGCCTTGCAGATTTCTTTGGTGTACCACAACCTGTTCGACATCCACAAAGGGAATATATGTTGGATAATCAAGGGAATATCCTCAAAGAAGATCCCACTATCAATCAAGTCCAGGGAGTAGTTGAACAACAAAGTATCGAACCTCATAGGAATCAACCACAAATCCCAATAGAAGAGGATGTGCCAATGGTAATTTTGGTTAATAGGAACTAGAATGCTGACAACGTTGTACAACAAGTTTGACACGATGATATGGCATTAGATACTAATATTATAGCCATGGTCGAAAGGATAATGGCACAAAATGGCGTAAAATTTGGCCTTCGACGACCAAATTATACTTCACCGTTGTCAGATTCTTTAGTCGGATTTTCCACCTAGATGGAAAGTCCATAAGTTTACCAAGTTTTCAAGGGATACTACTAAGTCTACTATCGAACATGTCTCTAGGTATCTAATAGAAGCTAGGGAAATTTTGAACAATGAGAACCTTAAGATAAAATACTTCCCAGGTTCACTCACCAAAAACGCCTTTACTTGGTTTACGACCCTTCCTCCAAATTTGATCCATACTTGGACCCAATTAGAAAGAATATTCCATGAGCAATTTTACATGGGGCAGACAAAGATTAGCATGAAAGAATTGGCCAGTATTAAACGAATGTTCACTAAGCCTATAGATGATTACTTGAATATGTTTCATTTACTTAAAGCTATGTTTTTTACACAAATACCTGAGCATGAATTGGTCGAAATGGCTGCTGGAGGCCTCAATTATTACATTAGGAAAAAATTAGATACCCAATATTTGAGGGATATGGCTCAGTTGGCTGATAGGGTTCGACAAATAGAACGCCTAAAAGAAGAAAAGGCTTGAGAAAATAAGAACAAAAGGGTGGCCTACGTTGAATTTAATGAAGATGACGAAGGACCGTTTAGTGAACCTTTAACTTTTGACAAGAGTTAAATTGACCTTGCAGAATTAAAACAAGTTCCACCTTACTCTTGTAAGTTGATAGCCCACTCAAACAAAAAAAAAACATTCGGAACATAAAAGAATAATAGATTCCCCAAGAAAACTTACACGTTCAACATTACTAAATGTGATGAAATATTAGATTTTTTAGTTAAGTATGGAAAAATGATAGTGCCTCCTGGCGCTAAAATACCGCCTTTAGAACAAAGAAAGAAGATATGGTTTTGTAAGTGTCATAGTTTTCTAGAAGGCTCAATTTTGGAGAGAAGTCAAAGAACCAGATGAAGATTGACTCTGATCCATTACAAGTGGTAAATACTCACCTCACTAAACCAACATAAGTCAATATGGTGAAAGTTGTTGATGACTTAACCAACAATGGCAATATGATCGAATTCACTAAAGACTTCACCCATGATTTTGTCATGGTCAAGGTTACTGAAGATATTGATGACAATTATATGGAGAATTTTGCGCGTGAGGCTACTGGAGGCGTCACCAAAGGAATTACTGATGGTTTCGACATTGGAGTTACTGAGGACTCCATAAAAGGAACGTCCACTTGAGGAGAAACAATTCATTAGGTAGAATTGTCATACCAGAGCTAAATGAGGTGCTTCTTTGTAAGCATATACTCCTTTATTTAAGTACAAAGTAACTCTTCAAAGTTATAGCAAGATGAGCAATCTTCTCCTTGCAAACTACATGATTCTAATATGTTCATAATATTACAATTCAAATTGCATCTTCAGAATTCTTCAATTTCATTGATGAGTAAGCTACGAGCTACAACTCCTAGCTTCTAATCTTCAATGAGTTCCAAGATGATGTAGTTGGTGTTAATTGATGACTTTGTTTATTTCTTCTACTTAGGTTCAGTTCATCAATGTTTGCTCGTTGTTGTTGTAAATGATGATCTTGATGTAGCAACACGAACTCCGACTCTCAGATTGTTGTATTGTTGTTATGATCATGAATCTGCAACAATTAAGGTATCAACACTTAAATCAATGGTTGTATCCATAATTACTTCGCATAGAAGCATTTTAGTTTGAGGATCAACAACCAGGTTGAGTTCCTATTCAAAATCAACAACACTCAAAAGTATGGTTGTTCATTTGAACCAAATAGGAATCAACAACATTAACGCATGTGGTTATGTTTCTCTCAAGAATCAACACATTGGTTGTGCTTCCCTTAGGAAACAACAACAACATAAAGCATGTAATATTTTCCTTTTATATCAAAACATAAAAGAGTCGTTACAGCCTAATTAGGCTACTAAGGAATCTGTTACACAAGGAATAAAATAGTACAACCACGTATTGTCCTTTTCCACAATTCAAAGATAGTAGAAAGGTAGTGGGATAAACATTATCGTATTATGTACTATCCTTTCCAACGGTAACATTGTCATCCGAACTTAAGAGGATTATGATTATAAATCAATGAATGAAGAAGGAGTAAGGGACAATTATACTTGGGTATTCATAGAACCTAAGTATTTTATCTTCAGAACTTGTTCACATAGAACTACGTTCTTCAGGACTTCAATGGTTGCCTTGAAACCCATGGTCTTCATAACTTCAAGTCTTAGAGTCTTTAGAACTTTCTTCACATAGAACATTATCTTCAGAGTCTTAGAACTTGGTTCTTAAGAACCATTCTTCATAACTTTAAGTCTTAGAGTCTTCAGAACTTTGTTCATATAGAATATTGTCTTCAGAGTCTTCAGAACTTAGTTCTTCAGAATATTAATCTTCAGTACTCGTGAGTCTTCAGAATATTTCATACAATTGTTCTTCAGACGTTAAGTCTTCGGAACTTCAAGTTATCAGAGTCTTCAGAACTTAGTTCTTCAAAAGATTAATTTCAGAAGCTTCATTTCGCTGTCTGATCAGAACCACGTTCTGAATAGCATCCACAAGAGCATTGCCAATACAATATCTGCATCCTTGGATCTTTCTGATTGTGTTTAGATTTAGAAGCACACTTGCTTCTTCAACATGCTTGCGACTAATGTTACACATAGTAATTTCGCATATTAGTATTTGCATACTCATTTATAATGTTTGTTTTATCTTAATATATAAAGTATTCATGATCTATACTTTAACAAACATCATAACATTAAACGGTTCTTTCATAAATACTCTATTGTTATCATCGAAACATAGATATGGAATGCATAGACAACTCTTGTTCTTACAATCTCCCCCTTTTTGATGATGACAAAAACATGTATTTTGATGGAACATTTTATACAAGAAATCACCACACGTAACAGTGAGAACATATTCAGTGTTTTAGAGCAAAAACTCCCCCTGAATGTGTTAACCCCAAAATTCTATTAATGCTTGATCAGAGTCTCCCCCTGATTCCAAGACTTACAGAATACAAATTTTTAGTTGTTTAGAACATATGATAGAGAAGGATTACTTCTCTATACTCATCAAAGTCTGAATAGAACATAGGTCTTCGTCTCAGAACCTTATTACTATTAGAACTCTATGATTGTTCTAAGTCTGATAACAAATGCAATATCACTGCTTGGTCTATTAGAAATTTATCATAGTTCTTCAAGTACAATACGTTATACTTCTATAGTATTAGAGTTTGTCTTGACATAACTTCTTTCTTTGGATCTTCATATCCAGATATTCAGACAGTCTTGAGACTTCTAATTGGCTCCTTGTTCTAAAAGGCGTCATTGAATATAGGCTTTTTCTTGACCGCTTTTAGGAAAACATCTATTTCAGATTCTTATGTTTTGAATATCATATTCTCAGATAATTAACATTTTCTGAACATTATGATACCAAAATCACAATAACTTTGACTTTTAGAAATTTCTCAACATTTGAATAGTTTTGGGTCTATCTGATTCTGGATATATGGTCACGAAGTGTACAACTTCGATTATATGAACAAACAGCTCTTAATAACTTAAACATAGTTCTTACAATAATATGTTCTAATAATGCCTAGTGAGCTTGTTCAAAGTTCCTCGGATAAATATCAAACATCAAATATTAGTAATAAACAATTTATATCATTTGATTTGTTTGAGTTTTCATTCTTAATGTTAGTAATATGATATAAACAATTTATATCATATTTCTTTTTGACTTCATAACAAAGTTAGAGCACCTTTAATATGATAATGATTTTGATTCAATGCACATGTATATTTATCAGTTATATTGTGCAAGAATTGAAAATTCTCAGGTTTGAGATTTTCAAGTTTGAGTTATGCATAATGATTTAACAATATCAGATTAAGCATTCACAGAAAATAAGCAATTCATGAACTGAATAAAATTTCAT
Source organism: Lathyrus aphaca (assembly GCA_963966055.1). NCBI lineage: Eukaryota > Viridiplantae > Streptophyta > Magnoliopsida > Fabales > Fabaceae > Lathyrus > Lathyrus aphaca. The sequence goes on along the minus strand of OZ014521.1, from coordinate 318,270,170 downwards.
TGATTGAAGAACAGAGTACAATGAACAACAAAAAATACGACCTGAAAAAACAAGAAACTGGAAGACGTATCTATCCTATATAATATCATTGTTCAAAGTCTTCCACATCCTTCACCCTTATGCACTCTTTCTTAACTAGGGAAATCTCTGGTCCAATTCTTCTGACTAGTTCAAACATTCCTCCTTAAAAAAATTCAGATACAATCCTTCCATAATGAATATGATTTTATCTGTCTTCAAGATGTTTTAATGGAGGGGTTTAAACGATTGAAGATGTTTTGAGGAAGATTGATGCCGACAAGATGCATAAGAAGATAGATGAAAATTATATTATTATGTGACACGGTACACCTAGCTTCTCTTGTTGGATGAAGATTGGAGAGGGAGAAGTAAAACCAGATTGTGGTGGTAGGAAGAAGAGAGAAAGGATTGGTTGGTCAATAGACTTTAAGAGACTCATTGTGTACAACTTTTAGCTCTTTAATGGGCTTGATGTCCGACTAAAAGTCCTCAACTGTTACTCTAGAAGCAGAACAATTGATTGCACCAGCAATGGATGAAGAGGTAATCTTAAGAGGAACACCAAAAATCTCATATCAAATGGATTTCCCTTTGTTTTCAATGAATGCATATTTTCAAAATTCTTTTACAAGATTTGGAAAATTGGATCCATTTAGAGTAGCATAGTAACCCGTCCAAGCCTGAACATGCATGCTCTTGATGGGCGCAGAGATGCAATATGTGTCTAGCGGTATCTGAACTGCAAGCGCACAGCCTATCGAAGTAATATAAAAGATTGTCGATCCCACAGGGACTTTATGATCACTTAGTGCTAGAGGGTCTACTAGTTTAGCTAAGGTGGATATTTGTCACGATTTTGTTTTTAAGAATTAAAGACGGGAATTAAATTTTAGTTTTAATGAAACAATAAGAAGGCGGTCGGTATGTAATTATGTTAACCTATGCGGGTCAATCTAACCTAAGCTTATAAGGATGGTTCACTTAATATTCTATAGAGATTATCAGTTTAAATACCCTTGACTCACACTCTTGTGGTCTTATCTCAGATCTTACTCCTAAAGCCCTATGCCTGCTCTCGCTAGCCCATAAGTGTTTAGAAGATAATTTTTGACAACTTAATAAGTCTAATTCATTTTAAAGCGCTCTCGCTGTATTTAAATCAAATGCCTAACTTTAGATATCCGGTTAAAATCTCACACTCTCGTGGTCTCGACCTAACCTATTACACTTTTCTTACTCTCGTAACGAAAAGATTAATTTTAATAATAAAAAGTCGCAGCCAGAATTTAAGTTCTTAATTGTTTTAGCCTAGATTTGATTTTACCGAGTTGGTTTATTTTAATTACATACCGCCTAAATTGTTTAGCTACTCATATTTGTTGTACCAGACAGATGCAGAAACAGACAGATATTAAATAAAACATGCATTATAAAATAAAAACAATTTCTTAACATAAATAAAATAAATAACTTAATATAAATAAAAACCTGAATAATAAAAATTGTAAAACTCCTTCTTCCACAGACTGGTAAGCTCGGAGTGCGGAACCGGAATCGAAAATAAAATAAACGAATTTCTGAAGGCTGAAAAGAAATTAATAATAACAATTTCCTAATGTTGGAAATTGTTATTTAGTTTGGTTGGGATATAGAAACAGGAAAACAAACAATTGCTGGAAAAATAATAAAATAGGGTGCAACAAAAATACGGCAGAGCTTCCGCGAGAAATGCTAAAATAATACTCTGTACTTTCTAATTCGTAATCAAGCTATTTATAGAAAATCATATTGGGCTTGGGCAGTTGAAATCCATTGCGTGGGCTTCGTTGTTTGAAGAGAGAATCCAGCGAATCATGCATTACTGAGTCTGCGGAACAATAGGGACACTTTTGACTTCACGTTGCACGTTTCATGACCATTTCATTCCAAGTAACCCTATTTTCCTTTGTCACGTTCGTGACAAAGGTGTCACGCTCACTTTTCCCACTTAAAGCGCGTCACGGTCGTGACAGCTTGGTGACGATCGTGAGTGTCCCACGTTGGGCATCACGGTCGTGACAACTTGGTAACGATCGTGGTTGTTACAAATTATGCAGCATTTGCAGAATTCCTTTCTTCTTCTTCTTTTCATGCTTGTTTTTGTTCCTTTGATCTTTGGCTCATGATTTAGCTCTAAAAATGTTATACCTGCAAAATGACATAGAAAACTCGAAGAATCGGGTGTTAATACGATAAATGTGCGATAAAACGGCATTGAAACATAGTAATAAAACGATACGATTTCTCGTTATCAAACTTCCCCAAACATAAGCCTTTGCTTGTCCTCAAGCAAATAGTCGGTTGAAAAATGATCGGACAATTTCCATCGACGCATACACATAACAAACCATACGAGGAATCGTTTAGCAAGATAAACCGGTACTAGAATAGAACACTAACGATACACTAATGACACAAGCAACAAGCTAAGTCGTCGACTTCCCGTTAAACGAAACATTCGGTAATTGTGTTACGATTCTACCTAGAGTCATTCGATCTTATTTCACCCAGTTTCATTCTAGCGCAATCACATTAAGCCTTTTGCCTTAGCACGCACGTAGTGGAGTAGCCGGTTAGTGACTTTGATCCTTTATAAGCACGGGGTCTGGTACACGAATGTGGCAACCCTATATATTATCTGAATTGGAGGTTGTGGGGGATCGAGCCGTAGCACGCCCTACCAAGTTCAGAACCAGATACCTCTGAACCAACCCGCAATGGACTCCTTATATTTCTCGTTTCTTATATGCGACCGTGTACTTTGGTGCAATTTCTTTTTATTGGCATCGAGATATGAAGGATCATTATAGATTAGGCATCAAACACTTATGTTCATCAGCTCCCCACGTGGTTTGTGTTCAGACGGTGCTGACTGCTAGTATAAACTACTAGGGGTTACTTTAGAACTGAAACTTAAGGTGTATTCGTAACAATTATCGGAACGGAATGCTTAAGTAGGAAGTCTAAGGTGTCAAGATTGTATTGATCTTGTTGGATCTTTCTCAGCTTCCTAACTACGATTTCATAGGTAAGTCGGGTAATGCGAAGATAAAGCAAAAAAAATTTGTATGGCTAAATAAACGGGGAAAATTCGAAACTGAAGAAATAGCACAAATATTACTTTGTTTAATTGAAATACGGAAAGGGAAATACAACGAAATGGAAAATGCGGAAAGGGAAATGCGGAAAAGGAAAGGTATCTCTCCCACACTATATCAGACATTGTCCTCAATGTTGTGATATAATAGTGGGGAAAATACAATACAAAAAACGAAATGCAAAAACATAAACATAAATATAAACTAAGGCTGCTGACGACCACGGCCTCGGCTTCTGGTACGGGAGCGTCTGGAAGGAGTGGATTCCTAATCAGAACCGGTGGTGGTGAGAGCAGTGATATCTATACGCAAAGCCTCTAGCTCGCTAAAAATCTCTCCTAGCTTCTCATCTGTCGTCCTTTGGTTACTGGCAACAGCTGAAAGTAGTGCATCATATTGCGCTTTTTGCCTTCGATCAAGTGCGGCATTCATCTGATTCTGCTGATGAATGGCACAGAGGACGTCTTCAAGTGTGATGTCAGGTAAAGGTGGCTGCCTGGTGGAGGACTCAGGGATGTCCTGTACTGGCTCAGCAGCATCCATGGCACCCTGCATCTCGTCCACAGGTGCATCTGTCTGCTCATCAATAATCGGGACATGGCCTGCAGCATCCGGTAAAGCAAAAAACCAGTTGGCTCGGTTCGACGGATCGATGTGGTCACGGCAAGGTAAGGTGATGTGATGATAAACGGTGCCTTGGATCACAGGGTTGAACCTGCCATCCTCTCTCTGTGATATCAAATGGGCGGACTTGCAATAGCTCTTTGTAAGCAACTTTGTGGCTCTGTGAGGCAAATGAGTAATCTGGTCACCAATCTCCAGCTGAATGGCAAGGGTGGTGACAATCCCGCCTATGTAGAAGGGGGTTGCTCCTTGATGCGCTACAGACTGGATATGGGCTAAAAGGAACGGGGCAGCATTGATGCGCTCCTCATTCAAAGCACAGTGCAAGAACAAGAGCTCTTTGGAGTTCAGCTTGTGATTGCTCTCTCTTGCGAAAATGGTATTGCAGATGATGCGATGGAAATACCGAATCGCCGGGTTATGGATGTGGGTAGCATTCAGACTCTGATAAGCAGTAGCACGACTGTTGGTGATGTCATGCCATAAGGTGAATGCGGCTTCGTTGAAGTTGTCCGGCACGCGGAGATGAGCATCATCGCCGTGATGGAAACCTAACAGTTCGGCGATCCTTGTTTGCGTTATTTCGAACTCTCTTTCGAGCATTCTGAACTTTGCAATGCCGGTGAGTTGACTTGTTGAACCGGGAGGTGTTACATACTGAAATGAACTCAGAAACTCCAAGGTGAGGTCTTCGAATGTCGGTTGTGGTTGACTGCACAAGTCCCACAAACCAACATGCTCAAGCAATAGCTTCACGCCGTCTAGCAGGCCTAACTCCCTCAAGCAGTCAAGGTCGACATACCAAGTGGGTTGGATGCCACGGTTCTGAAACCTGATAAACTTTTGTCTTTGTGCTTCTCCTTGGTCACCATCTCGAAATTGGATATTCTCCATTGCATGCAAGTACGGAAATGAGAGATGAGAGTTGTTTGAGTTTTGTGAGAAAATGAAAAAAAATGAGAGGAATTTGTTCGGATTATAATGAAATGAGTGAATGTGAGAAGTTTGGAATAAATGGAGAGGGTTAATGAAATTGATTGAGGGTAATGGGAGGTTACGGGAGAATGAGGAGATAATGGGAGGTTTCTTATTTTATGAAAATGAAGAGTGGGTTCTGCGAAGGTGAACGGTTTTGTTCTTCAGAATTCGTATAACAGGGTGGTCACGGTCGTGAGGGAAGTATTACAGTCGTGACGCGCTAAATAGCTCGTCACGATCGTTAGGGATTTGTGACGACCGTGATGGCTTAAAAACTTATAATTTTTTCACAGAATGCATTATCTCACTTCATTTCAATGCAATTTTTTTTATTATTTTCATTTATTTCCAACACAAACAATATATATAATATTGGATCAGCATATATTAGGGGTAATTTTCATCACACGAGAATTCATAAAATATCAAGCAATTTAAATATAACAGTAAGTAATGAAAAGCATGGAAATTGATTAAATTAGAAAGTTGCAAAACTAGAAGCACTTTGCTTTTGACATAATGGAAGGAAAATTACATTGATAAAAATAAACTACGAAAATGTTTGCAAAATGTTAAAACTAACCAGAAACAAAAGCGAAAAGTAAAATAAATTAAATCACTACAACATTTTCAAAGTTGCTTCTTCAAATCTTCAAGTGCGGAGTTTAAATGGTAGAATTGTTCACAAGTTATGTCAGTTAAACCTATAACGTCCAATCGCATGCTTTTAACCTCATCTTTAACAGCATTAATATCGGCTTGGTAAACTTCAAGAGTATTCATAATTTTCTTTAAGTTGTCAGCATATCCTACTTGATTTACTTCAGGGGTTTCAATCACTTCATCAGTATGGTCGATGTCATGGTAACCAGGAGGTGTCTCAGGGTCACTTTCTACATCAGTCATTATGTCATCCCTAATTCTGTAAGATTGTGGTGTTTCGGGTGTAGATGGATAGTCAGGAGGGGTAAGCTCATAAAGCCAATTATCTTTATTGTGTACACTGACTCTAGCATGGTTCAGTAATGTGAACAGGGTTACTACTTCATTCCTGATTAGGTACTCGTAAGGTGGTTGTCCTAAATTTCTTATGATTTGGCGGTTAAAGCAAAAGTTCAGATTCATAGGATGGATGGTTCCTAAACGGTTACACTTGTGTAATTGGTATCTAAGTCCTAAGGCATCAGCAATCATGGTGACCAGGCCTCCTACCAATATGGGTAGATCAGGTTCCTCTTGGATTCGGGTGAAGGTTTGCATTATGAATGGTACACCATTAACTGGATGTCCATTGGTCAGACAGGACATAATGAATATCTCATCTTTAGATACTCCAGTGAGGTTTTCTTCTTTTCCAAAGAAGGTGTGGGCAAGGATCTTATGGAAATAGCGGATAGCAGGGTTATGTATTTCATCATTGTCCATGTTATCTGGCTCAGGATGGTAATTTCCGGTTAAGGTACCCCAAAAGAAGTCTAGCTCAATGTCCATTAGTTCTACCTGGGTGGTAGTAAAAGCAAAGGGTCCACTAGGGAATCCTAATAAGTCAGCTAGTTCTTTATGGTTAAAGTCATATTCTATTCCGAATAGTCGGAAACTGATAAATCCTTTCCTGAATCCAAAACCGCGCTCGGGTAAGTAAACTAAGGAGCTTAAGAACTCAAGGGTGAGCTCACGGTAAGTCACAAACTTTTGTTTTATGAGTGCATTTTCCCATCCAAGTTGGTTAAACAGGTATAGGATGCTATCATGTATACCTAAAGTTTCCATAGTCAGTTCATCATGATACAGAGTCAAATCCATTGGTCTCTGTGATAACTCCTCAAATTTCATTCTTTGGTTCCTACCTCTAAATTTGGTTTCCATGATGTTTCTTGGTTGGTTAGTCATAGTTAGTGTAAATGTGGAGGAAACAAATCAGGGGGAAAAGGAAAGTGGAAAAAACTTTAGAAAATCTGTAAAAGTGATTTAGAAAATAAAAAATTAAAATAAAGAGAATAAGAAAATAAATGCATAAATGAAATCAATAATGATAATAATGAAATAAAACAACAAAACAATAAAATGATAAAACAATAGAATGATGAATGATAAAATGATAAATGATAAAATGGTAAATGATAAAATGGGTTGCCTCCCACTAAGCGCTGTTTTTATCGTCATAAGCCTGACGTAATGCTTAGGGGTAGATTAATCAGGAAAATTAGTGGGCAACTCTAAAAGCCTTAGACTATTTGCATAATCTCTATTTTCAATTTTATGGTAATGTTTTAATCGTTGTCCGTTTACTGTGAACGGTTCACTATTCCTACCCTTAATTTCTATTGCTCCGCTCGGGAACACTCTAGTTATTTCAAAGGGTCCTGACCATCTAGATTTTAGTTTTCCAGGAAAGAGCCTAAGTCTTGAATTAAAGAGGAGTACAACGTCTCCCACACTAAATTCTTTCCTAGATAGGCGTTTATCGTGCCATCGCTTAGTTCTTTCTTTATATATATTAGCATTCTCATAAGCATCTAACCTTAACTCTTCTAATTCGTTAATGTCTAGGATTCGCTTTTCTCCAGCGGCATTGTAGTTTATATTGAGTGTTTTAATTGCCCAATATGCTTTGTGTTCTAGTTCTACCGGGAGATGACAAGACTTTCCATACACTAATTTGAAAGGTGTAGTTCCTATGGGTTTCTTGTAGGCTGTCCTATAAGCCCATAAAGCTTCATTAAGTTTAGATGACCAATCTTTCCTAGATAGGGCGACAGTCTTTTCTAAGATTTGTTTAATTTCTCTGTTTGAGACTTCGACCTGTCCACTTGTTTGTGGATGATATGGTGTTGCTACACGATGTCTGACTCCATACTTAGATAATAATTTGTCAAATATTTTCGAAATGAAATGCGAGCCACCGTCACTTATGACGAGTCTAGGCACACCAAATCTTGGAAAGATTATATTCTTGAAAAGCTTAATTACTACTCGTGTGTCATTTGTAGGAGAATCTATAGCCTCAATCCATTTTGAAACATAATCGACAGCTACGAGTATGTAATTATTACCGAAAGATGATGGGAATGGTCCCATGAAATCTATTCCCCAGACGTCAAAAACTTCTACTTCTAATATTCCTCTTTGAGGCATTTCATCTCTTCTTGAAATATTACCAGTGCGTTGACACCGATCGCAATTTATAACAGCGATGTGGACATCTTTCCATAAATTGGGCCAAAATAGGCCGGCTTGTAAGATTTTTGCACAAGTCTTGGAAGTGCTTGCATGTCCACCATAAGGAGATGAATGGCAATGAGCAATGACATCTTCTATTTCTTCTTCGATAATACATCGACAAAAGATTCCGTCGGGTCCTCTTTTAAATAATAATGGTTCGTCCCAATAGTAATGCTTGAGATTGTGAAAGAATTTCTTTTTCTGTTGGTAGGTTAAATCAGGTGGAAGTGCTCCTGCAGCTAAGTAGTTGACAATGTCAGCGTACCATGGCAGTCCTACGGTTGTTTGGATTGTTTCCACGAGTTCTGGTTCATCTATGTCTAACTGAACTGGGTCGCTTCCTATTTGTGCTATCAGCTGTTCATACGGAAAATCGTCGTTAATCGGCACTTGTTCGGGTTTAATACCTTCTATTCTAGATAAATGGTCCGCTACGACGTTTTCAGTACCTTTCTTATCTTTTATTTCGAGATCAAACTCTTGTAAGAGTAAAATCCATCTCAAGAGTCTTGGTTTAGCATCTTTCTTAGTTAATAGATATCTGATAGCAGCGTGGTCTGTGTAGACGATTATTTTTGCTCCCACTAGGTAGGAACGGAATTTGTCAAGCGCAAAGACAACTGCTAACAATTCTTTTTCAGTAGTGGCGTAGTTCATCTGAGCAGAATCTAAGGTTCTACTGGTATAGTAAATTGCATGAAGTTTCTTGTCCTTCCTCTGTCCTAGAACTGCGCCTACAGCATAGTCACTCGCATCGCACACGATTTCGAAAGGTAATCTCCAGTCAGGGGGTTGCATGATTGGTGCGGTGATTAGGGTTGTTTTTAGAGTTTCGAATGCTTTAAGACAATCTTTATTGAATATGAACTCAGTGTCTTTCATTAATAAACCGGTAAGAGGTTTAGTCATTTTCGAGAAATCTTTGATGAATCGTCGGTAGAAACCGGCGTGTCCTAAAAAACTTCGTATTTCTCGAACGGTCCTAGGGGGTTGAAGATCTTTTATGACTTCTATCTTAGCTTTATCAACTTCAATTCCCTTATCAGATATAACGTGTCCTAGTACGATTCCTTCTCTGACAATAAAATGACATTTCTCCCAGTTAAGTACGAGGTTTACTTTCACACGTCTTTCTAATACCATTTCTAAATTCGATAGACATCCTTCAAAACTTTGCCCGCATACAGAGAAGTCGTCCATGAACACTTCCATGATGTTGTCTATGAAATCTGCAAAGATTGACATCATACATCTTTGAAAGGTTGCAGGAGCGTTGCATAATCCAAAGGGCATTCGTCTATAAGCGAACGTTCCATAAGGGCATGTGAATGTAGTCTTCTCTTGATCATCTGGGTGGATAGGGATTTGGAAAAATCCTGAGGAACCATTAAGATAACAGAAATATGAGTGCTTGGCTAATCGTTCTAACATTTGATCTATAAAAGGTAGTGGGAAATGATCTTTTCGAGTGGCTTTGTTTAGTTTACGATAATCGATGCACACTCTATGTCCTGTCACTACTCTTTGTGATATCGATTCGCCTTTAGCGTTTTTCACAACAGTGATACCTCCTTTCTTTGGTACTACATGTACTGGACTAACCCATTTACTATCGGAGATTGGATATATTATTCCAGCGTCTAGTAGTTTCTTAACTTCTTCCTTTACTACAGTGCTAAGGATTGGGTTAATTCTTCTTTAAGATTCTCTGGAGGTTTTGCAATCTTCTTCTAACAGAATACGATGCATACAAATTGAAGGGAATATTCCTTTGAGATCAGATATGTTATATCCTAATGCAGTTGGATATTTCTTTAAGACATCTAAGAGTTTCTTTGTTTCAATTGTTCCTAAACTGGAATTGATTATAACTGGTCTTGTACATTCAGTGTCTAGGAATTCGTATCTTAGGTTCTTAGGTAAAATTTTTAACTCTAATGTAGGTTTATTCTTACTTGGCATGGGATCCGGTGTAAGTGCTAAACTTTCGCTTAGACTATCATCCTAATATGGTTCACGCCAATTATCATCTTCGAAAATCGGAGGGATTTGAATTTTCATAATTTCAGAATAGGTAATTTCTTTCATTTCCATTTCTCTTACACATTCGTCAATTACATCCAATAAATAGCATGTATCCTCTATAGCTTGTGATTGTAAGAATTGTGTTAAGATAAATTCAACTTTCTCTTCACCTACTTCAAAGGTTAGCTTTCCTTTCCTTACGTCTATAATAGCTCCGGCGGTAGCTAAGAATGGTCTTCCTAGTATGATAGGTGTAGTGGAGTCTTCAGAGATGTCCATGATTATAAAATCAGTAGGAATATAGAATTGTCCTATACGTACTGGGACGTTTTCTAGTATGCCTACAGGATATTTAATAGAGCGATCGGCTAGTTGAACAGACATTTTAGTTGGTCTTAGGTCTCCCATGTCTAGACTTTTGCAAATCGTTAAGGGCATAACACTGATACTAGCTCCTAAATTGCATAGAGCTTTGTCAATGACGAATTTTCCTATTACACAGGGTATAGAGAAACTTCCTGGATCTTTTAGCTTAGGAGGCATATTATTCTGAATTATTGCGCTACACTCAGCAGTAAGTGTAACGGTTCCGTTATCCTCTATCTTTTTCTTATTGGATAAGATTTCCTTTAAAAACTTATCATACGAGGGTATTTGAGTGATAGCTTCTGTAAACGGAATAGTAATATTCAATTGTTTCAGAAGTTCAACAAATTTCTTAAACTGGCCCATCGTCTTAGAATTGGTTAATCTCTGAGGGTACGGAATTGGTGGTTTATAAGGTGGTTGAGGCACATAAGGCTTTTCTTTCTCCACTGCCTCTTGATTATTATCTTCCTTTTCTTCTGGTTCATTCACCTTTTCAGTCGGGTTATCCGGTTTTTGGTACATGGCTGGATTGTTAAGTCTTGGATCGGTAGGTCCGTCAAGTTCCTTGCCACTTCTTAATATCACAGCATTAGCCTGTCCTTTCGGATTAGGTTGAGGTTGTCCAGGAAATACTCCAGCTGGAGCAGCTGTAGGTGCTTGTTGTTGAGCTACTTGTGAAATCTGAGTTTCTAGCATTTTGTTATGTGTAGCTAACGCATCTACCTTGCTCACTAATTGCTTATTCTTCTCACTAGTGTGTATGTTTTGGTTTAAGAAATCCTTGTTTGTTTGAGATTGGGTAGCTATGAAGTTCTCCATCATCAACTCAAGGTTTGATTTCCTAGGAACATTAGGAGCAGTCTTTTGATATCCTGGTGGTGTAGCTGGTGCTTGACCTGGTGCGTATAAAGCATTGTTGTTCTTATAGGAGAAGTTCGGATGATTTTTCCAACCTGGGTTGTATGTGTTTGAGTACGGGTTTCCTTGAGCATAATTCACTTGATCTGTGGGAATTCCTGCTAATAGTTTACAATCAGGGACAGCATGTCCTGGAACTCCACATAACTCACAGTTAGGTGTTACCGCAGCCACAGTGGCTATTGGTGTTATGGCCAAGTTGTCGATCTTTTGGTTAAGTTGGTCAAACTTTGCATTGACTTGATCCATACTACTTACTTCGTACATACCTCCTTTTGTTGGTTTCTCAGTTGTGACTCTCTCGCTTCCCCATTGGTAATGGTTTTGAGCCATACTCTCGATAAGTGCATAAGCATCATTATATTCTTTGTCCATTAGTTCACCGCCTGCGGCAGTGTCAATTGTCATTCTTGTATTGTACAAGAGTCCATTGTAGAAGGTATGGATGACCATCCATTCTACTAATCCATGATGTGGACAAAGTCTCAGCATATCTTTATAGCGTTCCCAAGCTTCGAAAAGTGACTCGTTTTCCTTTTGCTTAAATCCATTGATTTGAGCTCTTAGCATAGCTGTCTTGCTAGGTGGGAAATATCTTGTCAAGAATACTCTTTTTAGTTCCTCCCACGTAGTTACTGAATTTGAGGGTAGAGATTGAAGCCAGGCTCTCGCTCTGTCTCGAAGTGAAAAAGGAAAAAGACGTAATCTAATAGCTTCTTGGGTAACTCCATTAGCTTTTACAGTATCTGCGTACTGCACAAATATCGAAAGATGAAGGTTCGGATCCTCGGTAGGATTTCCGGCGAATTGATTTTGTTGCACGGCTGATATCAGCGAAGGTTTCAATTCGAAATCGTTTCGGTTGATAGCCGGTGCGGAAATGCTAGAATGTGGCTCAGCTTGCGAAGGACTAGCGTAATATTTGAGTGGATGATTCGGTTCTTCAGCCATCTCTGTGTCCTTTGATGTTCCGACCGGTTTAGGTGGATCAATTTGAAGATCTGGAATATTGTAATTTCGTTCGTAGTCGAATATTCGTCTTCTTACGTGTAAGAAGCGTTCTGATCCTGGAACTGGAGGTTGCAAGTCTTCGCCTTGAGAGCGAGTACTTGGCATACACTCGGGAGATTAGATTAAGAAAAGAATAAGTTGTTACCTTAGTCTAGACAATGCTACTCTAACAGTGCACTAGTAACTAAATTAAGGTCCCCAGCAATGGCGCCAAAAACTTGATGGGCGCAGAGACGCAATATGTGTCTAGCGGTATCTGAACTGCAAGCGCACAGCCTATCGAAGTAATATAAAAGATTGTCGATCCCACAGGGACTTTATGATCACTTAGTGCTAGAGGGTCTACTAGTTTAGCTAAGGTGGATATTTGTCACGATTTTGTTTTTAAGAATTAAAGACGGGAATTAAATTTTAGTTTTAATGAAATAATAAGAAGGCGGTCGGTATGTAATTATGTTAACCTATGCGGGTCAATCTAACCTAAGCTTATAAGGATGGTTCACTTAATATTTTGTAGAGATTATCAGTTTAAATACCCTTGACTCACACTCTCGTGGTCTTATCTCAGATCTTACTCCTAAAGCCCTATGCCTGCTCTCGCTAGCCCATAAGTGTTTAGAAGATAATTTTTGAAAACTTAATAAGTCTAATTCATTTTAAAGCGCTCTTGTTGTATTTAAATCAAATGCCTAACTTTAGCTATCCGGTTAAAATCTCACACTCTCGTGGTCTCGACCTAACCTATTACACTTTTCTTACTCTCGTAACGAAAAGATTAATTTTAATAATAAAAAGTCTCAGCCAGAATTTAAGTTCTTAATTGTTTTAGCCTAGATTTGATTTTACCGAGTTGGTTTATTTTAATTACATACCGCCTAAATTGTTAAGCTACTCATATTTGTTGTACCAGACAGATGCAGAAACAGACAGATATTAAATAAAATATGCATTATAAAATAAAAACAATTTCTTAACATAAATAAAATAAATAACTTAATATAAATAAAAACCTGAATAATAAAAATTGTAAAACTCCTTCTTCCACAGACTGGTAAGCTCGGAGTGCGGAACCGGAATCGAAAATAAAATAAACGAATTTCTGAAGGCTGAAAAGAAATTAATAATAACAATTTCCTAATGTTGGAAATTGTTATTTAGTTTGGTTGGGATATAGAAACAGGAAAACAAACAATTGCTGGAAAAATAATAAAATAGGGTGCAACAAAAATACGGCAGAGCTTCCGCGAGAAATGCTAAAATAATACTCTGTACTTTCTAATTCGTAATCAAGCTATTTATAGAAAATCATATTGGGCTTGGGCAGTTGAAATCCATTGCGTGGGCTTCGTTGTTTGAAGAGAGAATCCAGCGAATCATGCATTACTGAGTCTGCGGAACAATAGGGACACTTTTGACTTCACGTTGCACGTTTCATGACCATTTCATTCCAAGTAACCCTATTTTCCTTTGTCACGTTCGTGACAAAGGTGTCACGCTCACTTTTCCCACTTAAAGCGCGTCACGGTCGTGACAGCTTGGTGACGATCGTGAGTGTCCCACGTTGGGCGTCACGGTCGTGACAGCTTGGTAACGATCGTGGTTGTTACAAATTATGCAGCATTTGCAGAATTCCTTTCTTCTTCTTCTTTTCATGCTTGTTTTTGTTCCTTTGATCTTTGGCTCATGATTTAGCTCTAAAAATGTTATACCTGCAAAATGACATAGAAAACTCGAAGAATCGGGTGTTAATACGATAAATGTGCGATAAAACAGCATTGAAACATAGTAATAAAACGATACGATTTCTCGTTATCAACTCTTACGGATTTCTAACCCATCTTTCCTCAGTTCATCAAACATGAGTAGTTTTACTGGAATAAGTTGTAGAAGAGATTCTTCTCCAAGGAAAGTTTTTGAAGGCATGTTGAGAAACTACTTTGTATAACTTTGTTGAATGACTAGATATAGGGACTCAGGAATGAGAAGAAAAGGAGAAGCCTTGGATATTTAAATAGAATTTCGCACATCTCAATAAATAAATCCTAGGTAGGTTATGATTACCTAAAGAGAATTAAAGATTGACATGAGTCATAAAAGAAGGTGAGTGGTCTACATTTATGGAAAATATCAAGCGATGGGATGAATGACGGTTTTACCATAAATGACACGAGAAGAAAACTCCTTACTTTCTTAATTACTCAATTCTTAATATATGTTTTATCATGAATACATATAAGAGGAATGTGTAAGGATCTTGAGATATCTTACAAAATCTAATGTGTCATGGCATGATTACGCATGGTTAATATTTATGACAAATGTCATTATATCTTTTCATAAAGTCTTAAATATTTAGTGTTGTGATTGTTCAAAATCCAAAGAGTAAAATCGACAGAGTTTTCTTATGGAAAGAACATGTCCCATCAATCAGAAATTTCATAGCACTGAAGGTTTAGATTATAGAACTACACTTAATATGTGACTAATCATGCATCTAATTTAAAGCTTCATCTAACTTGTAGATGTATCTTTATAAGAGGACACTACTTAAACATAAATAAAGAGACCATACCTTGAGATTGAAGTTTCTTCATGATGACTCTTTTACTGAGTTCTTTCCATTCTGATTCTGATTCTGACTTGAACTTTTTCTTGCAGAGCTTCTGATCAGCTTTTCTTCATTCAGGTTCTGAAGGTTCTTCTTCTTCTGGATGTTGACTCTAAGCTTGATGATCATAACTAGTCCTCACATCAGAACAGATCTTAGAACTTCTGAAGGTTTTACTTGCAGTTTCCTTATCATCAAAACATTCATTTTCTTATCAAGAACTTCTTGAAAAGAGATTGAATATCAGAGGGTCAATAATTCTATTAGCTTGAACATACCTTTTGAGAGGTTATGTGCTAGAGAAAATTAATTGATATCTTCTAATCTTCTGATTCTGCTTCCTTGCACAAATGTAAATCTTTGTCAGATACATGTATCAAACCTTAGATAAGTTTGAGTGACAATCTTGTTATTACATTACTGAGATAACTTGATCAAAGTTAGTCCAACAAAGATTGACAACATATTTGCTTCTGAAAAGAATATCTACTTATTTGTTCAAGGTGAATAATATCAGTGATTTAAATTCATTCAACTCAGAATAGATGATTTCTGTCCCAGCATCTCTGATTCCAGAATCCATTCATCGTGAATTTCTGAGTGGAATGTTGGATTATATTCTGGAAAAAAATTAGTTTGTTCAATTGAGATAAAGACTCAATTTAATAGAACTTTAAATGCCATAGTTACTTCCATCAAGTTCTCATAATACTCCATAAATGATGTTTTCTAGGAACCACTAAGCTTTCTTCTTTTGAATACACAAGGCATTACTTAGAAGCATAGCGAAGGAAACATCATTCAATATGTATTGAATTTTATAACTGTTGAAGCAATTAGGTATTGGACGTTCTAACAAAAATCCTTTTCAGAGTTTTACATCCTCTGTTTATGATTTCTGACTTCTTCTGCAAACATTAGCATGAAGTTCTTTATGAATCAAAATCATTCTTTAACAATCATCCTTTTAACTTCAAACAAACTTCCAATGATCTTAATATGAGAAAGTCAAGGGTGGACTAATCCGTTTCTTGAAAACATCTCATACTCCTTTAGAAATACTCTTTAGAAAATAAGATTTCTTGTTTTCTGATGATTTGATTCTTGAGAAAAATATGTTGATCAATCAATCGTATTTAAGATAAACATTCAATCAAATATATATAACCTTATCTGAAGAATCTATCTTGTCAATTGATTCTGCCAAATCAGTGACTTGCTCAAATGTAATTCATATGGCTACAAGTCAATATCCTCTAAATATCATCAACTGATATGAGACTGAAATTGTAAGTGGATTCACCTCAGGTGTTTTCAACACACAATAATGGATCTTTATCTGACACTGTTAAGTGTTTGATATCTATCAATAACAAAACCGGAGCTCTAATACCAATTGAAGGTGTGAGAAAAACACGAGAAACGGGGGATTGAATTGAGGTTTACAATCTTGGCTACTTTTCACACTTTGATGAGTTACGTCAAGCTATGCTATAAATGCGTTGTGGAATCCTAAATAAAGTAAAGTATAAAGCAAGAGTAAAGAACACATGATATATCCTGGTTCACTTGAGAACTTCTCAAGCTAGTCCAGTCCATCCACCAAGGTGATTTCACCTTAAACAAGGACTTAATCCACTATAACCAAGATCCATGATTACAATCACACATCAACATTGCGACTAACTCATCTCCACTCATAGCTAGATCGTTCAGGGATCCCATCAGGATATAACGTCTACTTGACGAGGAACATGCATGGTGACCTTTCTTGACTAACTACACAGAACCTCTGCGACTTCAATGAATCGTTCAGGGATCCTTCATATATGACGATCATTGACCAAGCAGAACCTCTACCGGGATTTCATCTCAACTCATAGCTAGACCGTTTAGGGATCCTATTGGATATAATATCTACTTGAGGAGTCTCGACTCATAGTTGGACCATTTAGGGGTCCCATCAGGATATAACGTCCATTTGAGGAGAAACAATTCATTAGGTAAAATTACCATATCGGAGCTAACTGAGGTGCTTCTTTGCAAGCATATACTCCTCTATTTAAGTACAAAGTAACTCTTCAGAGTTACAGCAAGATGAGTAATTTGCTTCTTGCAAACTACAATATTCTAAGATGTTCATAATATTAGAATTCAAATTACATCTTCAGAATTCTTCATCATCATAGATGAGCAAACTACGAGCAACAACTCCTTACTTCTAATCTTTAATGAGCTCCAACATGATGTAGTTGGTGTTGATTGATGACTTTGTTGATTTCTTCTTCTTCAGCTTTAGTTCATCAATGTCTGGTCATTGTTGTTGTATATGTTGATCTTGATGTAGCAACACGAACTCAAACTCTTAGATTGATGTATTGTTGTTATGATCATGGATGTGCAACAATTGAGGTATCAACACTTAAATCAATGGTTGTATCCATAATTACTTCACATAGAAGCATTTTAGTTTGAGGATAACAACTAGGTTGAGTTCCTATTCAACGCATGTGGTTGTGTTTCCTTCAAGAATCAACATGTTGGTTGTGCTTCCCTTAGGACCCAACAGCAATACAAAGCATGTGATGTTTTTCTTTTATAGCCAAACATAAAAGAGTCGTTATAGCCCAATTAGGCTACTAAGGAATCTGTTACACAAGGAATAAAATAGAACGTCCACGTATTGTCCTTTTCCACAATTCAAAGATATTGGAGAGGTAATGGGAAAAATCATTATCGTACTATGTACTATCTTTGCCAATGTTAACATTGCCATATGAACTTCAGAGGATTCTGATTATAAATCAATGAATGAAGCATGAGTTAGGGACTATGATACTTGGGTGTTCAGATAACCTAAGTCTTTAGTCTTCAGAACTTGTTCACATAGAAATATGTTCTTTAGGACTTCAGAACTTGGCTTTAAACCCATGGTCTTCAGAACTTTAAGTTTTAGAGTCTTCATAACTTTGTTCACATAGAAAATTGTCTTTAGAGTCTTTTAGAACTTAGTTCTTCAGAATCTTAATCTTCAGAACTTGTGAGTCATCAAGAATCTTTTAGGAACTTGGTCTTCAGATGTTAAGTCTTCAAAAATTCAAGTCATCGGAGTCTTTAGAACTTAGTTCTTCAGAAGATTAATTTCAGAAGATTTTCTTCGCTGTCTGATCAGAACCATGTTCAAAATAGCATCCACAAGAGAATTGCCAACACAACATCTGCATCCTTGGATCTTTTTTATTGTGTTCATATTTAGAAGCATACTTGCTTCTTCAGTATGCTTGCAACTAATGTTACACATAGTAACTTCGCATATTAGCATTTGCGTACTCATTCATAAGATTTGTTTTATCTTAATATATAAAATATTCATGATATGTACTTTAAAAAACATAAGAACATAAAATGGTTCTTTCATAAATACTTCATTGTTATCATCAAAACATAGATATGGAATGTAGAAACAACTCTTGTTTTTATAGACAACACAACAAAGTACAAAATATTTTCCTTCATGGATGGATTTTCGGGCTACAATTAGATCAAAATGGTACCCTAAGACATGGAGAAAACATCTTTCATCACGCCATGGGGCACCTTCTGTTACAAGGTAATGTCTTTCGGATTAAAGAATGTTGGTGCTACCTATCAAAAGGCAATGACGACTCTCTTTCATGACATGATGCATAAAGAGATCGAAGTATACTTCAACGACATGGTCGCCAAGTCGAAGACCAAAGAAGAACATGTTGAACATCTGCAGAAATTGTTTCTATGTCTGAGAAAATATAAACTACGACTAAATCCTAACAAGTGAACCTTTGGTGTCCGATCAGGAAAGCTCCTGGGATTCATTGTCGGTAAAAAAGGAATCGAATTCATTCCTGACAAAGTCAAGGCTATTCAAGAAATGCATACTCCGAAAATGGAGAAACAAGTACGAGGATTCTTGGGAATTCTAAATTACATCTCAAGGTTCATATTCCTCATGACCGCGACATGCGCACCAATATTCAAAATTCTACGGAAGAATCAAAGTCATGACTGGACAGAAAATTCCAAAAAGCTTTTGAGAAAATCAAGGAATACTTGCTGAAGCCACCAATTTTGTCTCCTCTAGTTGAAGGCAGACCACTAATCATCTACCTCACCGTTTTGGAAGACTCCATGGTATGTGTACTTGGCTAGCAAGACGAATATGTTATTTACTATCTGAGTAATAAATTCACTGATTATGAAACTCGGTACACAATGCTCGAGAAAACTTGTTATGCTTTAGCTTGGGCAACTAAACGTCTTATCCAGTACATGATATGTCATACTACCTGGCTCATCTCAGAAATGGATCTGATTAAATATGTGTTTGAAAATCCTGCATTAACGGGACGAATCGCTCGTTGGCAAATGTTGTTAACAGAATACAACATTAAGTACCGCGCTTAGAAAGTCGTCAAAGGAAGTATGCTAGCTGATCATTTGGTTCATTAACCCATCATTAATCAAGAACTAGTCGCATTTGACTTCCCAGACGAAGTCTTCATGTATCTTAAGATGAAAGATTGTGACGAACCACTTCCAGATGAAGGACCATATCCAGGATCCCTTTGGGACTCATCTTCGACGGAGTAGTCAATTATTATGGAAATGGGATTGGGGCAATCATTGTTACTCCAAACGGAACCCACATTCCATTCACTTCCAGATTTTCCTTCAAATTTACAAACAATAAGGCCGAGTATGAAGCTTACATCATGGGTCTCGAAGAAGCAATTGATTTCAGGATCAAGAATTTATATATGTGCGGAGATTCTGCCTTAGTGATCAATCAGATCAAAGGAGAATGGGAAATACGCCAACAAGGAATGATCCCTTATAGAGATTACGCAAAGAGATTGCTTCCATTCTTCAACAAAGTTGAATTTCATCACATCCCTCTTAAGGAAAATCACATGGTTGGCGCAATTGCTTCTCTCTCTTCTATGATTATAGTTAATCAATGGAATAATGTCTCAAGAATTGAAATTATGCACCTGGACAGACCATCTTACATATTTGCAATCGAAACTACTACTGATGGCAGACCTTGTTATTACGACATTCAACAATTCCTACTGAAAAGGGAATACTCATTTGGATCATCGAGAAAAGACAGGAAGATCCTCTGAAGACTGGAAGGCAATTTCTTCCTCAACCAAGATATACTTTACAGGAGAAACTTCGACATGGTCATACTCAAATGTGCAGATGAGCGCAAAACAGAAATGATCATGAAATAAATTCATGAAGGATATTTTGGTACTCATACCAACGAACATATGATGGCAAGAAAAATACTCTGAGCAGGATATTATTGGCTCACAATGGAGGCAGGTTTGCCGCAAGCATGCGGAGAGATGTCATAAGTGCCATATTTATGCAAATAAAATTCATACGCCTTCAATGCTTCTCAAGGCTCTCTCTTTGCCGTGTCCATTTTCAATATATGGAATCGACATGATTAGAATGATCAAACCCAAAGCTTCAAATAGAAATCGGTTCATCCTGGTAGCCATTGATTACTTCACCAAATGGGTCAAAGCAGCATCATACGTCAATGTAACCCGACAAGTGGTTGTCTGATTTATCAAAAACAATATCATCTGCCGTTAGGGTATTCCAAGGTAACTCATTACTAGCAATGGTTTTAACCTGGAAAATAAAATGATGAAGGAATTATACGCAGAGTTCAAGATTGAACACCATAACTCTTATCCTTATCGTCCAAAGATGAACAGCGCAATGGAAGCCGCCAACAAAAATATCAAGAAAATTGTCCATAAAATGATTGTGACATACAAGGACTGACACGAGATGCACCCTTACATGCTTCATGGATATCGAACTTTTGTTCGCACTTCAACAGGATCAAACCCTTTCTGACTTGTATATGGCATGGAAGCAATGCTCCCCATAGAAGTTGAAATCCCATCATTAAGGATATTGATGGAGGCCAAAATCGCAGAAGTTGAGCATTCGACAAAAAGGTTCGACCTCGTGTCTTCAAAGAATGAGATATAGTACTCAAGAAAATCCAATCATTTTTCACTGACTCTCGGGGCAAATGGACTCCAAATTATGACGGCCCCTATGTGGTCAAGAAAGCCTTCTCAGGCGGTGCCCTGATACTCACAACAATGGACGGTGAGGAATTCACTTATTCTACAAATGTTGATGCAGTCAAGAAATACTTCGCCTAAACCCGGGGAAAAAACAAGCAGTTTCAATGGATCGAAAACCCGAAAGGGCTGTCCAGGCAAAATTAGAGACATATTCAGCTAGAGAAATCTAGTCAAAATGTTAGGAATTCATGGAAAGTAACTGCATCCAACGAGATTGGATCAACAGATGAAAGTCATTCATCAAGTCATCATCAACATAAGCTCTGAAGACTTCGAACTCAGAATTGGTAGAAGGATGGGGATCATTATGTTTCAATGTGGTAGCTCTTTCCCCCCGTAAATTATTATTTTCTACGTTGTAAATACTTTGTGGAATCACGTCTTCGGCTAATTACCACCCTATATATATATATATATATATATATATATATATATATATATATATATATATGTGTGTGTGTGTGTGTGTGTGTGTGTGTGTGTGTGTGTGTGTGTGTGTGTGTGTGTGTGTGTGTGTGTGTGTGTGTGTGTGTGAAAATTTGAGCCTTTGTCCATTTGCTTGCAACTCTTATTTTTTATCTGCTTTACAAAATGACATTTTCAAAATTAATATGTCTTTTTCTGGAAATTAAAATGAAAATGTCCCCGAATCAAAATCAAAATCATCAGAGATATCCAAATACCAAAAACATCAACATCACTCTATCTTACAAACACTCACCTCATTCGCAGACCCAAATTGAAGAGACCTCACAAATATCAAGAAGAACAAATATGTCCTATACATAGGGCGAATAATCTATGAAGGAATCCAAGATCATGTGGACATCTGTCAATCAGCAATATACAAAACGGAGTTAGTTTAAGATATATGTTCCCTTCCATAACCAGTTTCATCTGGGGAAAAATATAGAAATCAGAAAATAGCAAAAATACGATAATGATTAAAGACAACAAAAATCAAACTCCATAAAGAAAACCAGAAATCTAGAAGAAAAAATCCACCACGAACCTTTAAGCAAAAAAGAGAGATAAGAACACGATAAATTTTTTAGAGAGAGAATGTAGACCTTCTCTAGAAAAACACATGGCTTAATACCTCCTTATTTTCTTCTCAATGGATTTTATGAAGCTTTCATGTTCAAGTTCATTATTGATACTGAAATATTCATTTAAGAAGCACTTCTTTGTTTGTTTTCTAGTTCTTGTTGATCTTATCACTTGAGATTCTTTCTATATTTCATCATCTCTACCATTTTCTCTTCTTGCATTGTCTGGTGTTGTTCTAAATAACTAAGTTTCTCCACTTGATGGGGTTTTGTTACCTGCTCATGGTCATTATTCCCTAGTAGAATCTATTTCTATGATCTTTGGCCCCTTAGATTTAATATCATGGATCATATGATCTTACTAGAATCTCCTTTAAAAATATTTAACAGCCGAGAATACAAATGCTTTACCATTTAATTCAAATGATCTTGTATTTTAATTATTTGATGCTGTGATCAATATTCTATGGTCAAGAAATTACATTTCTTTTGGCTCTTGTTTGGACAACGCATATTCATTGAACTCATTGATAGTTATAATCGATTATGACTTGAATTTTGGATAAATATGAATCTCTTTTCTAAGATGTGAGTAAAAGAAAGAAAAAAATGTAATAATTTCATGTGAGAATAGTTTTCTGCAATTGCCAAATCACAAGTATAAAGCCATAATATTCACATACTAAGGCCAAAAATAAACAAGATATCTCAGTGTCATAAATTCTATTTGAATCAATGAGGACAAGTCATTTTCATGTAAATGGTTGAAAATGATAGTAAATCACAAATTATTATGTATGGCTGGCAAAATCTTTAATTAAAGGATGTGAACTTTAGGGGACCCTATAAGGTGACCTTTAGATGTGATTTGATTCTCTAAAAGATTGAACACAATGAATTGAGTTGAGATTTAGACTTATGTACTTTTATTATTCATATTTTAGCATTATTCGTTTTGAGATTTTTAAAATAAATGTTGAGTTTTATGGTTAAAATTTGGATTAGCTCTAAATTAATGTGGATTTGTTGAGTTAAGAGTGGAGTCAAAATCATGGCTAACATTGTTGTGAGGACTTTTGAAGAGCAGTGTGAGCAACACTGAACCAATGAGCCAAAACCACCTTGAGAAAACTGTCATATTTTAAGTTTTAACATAAAATCTTAAGACATTAGCTGTATTAGTCCTCTCATTTATAAATTATTCAACACTCACATTTCATCAAATGTAGGGCTTCTAATACAAATTTGACATAACAAACATTTGGAGATCATACTCTCTCCTCACGCTTAGATTTAGATATTTGGAATATGCCTATAATTGCTTGATTGTGTAGGTGACTCAATATATATTAAATAAATTTCAATACTATATTTAAAAATAAAATAAAAACTAGGGAAGTTATTCTTTAAGGGAATGGATCCAATCCTGAGATCTTAAAAAAAAAGTCTAGAGTTATGCTCCAAATTTCTTTAAGATACAATCAACAAACCAATCAAGGGGTCATCCTTTTTGAAACCTAAGAAAAGAGATATTTCCACTAAGTAGAAACTTAGCGGAAGCACGATATCCTCCTCCAAAAGAGAAGAAACAACTTAAGCATCATGTCTAGCAACAAGAATATCACACCAAATACTAGAAACACTTGTAATCAATTGCCATCTTCATTTAGACAATAAGATTAAGTTCACCGGACAGAGATCCCTAACCCCTAATTCCCTTGTACTCTTACATTTGTACATTGTATCCCACTTGTCCTAAGAGATCTTAGAACTTCCTTTCACTCCTCCCCGTGAAAACCTCTTTGAATCCTTATTATTTTCTTTCAAACCTTCACAAGCATCTTTAAAATACAGATATAAGATGGAGATAATATTGAACACTGAATTAAGTAAAACAACTTTACCACCAAAAATAATATATTTGTGCTTTCAAGAGTAGAGCCTCTTTCTTAGAACACTAACTAATGGGCCTCAAGTAGTTTCAAATCGGGGATTGACCACAAATAGACAAACATAAGTACTTAAATGGAAATGTTTCAATCTTACTATAGAGGAAATCACCCGCAAAGTCCAAAAAGATAATGTTCATATTAACCAATATAAAATTACTTTGAAAGAAATTAATCTGAAGACTCGAAGTCATCTCAAAATCCCTAAGGACCACTTTAATACTCTATAAGTTCTCAAAAGTTTGGGTCGCCAAAACTACCAAATTAAAAGATCTTACCATAAACATAGAGTAAAGATCAACCTCGATATTCCGAAAAACTAAGCCACCAAGTCTGAGCTAGAAGATCACCTTGTTGTAAACCCATTTGTATGTTAACCTCTTGAGTTTGACACCTTGTAACCAGAACCGCAAGATTTCCAAAAATAATCGCACACAAACTCTCATCCAATACCTCTACTTCTTATCAAACCAAACCTGATAAGCATATAATCCAGAAAACTCCAATTGGTTGAATCATAAGCTTTCACAAAATTTACCTTAAAAATAAGATAATTTTTCTTTGTACTTTGGGACAAATCAATCACTTAATTCTCAACCATTACTCCCTCAATCAATAGCACACACAGTTTAGCAAGTAATAATTTAGCCACAAACTATACAAAGATCACACAAGAGAAACTGACATAAACTCTCCCAATTGAGAAGGAGACTTGGTCTTAGGGATCAAAGTCACAAAATAATCTCCAAAATTTCCTGATTAAATTCTATGACCTTTTCGGAAATGAGAAAATTGAACATAATTGGAGAGACTTAATTGCAAGTAAATCAATAAATCTTGAATAGCACTCCCTCCGTCTCATAATAAATGTCTTATTTGAACTATGTGCGGTTCTTAAGAAAATGATTAGATGTGTTGATTTTAATGATAAAATTAACATCTTTTACTAAAATACCCTTATTTATTATAGTTATTTGAGTAGTTGAAAAACGTGAAAGCTAATAAATAGGGGTATAATAGTGGGAAAAATAATAAATATTGTATTGATTTTCTAAAGATACATTTATTTTGAAACATGAAAAAAATGTAAATAAAAGATTTTTTATGAGACGTGTGGAATATTGGAACAAACCCTAGTACGAATAGCATGACGTCGAAGTCTGCTCACATGTTATTGTTTAATCGGGCCTTCTGTTATGAATCTAATTGTTTAAGTTAGCTTGTACCCTAAGTTAGCTTGTAATGGGTAATTGTTAAAAAGTCCATTAGGTTAGTGTGTTAGTTTTTATTATAAATAGCATACTAGTCTCTCATATTTTGCATAAGGGAAAATAAGAAGATAAAACCCTAATTCAATAGTGATAGAGGTTATTTGTTATTCTTGTATATTTGTAATCTTGTTTTAAGAGAAAGAAAAGAATAGTAGTTTATAACCAATACTTGTTGTTTTCTTTGGTAACCCTAACCCTTGTGGGTTTCTTGAGAAACTTATTATACTTTGTTTTCTAAGGTATCCAATTCACAATAAATTGGTGCAGTGAGCGTGGATAAGATGCCTTCAACAAAGTATGAGATTGAAAAGTTCACTGGAATGAACGATTTCAGTTTGTGATGCTTGAAGATGAAATCCCTACTTGTTCAGCAGGGTTGTTTGGAAGCGTTAAAGGGAGAGACGACCATGAATGTTGCGTTGACGACAGTTGAAAAGACGACCATGATTGAGAAAGCACACAACGCAATATTGTTGAGCCTTGGTGATAAGGTTCTTCGACAGGTATCAAAGGAGACGACGATGTTAGGGTTATGGTTGAAACTTGAAGGTTTGTACATGACCAAATCGTTGGTGAATCGACTCTACCTGAAGCAAGCCTTGTATTCATTCAAGATGAGTGAAGACAAAGTGTTGGTTGAGAAGTTGGATATGTTCAAAACGATGATTCTTGATCTTGAAAATATTGATGTGAAGATCGATGATGAAGATCAGGCGTTGTTGTTGTTATGCGCTTTACCCAAAACATATGCTCACTTCAAAGAAACCCTCTTGTATGGAAGAGAGTCCCTGAACTTTGAAGATGTTTAATCTGCCTTGTACTCTAAGGACTTGAACGAACGAAAGGAACATAGACCTTCAACGGTTGGTGAAGGTTTGGTCGTTAAGGCGAAATTCTTGCGAAAGGATGGTAAGTTCGACAAGAAGAAGGGCAAAAGTCAGCAGAAGTCTTAAAATCGTGAAGCATCAGGTGTTTGATGCTATCATTGTAAGAAGGAGGGTCATATTCGAAAGGTGTGCCCTGAACGCCTAAAAGATCATTGAAGTAATGATAATGGAAATGCTGCCATTGTTCAAGATGATTTTGACTCATCTGATGTACTTGTGGTTTCGAACGACAACTCAAGAAAAGAGTGGATTATGGATTCAGTTTGCACATGACACATGACTCCAAATAAAGACTTGTTCGAGGAATTATGTGATCAAGATGGTGGATCAGTGCTGCTGGGAAACAACAAAGCTTGCAAAATTACAGGTATTGGATCTGTGAGATTCAAGCTCCATGATGAGTCAATAAGACTATTGACTGAAGTTAGGTATGTACCTGACTTGAAGAGAAATTTGATTTCTCTTTGTGAATTTGACAAGAAGGGATATGTCTTTCAAGGAGAGAAAAGTATCCTAAGAGTCATGAAGGGGTCGAAGGAAGTCTTGAGAGGCGTGAAGAAACAAGGCTTGTATACCCTTGAGACTAAAGTTATAAGTGGTTCGACAAATGTTACATCCACGAAACTGTTGTCGAAGTCAAAATTATGGCACATGAGATTAGGCCATGTCAGCGAGAGAGGCCTGGTCGAATTGGGGAAACAGAACCTGTTAGGTGGTGACAAAGTCGAGAAGTTGGAGTTTTATGAACCTTGTGTATTTGGTAAATCCTGTAGGGTGGAGTTTAGCAAAGGTAAACAAAGAACACATGGATCCCTTGATTACATCCATGCTGATCTTTGGGGGCCTGCAAGGAATCCTTCACATTCAGGTGAAAGGTATTTTTTATCCATAGTTGATGATTATTCCAGAAAGTTATGGATATTCATTCAGAAGACAAAGGATGAAACTTTTGACAATTTCAAGAGTTGGAAGGATCTGGTCGAAACTCAAACTGGTAGAAAGGTCAAGAGGTTGAGAACTGATAATGGCCTTGAATACTACAATGAAGCTTTCAACACTTACTATGTCGAGTCTGGGATTTCAAGGCATAAGACTGTAGCAGTTACTCCTCAGAAAAATGGTCTAGCTGAGAGATTCAATCGAACAATCCTCGAAAGGGTTAGATGCATGTTGGTTAGTGCTGGATTGAAGAAGGTGTTTTGGGCTGAGGCTGTTTCAACAGCAACATATCTGATAAACAGATGTCCTTCGACTGCGTTAGATATGAAGACACCTAAAGAAGTTTGGTCGGGACATCCACCCGATCTCGACAAACTAAGAGTATTTGGTTGTGTAGCATATGCTCACATTAGGCAAGACAAGGTTGAACCTAGAGCTCTGAAATGCATGTTCATGGGATATCCTGAAGGAGTCAAAGCTTATAGGCTATGGTTCCTAGAGCCAGGTCACATGAGGTGTATCACCAGTCGAGATGTAGTTTTCAATGAAGCTGGGATGGCTTTCAAGAAAACTTACGATGTTGTCAAAGAGCTGGAACAAGGAGAAATTTTTGTTGAGGTGGAACATAGTGATGTTGAATTGTATGACCCAAATGAAGTCGAAGAAGAAGCTGAAATTGTTTTCGAATATGAGGAGACTGATAATGACTACCTGCTGGCAAGAGACAAGTCGAGAAGAATCATCAAGACACCTCAGAGACTTGGGTATGCAGATCTTATAGCTTATGCCTTAATCTCTGCAAGTGAGGTTCTAGACGAAGAACCTAGAGACTATAAGGAAGTTATGAGGAGTCGAAATAAGACTGAATGGTTGAAGGCCATGGATGATGAGATGAAATCTCTTCATGATAACAATACTTGGGAACTGATCAAGAAAACTGCTGGAGCCAGGTTAGTCAGTTGTAAATGGATTTTCAATGTTAAGGAGGAATCGAAGGAGTGGCGTCGAAGATATACAAGGAAAGATTGGTTGCAAGGGGGTTCACTCAAAAAAAAGGTGTCGACTTTAATGATGTGTTCTCTCTTGTTGTGAAGCACATGTCCATTCAAATGTTGCTTGCCATGGTGGTACAGTTCGACCTTGAACTAGAACAGATGGATGTGAAAACTGCATTCTTGTATGGTGATCTTGATGAAACAATTCTGATGAGGAAACCAGAAGGGTGTGTCTAAGAGGGGAAAGAAAAGTATGTGTGCAAATTGAAGAGATCTTTATATGGACTGAAACAATCTCCTCGACAGTGGAATAGGAGATTCGACAAGTTCATGGCACGCATAAGTTTCATCAGAAGTCAGTTTGACCACTGTGTTTACTTCATATTTTGACCTGGTAATTAATTTGTTATTTTGTTGCCTTATATGGATGATATTCTAATATTAAGCAACAATGTCGAAGATGTAATGAGGGTGAAGGCTAAACTTAATAAGGAGTTCGATATGAAGGATCTATGAGTTGCGTCCAGGATTCTTAGGATTGACATCCAGAGAGATAGAAAGCAATCGAGATTATGCTTATCTCAAGAGGCATACTTGAAGAAGATTCTTGATAAGTTTGGTATGTTGAATTCAAAGCCTGTTGTGACTCCAACAAACCCTCAATTCAAGCTAAGTATAGATCAGTGTCCTAGTACTAATGTCGAAAGAGATTATATGAATAACATTCCATGTGCTAATATAGTGGGTTCTTTGATGTATGTTATGGTATGTACTAGACCCGACATAGCATATGCAGTAAGTCTTGTAAGCAGGTACATGTCGAATCTTGGAAAGGCTCACTGGCAAGCATTGAAGTGGATTTTAAGGTTCATAAATGGGTCTCTGAATAGATCCCTAATTTATGGTGGAGCCTTGGGTGAAGATAGTAAAGCAACAATCAAAGGATATGCCGACTTTGATTATGCATGTTGTATGGATTCTAGAAAATCTATTTTTGGATATGTTTTCACTATGTTTGGCACAACAATTAGTTGGAAAGCAACACTTCAGAAGGTTGTTGCCTTATCAACCACTGAAGAGGAATATATCGCTCTAATTGAAGCTGTAAAGGAAGCATTGTGGCTTCAAGGTTTTGCAAAGGAGCTGGAACTTCAAGGTCGAAGTATCACTATTAAATGTGATAGTCAAAGTGCAATACACCTGTCGAAGAACTCAACCTATCATTAGCGAACCAAGAATATTGATGTGAGGCTGCATTTTGTCAGAGGGGTAATCGAGCGTGGAGAAGTCCAAGTGCTGAAGGTTTTGACAGATCATAATGTTGTTGATATGATCACCAAGACGTTTCCCAGTTGCAAGTTTTTACACTGTATGCAGTTGATAAAGCTGCATGAAGAAAACTAGTTTGTTTCTTGTTGGTATTGGGTGTGTTCTAAGGTGGAGATTTGTGGAATATTGAAACAAACCCTAGTACGAATAGCATGTTGTCGAAGTCTGCTCACATGTTATTGTTTAATTGGGCCTTGTGTTATGGATCTAATTGTTTAAGTTAGCTTGTACCCTAAGTTAGCTTGTAATGGATAATTGTAAAAAAAAACATTAGTTTAATGTGTTAGTTTTTATTATAAATAGCATATTAGTCTCTCATATTTTGCATAAGGGAAAATAGGAAGGTAAAACCCTAATTTAATAGTGAGAGAGATTATTTGTTATTCTTGTATACTTGTAATCTTGTTTTAAGATAAAGGAAAGAATATCAGTTTATATCCAATCCTTGTTGTTTTCTTTGGTAACCCTAACCCTAGAAACCTATTATACTTTGTTTTCTAAGGTATCCTATTATAGGGGGTTCCGATAGTACGGAAGAAAGAGTCTCTCATCTTACGCCCAAAAGAAAGTGTGGAAAGCCCAAGTACCTTAATGACTATGTGGTCCCTAATAGGAAGAGAGAGAATAATGGTGACTAAGCATTCTAGAAGATATTTATTAGATCTTGCCACGATTACCAACGGATCCTTAGATAGTGAGTCACCAAGAAGTTGTTAGACTCTTGGATTTTAGCTGAATTCAGTAATATAAATGTACTGATGAATTATTAATGAAGGCAAGAATTTTTTTTACAGAGAATAGTCTTTTAATCAGTTTTTTTAATTTTGTCATAAACTTGTTCATTAAAATTTGGTACTTTCATTAAGTCATGAAGTCTATATCTCCACTAGTGTTTCTCCTTTCCAGGTGGCTTATGGGCGGGAGCCTCCTAAATTGCAGGATTATTTGGTTGGGAGCACTAACATATAAGCTGTTAAAGAAAGTATCCATGACAGAACCGATGTGCTGCAAGAATTAAAGAGGAAGCTTACTAAAGCCCAAGAGAACATGAAAGCAGCTGCTGACAGGGGTCGAATTCCTCACCAATTTACTGTGGGTGACTTGGTGTTTGTGAAGCTGAGACCACATAGACAAAATTATGTAGAGGGTCGACGAATTCGTAAACTATCCAAGAGGTTTTATGGTCCTTTCAAAATAGTGAGGGCTATTGGTGAAGTAGCCTTTCAGCTGGAACTACCTTCCTCTAGAAAAATACACCTGGTTTTCCATGTATCGCAGCTGAAATTATGCACAAGAAATACAGTGCCTGAACTAGAACTCCCTCAAGATGCTGTGCAGAATGAACCTCTAATACAACCTTTGACAGTCTTAGATTGGAATCCGCGTGAAGGAACACAAGTCCGCCGTGTGCTCATTCAATGGAAGGGATTATTTCCCGAAGATGAAACTTGGGAAGATTATGATCACATCAATAATACGTACCCACAGTTTAACCTTGAGGACAAGGTGTTTCTCGAAGACACAGGGGATGTTATAGGGGGTTCCGATAGTATGGAAGAAAGAGTCCCTCATCTTAGGCTCAAAAGAAAGCGTGGAAAGCTCAAGTACCTTAATGACTATGTGGTCCCTAATAGGAAGAGAGAGAATAATGGTGACTAAGAATTCTAGAAGATATCTATTAGATCTTGCCATGATTCCCAACAGATCCTTAGATAGTGAGTCACCAAGAAGTTGTTAGACTCTTGGATTTTAGCTGAATTCAGTAATATAAATGTATTGATGAATTATTAATGAAGGCAATCAATTTTTTTTACAGAGAATAATCTTTAAATCAGTTTTTTAATTTTGTCATAAACTTGTTCATTACATCATGTACTTACGCTTCATATATAGCCATGGAGATAGGTTATAAATCATAAGAATCACAAGCCATGTGGTATGTGAGATACTTTGAAGACCATGCGGGTTCGTTCCATCAGTACTTTGCATCGGTTTCACTATGAAACATGCGCCTAAATCTCGGAATTATAGGAAAATACCATAAGACTTTTGCTGGAGACGATCTTTTCTTATATCGAGACAAACCGCATTTAGGGCACTCAGTTAACGATGCATATTCGTTACGAAACAAAACACAATCGTTAGGATAATCATGTATCTTATCATAGCTCATGCCAATAGAGCACATCATTTTTTTTCCTCATAGGGTCGATTAGGAAGAACATTATCCTCCGGTAGCATTTCTCTCATAAGGGCCAACAACTCTGTGAAATTTTTATCCGACCATCCATTGCCCGCCTTTAAGTTGTACAACTTTAATACTGCAGACAGACTTGAGAATTTAGTGCAACCTTTATACAACAGTTTCTCTACATCGCTTACCAACCTCTCAAACATTTCAGGACAATCATGAAGATCTTCTTCAAGTGCTTCTACAATCTTTTCAACTCGATCACAATCGTATGTTTTCGTGTCTTTGTCTTCTGAAGCATATGTCGAATTACTTTTCCCACTCGGTTCAACATTCTCGTTAATTTTCTCACCATGAAATTTCCAACACTGATAACTTCAATCAATTCCATGCCTCAGTAAATGCGATTTCAATCCATATGCGTCAACCTTACCAATATAACAACAATGCAAGCAAGGACATTTCATCCGTCTGGGGTTTTTAACGTGTTGAACATCAAACTTAACGAATTCCGCAACCCCATTCTCGTACTCTTTGGACAATCGATCGGCACAGATCCATGTTTTATCCATGGTTTTCTTACTTATTAAGGTAAGCAATCAATATCAACTTCAATAACGTATACATAACAAATGTAAATCCAAACGACAATAACCTATATATACTTAACCAATGTAAATCCAAACTACAATAACCTATACATAACCAATGTAAATCCAAACACCAATAACCTATACATAACCAAGGTAAATCTAGACGAAAAAAAGGATTATTGCAGCAGACAACAAGCTAGATTAATAGGCGGGTAGTATCTTCGAATATCCTAAATACAATGCTACTAAGTATTACGATCTTACTACACTTGCCATATACCAGTGTGCCGCATAACTTTTAAGAAAGAAACTAAACAATTGCCTTAAAAGACTAAAAATCACATTGGATGAGGTATCATCACAACCATTTAGCTTCTAACAATTTATCTAAATGACAAACAATTGTTCATCTAAATGACAAATAATTTAGCTTCTAACAACTTTCAAGTTCACTTCATTTTCTCACAATATATTTACATCATATAATAACAACAATATTAGACTTATCGAACATAACAACAAAATAACAACAATATAACAACAATATTAGAATCAATAAACAACATTATAATCAAAAATTTAGTCAAGAAAATAACAACAATATTATGACTTATCGAACATAACAACAACAATGTACCTTATGAGAACTCAGTAGAGGACAAACTCGGTTAAGAAAATGGACGAACTCGGTAGCTTATCGAACTCAGTCTACAAATACAAACAAGCAAAACATAAATATAACAAACTTTTCTTCTACAAATTCAACGAAAACTCAGTCTACAGATACAAAAACAAGCAGAACAAGAACCATTTTCAAACCCTAATGACTAATCAGCTGACAATATCTAAAAAGATTCTAAAAATTTCAACAAAAACCAAAATGTCAGAGAGAACAACATACTTGTTCACGTTCAACCGTTCGCGATTCAACAGGGTACTCAGGCAACCGTTCATGTTCACGATTCAACAAACACTTCAAACAATGATCGAAACCCAGAAATGAAGAGGATTCAAGGTTTATGGAGGTTTTAATAGGTTAGGTTTTGCGTTTGCAGGAGGGAAACGAAAGAACAGAAACGAACGAAAATAGAAACTGAGTTCAAATATTTTAATTTAATTAGACCTTAGACAGAGCTTTTGAGAAAAGCGCTGTCTAAGGACGACCTTTAAAAACGCTTTTTAAAAGCGTTGTCTAAGGTTGACCTTAG
Source organism: Lathyrus aphaca (assembly GCA_963966055.1). NCBI lineage: Eukaryota > Viridiplantae > Streptophyta > Magnoliopsida > Fabales > Fabaceae > Lathyrus > Lathyrus aphaca. The sequence goes on along the minus strand of OZ014521.1, from coordinate 318,236,688 downwards.
ACAACACTTTTGATTTTTTTTTTTAAATTTTAAGACCTTAGACAGCGCTTTCTCAAAAGCGCTGTCTAAGGGCAACCTTTAAAAGCGCTGTCTAAGGTTGACCTTAGACAACGCTTTTGATTTTATTTATTTTTTTAATTTTAAGATCTTAGATAGCATTTTCTCAAAAGCGTTGTCTAAGATATACCTTTAAAAGCGTTTTTAGAAAGCGCTGTCTAAATGGCACCTTAGACAGCGCTTTTTAAAATATTTTTGTGAACAATTTTTGTGTTTTATAATTTTTTCACTTATTGCAGCACTTTTTCATATAAACGCTATCTAATGTGCGCTGTTAAATATCATTTTTGTTGTAGTGTAAATAAATTTACAGAGAATAGTCTTTTAATCAGTTTTTTAATTCTGTCATAAACCTGTTTATTACATATCCAATTCACAACAAGACGGATGGAATAATACTATCATAACCTAAGAGCACTTTTGATTGAGATAGTAAAGATGTCTTTCAATTTAACCACATGCAACATTGTTAAATCTCCTGAATGTGAATTTCACTGCATATTATAGTTCGACAATCTATGCAATTGTGTGGAGATCATATTTGATTTATAAAAAAAAAAACTAAAAAAAAAAAAAGTGATGATATCATAGATAGAATTTGAGTCGGATAGAATCCAATCCTTAGAATTATTTCCAAATTTGAATGTAATTGCAATTACAATCTCACGCAACCACAAAGTTAAAATTAACCAATAATCATCAATGATAAACCTCTCAATTGTTTTAAGAGAATAGAATATATTTCAGAATACAAATCAAGATAGAGTCATCATCATCTAAACCATTACTCCATGATCTTGTTACCATTAGCTGTATTCCAATCACACAATTTCAATTTTTACACCTTAATTAAATTCAACTAGCCACTGTCACTTTTTCTTTCTTTCCTTATTTGTCATAACCAAGTGCCTTCAACTTTCACCCCCCAAATAAAGCCAATTGTTTCTCTATCTTTTGATTTTTACATTTCAAGACTTGTTGGCTATAGCTACTTGCAATGTGTATTGTGTAATAACATCCACACACGTCTCATAAAATGCACATCATTGTCATCTTTTGTCGTATAGCACAAACTTCATTATTTCATGTTTTTTATTAAAAGAATTATGACTAATACTTAGCTTTTCCACCTTATATAGTTTCATCCACTTTAGTAATCAAATTTGTCTTTTTATTTGTACTCTAACCGTACAATTTTAACTACTAATCATATTTATATCATTTAATTATTAAATAAATGATTGAATTATGGGTCGTCAGCAAACTCGTTTTGTCTGTATTTTTGACGCAACAAATCAAGATTTTTCGTGCACAAATATTAATATAATTTTTTATAATTTTTAGATTTTAAAAGTGTAAGGTACGTCAAACTTTTTTCACCTTTTTTTCGGACTAGATAAGATTTTAGATACACAACCGTTACTTCCTCATCTCTAATTTTTTTAATATTTTAACACAATTTAATGACAAACTATTGAGAAAAATTCAAATATAAATTTTATTTTGAGATTATGTTTGAATATTTAAAATAAACAGAAAAGAAAATAATAGAATGAATTGAAATGAAGTCAAACAAAATAAAGGTAAGTGATGAAATGTATCATTTATTGAGAAATGAATGAAATATATTTAGGGGGATGAGATAAGTCAAGTCTTATGTTAAAAAAAAATGGATCAAATTTTATTTATTTATTTACAAGACTCCAAAGTACTAATATATTCTTAAAATAATGGGTTAAAATTTATAAATAAATAAAAAAAAGTTAAATTATTATTCTTGAAAACTTGAATGGGGTACTTTCTCTTACCACTCTCTATAAATACACACAAACAAACATTTAAGGTGAACATAAGAAAATCCAAGTATCATAGCATTACCACACCATCTTCATATATTCTTTTGTTCTTCTCACCATTTCCTTCACAACATGGTGTCTCCAAGCACAAACCAAGAGAAGCCATGTGCACTAGTAAGAGGATTGGAAAAGATAATGATTTTGCCAAAGGTTGTAATGAAGAAGGTGTTATGCATTTGTAAGTTGTCAAAAGAGATAGCAAAAGATGATCCAAGAAAAGTGATTCACTCACTAAAAGTTGGTCTTGCAATCTCTTTGGTGTCTCTATTTTACTACTATCAACCACTTTATGAGAATTTTGGTCTTTCAGCAATGTGGGCTGTGATGACTGTTGTAGTAGTCTTTGAATACACAGTTGGTGAGTTTGCATAATCACATCCTTTTATCATATTTTACACCATAGTACACATTTCATCTGAAGACGAAGACGAAATGGTCATAACAGAATTTGAACTCTGATGATAAGTCTACAGATTAGTAATATTGATTTCTGTTAGTCGAGCTAGAATTTATTAGTATAAAATTTTATATAAATTAAATTTGTTTAACTAACTATGTGTTTATATGATGTGACATTTTTAGGAGCTACCTTGGGTAAAGGTCTGAATAGAACAATGGCAACATTGGCAGCTGGTGCTTTAGGTGTTGGTGCTCATTACTTAGCTAGCTTATCAGGAGAGACAGGAGAACCTATTCTAATTGGATTCTTTGTATTCGTACAAGGTAAACCAATCAAATAATTAAATAATAATGAGCCGAATTTTCTGACAGTCTGTCAGGAAATCATACATTCATATATTCAGATTATCAGTGACCGACCGACCGTTCAATCAAGATCAGACAATTTAAATTTAGGTTTGATATTTAAAATTAAAAAAAAAAATTAAAATATGTATTTTATAGAATCATCAGATCTTGATAACGTCATTCATGACCCGAATGCGTGAATTTCGTAACTGCAATGAATTTTGAAAAAATTAATAGTATTTTTATTTTGTTTTGTTTTGTATTTGCAGCTGCTATAGCATCATTCATTAGGTTCTTTCCTAAAGTGAAAACAAGATATGATTATGGGATGCTGATATTTATCTTGACATTCTCTTTAATATCTGTATCTGGATTTCGTGATGATGAAGTAGTGCAAATGGCTCACAAAAGATTAACAACTATTTTTCTTGGAGGTTCTGCTTGTGTGATGATTTCAATTTTTGTTTGTCCTGTTTGGGCTGGTGAAGAATTGCACTATTCCATTGCTCAAAAGTTAGAAACACTTGGTGACTTCTTAGAAGGTTAGATTTTTTCAAAATTTATCTCCATACTTATCATTAAATACTACATTCAATCCTATTTACACGATAAATTTTACTTTTTACCTTCATCGAATAATTTATGTATTTAGACTGTATAATAGATCAAATATATTGACTATTCAATAAATCTAAAACATCAACTTTCTCTTATAAATAGGATGAGAGAGTAATAAATAACCCTCGGTATTTAAGTATATTTCTATTTTGATCAGATAGTAAGAGACTTCTTCTGACTTAATTATAAGTCTTGAGTTCGAATCTAGCCGTGAACATACACTAGTATTATATTCTTTTGTTATATCGTTTTCTTCTTAAAAATATATCTATTAGAGTTATATTGTATTGTATTTTTGCAGCATTTGTTGGTGAGTACTTCAAAACCACAAAGGAAGAAGAATCTAAAGATAAAAAGTCTTTTCTTGAAGGTTATAAAAGCATTCTCAATGCTAAAAGTAATGAAGAGTCTTTGGTGGGTAATTAAAGTTATTGTCTCATATTTCTTCTCCTAAGTTAAATTTTTCTTTTTATAGAAAATGTCTAATACTTTGCATATAGGCCAATTTTGCAAGGTGGGAACCAGGTCATGGCAAGTTCAAATTTCGTCATCCATGGAGTCAATATCTCAAAATCGGCACACTTTCGCGTCAATGTGCTTATCGAATGGAAGCTTTAAAGGAACAACTCAACTACGATATTAAAGTATACATCTTATATCATAAATCTAAACCTTAAATTTTAGTTGTATGCGGTCACAATTTTTTCGCCTTAGCTCAGTACCATTAGGTTAACATCGGACAACACTTTGATGTCTGATATTGATATAATGGTCCCGAGATAATAGATTAAATCATAATTATATCTTATATAGAAAATATCTCGAAAATGTTGAACATTTGCCTAATTAATTCGACATTATATTTTTGTTGTACCTTACGTAGGGATCGGCCGAAATTCATAGTACAATCCAAGAACTATGCACAGAGATGTGTTTAGAATCAAGCATGGCATTGAAACAATTGAGTTCATCAATCAAAACAATGACAAAGAAATCATCACATGATACACACATTGCGAACTCAAAAGCCGCCGTGAAAAGCCTGAATTCATTGCTTCAATCAAGTTTATGGAAAGAAACCGATCTCTTATCGGTTATACCGGTTGTGACAGTGGCTTCATTGTTAATTGATGTTGTTGATTGTACAGAGAAAATTGCAGATTCTGTTAATGTTCTTGCTACACTGATAAATTTTAATTCTTCGGATGATGAAAAAAAACCTAAAGAAGTGTCACAATCTCCAACTTGTAAATGTGTTGAACCTGATCCTATGATTGAGAACTCACATGTGATTGTTATAGTTGAGGAATCCATGTGTGATAAATGTAACAATGTTTGATTGTTGATATACATGTATATGACTCATGACTTCAACCATCAGATTAGAACTAATCATGAAACATAATTTAATGTTGTTTTTTTTAATAACATTTTCATTTGTTTTATAATGATGCTCATTTTGTAAAATGAAATTTAAATGGTTATTGATTGGTGAGGATTGTTTTATTTGAATTCTCATATGTGGTATTCATTTAATCACATGTCAATTTGTAAGCAACATTTTGATATTATATATTAAAGTAAAATGTGTTGGTAGTCTTTTTAAATATATCAAATTTCGTTTTTAGTTTTTTAAAATATTTTTTTTAAAGATTGTTTTCTTTTTTAATTTTATCCCTAATATTAAAATTGTCGATAAAATTGTCACTAATTTATCGTAATAGGCTATCTTCTATACTTAACGACTTATCGTCCAGATATTTTATTCAGTGTTTGCTTGTGTGCTCGGTTCCAATCAGATCCAAGGAAAACTCATTTGACTGATGTCAAGATAATCCTAAGGTATATTAAGGAACAACTAACCTTGGTCTGATGTATAAGAGGACATCGGAGTATACGCTATCTGGTTACTGTGATGCAGATTATGTCGGAGACAGAATAGAAAGGAATAGCACTTCTGGAAACTGTCAGTTTCTAGGAAACAATCTCGTCTCTTGGACAAGCAAAAGAAAATCAATCATAGCATTATCTACTGCAGAGGCAGAATACATCTCAACATCACTATGTAGTACTCAAATGCTCTGGATGAAAAATCAACCTGAAGATTTTCAGACAAACGAGGATAATATTCTTATTTACTATGATAACACAGTTGTTATTTGTTTGAATAAGAATCCCATTTTGCACTCAAGAGCTAAACACATTGAAATTAAACATTATTTTATCAGAGATTATGTTCTGAAAGTGATTTTATCTTTAAAATTTATAGATACGGAACATTAGTGGGCTAATATCTTTACAAAATCCTTAGCTAAAGATAGATTTCTATTTATTCTAAAGAACTTACATAGGACCTTTGTCCAGAATAAGTTCTATGAGCATTGTGTTTTTATGAGGCTAGATTTTCAAAGTAATCACTATCTATACTTCATACTTGTCTCTAGTCATAATTATTTACAAATACCCACTGCTCTCACTTCACATCCACATATTTTTAAGAAAACTAGAAATCATTTTGAGTTCGTAATATCCATCATCTACTTCGATGGATGTTCATCAACAAAGTTTCTACGAATTCTTTCAACAATATAAACCAAGCACAAATTGATGAATATGCTTCGATGGTTTCATCGACTGTTCAAATTGCCCACTTCTGATCCAATGTTGTAAACCATAGAAAATATTAAAAAGGATCATGAGCTCTTATCTTCTAAACCTTAGACACTCTCTAGGCTAACAAGTAGATTTTATTTCTACTATCTGTGTTTGGTTGTTGTTTTTTTTTTACCTTTTTAATTATGACAAAAATGGGGAGTATTAATGAAGAAACAGTAGATCCTCAGAATCAGACATTCATAATCAGGCTATAAGAATGTAGCTAAGCAGGCTCTATGAATTAGTGATCTTTATGTCAACTGGAAATCATCAAGTTATGATAGTAACCAGGTTCTGAGATGAAGACCAGTGTTCTAGTCAGACTCTGATGAGTGGCCATAGGGAAGTTTTCCTTCTCTTTCGCATAATCTGGAAACTCAAATTTTATTTTGTGAGTCTTGGGATCAGGGGGAGACTCTGAACAAGCAAAAATAAAATTTTGAGATTATCATACTTAGGGGGAGTATATCTAGTAAATGGAAGATAGTTCTGAACTTATCTTAAGTCATTACCCATTTATCATCTTCGTACAAATTTGTCTCTTCAAAATACATTGTTTAGTCATTATCAAAAAGGGAAAGATTGTAAGAACAAGATTTGATCTTGCTCTATATCTCTAAGTTTTGATAATAATAACAGAGTATTTGTGTGAAAGAAATTTTGATACTCTAACGTTTATTGTTCTGAAAGTTACAAAAAACAGGTTCTGACTCTGATAATGATCGCATGAACAGTGATTCTGATTGACGATATCCGTTTCTGCGTAAAATAAGAAAGATTGATTTTGTACCAACTCATCAGAAATATATTTAGAAAATCAATGTTTTTGTTGTAATGTTTTCTAGGATTCTAATTCTGACTAAGTATGACTCTGATACGTTAGTTCTGAAGACCAAGTGATGAAGACTCTGATGACTTAAAGTTCTAAAGACTGAAAGATTCTAAAGACCAAGTGTTGAAAGACTCTGAAGACTTGAAGTTCTGAAGAATAAAGGTTCTGAAGACCAAGTATTGAAGACTCTAAAGACAAAATTTTGTTGAACGAAGCTCTAAAGATTTTGAAGACTTGAAGTTCTAAAGACAAAGGGTTTCAAAGACAATTGTTGAAGTTCTAAAGACAAGGTTCTGGTGAACAAGTTCTGAACACACTAAAGACTTGAGATTATGAAGACCTAGTTATCCTTTCCTCTACTCATGCTTCAATCATCTCAGAATCAGAAGCCTCTGAAGATCAGGAGATAAGGATTAATGGTTAAGAGGGAATAGTACAATAGTACAAAGATGTTTCATTCCACTAACGATTCCACAACTCCACTACCCTGGTTTTGTGGTACGAAAGGATGATTATGTGTACTATTATTCACCCTCAGCAATGACATTCCTCAGGTCAGTTGTCATCCAACTGATCTTTTTCTCAGTTCCTATAAAAGGATTGTCCCATGAAGGAAAAATGCACAAGACTACACAACTCTCTAAGCCACATACAAAGCAATATTCTTTTACAGTAATGCATATTTTATAATCTTTCAAATGTGTTTAACCTGCTTGTGTATAAGCAACTCATTGTAAATAAAACCTTTTAGAAATTGTTGTTTGTATTCCCTAAAGGATCGAGTGAAGGTCTGTAGCTTTAGGAAGACTAGGACAGTTAGTTTTAGTGGTTGTTAGACACAATAATTGGTTGTGCATTGTTGTAAGTCGCATTAGTTGGCTGTGCATTGTTGTAAGTCGCATTAGTTGGTTATGTAGTGTTGTAAGATACATCAGCTGATTATGCAGAGGTAGTCACGGGTTGTTCTGTGCCTTGTAATTAGGGTTGACAATGAACCAAACCAACTCGAAAATAGTTCGGAACTCGGTTCGACAATTAAATCGTTGAACTAGGTTCATGAACCAAATGAGATTAATATGAGCGAAAAACTAAGTTCGTTAATTAAATGAGCTGAACTTGAACTATACATAGTTCGGTTCGTTATATTTATGACTCAACTAGATTATATATGAAAGGGATTATATTGTCTTTAAGAGTAGATTTAAGGATTTACTCAAAATCTTAACCCTATATTATCCCTTCCATACTAGTTATGGCAGTAAAGCTAACAATTGCATTTAGAGTCATTCTTGTTTGAGGCATTAGGGCATTTGTGAAAATAACATGTATAATAAAGGTTGCAAGTGATGTAATCATTATGTGATGAAAATGCATCAATTTCTAATAATTTTTTGTGTACTATTTCATTAAATTTATAAGGTTCCTAAATATTTAGATGAAGTTGTAGAATTTTTAGACAAATTTAATTTTCAATTGGGTAGTTTTTGAATTAGACTTACAAATGTATCTCTTTAAAGTTGTGTAGTTTTTAAATTAGTAAATTTTTTAGACAAATTTAAATTCCAATATGATAAATTTTATTTTATTTAACATTTTAAAAAATATATATTAATTTCAAATGTCAAATATATATATTAAAAAATAGACTTCAAAAATGGCTTTTGTGTCCGTGAAGCAAGTGAGTTGAACCTAACGAGATGAACCTTACGAGTTGAGCCAATTTGTTCGTGAACTTATAATGACTCGAGTTTGAGCTTAAAAAAAGTTCGTATCGAACACAAACCGAGATTTGAGCTTAACTAAACTTAATGAGTCGAGCTTAGCTTAAGTAAGTTCAACTCGACTCGACTCATTTCCAGTCCTACTTGTAATCAGTTTGGTTATAGTGGATTAAGTTCTTGTTGAAGGCGAAATCACCTTGGCACGTGGACTAGAGGTAGCTTGAGGTTTTCAAGTGAACCAGGATAAACCGCGTATCTTTTTCTCTTATTTTTTAATTGGTATACTTATTGTGTTTGCACAAAAAGATTTCATTTTTCAAAACCCAACTCAAACTCCCCTTTCTTTTGTTTTCTCACACCTTCAATTCCATTTATTAGTTTACAGTAGTGTAAATATATACAAGTTTGAAAAACCTAATTTGGAGTGAATCAAGGTAACTAATCTCCTATTGATTCTCCACTAATTAAGCAATTAATTTTTTGATAATATAATGAGTAAATAACAGATTTACAAACCTGAATAATCAAAGGAATTTAAGTTCTAATTATTATTGATAGATGGTTCGTTAATCAGTTGTTTTCCTTCAAATATTCAACTCATTTAATTGAAGGGTAAAAAGAGACATTGGAAGGTAATTTGCACAAGAGATCTTTGTTGAGACGCAGTTCCAAGAAAGACATTGGAAATTAATCCTTTATTCATTGTGAAATTACTTTATCCAATGCGTCTTTCGCATACTAGTTATCTACCAAGATGTTAGACTTAAGAGATCACATCAACTTTCCTTGAGCCTTGCACTAAGAACCTTTAGTTGGCTTTTTTAATATGTATGTATATATATATATATATATATATATATATATATATATATATATATATATATATATATATATATATATATATATATATATATATATATAGGGTCATTTAACATCGGTATTAACTTTGAAATCCAATCATATCCCTTTATTATTTTTTATTCAATGCTTAAGATAAATTCACTTAAAAATAATACATTAGTTTTTAAAAGAAATTTATCTTAGTCATTTGAATGCATAATAATAAAGGAGTATTATTTAGTGTCAAAGTTAATATTTTGACACCGGTGTCAAATGATCTCCTTATGTGTGTGTGTGTGTGTGTGTGTGTGTGTTTTATCTATAATATAAGAAACAAATGTATATGGAAAATCCATTTTTGCCCTTGTTTGATTTTCTGTCACCTCATTAAAATGGGTACAAATTGTGTCCAATTTTTTCAAAAGTTAACTTGTTGACTCATCTAATTACAATTTTGATTTTTAGTTTGTTATTTTACTCTACTTTCATATTTTTTATTGACATCCAACCAAAATTCTACCACAAAATTAAAGTTGGACTACAGGTCACTTCTACATATAACCAAATCTATCAAACTATTCTACTATCTTCTTTCTCGTGTTTTTGTCTCATCAGTGTCTACTCCTTTTACCTATCCTTTTCTCTTTCTGCTCTCCCATTTCTTCCTTCTCTTCTCTTTTTCCTCTTTCTTCTATACTCTATCTATCCTCTCTTTTGTTTTCTCTGCTTCTATATTCAACTTCTTATTCTCCCTTTTTCAAACTCTCTCACTATTCATCCATTTTCGATAACATATTTATGCATCATCTTCCACCATTTTGATTTTTTACAGAAAGTTGATTAATTATTTATTACCTATTTTTTATTTTTTTTATTTTCTAATTAGGGTTCTGTAGCGGTAAAATCATGAGTGTAAGCTATTGATTAACTTAACTCAAGGTAAACAGAGTCGCCACCGCGCTTTTATTTTATTCCAAATGGAAAAGGGAAAAAGAGCGAATAAAACATAATGAATCTAAAAGCAAAAGCTAAAAGAAACAAACAGAGAACGGGTAAGGGGATAGGTTACAAATTGGGAAGGTTTTACGCACCCAAAATGTCCGTGGTACTCCACGGGAGACCTTTGAAATATTTACTGCTTTTTTTGATTTGAAAATGGTTTGCTTGAAAAAAGATTGAAGAGATGAGAAGAGGAATGTTTTTTAAGATTTTAGTGTTTGAAGAGGTTTAACGCCTCATGCCTACGTACCCACAAAGTGCAATGCGAGATCAAAACCTCGTAGTTCGTGGTACAAAATTTGAAAAGAAACAATGAGTTGCATTAATTTTAAAATGTAGAGATAAGTCATCATTCTTTAGCGAATAATTCCGCTAGAAAGAATGAATCATATCTAAACATATGAAAAGAAAAGTGCACAAAGGCACAAAAACGATTGAGTGAGTTTTGGATTTTTTAAAGTCTTTGAGAAAAGAATTTCGATATATTTACATGAATTAATATTTATTAAGAAGATAAAGCGAAAAGATAAAATCGCTTGACCTAAGTCAAGGTTTGATTATGAAAACATTTGAAGTTTGAAAACAAAGAAGATTTGAAAATAGGGAGAAGATTTGAAAATTTAAGAAGTGGGAGGAGATGAAGTGACTATCCTAAGAATTGAATTTAAAAGTTAAGAGAAGAGCGATCAAACCATGTTATGAACATTTCTTCGAGGTAAACGGAATTCCATCTTCATAGACAAGTGAAACTAAATCGAGGCCAAGGTCTTCAATCCATAATAATTCAAGCAATGGAATGATCCTAGAATCTAAGTCCGAACTCCAAATCCAATGCTAAGGATAGTAGCCATAGTCCGAAATTAAAGTCACAAGTCCTTTTTTAGATGTTTTATCCATTATTAATGTTTTTTGAGTCCAAATGGACAAAAGAAAAATCACAAACATAACAATATAAACATAAGCAATATGATAGATGATATAATATGATAATAGCATAATAAAAGAGATAAGGAGCGCTAGATTGAAATAAAGAGGATAAGGTGCGAGAGATTGAATTTAAATGGTTAGTATATTAATAGTATTATAATATTTACATATAAATGGTATGATGAACTTAATCAAACACAACCACAAAAGATAACCAAAAATCGAGGCAACCGGATCCAAGTGGATCTTATTCCGAATTCGGGACAAATTTAGGTCTATGTTAAGCAATCGCCGAGTAATTTACGAAGTAATTACCCTACAAATGAGGTCGGCCACCACCAATTAAGGTGGAAAATATTTGTGCTAATACATGTTAGAGAAATGATATGATGAATCATTCTCCGAAAACATATCGCACGAAAAGAAAAAGTAACGGTCTAATCATAATCGAGATTTTCGTTGAATTATCGAATGCAACCTATCACGATCCCAAAGTATGGAGAATGATCCAAATGATCATTCATCCATAGATTTGAAATAATGAAGATTAAACATCTTCAAAAACCAACAATCTACGAATCAGAGATTTTCATCGACCAAAAAGAAAGAAAAAAATGGAAAAGAATATGGATCTAAAAAAATCCATAAAAAAACTATAAAAAATTTTAAAACTTTTCCTAAAATATCTTTTCTAAATATTTACTTTAGATTTTAATATCAACAAAAATATTGAAAACAAAACTTTTTTATTAAACAAGACTAATAACAAAAAAAAAACTAAACAAAGAAGGGAAGGGGGAGGGATCCGCAAGCTTAGGATGGTGGTGGTGATAGAAAGGATCGGATCCAAAACCAGCATAAGCCCAAAACACTCCAATCATCTTTTCTTTTTTATAAAAGAAACAAAAAAACAAAAGGTAACAGTAAGGATAAGAAATCAGATGCACACACAACACACGCACGCTACTTCTTCTTCCCGATGAACACCTATTATACCTATTTCTGGATTTCTTTGCAAAAAAACGCGACGGTGATGAACTTTAATAACCAACGGAGATCGAAATTAAAGCTTCTCTCTGTCTCGCTCTATAAGAATCAATTTAATTTGAGGATTTGAAGATAAACGCCGATTTGAATGGAGGAACTGAGGAATTGGAGGATGAAGGTTTGAAATGATTCAGAGATATTATTGAAGGTGAATTGATCTGTGAGCTTTCTTGAGAAAGGTGAAAATGATTGAGGTTTTAGATTTTTATTTTGGCAGGGTGTTTGTGTATTTTTTAAGCTTGAAGATTTGTGAAGGAAATGGTTCAATTTATAGAAGGAAGAGGGTGGAAGTGGGGTGCCGTTTTGTTCAATTTCTCACTGCGTTTCATCTCATGAACTCTGCGTGACCTTGCTGAGTTTATCACTTGCGTTTTATTCACAATTTATCCGCATTTTGGCCTTGTGAAAAGTGTGTTTTATTGCTGCATATTTAGGCTTGCGTTTTACGTTTCTGGTTGCTGCGTTTTGACTTGGTGTTGCAGGTATTTTTTTCGTTGCGTTCCGCGTGCGTGAAGCTGCATTTGGGCTTGACGTTGGCTTGGTTGGTGTTTGCTGCCTTTTGATGTGTGATAAACGTGAGGTACGTTGGAGCTTGCATGATGATACTGCTGTGTATTGCATTTGGCTTGGAAAGCTGATGACGTGTTCGGCTGGGAGCACTATGTTCCGCGTGATGTAGCATAGAAGAGTTGAAGCGTGTTGATATTTGGCTTGACTTGCAGTGTGTAAAAGGCTTGTTGCAACTTATGTGACTTCAGCTGCTATGTGGGAAAGTTGGAAATAGAGTTGAGTGTGGAAAAGGGCTTTATGTGGATGGGCCGATGGAAATGTTTCTTTTCTCTACAATTTTATTGTCCTAAAAAAATGTGAATGGACTCTAAAAATAAAATGTATGGGCTTTGAAGGATATAAAATGGGATTAGTAGAATTAAAAAAAGTATTAATAAAAATATGAAATAAAAAAAATGGTAATGAAGATATTAAAAAAATGGAAAATTGGAAATTGGTTAAAATGATAATTTGGATGATTGAAATAAAAAAAAGGATGAATCGGATAATCGAGAAAAAAATGGAAAAATGGTTATCGAAAAAAGGATAATGGAATGAAATGATGATATTTTTTAAGGCCCACAACCAACTCCTGATCTTTTCACAAGCCATTGATTAAAGTGAAAACAGCCATTACTGAACCAATGATCAACTTGCCAATTCAACCACAGTTACTGAAATCGTCTGAAAATTGCCCAGATAATTCGAATCCATACTGAGGAAAATAAATCCTCAGATGAGTCACTGGTGAACTAATGAATCATACCAAACTTCACACGCAACACTTCTCGATAATCTGATGACTTTCGCACACAACATAGCTTGAACCTTTTGAATACACATCATTTGAGAAACAAAACACTGGTACACATAACTTGCAGTTGAAACAATCTTTGATAGTTTGACCATGATTAGGTCAAACATCCATTCAAATCGAATCATAATTGAACAACCGCCTCTGAATTGAAAATAGTGTCTTATCTTTGAAACCCTGCAACACAGAGAAAAAGAAGCAAACTGCGACATATTTTTTTTTGTATTTTGGTTAGAGGTTAGTAAATATAAGTAAATAAAAATAAGTAAGAACATGGTGATCCCCTGCGAAGCGTAGACCCTACATTCGAAGAGAAATGAGAAGCCTATGCGATCTTGTTTGTATGCAAAATGCAGATGAAATGCGAAGAAATCTTAGGGCAAAAATTAGGGTGTTAGAGCTGCCCCTATTTAAGTTTCTTCAATCCGGAGATATGAAGATTGACATCTTCGTCTCTACAAGATCGGAGAGACTTAAATACAGAAAACCCAATTTTTGTCCTAAGAGAACATGATATGATAGGAATATGATATGCAAGCCCAAGATCTCCATGGGGAAAATATGACCACCAGAGGAAAGCAAAAACTTGGGGACACAGAAGAAAATCCCATTGTGGAAAAACAACAAACAACAAAAGAGTTTACCAGGAAAATAAATCACTGGATGGCTAACTCAACTTGGGGAAAGATATAATATAATCAGGGTACAAGATTCAACCAGGGAAAGTACACACCCTGCCAGGAATTAACAACCAAACAAAGTATTCGAGTCCAAGGATGGAATACTTAGTTGAGAAAGGATCATCAACTACCTGTTTACTGGGTAGGAAATATAAAGGACTCGACTATCGATTTACTGGATAGGAGCAAAATAAAGATGGATAACCTCCACTACCTTTTTACTAGGTAGAAAAAATTCTCAACTACCTGATTTACTGGGTATGAGCTCAAGCAAAGGGAAACAACTTCTATTACCTTTTTACTAGTATATTAATTCCAAAGTAATATACTCAAGCTGGAGAAAATGTTGCCCACTATCAAACCATGATTGCTTAATTCCAAAGCAATATTACTCACAAAAAGGGACCAAAGTTCAATCCAAGAACAAGTTGGAGAGAAACGGTCAAACAAGACTCATCCCGAGGAGGAAATATCTCGAGTGGGGAAATTCCATCCAGATAATAAACTGGGAGGAAAATGAATCAAAATCATCCACGAGAAACAAGCTCAGTGGGGAATTAGAAAGAATAAACACTTTCTGCTTAAGGGTTGACATTCTAAACTTGAGAGAAAGACAACACACACACTCTGTGGGGAAAGTCCACACCAAAGAGCAGGGAACAATGATAAATGCAAGAATGCAAGCAAATGATGCTATGCTTATGCGTATGAACATGCTTATGAATATGCTGACTAAACAGACATAAAGATACGAAACGGTTGACATGAACACCACAACAACCAGATACTCGGCTAATCTCAAGGCAACAATGCAGGGAAACATGCTGGAGATTCAACTTGAAATCCTGCAGGGGAAAATCATAAGCCAACAAAGGAATAAAATCCTACTACAAGGCTTAACTCATGATGAGACAACATCTGCTAGGGATATCATCCTGCTGAGGAAATGGTAATATTCTTCCGTGGATGGGGAAAAGCTTCCATAATCCTCTCTAGGGACATAAGAATTCTTGATAAAAATAAAACTTTACGAGGAATAACTGTCATACCACTCCTACTCCACTTGGGGATAGAGTGCAAGACCTGCTGAAAATCACATAGGAACCTGCTGACTACTAACACATGCAGACCTACTGGGGATCCACATGGGGACATCAGAAGTTAACATCATAGCCAAAACACAGTTACGAGGGATTTTAAATCAATACCCACCATCAGGTAAAAGAAAACCTCTAAACTGACTGCTATATCAATACTTCTATTCAAGGGTGCAACCAACTCAAGTTGAGGAACAAGAACTCGGCTGGGGATTCCCAATGCTTCTCGATTTAAAGATAACTTGCTGAGGAAGAGATCAAAACTCAGCTGGGGATTCCTAAGAACATCCCTTCCAACAATTCTTCTGGAGAAAACATGGGAACTCAGAACAATCATACAATTCCCGCTCATGCTTATTGTTGGGGAACAAAACATCATTAACATCAACCTGTTAAGACTATCTAGGAACTTCCCATGGATACAACTGAATCAAACCCTGCTTTGGGAGAGACATATTACACACATCCAGACTTTACCATACTTGGAATCACTATTGATATCCTTTATTTGTTCACATATCAAAAGAAAAATGTTTTTATAGTCTTCAAAGATTAAATTTATTAAATTTGTTTCAAAAATCATCATCAACAATAAATTGAAATTTTTTAAACATAAACAATATAAAGAATTGCAAACAATTGAATAAAAGCTCAAATTCATTGATAGAATGGTAGTCAGCAAATGGCATGACTCCATGGATCATTACAAGTTTAAAAAATGGTAAATACATGGAAATGGGCTACATTGGAATACAATGATCACTATTCTCCCTATCAACTTTGAACTCCACTGTGTCCGAAACTTCATTCAAGGATGAGTGAATAAGAATCTTTGATGGGCAATTCTTCTGAGGGATAGAATCTGAAATCCTCGGTTGCTACAAGTGATCCAGTCTGTCGACGCAGTTACTTGCCATGATCCCTAACTTTTGCCTAGATTGCCCTTTCGGGTTTTCAATCTACCAAGATAATTATTTCTGTTTATGTCTCTAATTTTTGCCTGGACCGCCCTTTCGGGTTTTCAATCCACCGAGACGCTCATTTTTGCCTAAGCCTCCCTTTCGGGTTTTCAACTTAGCGAGCTGTTCTTTTATTTTTTTAGGCGAAGTATTTCTTGACTGCATCCGCATTCACAGGGCGAGTGATCTCCTCACCATCCATAGTTGCAAGAATTAATGAACCGCCAGAGAAGGCTTTCTTGATAACATATGGACCATCATAGTTCAGAGTCCACTTGCCCCGAGAATCTTTAATGAAAGACTGAATCTTTTTTAGCACGAGGTCGCCTTCTCTGAATACACGAGGTTTGACCTTCTTGTCAAAAACTTTCTTCATTCTTTGCTGGTACAACCGACCATGACACAAAGTTGTTATTCTCTTTTCCTCAATCAAATTCAACTGATCAAATCTACTCTGACACCATTTAGCCTCGGTCAACTTGGCTTCCATCAGAACTCTCATTGATGGGATCTCAACTTCGACGGGGAGCACTGCTTCTGTACCATAAACAAGTGAGAAAGGGGTTGCCCCTGTTGAAGTGCGGACAGATGTACGATACCCATGCAAAGCCAAAGGGAGCATCTCATGCCAGTCCTTGTATGTCACAACCATTTTCTGAATGATCTTCTTAATGTTCTTGTTCGCAGCTTCAACAGCCCCATTCATCTTCTGTCTATAAGGAGAAGAATTATGGTGTTGAATCTTGAATTCTTCACAAAGTTCTTTCATCATCTTATTATTCAAGTTCGAACCATTATCAGTAATGATTCTATTCAGAACACCATATCTGCAGATAATGTTATTCTTGATAAACCGAACCACAACTTGCTTGGTCACATTAACATACGATGCCGCTTCCACCCACTTGGTGAAGTAGTCAATTGCCACAAGAATAAAACGATGTCCATTCGAAGCCTTGGGTTCAATCATACCAATCATATCAATTCCCCACATAGAGAAAGGCCATGGGGAAGAAATCACATTAAGATAAGCTGGTGGCACATGAATCTTATCAGCATACACTTGACACTTATGGCACTTTTTCACATACTTGCAACAATCAGATTCCATTGTCAGCCAATAGTAACCTGCTCTCAACATCTTTTTAGCCATTGCATTCCCATTAGCATGAGTGCCAAAAGATCCTTCATGAATTTCTTTCATTAACATGTCTGCTTCGTGTCTATCCACGCATCTGAGCAAAACCATGTCAAAATTTCTCTTATAAAGCACATTTCCATTCAAGAAGAAATTGCCTGCCAATCTCCTCAAAGTCCTCTTATCTTTATCGGATGCCCCAAGTGGGTATTCCTGTCTCTGGAGAAAACATTTAATATCATGATACCAAGGCTTGTCATCATGGACCTCTTCAACTGCAAACACATAAGCTGGTCTTTCAAGTCGCATTACTCTGATCATGGGAACATCATTCCACTGGTGCACCTTTACCATAGAAGCTATGGTTGCTAAAGCATCTGACATCTGATTCTCATCATGAGGAACATAATGAAACTCAACTTTAGTGAAGAAAGTTATATCTTTCTGGCATAATCTCTATAAGGGATCAAGTGGGGTTGATGAGTTACCCACATACCCTAGATCTGATTGATTACCAAGGCAGAATCTCCATACACATCAAGATGCTTAATCCTCAGATCAATAGCTTCCTCAAGACCCATAATACAAGCTTCATACTCAACTTCATTATTGGTACAAGGAAAAGTCAACCTCGCGGCAAAAGGAATATGTGAACCATGGGGAGTAATGATCATTGCCCCAATTCCTCTTCCGTGTGCATTTACAGCACCGTCAAAAACTAAACCCCATCGAGATCCAGGCTCCGGTCCTTCCTCAATCAAAGGTTCATCACAATCTTTCACTTTCAAGTACATCACATCCTCATCTGGAAAATCAAACTTGATAGGTTGGTAATCATCAATCGGTTGATGTGCCAAATGGTCAGCCAAGATACTACCTTTTATAGCTTTTTGAGCTCGGTACTCGATATCATATTCTGACAACAACGTTTGCCAACGAGCAATCCTCCCAGTCAAAGCAGGTTTTTCAAATATATACTTGATCGGATCCATTTTAGAGATCAACCAAGTTGTATGATTCAGCATATACTGGCGAAGACGCTTTGCAGCCCAAGCTAAGGCAACACAAGTTTTTTCAAGCATGGAATACCGAGACTCACAATCAGTGAATTTCTTACTCAAGTAGTAAATTGCATATTATTTTCTTCCAGATTCATCTTGCTGACCAAGCACACAACCCATGGAATCTTCCAACACATTCAAGTACATGATCATCGGTCTACCTTCCACCGGAGGAGACAAGATAGGAGGTTCAAGAAAATATTCTTTGATACTTTCAAACGCCTTCTGACAATCATCTGTCCAGACACAACCTTTGTCTTTTCGAAGCAACTTGAAAATCGGAGCACATGTGGCAGTCATGTGAGAGATAAACCTCGAAATATAATTCAAACGGCCCAAGAATCCTCTTACTTGCTTTTCGGTTCTTGGAGCAGGCATTTCTTTAATAGCTTTCACTTTATCAGGATCAACTTTAATGCCTCTTTGCCTGACAATGAAACCTAACAACTTTCCAGAACGTACACCAAAGGTGCACTTATTCGGATTCAAACGAAGCTTAAACTTCCTTAACCTTTGAAACAACTTTAGCAAATGTTCAACATGATCCTCTTCAGTCCTCGACTTAGCAATCATATCATCAACATATACCTCGATTTCTTTGTGCATCATATCATGGAAAAGTGTGGCCATAGCTCTTTGGTATGTCGCACCAGCATTCTTCAATCCAAAGGGCATCACTCTATAGCAGAATGTTCCCCATGGTGTAATAAATGTGGTCTTTTCCATATCCTCGGGTGCCATCTTTATTTGATTATAACCGGAAAATCCATCCATAAAAGAGAACACATCAAACTTAGTCGTATTATCTACCAACATATCAATGTGTGGCAATGGAAAATCATCTTTCGGATTGGCTTTGTTCAAATCTCTGTAATCAACGCACATTCAGACTTTTCCGTCTTTCTTTGGAACAGGCACGATATTGGCCACCCACTGAGGATAAGTTGACGTCACAAGAAAACCTGCATCAATCTGCTTTTGAACCTCCTCTTTGATCTTTACTGCCATGTCAGGATGAGTTCTTCTCAACTTTTGCTTTACAGATGGACATTCAGGCTTCAACGACAATCTATGCTCCACAATATCAGTATCAAGACCTGGCATGTCTTGATAAGACCAAGAAAATACATCAACATACTCTCTGAGAAGTTCTACAATCTTCTTCTTAACATCAGGACCAAGCAATGCTCCGATTTTGACTTCTTTCTTATCATCTTCAGAACCCAAGTTGACCATCTCTATAGACTCTCCATGAGGCTGAATAACTTTCTCCTCGTGCTCAAGCAACCGAGAAATCTCGTCAGGAATCTCTTCAACATCCTCTTCCTCAGCTTCAAACACAGGGAATTCAAAGTTGGGAGAGGGCATAGGACCATTGTTTTCAATGGGTTTATCAATCAATCTGCACAATGATTTTATTTTTATTTTAGAATACGAACAAAAGTGCAAACATTATGAAGAT
Organism: Lathyrus aphaca; assembly: GCA_963966055.1. NCBI lineage: Eukaryota > Viridiplantae > Streptophyta > Magnoliopsida > Fabales > Fabaceae > Lathyrus > Lathyrus aphaca. The sequence continues at coordinate 318,216,629 of OZ014521.1, read as the reverse complement.
AAATAATTATTATTACTTTTGGGTTTTTTATGTTACCATTTTTCAGAATAAAGCAAAAAGGAAAAACACATATGGAAATCAAAATAGCATTTTATTGATGATGATAAAATTTGAAACAAAGCCCGACAAACATCACTCTCACCTTGGGCAGAGTGAAAGGAATTTTTGAAAGAAAATAAAACAAATTACTTTGACACATGAACAATAAAAGGAACATCAACAGCAATCCAGTTCTGGCAAATCTTTCCGCGCGTAACAAAGTTAGGCATTTCTTCATCTTCATCATCTTCAATGATGGCAGCAGCGGAATGGTCGTTGATAAACCCAACACTTCGGAAGCCTTCCTGAATAGTCTTTGAGTCATTGAGAACCACGCCTGGTGCAAAGCCAATACCAAATCCTTCCTTGTTGTCGACAACATCAATAACTCGTCCCCAACCGTTAGATTAACCAGTTTCAAGCACGCACAGAGCATCCTTGAGAGAAGACATAGGCATGGCATTCTTCTTAAAAACATTATCCACAATAGAAATAGCTTGAAATGAAGTTCCCACCTCTTCTTCAGCATCAATATAGGAAAAAGATGACAAATTTCTCACAAGCATCGCCCTTTCACCGCCAATGGTCACTAATTTACCTTCTTTCACAAACTTCAACTTCTGATGAAGAGTGGATGTCACGGCTCCTGCTTCATGAATCCAGGGTCTTCCGAGGAGACAACTGTAAGCGGGACGTATATCCATTACTTGAAAAGTAATCTGGAATATAAACGGTCCAATAAGAATAGGAAGATCCACTTCACCAATCACTGTCTTCTTCGATCCGTCAAATGCTTTCACAATAATCCCACTATGCCTCATGGGAGCACCTTGACACGCAAGCTTTGACAAAGTTGATTTCGACATCACATTCAGAGAAGATCCAGTATCAACTAGCACCTTAGACATAGCATCTTACTGACAGTTTACTGAAATATGCAAAGCCAAGTTATGATCCATTCCTTCTTCAGGAAAATCATCATCACAGAAACTTAAATTGTTGCAAGATGTGATATTAGCCACAATACTATCAAACTGATCAACAGTCACATCATGGTCAACATAAGCTTGATCAAGAATCTTCTGCAAAGACTGCCTATGAGCCTCAGAGTACATCAAAAGTGATAAAACTGATATCTTCGACGGAGTATGCAACAACTGCTCAGTAACGTTGTACTCACTTTTCTTTATCAATTTTAACACCTCATCCTCACTATCACCAAGTTGGCCTGATCAGTCAATAGCATCCATAATCTGTTTACTCACATTTTTATCTTCAACTCTCTTCGGAGGGTCTGAAGCATACACTCTACCACTTCGAGTGACCTTTGTCACATCAGCAATGCTAACCACAGACTTTGGAGTAGGAATAGGAACTTCCCTACCATTTTCTATCATTGTAGCATTATACCGGTATGGCACAGCTTTATCAGACTCATATGGCACTGGACCAGGCAAATTAACCACCAATGGAGTAACAGCATACTTACGGCTATCAAAAGAAATAATCACCCTCTCAGGAACAACCCTCTCAGGAATATTGAACTGAGGCATAATAACATTCACTTCATTTTCATACTCATCTCTTTTTGCTGTCACTTCAATCAATTTATCATCCATCATCTTTTGAATGTCTCTCTTAACAATCACGCAACCACGAGGATTCACCGAGCAAATGCAACATCCAGCATAATCGTGATCAATATTGTGATATTCACTTAAGAAAGCATGCATCTCAACCAAAGACCTTCGAATATGACGGACCTCATAGATCTTGAACAAACCAGGACAACCATCAACCATATTCACAGACGCATTACCATGCTTCGGCATCAGATTTTTCTTCACATTTGGATTAACATCATTGAAAAACAGAACATTGTTCCTCATCAATTTCTGTACTTCAAACTTCAATGGATAACAATTCTCAACATTATGCCCCGGGGCACCTTGATGAAAAGCACAGCGAGCCTCTGGCTTATACCACCATGGGATAGTCTCTGGAACTGGAGGTGGAGAACGTGTTTGCACAAGATTCTTTGCAATCAAAGATGGAAGCAAGTCCGCATACAACATCAGAATAGGATTGAAACTTGGCTTAGCCCGAACCTGTTGATTACCACTCTGTTGCATAGAAGGTTGTTGATAACGAGGCTGATACTTTGGAACTGCTGGCCCAGTTGGAGCCACATTAATCATCGGAGTTACAGAAGCTACATGCTGCGGATGGAAATTCCCACGACCATGAGGTCTTCTATAACTTTCACGAGACACAACATTAGTCTCACCTTCTTTCTTTTTTCCAAAGTTGAACCTTCTAGAGCTTGAGCCATTACTATTCTCTTGACTTAACCGTCCCTCACGGACACCTTCTTCTAAACGCATCCCCATGCTCACCATTTCAGTGAAATTAGAAGGAGCACTTGCTATCATCCTCTCATAATAGAAAGAACCAAAAGTCTTCAAGAAGATCTTCGTCATTTCTTTCTCTTCCAGCGGAGGAACAATCTGAACTGCCAGCTCGCGCCATCTCTGCGCATATTCTTTGAAAGTCTCTTTATCCTTCTGGGACATGGCACGAATTTGATCTCTATATGGTGCCATATCAACGTTATACTTGTATTGCCTCACAAAAGCTTCTCCCAAATAATTGAAAGTCTTGATTTGGCTATTATCCAAACTCATATACCATCTCACGGCTGCACCGGTCAAACTATCCTGGAAATAGTGAATCAGCAGCTTATCATTATCTGTCTGAGCAAACATCTTTCTAGCATACTGTCGCTCCCACTAAATGACACCCGGGTCAGAAGGGGTACAGACGCGAACGGTCGGCGAAAGGGGAAAAAGAAAAGACTCGCCAGCTAGGCATTTTTATCCCGAAGGAAAGGTAATGCTGCATAAACCTAAGAAAGATATGGATAAGACGGTTGCGAACCAGAGAAACTGAGAAAGGGGGTTGGTTACAACCTGGGAAGGTATTAGCACCCAGATTGTCCGCCGTACTCGACGGGATCCACGCTTAAAAGATTTGTGTTTTAAAAGGGGTAGTGTCAGTGCAATTTGTGTATCAAAGCTGGAAAAGAATGCAAGTGTCAGTGTAAAAGAGATGTGAAGTGTATAAGTGAAGTGTTAGTGTAAGAATAAAAGTGAAATGCTCAAGACTATGAGGCTTAAAGAATAAGGCTGGAAAGAGGGGGGATATACAGAGACTTTTGTTCGATAACTGTTAAGTTATGCCTACGTATCCTCTCGTGCAATGAGGAAGTCAGAACACCGTAGTTCGACTCAAAGAGACTGAAAGATAAATTGACTTGTGAACTGCTTACTTGTCTATGCTCAAGTGTATGACCTGTCTGGCTCAGGTGCAAACTGTCTTGCATTAGACGAAAGAAGCGAGTTCTCGTTTGTGAGTGAATGAGATGAGAAAAGAATCCCGAAGGAGACGATTATTGTTTGTTTTTTTTGTTTTCAGTCTTTTATTGTTTTTTGAAGTTTGTCATAGGAAAATGAGCTTAAGCCTAAACCAAAGGGTTAGTAAACTCATCACATCCTCCCTCTGATTAGGGGTAATGAGAATACCTTAAGTGTGAAGTAAGCACCTCACACTTAATCACCATGATGTAGGATTAAGGTCATTAACCTACTTGTGATTATTTAAATGTTTTTGGAGTTTTTGTTTAGTGTTAAGTAATGAGATTAAGCCATAATCAAGGATTTAATGGACTCATTACACCATCCTAATAGAAGGATAATAGATGAGAACATTTAAGATGAGGAAGGCTCCTCAACTTAATCCATGATTAGGGATTAACCTCATGACCAAAACAAGCCTTTATTAAAGTGGGTTTTAGTTAATGGTAATATGAAGAAATTATTTTTATGATTTGTAAGACAACTTGAGGGGGACTTGTCCATTAACACTAGGGTTAGTCCTTCTTAACCATTTAAGGAAGAATTAGAACCCTAATGCAAGGCCCAAGTTACAAGCTTGATGTCTTAGTGATTATTAGGTGAATTGATTAAAAGATTTAAACACATTAAGGGTTTAACACTTAGGATTAAAGTTATACACTCCATCCTAATAGAAGGATGCAGGTATAAGCTTAATCACAAAGCCTTAAAACCTTTAGGGTTTAGTCCTTGATTATGAGATGAGAAGAGAAGACTCAAAGATGACACAAAGGCAAAACTAAATGGGGGACTAATCAAACCCTAATTGTTATCATGCTTGGTTGTTCCTAGGGTTAGTGAGGTTTGCAAGAAAGTCTTCAGAGGAACCACCAGGAAGGAAGCAGATGAAAGGAGCAAAGAGAAGCAGAAAGAAGCAAAACAACTTGCTTCACTTAAGAAGACAAGTTGCTTGAAGGAAGAAAGTAAGAGATGAACATGAATTATCAAGCTCACTCTAATACACATAAAGAATGCAGCAAAGAAAGTATGAAAGAGATGAAAAGAGACTGTGAGAAGTGAAGGCAAATTCACTTCTCAAACAACTTACCACCTGAAAAGTTAGCCAAAAGAAATGAAATGCAATGCAAATGAGATGCAATGCCATGATGCAAACCAAAACTAGAAGCATAAACATGATGTTAATGATGCTAAGAGATTATGCAAACATGAGGCAAGGCATGAGAATGATCAAACAAGCATAAGGATGCAAATGAGGCATGCATTGAACCATGAACATACATGAAAAGTTATGAAATGCAATGGACATACAACATGGCAAATGAAAGATGAAATGATCAAACATGATTCTAATATGTCCTAAGATGTATTATGAATCATGTGGATGCACAAAATGTCATGGCAAGTCAATGGATGCAAGCAAATGAGAAATGGATGCAAAGGAAAGCACAAATTAGGGTTACATGCACCATACAAAGCAAAAATCCAAAACCAGAAGCAAATGACATGATAAAAATTTAAAAATGCAATCAAAGATACCCTAAACCTATACAAATTAACTGCCCAAAGGAGGGGATCCAACTCTTAACCTAGTGAAAGTTATGAATTTCCTAAGTTGGCCAGGGTTTAAGGTACCTCAACAAGAAAAATGCTAAACAAATTGAAATTGCAAGATCAATTCAAATCAAATTTATCCTAAAAACTACATGCTATGAAGAGTGCAATGCAAGAAGAATCATCATTCAACTCTCAATGGTTAGGCAGAAAGAAATTTTTGAAGATTGAACCAAAATATTGCCTTGAAATGAAATTAATTCCAATGAAAATGATCAAAAGGCATCAAGAACAAAAAAGAAATTTGGTTTGAGAGTTGGAAAATGTTTCTAAATGCTATGTGATTTTTTTGGTGATTTTTAAATACCTAAATGCATTTTTAATTAATTAATTTTCATTAACTAATTAAAAATAAACATTTAAATGATTTAAAAATAATTTTTAATGCAAAAAATAAAAATAAAAATATTTTTGTGTTCTGAAAATTCATGAAACTCTTGACAAAAAATTTCATAATTTTTAAATGATTTTAGCTATTTTTAAAAATTCGTGCAAAATAAATATGAAACAAATAAAATTAAAATGAATTTTAATGGAAAAAGGGAAAGTCAAAGGATCTGAAGGCCATGATTCAAACTCACAGAGGCGGGAGTTGACTGCGCGCGCGAATGAACGGCCCAAATTCAAACTGGCCTAATTAAGTCATTAGCCCTAATCCTAGCCCTAATCACTCTCACTGTTCCGGTCATCTTCTCCGGCAAGCAGTTCATGCTATCTCACTCCCTACGCATCAAATCTTCACCAAAATCTCCAGATTCACTCCTTAAACATCATTAAACCTAAACCCCATCCCAAAAATCATTTATTTTCACTGAATCAGAAGAATCAAAACAAAACTCATTTCACGGGCAAAGTTTCAGAACAAGCACACATGGCCATTTTTCACTCATTTTCAAAACAAATCACATCATGATAATTAGTGAAGCATAAGGAAGCATTTAGAAACTAAAAATGGAAGTTCTGGAAAAATAAATGCCATGGCTACCTGAGCTTGAGCTTTCGAAACAGGGACTTTCTGGCTGCTTCTTTGGTTCAAACAAACTCCAATGGTCCTCCTTTGAAGATTTTGACACTTAGTTAGAGTTTATATGGCCTCCAGAGAAAGTTTGCAGAAGCTCAGGTCAAGGGAGTGTTGAAATCGTGTTTTTGATTGTGGTGGTTTCAGGGACAAGTGAGGGGTGAGAAATGATCAGTGGATCATGGTGAGTTGATTAGTGAAAGAATTTTTAAGTTTGAATGGCTGAGTTGAGAGATTCGATAGAAAATGCAAAGGGAGGGATTTTTGTGTATGCTGGCTTGTGTGTGTGTTCAGGCTCCAAGATCATATGAAATGGCTTGCTTGAGGTGTGTTTGTAAAGTCTTGATTGGTCAGAATAGTTGTTGTGGCACAGGCTGATTGGTAAGGGTGTTTTTGCAAAAAGTCAAGTCTAGGTGGAAGAGAGGTATGGGCTATGGCAGCGAAGGTACAAAGCCTGGCTTGGCTGCAGCTTGAATCAGGGAGAGCCATGGAAAAGGATTAGAGGCAATGCAACAAGTGGATTAGGGTTTGTGATAGGTTTTGCAACTTTGTGACTTTTTGCCCCTTTTGTGATTTCTTAAAGCACAAGTCATGAAAATGAGCAAAATCTTGGTGCATTCTGAACTTTAGGCATTGGTTTATGTTTTTACAAAGATTAGAAGTCCATTTGAAAGCACAATTTGCCTTGGCAATGGGTTTTGCAACTTTGCCTCTTTGGTACAAAACTTGAAATTATGTGATTTTTCCCAACTTTGACAAGCCATAACTTTTGATCCAAAATGAATTAGCATGAGTTCTTGTACTTTTTGAAAATGGGAGGATCCAATATACAACTTTCATGACCAAAGTTTTCCCATTTGAGGCATTTTTGAATCAAAAAGAAAGGGTTGAAAAAGTTTCCCAAAATGGCAAGTTTCCATTACAAGTCATTTTCCCAAAATGGCAACTTTGCAAATGGCTTGAAATTCTTCAACTTTGTGAACTTCTAACATCTTCTATGATCAAATAAAGATCATACACATTCAAAATGATGAAGAACACCCTTTGTTTGGGTCATTGGGGGCCTCAGATGCCCTGATTTTACACTGACTTGCTCAAGAAGTCAACTCTTGATTAGATGCCTTCACCATGGAATTTCTTCATGAAACTTGATATGCATGATCCTTATAACATATAGAGACCAATAGAAACAAGAATGACCAAAAAATTTGGAGTTATGGCTTTTGAAACCAAAACCCTAATTCTAGGTCATCTGTGCAGTTAAACCTGGCTCTGCTTCCATGCCAATCTCAGTTCTTGTGATTCTTTGACTTTCTTGACTTTGTGGGGATACAATATGATGCTTGAACATACATGGACCCCTTTGAAGTGATTGATGACCTTTGGAGTGGCTCAAAAAGCTCTTGGATTGCTCAGATCACAAACCCTAGATGCAGATGACTTAGGAGTAATGCAGTGAATCAAGAATGTAATATGAGATGCTATGATTGAACTTATGCATATGAAGGGATCACAAGCCATGGTGTGAATGGGTGAGGGAAAATTTGGGGTGTTTACACATACATAGTCAAATGACTCAAAGAACAAGTGTTGCCTTTATACTTCTCGAACTCAGGCAACTTGAATTTGTACGGAACTTTAACATTAGGGACCAGACAAAGATCATAGGCATCTTTTCCGAACAAATCCTTATGCTTCAAGGCTCTCATCTCCCTCTGTATCTCAACAAAGCGTCCCTGGAAATCATCAAGTCTTTCGATCACTCCAGCACCTTCACTGGGCTCAGTATGGTAAATCATTTCATCATGGTGCGGGATAGTGTGCATCACAGGCGGTGCAGTAGTCATAACTGGAGGAAGAGTATTCATCACTGGTGGGAGAGTATTAAATGCAGCAGTCTTAGGAGGAGGAGGGTGATAACCAGCAGGAATGAAATCAACCGGCATGCCCCAAGGTGTGCTAGAAGGAATACGATAGCGAGGAGAGATGACAGTTTCAACAGGAATTGATGCAGTAACAATCTCGGAGATGACGGTATTCTGAACAGGAGAATTATGAGGAGGTGGATGTTTCTAAGCAGCCACCAAGCCTTCCATCATGGCAGAAACTCTTTCCAAGCATTCCTTCAGATATGTAACCTCCTCGCGCAGCTTGCGATTTTCTTGTTGTAGGGTTTCCATCACCTTCTTCCGATTAGCTCGAGTATCAAATCGGTGAGTCAGCTTGACAGGAGAACTGAATGAAGACCAAGAAACAACATAAGATCCCTGGAGAACACTCAAAAAGCAAGACAAATGCGGGTATGATGCATGGTATGCGTATGCAAATGCAAAGATTTCAAAGGACTATAAGATAACTTGCAATATTTATAAAGAAACGCTTTTTGAAGTACTTAAAAACTCATTCTCATTAAAATCAAAGTAAGGATTACAAGTAAAGTACAAGCCTCAACAATCCTAGTACATGAGAGAAAAAAGTAAACTAGGCCTAGGGAATCATATCCGAAGAAGTTCCGAATCTTGGCTGATACTTCATGCGAATCCTCTTAATCTCCTTCTTGTACCGATCTTCCATGTCTTCTTTATCTTTCACCAACTTATCAACAATGGCCTTCCAAGCACCGGATGTAGGAGGAATGGTAGATGGAGTACTAGAGGAAAATAAATCCTCTCTTGGCCTCTTCGTAACACGCCGCTCAAGTATCTCAATGAGATCATCCTTCTCCTTCAGCTGCTCTTGCATCGTAGTCTTCTCAAGTAGTCATTCTTCTTTCTCTTTCTTCATCTTGTTTAACTCTTCTTGAAGAGCCACCTTCTCATCAACGGGAGGAAGAAAAGCAGACAATGGTAATATAGGAAACAGAGGCTCCTCAGGTGGATAAGGCATCTTGAGCTTGGAAGCCCTAGATCGAACCCACTGAATATAACATTCGGAAGGAGCAAGGTGTTGTCTTCCCAATTGACCCTTCTCTTTCCGATGAACCGCATGCCAAGAATGAGCAATCCTTTTCTTCATTTCTACATGATCTGCACCATTAAGAAAGAAGAAAGGGGATAAGGAAATATTGTTTGATGTGTCCTTCAAATAATATCCCAACTGTCGCCTAGCAAGAATAGGGTTGTAACTAATTCCCCCACGTGTACCAAGAAGAGGTACATTAAGAAATTCTCCACAATTATCAATAAGCACTCCAGTATCATAATGAGAACAATACCATGTCATATCCTTATGAGAAAGTGACATAATCCTTTGAGACCATCTTCGATTCTCTCTATTGTCCTTGAAGACATCGGACTTTGGTAGGTGCGAAATAAACCACCTATAGAGAAGAGGCGCACAACACACAATCTCTCCATCACCTTTGGAGGTCCTATAATGAAAAGCATGATACATATCTCCAAGCAAAGTAGGTACCGAATTCTTCTTTAAGAAAATCTGAATAGCATTTTCATCCACAATACCATCTAAGTTAGGAAACAAGACAATCCCATAAATGAGCAAAGCAAGAATAGCCTCAAATGCATCCTTATGACCCAAAGTAAGTGAAGTAGAAGCTTTCCCCATCAAGAACTTAGCATTAATACCACAAACACTCCCCTTTGGAAGAAACTTCCCATTAAGATCAGACTCTTTAAGAAAAAGTGCTTTGGCGATGAATTTGATAGTAAGCTCCTTCTCTAAACCACTGAAAAGAAATTCCTTGTCCAAAATGGGTAAACCTATCCAATGAGAGTACTCCTCCAAAGTCGGCACAAGCTGATAATCAGGAAAGGTGAAACAATGATGCAACGGATCATAAAACTGAGCTAAGGTAGGGAGAATCCCCTCAGGTACATTGGTATCCAACATAAACAAGAGCTTCCCATAACATTTCCGGAACTCCTGGGTATCAAACACCAATGCTCCTAGCTTTCTCAACTCTACTACATTAGGATTCTTGAAGGTGTACTTCTTTGTGTTCCTCCTTTCAAAATTCATAGCCATAGACATCTGAAATTTTGCAAAAGTTCCTTATGAGTCCCTTGAAATCTTAAACACAATGCTCATGAATGCATGATGGCATGTATGCAACAACCACAAACAAGATCACACAAAACACATGGGCTTAGGTTCCAAGTCACGAGCATGAAGTCAAGGTAACAGAACACCAACCCACACAGGTAAGTACTAAGGTTTTGTCTTCATTGTACCTGCAGAAAAACCAAAAGGGTGCTAACAGAGGTGCCCGGAGTTAACAGCCATCTTTAAAATATCATCGGTACGTTGGATTACTCCCCAACCAATAACATTCTTAAAATAGACCTCGTCCGAGTGTAGTATCGCGTGACAACCACCTTAGGTTTACACCCAGACAGTTTCTGCACTACGTTCCTAAATTGGCTTAGATGGGTTAAGGGTTCTACGGTCCTCAGTATGATCAGCTCAAGGTCGGAAAATAATGCCACGTATGATTACTCATCATGACATTGATAGTCCAAGAGAGCCTAACCGAGTGGAGATTATCAAATTGATATAGCTTTGGACTACTCCATCGCTTATCGCTTCGAATATCGCCGTCCTATCATAAGTTCATCTCAGATCCGGGTTAGAATCTATCTCACACAGAGGATCACCAAAACCAAAACAGAACAAACAAATAACAAACAAATTAAACCAAAGCAGTAAATAAATCAAAGTAGGCTGAATCCACTTAGAGATTACTCCCCAGCAGAGTCGCCACTTTCCTGTAGCGGTAAAATCATGAGTGTAAGTTATTGATTAACTTAACTCAAGGTAAACAGAGTCACCACCGCGCTTTTATTTTATTCCAAATGGAAAAGGGAAAAAGAGCGAATAAAACCTAATGAATCTAAAAGCAAAATCTAAAAGAAACAAACAGAGAACGGGTAAGGGGATAGGTTACAAATTGGGAAGGTTTTACGCACCCAAAATGTCTGTGGTACTCCATGGGAGCCCTTTGAAATATTTACTGCTTTTTTGGTTTGAAAATGGTTTGCTTGAAAAAAGATTGAAGAGATGAGAAGAGGAATGTTTATTAAGATTTTTGTGTTTGAAGAGGTTTAACGCCTCATGCCTACGTACCCACAAAGTGCAATGCGAGATCAAAACCTCGTAGTTCGTGGTACAAAATTTGAAAAGAAACAATGAGTTGCATTAATTTTAAAATGTAGAGATAAGTTGTCATTCTTTAGCGAATAATTCCGCTAGAAAGAATGAATCATATCTAAACATATGAAAAGAAAAGTGCACAAAGGCACAAAAACGATTGAGTGAGTTTTGGATTTTTTAAAGTCTTTGAGAAAAGAATTTCGATATATTTACATGAATTAACATTTATTAAGAAGATAAAGCGAAAAGATAAAATCGCTTGACCTAAGTCAAGGTTTGTTTATGAAAACATTTGAAGTTTGAAAACAAAGAAGATTTGAAAATAGGGAGAAGATTTGAAAATTTAAGAAGTGGGAGGAGATGAAGTGACTATCCTAAGACTTGAATTTAAAAGTTAAGAGAAGAGCGATCAAACCATGTTATGAACATTTCTTTGAGGTAAACGAAATTCCATCTTCATAGACAAGTGAAACTAAATCGAGCCAAGGTCTTCAATCCATAATAATTCAAACAAGGGAATGATCCTAGAATCTAAGTCCGAACTCCAAATCCAATGCTAAGGATAGTAGCCATAGTCCGAAATTAAAGTCACAAGTCCTTTTTTAGATGTTTTATCCATTATTAATGTTTTTTTAGTCCAAATGGACAAAATAAAAATCACAAACATAACAATATAAACATAAACAATATGATAGATGATATAATATGATAATAGCATAATAAAAGAGATAAGGAGTGAGAGATTGAAATAAAGAGGATAAGGTGCGAGAGATTGAATTTAAATGGTTAGTATATTAATAGTATTATAATATTTACATATAAATGGTATGATGAACTTAATCAAACACAACCATAAAAGATAACCAAAAATCGAGGCAACCGGATCCAAGTGGATCTTATTCCGAATTCGGGACAAATTTAGGTCTATGTTAAGCAATCGCCGAGTAATTTACGAAGTAATTACCCTACAAATGAGGTCGGCCACCACCAATTAAGGTGGAAAATATTTGTGCTAATACATGTTAGAGAAATGATATGATGAATCATTCTCCGAAAACATATCGCACGAAAAGAAAAAGTAACGGTCTAATCATAATCGAGATTTTCGTTGAATTATCGAATGCAACCTATCACGATCCCAAAGTATGGAGAATGATCCAAATGATCATTCATCCATAGATTTGAAATAATGAAGATTAAACATCTTCAAAAACCAACAATCTACGAATCAAAGATTTTCATCGACCAAAAAGAAAAAAAAGATGGAAAAGAATATGGATCTAAAAAAAATCCATAAAGAAACTAAAAAAAATTTTAAAAACTTTTCCTAAAATATCTTTTCTAAATATTTACTTTAGATTTTAATATCAACAAAAATATTGAAAACAAAACTTTTTTATTAAACAAGACTAATAACCAAAAAAAAACAAAACAAAGAAGGGAAGGGGGGAGGGATCCGCAAGCTTAGGATGGTGATGGTGATAGAAAGGATCGGATCCAAAACCAGCATAAGCCCAAAACACTACAATCATCTTTTCTTTTTTATAAAAGAAACAAAAAAACAAAAGGTAACAGTAAGGATAAGAAATCAGATGCACACACAACACACGCACGCTACTTCTTCTTCCCGATGAACACCTATTATACCTATTTCTGGATTTCTTTGCAAAAAACGCGACGGTGATGAACTTTAATAACCAACGGAGATCGAAATTAAAGCTTCTCTTTGTCTCGCTCTATACGAATCAATTTAATTTGAGGATTTGAAGATAAACGCCGATTTGAATGGAGGAACTGAGGAATTGGAGGATGAAGGTTTGAAATGATTCAGAGATATTATTGAAGGTGAATTGATCTGTGAGCTTTTTTGAGAAAGGTGAAAATGATTGAGGTTTTAGACTTTTATTTTGGCAGGGTGTTTGTGGCTTTTTTGAGCTTGAAGATTTGTGAAGGAAAGGGTTCAATTTATAGAAGGAAGAGGGTGGAAGTGGGGTGCCGTTTTGTTCAATTTCTCACTGCGTTTCATCTCATGAACTCTGCGTGACCTTGCTGAGTTTATCACTTGCGTTTTATTCACAATTTATCCGCGTTTTGGCCCTGTGAAAAGTGTGTTTTACTGCTGCATATTTAGGCTTGCGTTTTACGTTTCTGGTTGCTGCGTTTTGACTTGGTGTTGCAGGTATTTTTTTCGTTGCGTGAAACTGCGTTTGGGCTTGACGTTGGCTTGGTTGGTGTTTGCTGCCTTTTGATGTGTGATAAACGTGAGGTATGTTGGAGCTTGCGTGATGATACTGTTGTGTATTGCGTTTGGCTTGGAAAGCTGATGACGTGTTCGGCTGGGAGCACTACGTTCCGCATGATGTAGCATAGAAGAGTTGAAGCGTGTTGATATTTGGCTTGACTTGCAGCGTGTAAAAGGCTTGTTGCAACTTATGTGACTTCAGCTACTATGTGGGAAAGTTGGAAATATAGTTGAGTGTGGAAAAGGGCTTTATGTGGATGGGCCAATAGAAATGTTTCTTTTCTCTACAATTTTATTGTCCTAAAAAAATGTGAATGGACTCTATAAATAAAATGTATGGGCTTTGAAGGATATAAAATGGGATTAGTAGAATTAAAAAAAGTATTAATAAAAATATGAAATAAAAAAAATGGTAATGAAGATATTAAAAAAAATGGAAAATTGGAAATTGGTTAAAATGATAATTTGGATGATTGAAATAAAAAAAAGGATGAATCGGATAATCGAGAAAAAATGGAAAAATGGTTATCAAAAAAAGGATAATGGAATGAAATGATGATATTTTTTAAGGCCCACAACCAACTCCTGATCTTTTCACAAGCCATTGATTAAAGTGAAAACAGCCATTACTGAACCAATGATCAACTTGCCAATTCAACCACAGTTACTGAAATCGTCTGAAAATTGCCCAGATAATTCGAATCCATACTAAGGAAAATAAATCCTCAGATGAATCACTGGTGAACTGATGAATCAAACCAAACTTCACACGCAACACTTCTCGATAATCTGATGACTTTCGCACACAACACAGCTTGAACTTTTTGAATACACATCATTTGAGAAACAAAACACTGGTACACATAACTTGCAGTTGAAACAATCTTTGATAGTTTGACCATGATTAGGTCAAACATCCATTCGAATCTAATCATAATTGAACAACCGCCTCTGAATTGAAAATACTGTCTTATCTTTGAAACCCTACAACACAGAGAAAAAGAAGCAAACTACGACATTTTTTTTTTGTATTTTGGTTAGAGGTTAGTAAATATAAGTAAATAAAAATAAGTAAGAACATGGTGATCCCCTGCGAAGCGTAGACCCTACATCCGAAGAGAAATGAGAAGCTTGTGCGATCTTGTTTGTATGCAAAATGCAGATGAAATGCGAAGAAATCTTAGGGCAAATATTAGGGTGTTACAGGTTCACTATTAGGGTTGTTTACTTTTCCATTTTTATTCGGGTTCATGTTTATGGTTGTAAGTTCTTTCATGCTTAGGTTCATTTTATGATTGTATGTTATGGGTTCTGATGGTATTTCTAGGTTTGTTTTGATGAAGGTTTGAAGATATTGAAGAATATATGGATTTCTTTCAAATCTCTTGCGCATTCTGAAGATATTGAATGTTAACTTTCTTTTGAATCTCTAAGTGAAATAATAATAAAGTTTGTCTCTTCTTCCTTTTTTCATCTCTTCAATGTGTTGCTCGTCTATTTTTCATTCATTTCTATTTTCATTTTGTTCTGGTTTCAGTTTGCAGGTTTTAATGGTTTGATTTGAAACTATTTGCCATAATGTTAACAGGAACATAACTTAAATCTCTTTGAAATCTCTTTAGATCTTGGACAGTTAGTCAAATGAAATATGTAATCTAGTAGTCTGTCTGACACCATTTTTGCTTTTATTATTTGAGGTTTAAGCATTGTGTTGGAATTTCATTCATGTTGTTTTCTCTGATTTCAGGAAAAACTTTATCAGTGGATCTGGAGACAACAAGAGGGTGGATCAAGGGTTGCAACGCTTGATATACTTAATTACATTCAAGCTGATTTTATGACCATTCTCTTTTTTGCACACAATGAACCGTCATTTTTAATTTCATATATGCTTCTGCTGATCGGTAATTGCCAAGTAGAACTACATGAGGCAAGTCAATCAAACCAAAATACTTAGGTAACATTTCAGTAAGTTGCGGTTTATGTTCATCTGCGAATCGGTCCCACTGATGTTTGTACATAATTTGGGATGGGAAATTATTTAAATGGTCTTCAACAAGTTGCGGTTTATTCTCTCTCACTTGACAAGTTCATTTAATTATGATTGTATAATTCTTTACGCCCTCCAAAAACTTGATAACATGCTACTCATGAGTATGAATTTTGTTCTTTGATATGATTGTTATGAGTTTGTGTGTTTGTAGAGAAATGATGGTGAATCTGTCAATTTTCAGGGCTACGGGGATGATATGTATTTGACGGTAAATTTGTCAATTATTGATGGTAAATCTGTCAATTTTCTTTGATATCGATTTTATTTGTAAATCTTCACTTCTTGACGGTGCTTATTAAGTATATATATATATATATATATATATATATATATATATATATATATGTGTGTGTGTGTGTGTGTGTGTGTGTGTGAATTTTGTAATTTAGTTATGATTTTTTTGATTTTTTTATTGTATGTTTTGTCTATTTCTCATAAAATATTGATATAATCAGATTATTATTGTCATTATTGATAGCATTTTTCTTTCTATGGTTTTGAATCGATTGTGCAATGCCATCTTAATGCTTAGCAATTTCTTTATTGCAAAATCATGACAAAATGAAGAAGGCTCGAGCAGAGGTAGCATGATGCAACCCCTTATTAAACATTGACCAACTTCCTTGGAAATGCCATTGTTGATTGAAGAAACCAAATAAGCTTCCAAATATTCATCATCCCCTTCTGATTACCCTTCAAAGGGTGTGTGCGCTTCTTTGAATCAACAATGGATTTGTCACTCGAATCAGTACAAACCAAAAAAAGAACATCAAAAGTAATTTTGACAGCATCTTGAACTATTAAACGTAGGTTTGGACAAGAAATCACACGAAATCACGTTTGAACTGAATATTTCTTTTACACTGATAATGTGATTGCTCAGATGTGTGGTTATTCATAAACGTGTTTCTCACGCGATAACGATGCTCACCTACTCAGTTCACGACTTGCGGCTCAACTAAGTTTCAGATTGTGTTATGGTACATAAATTTCTCGCGGTTTCTATGAGTTTCCATTTCGAATTTAGAGTTACTTTTGGTTCAATTCCGATTTGGAGTTTAGTTCATAATTTTATTTGGATTTTCAGAACCTCGCGGTTTCGTTTGAATTTAGTTTAGGCATTACTTTTCGGTCCAATTGAAGTACTTAATTGATTTATCTTGTGACCTTGATGACCAGTCTATTGTTCATGGTTAAAGTACATTCATTTTGCGATGTTATAGGTTTGTATTGATGTATTTTTGACTACTCAAACTTGTGTTGATATTGCTTTCATATTGGCCATCCCACGAACGACATACATTAATGCTTAATGCATTTTCCCTTTAAGTGAATATTATCACTGTTTTATTTTTGCTTTCATATGGTATATACCATGAAAGTAAATGTATTTCATGCATACATCAAAATTTTAAATGTTAAAGGTATTTCAATAGTTTATTTTTAAAATAAAAAATAAAGTGAAATATATGATAAAAAAATAAAGTTAAATATATGCATCCACTTTTAATCTACTACTCCAAGTACACTACGGAAGATAGGTAAGGAAAGCCTTTCGGTTGTTATCATTATTAAAAACATGATTTTATTAACCACTTATCATGATATATTCCCTCTTAAACAAATATGAATATTTTAATATACAAAGGTGTGGTTATTAAATATGTCAATTTATATATGGCACATGTTATGTTGTTATTGTATTATTATTTTTCAGCTGGAAAGAAAGTGGAGTCATCTAAGTTGGTTAATTGATGCTTTTTACCAGCCCACTATTAGTTGAATAAAATAGAAATTGCTTTGATGTTTCCTAGCAATTAAGGGTCATAGCACTAAACTCGGTTTATGTTAAACCCCTTTATTTGTTTGATTTTGTTAGGAAGATGGGAAGAGAAGAACTTGAAGAGGAGATTTGAAATAGTATACATAAATTGAAATTTTTTCTTGAGTATCTCGGAAATTTTAGGTTTTGTTATGTGTTTGTTTGTCATTTAGATTACAGAATTTCATAATTCACCTCATAATATTCTCAACAATCTACTACATTTTTAAATATGCTTTGTTTCTGCTGACACATTTTCGAACGCACCAATTTTTTCTTTACGTTAAAATCTTCTGCAGATGTATATGCAAAAAAAGATCGTAGATGTGTCTGCGGAATTTTAACATAAGAGTTTATTTTTTTTAAAGATTAAACCATTTTTATTAATAAAGTAATATCATATATAAATATATCATATATAAATGCACAAACATGAATAAAGTAATATCACAAAAAAGATTAAACCATTTTTATTAATAAAGTAGTATCATATATAAATGCACAAACATGAATAAAGTAGTATCACACACACACACACACACACACACACACACACACATCAATGTCATCATCCAAAATAAACACATCACTGTCATAAAAAATACATATAGCTATTGTGTGTGCGGGAGTACATCCTCTCCACCCTCTTCTCTGTTTTCCCTCGGTGCACGCTCTCATTTGCCTTTGTCGCCTCATTTTCTTCTACGTCCTTATCGGCTGCTTATCCCACCAGTCTTAGCACGATGTCTACGGTACTGTGTGTCACTCAATGCCACCCAAATCATCTCCTTCGTAGTACGCATGGCATAAGACCCCTCAGTGAAGAAACCAACCTCAATGATTGCCCGCTCAATCCTAACTACATCTAGATATATAGGCACCAGATCCTGAGTGTGATCCATATGAGACTGCTCATCCTCTAATATCTCATGATGTGCTGGTATGTGAGGATCACCATCTGCAGTGGGAAGCATCAACGAATGTGAGACGATATAGAACCACCTGATGTAGCCATCAACGTAGCTCCAGTCGTGCTCAGCTCTGATCGTACAAGACTCGTCTGGTACCAGATGGTGCTGAAACTCAGCAAAGATCCCGTCTATCTGGTGGCCGGTAATGGGAAGAGGAGCGGACACAAAAGAGTGCTTTAGAATGGTCTGGGCATAGCCGAACTGCCACATGACGCGCTCGGGTAGATATCGCACAGTGATGGTCGAGTTGCATGCCAACCATCCGTTGTAAAATGAAAGCTCATCGAACAGGAACGTCGCACAGTGATCTCTGTAGCAACCGTATCTGACATCCTCAGCAGCCATGCGGTCCAGATACATCATATAAGGCTCTATTGACTCGTTCTCTCAGCGGGCGGAAAGCACGTGCCCGAGGTCACTCCTCCATGTACTCTTGCACATATTCTCAGCCATGTATCTGCGAAAAATGTTGGACGATCAAGGACTAAAATTAAAATTAAAATATTTGGTATCAAGTAAATATCACGATAATATAAGAGAAAAAGTTCTAAGGGTTTAGGAATGGTACCATATACAGTGAACAACTGCCAGCGACAATCCGAGTAACCCAAAAGCATCCAATGGAGAGTCTGCAGTAAGTGTGTGACAATGTCGCTGCACCCCAATTATACTCATGGATCATCTCCAGATCCAATAGGTAACTCAGCCAAACCACATCTGTATATGAGGAGATGGTGTCCGCAAATAGCTACGTGCCCACCAAGAATAACAAATAACATCGCAACACCCGCTGTCTATGTACTTCTACCTCAGCTACATCACCAGCTACATGTACTATAGTTGCCTGGGCCCGTGCATAATAAGTATCCAAGGTGGAATATCTCACATGAGCTCCACGGGTCGTATCAGTCTTCGTCAGCGCATCCTCTGAAGTCACCCCGAGCTCCTAAATAAGCATATCATGCGCATCCTCCTTCGACATCTTCCCATGACAGGGGAGGATACCCCTAATCGGTACATGTAAGAGACATGAAACATCATCAAGGGTTATAGTAATCTCCCTGTGTGGTAGATGCAATGACGAGGTCTCTAGATGCCACCTCTCCACAAAAGCCATGAGCATACTACTATGTATCACCAAATACCCAATCTCAGCAAGGTTCTTCAAACCAGAAACAACGATGGCTTCCAGGAGCCATTCGTCCTATGGTGGAGTCACTCTCTTGCGTCCCTAGTAATAAAACCTCTGAGCTTAACGTGCCTGAAAATTATCAAAGAAACAAACTTTAATAATAAAAAAATGGTGCATATAATATTTTCCGAATGAAAAAAATCTGAGTAATGTTACCTCTTCATGCCAGACATGTGGGGCATCATGCTCTGTGTAACCCAACAGCAGAGACATGTCAGATGGACCCTCCGGATAACTCTCAAGAGCAGTGGTAGCAACATCCACCTATGTCTCCTGAACTCCCTCCTAGGTCTGCCCAGGATCCTCAACATCGGGTTCCGGTAGTGGAACTGGACTCTCCTGGCGTCTCCTCTAGGAGAGCGAAGATTGGGAAGTACCCTCAGAAGCATCTTGTGGCCTTCAGGATGAAGAAATGCCTATAACTCCATATGTAGACGGTACGTCTAACTGGATATGTGTTTTCTCCGTATGGGCGGAGGCATGTTGGGCAGCTTATCTGTGTATCCGTCTCTCGGAAGGGATCTGAAAGTCTCAGTCCGAAAAAGACATAATATCTGCAAGCCAATAAGTTAAATTAAGATACAATTGAAATAAAATAAAGAAAAGAAAATAGCATTCAATTGTTCCGCAAGTGTATTTACAGAAGCACCCAGGATATAGAGAGTCTGGGTTGTTCCGCAGGTGCATTTATGAAAGCACCTAGGATATAGAAAGTTTGGGTTGTTTCGTAAGTGCGCATATGGAACATGTTAACATTCAATTGTTCCGCTGATGCATTTGCTGAAGTTCCTGAAACTTAACAAGATAGTCACAAACACCATTAACGACCTAGTGGAAGAAAAATTAAAAAACAACCCCTGATCGTCCGTTTAAACCCCAAATATGTACCTACATTGTCTCTAAACTATGTTTCTAAACTTATCTAGTGATTTATATACCTAAATAGCTATTCTAAATCGATTACGGAGAATATTCGAAAATAACTCGAAAACTTACCGATTAAAAGGAGTTACGAATGATTAGAAGTTTGTTGATCGTTGTAGTTAATGCTTAGTCTTGAACTCGTGCGACAAAAATCGACTTTTGTGGAAATTATTTTTTAGAGAGTTGAGAGAGATTTTGAGAGTTTGAAGAATATGAAACGTGAAGAATGAGGGAGGAGAAAGGTTTGCGCGTGAAGTATATCAAAATATGTTTCGCAGATACATTTAAGGAAAAGCTCCACTGATGTATCCACGAAACAAATCAACGTTTAAAAAAATGGTGTTTCCAGATATACATCAGTGAAGGCAAAAATGGGAATGAGATAAAAAATCTCTCTAGATCATTACCGTTAGTTTTATGCGTAGCTCTTAGAATTGAGTGTTTTACATTAAAATTATATTTTATATGCATAAATCAAGTATTTGATTGAAAGTTAATGTAAAATGATTCAAATTTAAAATTTTGTGATTTGAATAAAAAATTCAAGCATGTATGATTCAAGTCAGATGCATCATTGACTCGAATCTTGATTCAAGACTTCCATATACTTGACTTTAACAGAGTCGATCATGACTTTAACAGACTTCCATATACTTGACTTCCATATATTTAAGAGATTTGAGAAAATAATAAAAATTGAACCGTAATAAAATACTGAGCAACAAACTTTGAACTTCTCTTTTCTTTTCTTTTTATGGATTTTATTTTCCCTATTTTTTCACCCACACAACCTTCCTTTTGAGCCTTATACATCTCTCTCTCTCTCTCTCTCTCTCTCTCTCTCTCTCTATATATATATATATATATATATATATATATATATATATATATATATATATATATATATATATATATATATATATATATATATATGCAAAACCCTCGTAATCTTTGAAAAACTTAAGTGTTTTGTCAATCACACAAACTTCAACCTCTAGTCATAAACATTATTGTTGAGTGTTGCTCAACTCTAAGAGAGAGTATGAGTTGTAGTTGTGAGGTGGTTCATTAGGTCTTATAATATTCTGTGAAGATTAATTTTTTTCATATGGAAGAATCACATTGTGATTATGATTTTTCGAGAGTAATATCCAGTGAAGAAAAAAGAGTTTATTCTCTAAGAGGACTTAGAGTTCCTAACTTTTTCAACAAGTTTGAAGACTCGGATAAGGGAATTTTGGTAAGGTCGAGTGAAAATCGTTGCAGGTAAAATCTTAGAGTATTTTGGTTTGGAGAATGTGATGTAATTCAAGATTGAAGCTATTGAAAGATTTACAATCCAGTGAGTTGTGTTCAGCAAAAGGATAATTAAGATTCATATATGTTCAGCAAAAGGATAGCTTGTCATTAGAGACTATTAGATGCAAGTACGACACATTGAACTAATATAAATCTCAATGTATTTTTCTCTATCACTTTTCTCTGTAAATTTATGTATGTAATTCACATGTTCTTAGGCTTTAATTGCATTCTAGTTTTCATGTGATTAGATTTTGTTGCTTTTAGCAATTTAATGTTTAAGCTTAGTTATGTGTTAGATCTAGTCGGCCAAATATTTCTTTCTGGTGATTATTTTAGAAAATTATAACTCTATATTATTGTATTAATTAATTATGAGTCAGATTGTATCAACTTTAAGAAATAGATTTTTCTTTGTATTTTTAAAAAATCGATTTTTAAAATATTACAAATTTTTTTTATATTTATTTTTTATAAAATAGAAGACTAATTTTGACATCTTATAACATAAATAAATATTATTGAAGATCAAAAGATAGTCAAAATCGTAATTTTTCAAAAAATTATATTAAAAAATAATTTTTATAAAAATCTATTGGAAATAAATTTACAATTAAATAATTTTTTAAAATTTTGATATCCAAAAAAAAATTTAATAAAATAATAAACTACGTAAAATAGGATTTTAAGAATAACTACTTAAATCAAATTTTTATTTAAATTTTTTATTGAAGATTTATTTATAATTATTTTTAAACAAAATTATGTTACACTATAAAAATTAATTTTTTAAAAAAGTCAAATTAAGCGTGACGATATCATATTCAAAAATCTTTCTATTGAATCCAATTGCATTAATTACCATATTGTTAATTAGTTAATTCAATCTCTTCTTTTTATCGTTGAATTCATCTATCACATAATTATTTTTAAAACGTCTTTCAAACTTTCACTCGTGCATTTTAAAATTAGGATTTTGAATATTTTTTTGAAATGGTTTCATTGGGAAAAAAAAGTCTATTCAATGTCATTCTACTCTAGACCATTATATATTAATATTCAATCAACAGAAAACTCTTTAATGTATTTTGATGAAAAATATGATGTAAAATGATAAATAAATATTTATTATAAATATATTTTTAATATTTAAGCTATCTAAATCTTCTTAAAAATTTTAAAATCCTCCTTTAATATAACTTTTTAATTTCTCCAAACTATAAATGTTTTGTACTTAAAATAAAAATAAATTCTTTAAAATCCTAAAAGTGGATCAAATAAAATAGAGGTCAAAATCACACAAATAATTATATTTTTCATTCCAAAATCATAACTTAGCTAAAATAAAAATTGATAAGAAAAAAACAATATCTTTTGTAGGGTTATTAGAACTCACGAATATATTATGCAATTGGATATTGATGCGTGTATTAAATGGGTTGGATTAATGTTTTTATGATATTGAAATTGTACATTTTAAAAACATTGAATTTTATATATTCTACTTTTGGCATGAGGCTTAGATCTCTTTTGTTCCTCAAATAACAAAGAAGCTTATATCAAGTCATCAATCAGTCATGGTTTTGGTGATGAAATTTCCTTATTACCTCATTTATGGCAAGTATAGTTGTATTGTTATTAGCCAGACATTATCCTAGCTGGATATAGTGGTGGAACATAAAAGTAGGAAAAAATATCTACATTTCAAAGAGGAAAAAATAGAAGTTTCTATTTGTTACTTCAACCTAGACCTATAACCCCACAGAACCAGAGCACTTGCTTACTATATAAGTCCATTCATATTTATATTCAAAGCCCCATTTTATTTTATGCCTCTTCCCAAAATGTTTACCTGTTGATATTTAGGTTACCATCATATCAGATTAATCAGATTAAACAGTTGGATGCATCAATTGTTGGTGTACAAGATGAATGATGAAATAGAGAATATTCTATTAATGAGAATGACAGTTATAATGATTGAGTGACATCCATAGTCTATTTATAAATTAAACAATTAGGGTTACAAAAACACACAAAATACTAAAATATCTTCTAACAAACTTAATGACTAATAAATATAAATTATTTATTTATAATATCATCCCTTAATTTATATTTCTTAAAAACTAACCACACAAATTTCATCCCTTAAGCGAAGAAATTGATCAGTCTTGACGGCCTTCGTCAGAACATCTGTCAGTTGTTTCTGGGTGCTGCAATGCTCAACTTCTAGCACTCCACTCTGAACCTGATTTCTCATTAAATTATATTTGGTCTCTATATGCTTGCTTCTCTCATGCAACGCTGGATTTCTGGCAAGATCGATTGCAAAATTGTTGTCAATCATCAGCTTTAGAGGTTTGTTTACTTTGATCTTCAGATCCTGCAACAAATTCATAATCTACACAGCTTGACATGAAGTAACAACGCCTACAATATATTCTGCTTCACAGGTTGATAGCGCAACAACGAGTTGCTTCTTGGAACACCAATAAATAGAACC
The DNA here is from genome assembly GCA_963966055.1 of Lathyrus aphaca. Classification (NCBI taxonomy): domain Eukaryota; kingdom Viridiplantae; phylum Streptophyta; class Magnoliopsida; order Fabales; family Fabaceae; genus Lathyrus; species Lathyrus aphaca. Next base: position 318,192,430 of record OZ014521.1, on the reverse strand, counting down.
TCCCAAAAATTTGAACAAGTACCCAGAAGTACTTCTTCTGTCAACTCTGTCTCCACACCAATCAAAATCTGAATAGCTCAGAAGTTCTAATTCAATCTTTCTTCCAGAAGGTAATAACACTCCATACTTCAGAGTTCCCTTGATATAGCTCAAAATCCTGACAGCAGCTTGGTAATGTGACCACTTGGGTTTACTCATGAATCTGCTGACCATTCCAACTGCATAGCAAATGTCAGGTCTGGTATTACACAAATACCCCAGAGAACCACCCAATTGTTTGAAGGTTGTAGTAGGCACATCCTCACCATCAGAATCAAAATCTAGTTTCTAATTTGTGTCAGAAGGTGTGATAGCAGTCTTACAATTCTGCATCTTAAATCTCTTCAGAAGTTCAAGTTCATACTTCAGCTGATGCAAAATGATACCTTTCTCAGAATATGTGAACTTCATCCCTAAAAAGTATGTCATTTTGCCGAGATCAGTAATCTCAAACTCATTCATCAACACATTCTTGAACTTGACTATCTCTTGTTCAAAACTTCTTGTTAGCAGTATGTCATCAACATACAAACACACCAAAATCATATTGCCTCCAGAAGTATGTTGAACATAAACATCGTACTCCATCTCACATTTCTGAAAACCCTGTTCCTTGAAAAATGAATCAATCTTCTGATTCCCAGCTCTGGGCGCTTGCTTCAATCCATACAGAGCTTTGTGTAATATGTACACCATCCTTTCCTGATTCTTTTTAACAAATCCAAGAGGTTGTGACACGTACACCTCTTCATGTAATGAACCATTCAGAAATGCAAATTTCACATCTAAATGCATTAGAGGCCAATTCCTGTTAGCAACTATTGTAATCATTAATCTGATTGTTTCATGTCTTGCTACAGGTTCAAACACTTCAGAATAATCAAGCCCAGGTTTCTGCAGAAATCCTCTTGCTACTAACCTTGCTTTGTATTTTCCAATTGATCTATCTAGCTTTAGCTTCTTCTTAAAAACCCATCTGACGCTGATGTCTTTCTTGTCCTTCGGAAGTTCTGTTAGCTTCCAAGTCTTGATTCTCTCTATAGCATCAAGTTCTTCTTTCATGATATTTAGCCAGACTTTTTGCTTAAGAGCCTCTTCGGTACTCATGGTTTCAGAGTCTACTAACATGACACACTGAATAACTTTTCCTTCAAAATCAACTTCAGTATCCTGCAGCATGTCAAACTCTGCAAACCTTCTCGGAATTCTTCTGATTCTTTGTGGCCTCTGACCTTGTTCAGAATCTCCTTTGGATGTTTGAACCTCAGAAGTTTTTCCTTCAGAAGCTCTATCTTTAGAAGGTTGACTTCCTCCATAGTCTTGACCTTGACCATCTTCAGAGTCTGGTATATTCTCAATGTCTGAATTACCACTAGAATCTGGGTCATCTGAATCCCATTCATCTTTTGAGTCTTCTTCAAAATCAGAATCACCATCGGAGTTAGAATCATTATCAGAATTCACTCCAGCTTCAGAAATTCTTAGTTCTGAGCTTTCTTCAGAAGTTCTCACATCAGAGTCCGATTGAGACTTTTCCCAATTCCAAACTTCTGATTCCTTCACAATTACATCTCTGCTGAATTAAAATTTATTAGTTTCTGGACAATAAAGCTTGTACGCACCTATACTGTGGTATCCCACTAGTAACATCACTTTTCTTCTATCATCCAGTTTCTGTTTTCTAGCTTCTGGAACATGTTTGTAACATACAGAACCAAAACCCTTCAGATGAATGACACTTTACTTATCTCCAGTCCACTTCTGAATAGGAACTATTTCTTTTAGCTTCTTCGTTGGACATCTGTTGAGTACATATGTTGCGGTGGCAACATCTTCTCCCCACAAATTCTGAGGAAGCTTCTTTTCCTTTAGCATGCTTCTCCTCATATCAAGCAAAGTACGATTTCTTCTTTCATCAAGACCATTGTGTTGAGGAGTATAGGGAGCAGTAACCTCATGCTCAATTCCATTCTCTTCACAGAACTTCTGGAACTCTTTGGAGTTATATTCACCTCCACCATTGGTTCTGAGAATCTTCAGAGTCTGACCACTCTGATTCTGGACCTTCAATCTGAACTTCTTGAATTCAGCAAACACCTCGTGTTTAAATTTAATGAGGGATAGCCACGTCATTCTGGTGAACTCATCAACAAATGACACAAAGTATTTGTTCCCTCCAATTGATTCTATTAGAAATGGACCACACACATCATAATTTACTACTCCCAAGGCATGTTTAGCTCTTGGAGCTACTTCTGCCGTAAATGGAAATATTGGTTGCTTTCCTTCCATGCACACTCTGCATGAGATCTCAGGCTTCTTGATTGTAGGAATTCCATATACCAGCTTCTTTGAACTTAGATGCCCTAAACTTCTGAAATTTAGATGACCAAATCTTATGTGCCACAACTCACTTTCTTCCACAACACTTGTTGCACTAAGACATTCTGAGTCTGCAGTTCTGACATTCACTTTGAAGGTTCTATTTCTTCCCTGTTCTGACTACATAATCAACTTCTAATTACAGTCATACAACTTCAGAAGATTTTCCTTCATGGTAACTGAAAAACCTTTCTCAATTAGTTGCCCCACACTCATCAGATTACTTCTTATGCCAGGTACATACCATACTTTTTGAATAAATGTTGTTTTCCCATTGTTCAGAATAACTCTGACATTTCCCATACCTTCAGCGTTAAGATATTTATCATCAGCACATCTGATCTTTGTCCTCTTTTCAGAGTCAAAATCAACTAGCCATTTCTTATTTCCAGTAAGATGATTTGAGCAGCTAGTGTCCATATACCACCAATCTGTCAAATTTGTATCATCGGATTCAGAAGCCATCAGTAGCACAGATTCGTCATCAGAACTTCTGGCTATATTTGCTTCTTCTGATTTCCTTTCTTTGTTTGACCAACAATCTTTAGCAAAGTGACCAAACTTCTTGCAACAGTAACATTGAATCTTCTTCTTGTCATACTTCTCTTTTCCCTTCTGAGCATTCTTTTACCTATCAAAGGTTGAGGTTTCTGACTTCTGACCACCATCAGATCTTCTCCTAGCTTTTGACCAAGACTGGTTCTGATGCCTCTTATCAGAAACTGCTTTCAGAGCATGCTGTTTTACTTCCCTTTCAGAAGTTCTCTCAGTTAGACGCAACTCTTGCGCTTCTAAACTTCTTTACAGCTCTTCAATCCTCATGGTGCTCAGATCTTTAGAATGTTCTATTGCTACCACAATGTAATCGAACTGAGGGATAAGGGATTTCAATACCTTCTCAATGATTACTTGTTCAGAAAGAGTTTCTCTATACGCCTTCATCTCATTAGTGATCAGAATCACTCTCGGGATGTACTCAGAAACATTCTCATTGTTCTTCATGTTGAGATTCTCATATTGCTTTCTCAAAGACTGAAGCTTCACCTTCTTCACTGATGCATCACCACCATAACATCTGACCAGTGTGTCCCATGCAGCCTTTATTATCGTTGAATCTGCAATCTTCTCAAACACATTTGCATCCACGCACTGATGGATGTAAAATAATGCTTTCTGATCTTTCTTCCTTGTATCTTTCTACGCGTTCCTTTGTTCCTCTGTTGCATCTGCTGCTACCAGAATGTAACCATCGGTGACAAGATCTAGAACATCTTGAGCACCAAATAATAGATGCATCTGAATCATCCAACGAGTCCAATGTTTTCCGTCAAATACTTGAAGCTTAGTGTTCATTATGTCGTTTCTATTTATCTTCAACCTTGTACAGTACACTCAGATCTCACCACACAGTGTTTCCCAAACCCACATAATCAGAGAGTACGATTCTGATCAGATTTTTGTTCAAGATTCAACGTGAATCCAAGAACCAAAATCAATCACACAAGCCTCACTTTTTCACTCGTGTTTCCCAAGAATATGAACCGGAGATCTAAATACCTATTATTGTTGTACAAGATGAATGATGAAACATAAAATATTCTATTAATGAGAATGACGACTACAATGATTGTTACAATGATTGAGTGACATCCCTAGTCTATTTATAGGCTAAAAAACTAGGGTTACAAAAACACACAAAATACTAAAATACCCTCTAACAAACTTAATGATTAATAAATATAAATTATTTATTTCTAATACCAAGATAGCATTCAATATATGGATCCATGAGTATTTGTTATTGTTCCTACCTTGTTTGATCCTAGTATATTATCCTATAGAAAATCATATTATCCGGTCTTGACTCTAATTGATGACTTAAGAAGAATGATGAACGAAGTCAAAAAAAGATTTGAGATAAAGATATTTGTGGTTAAAGTGAAGTCAGAAGAATGACGTTTAAGGAAAAAAAATCCCCCATTCATTAGAGGTTATAGAATCGAGTGAGTATGTATGGGTCTATCATAAAGAAAACATTCAATCTGAGCAAAGAGAGGGGGAAAGATGAGTTATTAGATAACAACCAATTATATGTCGTCACTTGACACTATAAACGGTCTAAATAGAAATTAAAGAATGAGGGTCAATAGAAACCCTAGGATAAACCCTATAAAAGGGGGCTAGATATATCAAATTAGGTACACAAATATTCCTTGAACAACTTTATATCTCTCATATCCGACGATTATTTATTTGGGCGTTGGAGTGTGTGTAACTACCCTTATCCTTTTTTCTAAAATTACCAAGGATCGAGTATGAGATTGTTGTTCAAGACAACCAAAACATGATCACTCCGAGAATAAGTTTGCACTATGCCAAACAAGGGCTACAATTCTTTTAACCTTTAACAACACTTAAAAGCGTTGTCTAAGGTGGTGTTGTTGTAGGTAAAGACAATGTTTTTTTAAGAAAAAAATGCTGTTAAAGGCCTACTTTAGAAAGCGCTGCTAAAGGCCTACTTTAGAAAGTGTTTTACATTTAAAAACGCTTTCTAAAGTATGTCTTTAGCAGCGCTTTTTCCTTAAAAAGCGCTCTCTAAAGTGGGCCTTTAGACAACGCTTTTAAAAGCGCTGTCTTATGCATACGTATAAAATTTTAATGAATTTTTTTATATACCTTTAGAGAGCGCTTTTTGGGGGAAAAATACTTTATTTTGTCTCTTTTAGATAGCGCTTTTGAAAACGCTCTCTAATATATACGTATAATTTTAATGAATTTTTTTCTATAACTTTAGAGAGCGCTTTTTAGAAGAAGTCATTTCAATAAACCTATATAATTCACATTTCCAGTAACAATTTCTAGTATAATTCATTAACCATTCCCACTAATCCTATAAATCACATAAATCACAAATACCATTTCAATCCAAAATTATACAATTCAAGTCATTTACATCTCAAAACTAATACTTTCACTAATACCACTAATACCATTTCAATCCAAAAATATATAATTCAAGTCATTTACATAAACCACAAGTCATTTATATAAACTACAAGTCAATAACATTCACATAATCTCATAATCTTATACCTTAAACTATTCTTTTTTCAATAAGATATTCGCACAATTCCTCCGTAATTTCTTGCAATTTTGAGGGCGTGTAATGAGAACACGCGTATTCATCAAAGTACTACATAACAAAACAAAATATGCATTAGTTAGTTTAAAATAATAAATTATGACATATCCAATAAATATTAAAATAAATCCTGAGTTATAAATCCATGCATACCTGAATAGGAATCTCTAATCGATCCATTTGAAGGATTTCTCTCATAAACCTCAAAACGTAATATTTGCAGTCTATGCTATTTTTCTGTTGAGGACACTACACATAGAAAAACAAATAAGAATTAATATATAGTTGTTTTGTGTTATCAAGTAGCATTACTAATAAGCAACATTGTGAAAATTAATATACTTCCACTTGGACCCATGGAATAGTGCTTACATTAGCCCGTGCTACTCGATCATCTCTTTGTGCTCAGTATACTAGTATAACTATATAAATAAAAACGTAAATTTTGAACAATCTCAAAAAAATAATTAAATATACAAATACACACGAATATTTCAAACAATCTCACTTACGTATCAACCACTTCCTTTATACTCGGATATGTTGACCAATCATACTCCAATGAATTCATATAATAGACCTTGTTTTGTAGGATTAATGGTAACTAACAACCAGTGTCCACTGTAAAATATAACAAAAGTTTAGATTGATAATTTATATGCAAAAGATACAAAGATTAGAATGAAAATCTTACTTGTGTCTAGTATTATACGGTAAAAAAACAAAGTTTCTGTGTTGGCCTCCTTAAGATCATCTTCAAGTGCTTCTGCAATCTCTTCGACTCGATCATAATCATATGTATATGTGTCATTGTCGTTTGAAGCATAGGTCGTATTATCTCTCAGTTCAACATTCTCGTTACTTTTCTCACCATGCAAATTCTAATATGTATAACTTCGATCAATTCCATGCCTCTTTAAATACAATGCTAACTGAACTGTGTCAACCCGACCCACAAAACAATAACTCAAGCAAGGAAATCTTATTCGACTGGGGTCTTTGGCATGCGCAATAACAAACTTAACAAATTTTGATACCCTGTTCTCGTACGCTTTCGATAATTGACTTGAAGACATCCATTTCTTATCCATAGTTATATTAATTAAAATAAACAAAAACAAATATAAAAATATTTACTTGTAGGGAAACGATCCGACTTTCACACTTTGATCACAAGTAATCCCTATATATAGAAAATTCAATAATTTAGAAACCATATCATATCAGTTCATTTAAAGCACTACTAGTTACAGTGGTGAGAAAGAACAACTAATTACCTGTAGAGATGTAAACACCTTCTAGACCCACACAGTATCCAGATAGGTTAGAATTACCAAGATCCCCCCACGTATCATAAAATGAAATATCATTAATTGACCAATTATGAGTCATAACTTGATAAGTGGCAACATTCACATTTAAACTTACCAAGCCCACAATTCACAAGTAAGTTACAAATGTACATAACCATAATCATACATGCTCATAATCATTAAAATTCATTCAATTAATCAAGTAATTTCATTCAAACACGCCAAGCATATCATTCATTCACACATATTTTGATCCAAATTCAATCTATTAGTTTCACATTCAAATTCAAAACACCATCCATTCAACATGACAATTTCATAGCATTTTCAAACTCAATTTCATTTCAACTCATAATCATTTCATTCAAATTCATCATAATTCATACAATCATACAAATTCAATTTCATCATATCATCAACATTCAATTTCATGATTCAATATCAAGTTCATACTAATTCATGTTACATTCATATCAATACAACATCCATTCAAGAAAACCAGCCACTAACACAATTCTAAATACAAAAAAAAATCATCACCAAGCAGTCGCCATCAAAAAGAAAACGAATAGAGGCCTAGCCGTAATACACTTTTAGAAAACCCTAACAAAAAAACCTAGACTACAACCTCCATTGTTATTCAGAAATTCTAAAAAACATCATAATCATAATTTCATCACTAAGAATTCATGGAGCCACAAAATCATAGTCATCTAACAAACTCATTAATAACAAACATTTACAACAACACGAAGAAGTTTTGAAGGAGAATAGGATTATAGGATAATAACAATGTATAACAACAACAAACAATATGGCAATGGCAGCGACAACATCAACAGAACAACACCAAAAAACTAGAACAATATCAAAAATGGCAAGAACAACAACAATGTACCCTAACAACAACAACATCCGCAAGAACAACAACATCCACAAGAACAACAACAACAACAATGTATAACAACATACCTCTTCTTCTTCTTCACAAACGTACTTCACGAAACAGAGGGAGAGGCTCGAATCGAAATGAAACAGAACGAAACAATAATGTATAACAATGAAACAGAGGGAGAAAGTTTGAATGAAACGGTGAAAATGATTAGAAATGAATAATAGGGTTTCTGAAAGTTTTATATTTTAATTAATAATTGACCTTCGAGAGCATTTTTTCTAAAGCGTTTTCTTAAGGGCTACCTATAATAGTGTTTATTGCTTAGAAAGTGCTTTCTTAGGGTTTTTGAAAGTTTTTTATATTTTAATTAATAATTGACCTTAGAGAGCGCTTTTATTATAAAACAATGTCTTAAGGTGACTTCAAAAATGACAAAGGTGTGTGTGTGGAGGGGGGGGGGGGGTCGAACCCACGCCCTTGAAGTAGGGAAAGACATTGTCCAAATGTATTAACCACTGGGATGATGATACATCCAAGAATTAAAATGTAAAGATAAATATATATGGGTACCTGGAAAGAATATTATTATTTTTAATATATTATTTTTCAATTAATTATTTAAACACTCAAAATAAATAATTTTTGAATAATTTTTTGCACATAATTTATTCATACATTCAAAATTATATTCACAAAAATAAAAAAAAAGTATTATTATTTGATTAATTTTAAATATTTTAAATAATAATCATAATATTTGATTAATTTTAAATATTTTAAAGAATTTTAAATGATAATAATATTTGATTGATTTCTTTAAAATATTTGATTAATTTATTTAAAATATTTGATTAATTTCTTTAAAATATTTTAAAGAATTTTAAATATTTGAAAGTTTTATATATTTAATTAATAATAGAGGTAGAGAGCGTTTAAAAAAAATGATTTCTTAAGGGCTACCAATAAGAGCGCTATTAGAAAGCGCTTTCTAAGGTGGGGCCTTTAGCAGTGCTTTCTAGAAAGCGCTTTCAAAGATGGGGCCAACTTAAGGCCTTTAGCAGCGCTTTTTAAAAGCGATTTCTAAGGTTACCCTTTAAAAGTGCTTTTTTTTAGCGAATTTTTTTAAAAACATCTAAGAGCGCTTTTGCATAAAAACTTTGTCTTTGTTACACTGCGAAAAACCAATTTTGGCATAATGTTGCTTACGAAAAAACCATTATGTAATTCGTTTTGTGACTATGTTCATGGAATTGAGGAGGAACACTCAAAATCTTTAGTTTCCTAAAGCGATATTCGATTATATCTTCTCCAAAAACTAAGAAAACTAGCACATTTAGGAGGAACACTCAAAATATCAATACTTCATACGATCTAATCAATAAAGCTCCACCTATAATCAATTAGAGAGCGTGTATTAGAAATATTTTCAAATAAATATTTTCTAGGTCAAATCTCCATGGATTTTATTGATTATCCCATGAAAATAGATTTAGAAAATTCTCTATATAAAGGTACACATCTTCCCATGTTTTCTTTCTACTTCTTATTGATTGTGTTTTCTCTGTGTGTGAAAATATATATTACTTGAAATCTTCTTCATCATGATGACTCCAAAAAGAATGCACACATTTAGAAGGAATTCTTAACCAACATACTTCTCAGAGTCTCATTGTAACACCCCCTTTCAATACCCCCAAATAAACAATTAAATCATTTAGGCACATATTAAAAATTTCATCAGAGTATAATTAGAACATGGTATAAAAGAGACATGCCACATTATACTTGAAATTAAGACATTCAACACCTGCTCATTCAAAGATATGTAACAAACGAGGTAACTTGCAATAGAAGGATTTCATCCTTACACCCGTATAAAAAGGATTGAAAAGCGGAAACTAAACATTTAACAACATCAAACTTATATACTTATATATATCATCAAGTTTGATTCACCAAATATTTCATGTTTACATAAACATCCATCACCAAAATACATGTACAAAATGTATCACAAAAAGGCATCAAGCCGACCCTAGCTACCCGGTGCTACATATCAGAGCCGACCGACCAAAAGAATGAAGACACACTTCACCTAAAAGACTTCCAGCAACCTACTCTGCAATGCTTCATAGAGCATCATAAAACAACAGAAGGGTGTGAAATATTATCATAATAACAATGCATATAATTATATATCTCAATATTAAAATACACATATACATTTCTCACCTCAAATCATTTCTCATCACACATATACATCACAATGTATATATAAATTCATACTAGCATATTCATCATGCACAATCCACATAAACATATATATATATATATATATATATATATATATATATATATATATATATATATATATATATATATATATATATATATATATATATATATATATATATATATATATATATATATATATTCATGTCTATTTACCAATATCAATCACTTCGCATAAACATACATTATTCATGTTTATTCACCAATATCAATATTAGATGATAAATGCAAATCATAGAGACCGACTCACAACTCTATGCAAATGTAATGCGGTACTGACTCAATCATCTCAAGTCCACTCAGGAACTATTGGAACCATCGCTCGTTACATAAAGTAACTCCCTGTCGGGCATATGATGTTCACCCATTGCTCACACGCCACATGGGCACACAATGTTTATGGATTTCTCAAACCCCACACGGGGACACAATCCGATTTCTCACACCCCACACGGGCACACAATCATTTGTGAATAAATCACCCATTGCTCACACCCCACATGGGTACACAATGTTTATGGATTGCTCACACCCCACACGGGCACACAATCTGATTGCTCACACCCCACACGGGCACACAATCATGTTGTAATCATCTCTCACACCCCACATGGGCACACGATGTTACAACGGATTCACAAAGAATCCCACAACACAAGAATGCATACATTATGCTTCACATGTAAAATGACACACAACATTCTTGAAAATGCATACATATCACAATATAATCATGCATTCATCTCATATAATCACACACAAACCATACACATTCGTATTAATTACGCCAAACGAAAACGAATCTTTCACAATCAACATGCACTCATTTTTACTTCACGAAATGCATCTATTTTCCAAACGGTCACTATACCACAATCAAACCCACATTTCCTTAACTAATCATCATTACGTTTAATCAGAAAAGTCGGGTAAAAGTCGGCTAAAAACTACATATTTTAGCATCAATAATTTCTACACGTTTTTAGCTTCGAAACGATATAAAGAACACTAAAAATGGATAACCGAAACTCAAGTTATAAACCAAAGGAAACACCAAACCAAAATTCCCAAGCTCGCTCGCTGAGCAAGGAAATCTCTGGAAAACTCGATGAGCGAAGGGTTGCTCGCTGAGCGAGAGCTGCAATTTCAGAACATCTCAGCTACGCAACAGTCCACTCTAACACTCCCAAAACTCCAATAAACTTCCATAAACATGATCAATAACATATATCCAACATCATACTTCGATTATAACAAGTTCTAACCGATTAATCTACCATTTTCTTAGATTTTCATCAAAAACCCTAAAACCTAACATTCTCTAAACTCTTCCAACACAAAAACCCAATCATTCTAACACATACATAATCATACACAAAGTTAAGATAATGATATTTCACACCCTTACCCGATTGTTTCGATTCCTAGGAGCAATCTTGATGATTTTCCAACTTTTCCTCTTTTCTCCTCTTTTCTCTTCTCTTCCTTTTCTTTCTCTTCTATTTCTTTCTATTCTCTCTTTTCTTTCTTTTTCTCACAACTTATAACTTTCTATTTCTATTCTATCTTCTATTTTCTATTTTCTCAACAAAATATCATTTTCTCACAAAGTATAATTCTATCTAAATTTCTAACTTATCATTAATTAGTAAATGTCTAAAATACCCTCCAATCTAATTTTACCCGAAAATTCTCAAAACGGTAAAATAATATAACACATCAACACATCACATAAACACACCAATTTCACAATTGAAACAATTATCATTCAATTTAAATAAAGGACTCAACAAAATGGGAAATAATCGAATTGGGGTGTTACAACTCTCCCCCACTTTAGAAATTTTCGTCCTCGAAAATAATACCTGATTCAAACAACTTCGGATACGACTCTCGCATCCCACTCTCTAATTCCCAAGTCATATTGCCTTTCGCAACGCCTCCCCACACCACTTTCACAAGAACAATAACCTTGCCTCTTAGCTTCTTGATTTCACGGTCCAAAATCCTAATCGGCAAAGCTTCCACCGTAAGGTTATCTCTTACTTCAACCTCGTCCATAGGAATAACATGTGACGGATCCGGAACATACATCCAAAGTTGCGAAACATGGAACATATCATGTAAATTCGAAAGATTCAGAGGCAACACCACACGGTAAGCCACAACACCAACTCGTGCAGTAATCTGATACGGACCAATAAAATGAGAAGTCAACTTCTTCGACTTCAAAGCACGACCCACACCCGTAACCGGTGTAACTCTAAACAACACATGGTTGCCTTCCTGAAACTCAAGATCTTTTCTTCGCTTGTCATGATAACTCTTTTGTCTACTTTGAGAAGCTCTCATCTTCTCTCGAATAAACTTCACTTTCTCTGTCGTTTATTGTACCATCTCCGGTCCAACTACCGTCTTCTCACCGGTTTCATGCTAACACAAAGGTGTTCGACATCTCCGACCATACAAAGCCTCAAATGGTGCCATACCTATACTCGAATGAAAATTGTTATTGTAGGTGAACTCAATCAATGCTAAATAACTATCCCAAGCACCACCTTGCTCTAGCATACAAGCACGTAACAAATCCTCCAACGATTGTATTGTCATCTCGGTTTGACCGTCCGTTTGTGGATGGTAAGCCGAACTCAATCTTAGCTTAGAACCCAAAGCCTTTTGTAAACTTTCCCAAAACGCCGATGTAAATCTAGGATCTCTATCCGATACAATACTCTTAGAACTCCATGCAACTTCACAACCACAAAAACATAAATCTTGGCTAACTTCTCCAAAGGATAACTAATATCAATTGGAACAAAGTGAGCAGATTTAGTAAGCTTATCAACAATTACCCAAAAAGCATTATGACCTCTTTGCATATTCGGAAATCCCGTAACAAAATCCATCGATATACTATCCCATTTCCATTCCGGAATATCCAACGGTTGCATCAAACCACTAGGCTTCTGATGTTCCACCTTAGACTTCTGACAAGTCAAACACGCATACACAAAATGACCTACATCTCTCTTTAATCAGGACCACCAAAAGATCTTCTTCAAATCTTGATACATCTTATTCGCTCCCGGATGAATACTTAAATTACTTCGGTGTCCCTCTTCCAATATCATCTTTTTCAACTCCACATCATCGGGAATACAAATACGACCACAGAATCTCAAAACTCCAAAATCATCAACCTTGAAATCCTCATTCTCATTCATCATCAAATCAACAAACTTCAAATCTAACTTTTGCTTTTCACAAACGGTTGCAATAAAATCATTCGTAACATGTAGCATACCAAGTCTCACACTTCTCGGCGTCATCTCACAAACCAAACTCAAGTCTCTAAGATCCTCCAAAAGTTCCCATTCTCTTATCATCAATGCGGACATATGTAACAACTTACGACTTAAAGCATCGGCTACAACATTCTCCTTACCCGGATGGTAATTCAAACCAAAATCATAATCCTTCAAAAGCTCTAACCACCTTCTTTGTCTCATGTTCAATTCCTTTTGATCAAATAAACACTTCAAACTCTTGTGATCACTAAAAACTTCGAATCTTGCACCATAAAGATAGTGCCTCCAAATTTTCAAAACAAACACCACGGCCTCTAACTCCAAATCATGCATAGGATAATTCTTTTCATGCACTCTCAATTGTCTTGAAGCATAAGCCACAACTTTTCCATCTTGCATCAAAAAACCACCTAACCCAAACAATGAAGCATCACAAAACACCACAAATGGTTCCGTCGGATTTGGCAAAATCAAGATCGGAGCCGTTGTCAACCTCCTCTTAAGTTCCATGAAACTCTCCTCACAATGAATATCCCAAATGAAAGCATTTCCCTTACAAGTCAATTGCGTTAACGGAAGTGCCAACTTTGAAAATCCTTCAATAAACCTCTGATAATAACCCGCCAAGCCTAAAAAGCTTTGAATCTCCGTAACCGATCTAGGAACTTCCCATTGCATTACCGCATCAATCTTGGATGGATCCACACTAATACCACCATTGGAAATAACATGCCCAAGAAAACTTACTTTCGACAACCAAAACTCACACTTTGACAACTTGGCATACAATTGCTTCTCTTTCAAAATCTATAACACAATCCTTAAATGCTATTCATGCTCTTCTTGAGACTTAGAATAAATCAAAATGTCGTCGATGAAAACAACCACAAAACGATCCAACTGTTCATGAAAAATACGATTCATGTATTCCATAAACACGCCCGGCGCATTAGAAACTCTGAATGGCATCACGAAATACTCGTAATGACCATACCGTGTCCTAAAAGCCGTTTACTGAATATCCTCTTCTTTCACACGAATCTGGTGATATCCTGATCTCAAATCAATCTTACTAAAAACACGTGCACCAACCAATTGGTCCATCAAATCATTGATCCTCGGAAACGGATACTTGATCTTAATTGTCACCTTGTTCAACTGTCGATAATCAATACATAACCGCATACTTTCATCATTCTTCTTTACCAACAATACTAGAGCACCCCAAGGAGAAACACTCGGCCTAATAAATCTCTTTTCCAATAAGTCATTCAATTGTTTCTTCAATTCTACCAACTCTGATGCTGACATACGATACGGTGCCATCGAAATCGGTCTAGTACCCGGAACTAGATCAATAGAAAACTCAACTTCTCTTTCCGGCGGTACGTCCTTAATATCCTCCGAAAACATTTCTGGAAAATCACACACCACTAGGAACACACTGACCTCCGCTTCACTCTCCACTGACAACGATGAAACCAAACCAAACAATTGAGCCTCGTCCACTAAAAGTTTCTTCAACTCTTCCGTGGATAGGAAACTTTCATCTTTATCATCATCCAAAGAAGGAAACCTCGCTAACTTAAGATAGCAATCTATATGAACTCGATTGAATTGTAACTAGTTCATACCCAAGATTACGTCCAAACCCTCCAACGACAAACAAACTAAGTCCATAACAAAATCTTTACCATACTTGGTCAAAGAACAACTTACACACACCAAGGAAGTAGTTACCGACCCTGAAGCAGGAGTCTCAATAATCATCTCACCACCCCAAGAAGACAAAAGCAAATTCAAACGCTTAGCACACTCAAGAGAAATGAACGAATGAGTCTCTCCCGTATCAATAATAGTAACTAAAGGCGTACTATTAATAAAACATGTACCTTTAATCAAACGGTCTACACTAGTAGTGTCTTTCCCTGCTAATGCAAACACATTTCCGCCCTCTTAAGCTTGCTTCGTCTTAGTACACTTAGTACTAATGTGACCCACTTCTCCACAATTGAAACACTTCACAACATTCCTCCTACACTCGGTAGTAGCATGTCCAAGGCCTCCACAGTTTGAACATTTCACAATGTTCTTCCCACACTCAAAAGACTTATGACCCAAATCACCACACTTGTAACACTTAACGGGACCAGAACTCCCTCCACCAGATCTCTTATCAAAGTTTCCCTTATGCTTGCCCTTATCAGCGGGTGTCACATAAGGTCCTCTTCTAGCTTGTTGCTTTCCTTTCCTCTCATTCAAACTCTTGTAATGTGTAGAACGAGCTTTGCTATCCTCCTAATAAATTCTACAACATTCCGTCAAATCCGAAAACCTTTTTATTCTCTAATATCCCACAACTTGCTTAATCTCAGGACGCAAACCATTCTCATACTTAATACACTTCAAAAACTCAGCAGCAGTAGCAGCATAATGAGGATAAAATTGAACCAACTCCACAAACTTAGCAGTATAGTCCACCATGGACATACTACATTACTTCAGTTCAAGGAACTCCATCTCCTTCTTCCCTTTCACACTCTCAGGGTAATACTTCCCTAAGAAACCAGCACGAAAAACATCCCAAGTTATCTCTTCATCCTCTTCCTCAAGAGCTTGACTTCTACCGACCCACCAATCATCGACTTCTTTCTTCATCATGTGAGAACCAAGCCTCACCTTACTCTCTTCAGCATAGTCCATGACTCTGAAGATTCTTTCAATCTTTTTCAACCAATTCTGAGCACCTTCGGGATCAAATCTTCCTTTGAAGACCGGTGGTTGATTCTTTCTGAACTCATCATTAGAATTCACATTCGGCGCCCCCTGCACCGCCCTAGCCATTGCTTCCAAAGCAGCAACCATTGCATTGTCATTTCTACCACCCATATTCTGATTATTCCCAAAGACAACAACAAGATTAAACAAAAGTTCAATCATCACAACAACAAGACAGACACAACTGACTCGAACATTGGCTCTGATACCACTTAACGTAACACCCCCTTTCTATACCCCCAAATAAACAATAAAATCATTTAGGCACATATTAAAAATTTCATCAGAGTATAATTAGAAAATGGTATAAAAGAGGCATGCCACATTATACGTGAAATTAAGACATTCAACACATGCTCATTCAAAGATATGCAACAAACGAGGTAACTTGCAACAGAAGGATTTCATCCTTACACCCGTATAAAAAGGATTGAAATAACAACGAAAACTAAAGATTTAACAACATCAAACTTATATACTTATATATATATATATATATATATATATATATATATCATCAAGTTTGATTCACCAAATATTTCATGTTTACATAAACATCCATCACCAAAATACATGTACAAAATATATCACAAAAAGGCATCAAGCCGACCCTAGCTACCCGGTGCTACATATCAGAGCCGATCGACCAAAAGAATGAAGACACGCTTCACCAAAAAGACCTCCAGCAACCTACTCTGCAATGCCTCATAGAGCATCATAAAACAGCAGAAGGGTGAGAAATATTATCATAATAACAATGCATATAATTATATATCTCAACATTAAAATACACATATACATTTCTCACCACAAATCATTTCTCATCACACATATACATCACATTGTATATATAAATTCATACTAGCATATTCATCATGCACAATCCACATAAACATATATATATATATATATATATATATATATATTCATGTTTATTCACCAATATCAATCACTCTGCATAAACATACATTATTCATGTTTATTCACCAATATCAATATCAGATGATAATTGCAAATTATAGAGACCGACTCACGACTCTATGCAAATGCAATGCGGTACCGACTCAATCATCTCAAGTCCACTCAGGAACTATTGGAACCATCGCTTGTTACCTAAAGTAACTCCCCGTCGGGCATACTATGTTCACCCCTTGCTCACACCCTACATGGGCACCCAATGTTTATGGATTGCTCACACCCCACACGGGCACACAATTATTTGTGAATAAATCATCCATTGCTCACACCCCGCATGGGCACACAATGTTTATGGATTGCTCTCACTCCACATGGGCACACAATCCGATTGCTCACACCCCACACGGGCACACAATCATGTTGTAATCATCACTCACACCCCACATAGGCACACAATGTTACAACAGATTCACAAAGAATCCCACAATACAAGAATGCATACATTATGCTTCACATGCAAAAGGACACACAACATTCTTGAAAATGCATACATATCACAATATAATCATGCATTCATCTCATATAATCACACACAAACCATACGCATTCGTGTTAATCACGCCAAACAGCAACAAATCTTTCACAATCAACATGCACTAATATTCACTTCACGAAATGCATCTATTTGCCAAACGACCACTATACCACAATCAAACGCACATTTGCTTAACTAATTATCATTACGTTTGATCGGAAAAGTCGGGTAAAAGTCGGCTAAAAACTATATATTTTAGCATCAATACAAAAACTCAATCATTCTAACACATACATAATCATACACAAAGTTAAGATAATGATATTTCACACCCTTACCCGATTGTTTCGATTTCTAGGAGCAATCTTGATGATTTTCCAACGTTTCCTCTTTTCTCTTCTCTTCCTTTTCTTTCTCTTCTATTTCTTTATGTTCTCTCTTTTCTTTCTTTTTCTCACAACTTATAACTTTCTATTTCTATTCTATCTTCTATTTTCTATTTTCTCAACAAAATATCATTTTCTCACAAAATATAATTCTATCTAAATTTCTAACTTATCATTAATTAGTAAATGTCTAAAATACCCTCCAATCTAATTTTACCTGAAAATTCTCAAAACGGTAAAATAATATAACACATCACATAAATACACCAATTTCACAATTGAAACAATTATCATTCAATTTAAATAAAGGACTTAACAAAATGGGAAATAATCGAATCAGGGCGTTACACTCATCACATGAGAAAGAATAGTAGTTTAATCACTACAATAAATAACGCTTTTTATGACGAAGCTTTCATCTCGAACAATAGAAAACTAGTATAAAACTGAGGTGATAGTTAATGTTAACAACATTTTATGATCAATCTTTGACAATAATAAGTTATGTGGAACAAAATTATTAAAAGATACTAAAACTTGAGGATTGTCCTCTAGCATGAAAAAAAGTCCTATATTCTCGATGACGCTTTTCATAAAGAGGAACCAAACAGTAATGCTACCAAGGCTGGAAAAATGTTTATTATAAGCATATCAATGAATCATAGAAAGCTTTTTTCTCATGATGGCTACCATGAATTATGATCTTTTGAAGCAACATGAGAATATGGAATCATACGATATGATAAAACACCGCAAAACACTCTATCAAAAGCAAGTTAGGCATGCAAGGTTTGAGTTTTCCAAAGAAAACTGATAGAGGGAACTCTTGCAGGTCTTTACGTACTCAACATCATTGATTTTGTTGAGAATCTTGAAATATTTGAATTTAACTAAGGTATGAGTGATAAGTGGATTTTACATCGTCTTTTATTACTTATTTTTCTTGATTATTTTATCTTTTTATTTCGTATTTCTTTATTTTACCGCATTTTACACTTAGGTTGATGGTTTTCAATGTTCTTCAGGCCCCAATACACTACAAGAAAATTGGCAAGTTACAATGGTTCGTTTTTGCAGATTACGACGGTTCCAACCGCCGTAATTTGCAAGTCGCAACAATTTTCTTTGTCACAAAAACGTGTGTCGCCAGGCTTTACTACGACGATTTCAAAAACCTCCACTCAAACTGTCGTTATAAGTTACGACGCTTAGAAAACTGACATAAATTGCAAATAACGACGTAATTATATTTACTAATTTTAAATAAATTATGCTAGTTGCGACTGTTTCAACCGCCGCAATCTTATCTATAATATTTTTTTTATTTAAATTGTTTTCATCTCAAAATTATTTTATAATATTATTTTTTATTTAAATTAATATTATTTTTTTGGTAATTGTTCTATAATTTTGTATTTAATTTTGTATTACTTTTCGAGATAATAAATTTCAATCACAAACAACTAATATCAAATAAGCTTCATAATATGAATGTCAAAAAAATGTGAGTTAAATAATTAGTAAAGTAACTAAAAACATATATAATCATAATCTTATAATAATAAGCATCATAATTATATTTTTTTTGTTGCTCAGACATGTAAGACTACAAAATGTTTGACAATATCAACATAAGAGTGCCATAATAAATTTGTTAATATGAACCTAAAGGCATTGTAAGTTAACAATCTCAAAAGATATATAAAATAAAATTGTATTTATTATGTAACAAATCTTAAAACCGTTGTGGAAACCATCGTAACTTACAAAGGATGGCAGTTTTTATGAAACTGTCACAATCTATGTGTCGCAAAACACTATTTTTCTTGTAGTGAGTAGGTATTTTGGTGAAAGTGAAGCAAAAGTGCATGAAATCGCAAAAGTTGAAAAAATGCAAGTCAAGAGCCATAGAGCTACTGCGGGCACTTGTAGCACATGCTACGGGTAGTAGTAGTAGTAGTAGTAGAGCCAAAATCCCTTCTTCTCAGTTCAAAAGCCATCGTAGTGGCCAATGGGCTGCTACAAGCACCCGTAACAGTTGCTACGGGCCTTAGTAGGCAGACATGTTTTGATTCACTTATTTCCTTTTTCGATTCGATTTGTTGCTAACCGGGGACCTCTGCACCTTCCAATTTAGCATTATCTTGTTTTTAAAGGGCATTGAAATTGAATGATTTGTTCCATGTTTAGAATTATTATAAATCTAATAGGTAGTTGTGAGTTTAGGTATCCAGTTTTTACCGTATAATTTCCTTTACACATTTTTATTAGAGTTTGTACTAAAAAGCCTCCATTGGAGCAGCTAGATCTGAAGCTATATTTTATATACTCATGTACTATTTATATTATCATCTTCTTATTTATTCTTATTGTTCTTCTTTACAAATTCATTAGATTAATCATGTTTGCAATTGTGGAAATCTCTTTTATTGCTTTACCTCTCACCATGAGTGAATAGTCCTCTAGGGACTAAGGGTCATGAGACCTAATTCATGACTATCTGTATGATTTATGAAATCAATTATGAGAATTTAATGTGTGTATATCTTAAAAACCTGGGTTTTCTTTCAACCCTTGTTACCAAAGTAAAAGAGTTCTCAGGTATCGATCACGATCTAAAAGGATGTGTATTAGTACCCGATAAAAGGTTTTCAAACAACTGAGTTCGATGATGTTAAAATGATCAAACGAAGTTGAGTAATGTTTCATTACAATAGTTATGCAATGATAAATATTTTTCGACGAATAATTCAAATAAGCGGAATTTCAAAAATTATTTGTTGAAAATAGGACAACACGCTGGCAAAAACATGTGTTGTCTACAATAAACTATTTTTTATAATTCGCGCGGAAATTCTCGTAGTAGAAATAAATCAATCATATAGAGATGTTTGAGTGGGGATTATGACCATAAGTCCTATATGTTTCTGATTAATTATAAGTTATTTGCATTTAAGTTGTTTCAAAAAAATGTTTTTAAAATTAAGTTATTTTGATTCAAGTGCTTTTTCACTTGAGTCGATCTTATTCTCCATTACTTGGTTATTATAGCTTTACACCGATAAGATATAATTAGTTACATAACCATTGCTCTTTGAGATTCGATACTTTTTTATACTACTCTGACATTTGTCGTACGCTTGCAACGTGTCACTGAGCTTACAATTCATCAGATGATGCAATTATTATTAAATAATTTCAATCAATATTTTGTGAACTTCAACATAAATGACATGGGAAAAGTTCTTCCAAATTTGATAGGTGTGCTGAGAACTACTTAACAAAACATTAACAAGGTAAAGGGAAATGTCATATTATTGTTAATGTGGAAAATCCAAGAAAAATTACTAGAATCATAACAAGTATAACTCGTATCTGCTACTCATGCTTTGAAACCTCGATGTTGTAAGGACAAGGATAATATTTGATTCCATTATTGTAAGACTTGATATCGGAAAAGGAATTGTCCCAAGTATCTATAAGAGAAGAAGAAGAGAAATGAGACTTCAACTTTAGGTATTTTTTATTTTACAATTAGTTTATCTACTTCTACATAAAGGGCATTGGATATTGGATGTCGTTTTCACATTTGTACTAATGTGCAAGAACTAAAAAGGCACAGAACATTGGTACAAGGTGTAGTCGATCTTAGTGGGGTTAATGGAGAAAATGTTATTTCTTTAGCTATTGGAACTTTTTTTAACACTTTAGCTATTGGAACTTATGAATTAACTTTACCTAATAATTTTATTATATTTAGTTAGAGAATTGTTATTTTGTTCTTGCAGTTAGCTAGAATCTTACTTTCATTTCTTGTTTGAAAAAGTTTAGTTTTTCATTTATAATAAAGCATAATTGTTGCCTTGTTTATTTAAATATATTTTATATGCTAGTGCACAAATGAGTAATTGACTTTATATCGTTGATCTCAAAGCACCAATCTATAACATTAATGCTAAAAGGATTAAGCCAAATGAGTTAAATCAAGTTACCTTTAGCATTGTTGTTTACTCCATATAAATGAGAAACATATTTCAAAAAATCCACACACACACACACACACACACACACACACACACACACACACACACACACACACACACACACACACACACACACACACACACACACACACACACATATATATATATATATATATATATATATATATATATATATATATATATATATATATATATATATATATATATATATATATATATATATATATATATATATATATATATATATATATATATATATGGATTCTTGGACTCTTTTGATTATGAATCACTTATTGTGGCATGTGAGTCTTATTTATTAAGAAAGATGAAAAATAAGCCTTTAATAGGAAAAAATGAAAGGACTAAAGATCTTTTGCCCCATATACATATTGATATATGCTGGCGATTGAACCCATCATCGCGATTGAACCCGTCATCTAGAGGTAACATCTTGAAATTATACCTCAGTCTTTTGTTGAGTTAGGTAAAAAATTGGCATGACATTTATTATTTGTAGCAGTGTCATTTGCACTTCATAATAGATTGTCATTCGTTTTCATTTCATAAGAAATATGATCGAGTCAGAAAAGATTGTGGTTGAGAAAGTGACTTCAGAAGATAAGAAGATAATATGGAGGATGCGTTTACCGATTAATTGGCTAGATAAAGGTTCAAATATTGTTTGAATTTGAACAAATATATAAAATAGTTATTCAAACTTGGAGAAAGAAACACGGTGGTTGACAGATAAATTGTCACCACAGTCATTTTTTAGTTAAGGTGAAGAATAATAAAAGTGTGTGTTGATAATTTGATTTTTAAACAAAACCTTGACTTACGCCACTATCTCTTATCCGATATGCGCCCATGAAAGCACACAAGGCGGTTGGTCCGGTCTATTGCTCTTTCCTTGCGCCTATTTTGCCGTGGGGGGTTTGTTCATTAGTACCACCTATGTAACTTCATGGTATACTCATGGCTTGGCAAGTTCCTATTTGGAAGGTTGTAACTTCTTAATTGCAGCACAACAGTCTCTACTCCTGCTAATAGTTTAGCACACTCTTTGTTGTTACTGTGGGGTCCTGAAGCACAGGGAGATTTGACCCGTTCTCCCTATGCTTCACAAATTAGATAGAAAATAGTTTTTTTTTTTTTTTTGGTTTTCACCCTTTGGTTTCTCGGGGAAAGGGGTCCTAGTAATCTAGAGTTTGGCCAGAGAGGTATGTGGTCTGATCAAGATAGTAATCCAAAGTTCGGTCAGAGAGGTATGTGACCAAGCCAAGATATTGTTTCTACCAGGAATCAAATTCGGTATTCTCAAAATCTTCGTTCCTTAGTAAAAGCTCGTTTACCACTCGAGCCCAAATACTTGGTTTAGACTCATTTATAATATTTTATATAAAGACTACTTATTGATAGTGAATTAGATAGTTGTTGTTTTCTCAAGAATAAATTATTTTAGATTAAATTAGATAAATAATTTATGTGTACTTATTTTTTACTATGCTCTTATTGTAGTTTTGTTTGTTCTGGATAATTGATTATTATGATTGTTCGAGAGTATTTAATATTAGTTTTAGTTGTCTTAGTTCTTTCTTTTACTCATCAAATATTTGATATATCTAAATCCTTCATTTCATAGCAATTTTAGTTAGAAGGAAAGATATCCAGTTCATAAACGAAAGTAATAAAATAGTTGGTGACTTATTCCTTAAGTACACAGTAGTACCATGATGATGGTACACTTAAAAGAAGTTACTTCTCTTTTTTATTGTATATTTTTTTCTGCAGAGATTTGTCTATAGGCTCTTTAAAGCAAACATAAAACAGCTGGTGACTTTGCTTATCATTTTCTAATGAGGAATTTGTTTTATATTAGAAAATGATATTTTTCAAAGGCTAGTTAGATTTTATAATAAGCATAACATAAGTGGGTATAAAAGCAAAAACAGTGATTTTAAAAAGTGGATGCTGCGTTGTTTTCCACTAAGGTTAATAAGCAAGAAAGCAAATAAAAGCACATTGTTTTAAAAACAAGAGTTCATAAATTCTAACCTTCTTTGATTTGTTATTGCATATATCACTTTTTGTACATAAATAACCAACTCCACTTATCATATATGTGGAATATTATCAGTTTTTCACTCATGCAATATATAGAGTAAGTGGAAGATATGTTGCATAATAACTAGTCTATAAATGTGATCTTATTATAAGTAGTCTATATGCAATGTAACAACTTATTTTGGTTAACTTTTGAAATTTTAATATTGGTAAGTGGAAGACATTGGACACTAACCAGTCAAACAAAAGTGGACATGTACGGCCAATTTTGAGTTATATAAAGTGCAAATGAAGTACCATTTGGTGTCTTTATCATAAAATATAGTTTAAATATTTAAATATTTTCTTTTGTCAATACAAATATGTCACTTTGTTTGGTTATTTTTATGATTTTGTTGGTTGGTTGTAATGAAAGATAACTGGTAATCATATTAGAGTTAGAAATACAAATTGACCTTATTAGAACAACAACTAGTATAGAAGATTAAAGATAAACGAAAGTGAAAGACAATAAACATGGTCGGTCTTTGTTAACGTAGTTTGGATCTTTGTTAACGTAGTTCGACCAATGGTGTATACCTCTGCGACTATAGAGTAACTATAGTTGTTCCTTTTATTTTTGTCTTAGAAATTTATTAGATTATAGTGTTACAAGTCATATATACATATGGTCCAATTTTTCTAAAACCATAATACCTATTTTCCCTAAACAAACATTTATCTTTACCCATAATTATCTCAACCATATGAATTATACTCTCAACAACCCATAGTTATCTCAACAATATGAGTCATACTCAACAATCTCCAATTTGTGAATATCATACCTTTATAAAGACTTCATGCATGATGTTTCATCCTGGAATCTGGGGAGATACACCTCCTGCTTAAGAATGAGAAACATGTAACAAGTACAAGCAATGCATGAAATTGTCACTAATGACTGGCTTGATCAACACATAAGTTGCATTCTCTGAAGTATGAACTTTTTCTAGTAATATTTGTCCAAATACAAGTAATTTTTTCCAAATAAATGACACTTTGATTATCATGATGCACTTGAACACCACCTTTCTCAACACTCAATTCTCTCACCAATTGTGTAAGTTATAAGGCTTCTTTGGAAGTTTTTCCTGCCTCCATATACTCTTCTTCAGTTGTCGACATGACCACTATGGATTTAATTGATGATCTTCAACAAATAGGTCATCTTGCTAAAGTAAAAACATACCATATTGTGAACCTCATATCATCCATATCACTAATATAGTCTGATTTAACATTTCCTACAATTGAAGGATCACCCTATTCACTGTTAAACATAAAACCATAACTCATAGTACCCTTAAAGTACATGAAAATCCACTTTACTACTTCCCAATGACGTTTTCTTAGTTTGGACATAAACTTACAAATTTGACTTATAACTTGTGCCAAATTTGTTCTAGTGCATACCATAACATACATTATACAACTCACAGCAGTGGCCTAAGGGACCTTTAATATATACTCATCTTCTGCATCTGTATTTGAACATTGTTCCAATGATAGTTAAAGTGATTCGCCAATGGAGTACTCACAACTATTGAATTACTCATGCCAAACTTGTCAAGCACCTTTTCATCATAGCCTTTTTTTAGATAACCATAATTTTCTAGCACTCCTATCCTCGCAAATCTCCATACCAAAAATCTTCTTAGTATCACCTAAGTCTTTCATGTCAAAATCCTTTACCAACATGATTTCCAATTCATTTACATCATGTAAGGTTTGTAAGCTCCCCCTAAGTCTGATAGTCCATTAAGACAAGGTTTGTAAGCTCCCTTTAACTCCTTATCTATGTTAATTGAACCTTATAACTTAATGAATAGATTCTAACATCAGGTTGAGATTTGTAAGCTCCATTTGAGTTTGACAAACCTTAGGTTGAGGTTTGTGAGATCTTCCTTTAGTCTGATAGTTCTTAAGTTGAGGTTTGTAAGCTCCCCTTAAGTCCTATCTAAGTTAATTAAATTTTTCGTTTAAAAAAAATGTTCAGATGAAAGCATTTACCCAAAATAATGATTAATTTTATGGGTTGGGTAATATCCAAGCATTAGAAAATACTCATATCCTTCTTAAATATTTCCATGACTTTCTCCCCTTTTTATCATCAACAAAAATTAAGTTTTGACATATCAAGAAATAGAAAAAGGAGTCATGGGAAGGGGAACGGGATCGGGGAAGAGGGGAAGAAGGGGAAGGCCACCAAATGCGGTGTCTCCGCCACCGGAAAACTCAAATCTCCCATTAACACCGAAGATTCTGACACCCGTCCCTTCTATGAGCATGATACCGCTACCGGAAGTGATTCTTGATCTAGATAAGGATGAGGAAGTTGTTGTAGGGAAAACCCTAGAATCGGATAAGGAGATTGAAATTGAGGCTGATGTAGGAGTTCAATTGAAGCCAGAGGACCGAAAAATTGTGGGTGGAGGTGTTATTGGAGAATCGAAATCCTGCAAAGGGATTGACAATCCATTACATGGCCCCAAATTGGTTGACAGAGTGGTAAATATTGAAATCGAGGAAGACGACACAGCTTCGGAGATTGCATTTTGGAAAACATCGCTAATCATGTATGCTTTGGGAGAAGACCTTAGCATGAATACAATGAAGAACTTCATGATCAAGACCTGGATTTTGTGAAAGTCCCACAGTTGTATTATCACGGCAATGGATACTTCATCATATGATTCTACACACATGAGGGTCATGCTGCTATGATGATGAGAGGTCCATACTCATTAAGGAACATACCATTGTTTCTGAAAGAATGGAAACCTGATTTTGATTTGAAAGAAGATATGTTGAGAACCATTCCCCTTTGGGTGAAGCTTCCCAAACTCCCATTACAACTATGGGGAGGAAAAAGTCTAAGCAAGATTGGAAGTGCTATAGGCGTGCCATTGGTGACAGATGAGTGCACTGTAAGAAGATTGAGGGTGTCGTATGCACGAATATTAGTGGAAGTAGACATAACCAAGGAGTTGGTGAAGGAGATACAGATTCAAGATAGCAAAGGAAATGAGTGGATGCAGCCTATTGAGTATGAATGGAAACCGTTGTTCTGTACAAAATGTCAAAGAATAGGGCATATGTGCAAGGAGAATGGGATCAAGCAGTGGAAGCCCAAAGCCAAGCCTCCTGATGAGATGATGTGAAGAAGAAGGATGAAATTGTCATTGGTGGTCACATTGAAGAAGATATGCAAGAGAACAATGAGCAAGAAGGGGTGTGGACAGTTATCAACTCATCCATAAGAGATAAAGGTAAGAGATTTATGTTGGGTTCATCATCTAGTATTAGTTGTTTGAATGGTTTTGAGGCACTTAGGGTTTTGAATGACCCTGAAGTGACCTTTAATAGAGGACCATGCTAATTTCCTAGAATGCGAGGGGACTGAATAAAGCTGGCAAAATCAAGGAGATTAGTTCTCGTCTCCAATTGATGAAGCCAGAAGTGGTTATTCTAATTGAAACTAGGGTGAAGAAAGATAAAGCAAATAAGATTTGTGGAAAAATTAATTTGTACCAGAATTATGTAGACAACTACTCTAAACATGAAAATGGGAGGATCTGGATTAGTTGGGATGATACAAGAGTGGATATAAGAATGGTTAGGACAACTGACTAGTTGATTCATTGTATGGTTATGGATAGAATGGGAGATTTGAAGTATTGGTTAACTGCAATATATGGGAATCATACCCTTGAGAAGAGGAGAGTTCTATGGAATGACATGTTAACCTTACAGCCTAATAATGCAAGTCCATGGTATGCAATGGGGGATTTCAATAATGTGGAAACTTCCAAGGATAGAATTGGTGGGAAAATGGTGGTTGAGAATGATTATTGTGATATGCAAGATATGATAGATAAAGTAGGGTTGACTGAGATGGAAAGCATTGGAGATTACTTCACTTGGTGCAATAATCATTCAGTGAGCACTATTTACTCAAGGATTGACAGGGTGCTTGGGAATGTGGAATGGTTTAGGGGGAATCTGGACATGAAACTTACTAATAAATCTCATAGTATATCTGATCATGCTTTGCTGCATATAGAAAGTAAGAAGGTGGATAAGAGGACAACTAGAATATTCATATTTTACAATTACCTGGTGGACATGAATGGTTACAATGATATGGTTAAGGAAAGTTGGAGTAGGCCTATAATAGGGACACCCATGTATGTGTTGTGGCATAAACTTAGGAGGCTCAAACCTGAGTTGAACAAGATGAGTAAACATTGCTCAGGTGTACATCAACAGGTAATTCAGGCCAGACATGACTTGGAGGAAGCCCAAAATGCTCTTAATCTGAATAAAATGGACAAGGAGTGTATGGAGAAGGTCAAACATTATACAGCTCAAGTCATCAAGTTGAATAAAGTGGAAGAGAACATTCTGAAGCAGAGATCCAAGATTGACTGGCTCAAGAATGGTGATGAGAATAATGCCTACTTTTTTGCCTCTGTCAAAAGTAGGAATGCTAACAAAAATATTGCTAGCCTGCTAAAAGATGATGGTACAGTCATTACTGATCAGGCTGATATTCAGGAAGAGGTTCTGCATTTTTATGGTGATCTTATGGGAAGTAGGGAGCATAATTTTCAACATGTTGATGTGGAGGTGATGAAGATGGGCAACCAAGTAAATAGAACTCAAGTTGCAGCCCTAACAGTTGAGGTTACTGAAGAGGAAATAGTTCTGGCCCTTAAAGACATATGTGATATGAAGGCACCTGGGGTTGATGGGTATGGAGAAAAGTTTTTTAAGAGTAGCTGGCAAATAATAAAGACTGATGTAATGGCAGTTGTTCAGGAATTCTTCACTAAAGGAAAACTGTTCAAAGCTTTCAATAGTACATTAGTCACTTTGATCCGTAAGACAAATACTGCTAAAGCTATCAAGGAATATAGGCATATAGCTGGGTGTACCACTTTTTATAAAATAATATCAAAGGTACTTACTAAGAGACTGAGCATAGTATTGAAGGAGGTGATTCATCAAAGCCAAGCAGCTTTTATTCCAGGGCAAGTAATCCATAACCATGTGCTTTTGGTTTTTGAGTTGTTGAAAGGGTACAATAGAAGTGGGGGACCCCAAGGTGTATAATGCAGATTGATCTTCACAAAGCTTATGATATGGTGGATTGGAGTGCATTGGAAACTGTCCTTGTAGAGATTGGTTTGCCTCATAAGTTTGTGAATTGGATCATGATAAGAGTAAAAACTGTAAGCTATAGGTTTAATGTTAATGGTGACATCACTGATATTCTACAGGAAAAAAGGGGCATAAGACAAGGGGACCCCATTTCCCCCTTGTTATTTGTTGTCATGATGGAATATTTGAATAAGAAAATAGAGAAAATGTAAGGAAATCTGAATTTCAACCATCATAGGAAATGTGAGAAGTTGGCCATCACCCACCTGTCATTTGCAAATGACATTTTTCTCTTCAGTAGGGGAGATATAATGTCATTGGAGTTGATGCTGAAAGCATTCAATGAATTCTCTGAATCTACAGGTTTGAAGATAAATCCTAGAAAATGCAAAGTTTTTTGTGGAGGAATGGATATTGAAACCATTAATGACATAAGAAGGGTGACTGGTTTTTATATAAGGCAACTCCCTATAAGGTATCTAAGGGTACCCCTATCTGATTGAAGATTGAACATCAACCATTATTTGCCTCTGGTTGAGAGAATAACAAGCAGAATTCACCATTGGTCATTAAAGCTTCTTAGTATGGTAGAAAGGCTTCAGCTGGTGAAAAGTATTTGTGTTTCAGTGGTGCAGTATTGGATGGCCTGCTTACCTCTTCCAAAAGGTGTGATTAAGAAAATTGAGGCTATCTGTAGAGGATTTATATGGACAAGTAAGAGTAATCCTAGCAGGAAAAGTCTTGTATCCTGGGCTAGGGTCTGCAAACCTGTGAAAAAAGGTGGACTGAATCTCCCTAATCTGGAAATCTGGAATCAAGTGGTCATGATGAAGTACTTGTGGAATATATGTATGAAGAGAGATAACATGTGGGTAAAGTGGGTTCATAGTTACTACCTGAAAGGTAGAGACATCTGGACTATGCCTTTGAAAATGAATTGCACTTGGATATTGAAGGATGTTATGAGTAGAAGAGAAGAAGTCCAGCAGCTGCAGGATATGTGGCAAAGCATGATTAGAAACCAGAAGTTTGCAATGAACAAGGTATACTTGAAGCTGTGTAATGAAAATATACAGGTGGATTGGTATCATCTCCTTAGTCACAACTTTGCAAGACCAATGGCCTTTATGTGCTTGTGGATGTTATGCCATGGGAGATTGGCAACTAAGGATAGGCTACACAAAATGGGATTTGTGAATGATACGAATTGTATCATGTGTGGGAATGAAGAGGAAATTATTTGCATCTTATGTTCAAATGTCACAAAATTATGCAGGTATGGGATGAAGTATTGAGCTGGTTGGATGTTCATAAGGAGGGTCCATTAGATATGCAATGGATCAAGAAGATAACTGAGAGGAAAGGGAGGAAAGTTGGGATTGTGAAAGCTACTGTTGTCGAAATTGTCCATGGCATTTGGAGATGGCGTAATAGTAGGACTTTTAGAGAGGAGAAAGATAGGATGGGCCAAGATAGTATTGTTAAAAGCATTATGGATGAAATTGTGTATAGAGGGTGGAAAAGGACCAATTATAGAGGGGTTATAGCTAATTTGTTATTGTAAGTAGTGATATAGTGTGGGTGATCACCCATTTGTATGTAATTGCCAATTTTGAAATATAATAAGCTTTTATTTCAAAAAAAATATTAAGTTTTGACACGTCAGCATAGATGAAGACAAAATAATATTTAATAATACAAAAAAATATATGTGAAGGAGTAATTATGGTAAAAACATAGTATGAACATCCTTTACACTCCTAAATATTGAGAAACAGCTAAAATGGTTAAACTATTTTTCTGCATTTCTCAAGATGTCATATATCATTCAAGAATATCAACCATCAGAAGTTATCATTGCAAGCATTAAAATATCAGATGTTTCACCTGAAGGTGTGAGAAAAAAACAAGAAAGGGGGTTTGAATTGGGGTTTTCACTCTGGACAAATTTTCGTCTCTTAACATTGTTGCGTTAAGTGATGCTTTGGGTTACGTTGCGAAAGCATAAAAAATAAAGTAAAGCATAAGCAAGAGTAAGGAACACATGATATATCCCTATTCACTTGAGAAACCCTCAAGCTAGTCCAGTCCACCCTGCAAGGTGATTTGCCTTAGAAAATGACTTAATCCACTATAACCAAACTGATACAAGTCGCGGCCAACTACCATGACTAACTGTGCATAGACATGTGACTTCCTTGCGCTAACTGTCGTGACTAACTGCACAACTAACTAAAGCGACTTACCAAATGACATTATTAACTGATGTGACTTCCACTACACATCTACCTGTTGTGACTAACTGCACAACCAACTAAAAGTACCGAGCGTCGGAGAAACGAGTTAACCCCCTATGCAAAATGTATGATAGAGTCCAAACACTTATGTTTTTCAAGTTATTTTAATTTCAAGTCAATTTAAATACTTGCGTTTTCCTTTATCTTCTTTATCCTGCTTTTTTTTTTCTCTTTTACCTTTTCATTCAAGCATTCTGTGAGAGTCTGCTAAAACACAAAAACACCAAAAGTATACAAGAACCCCCTTACCATTCTTACATTACAAGAGTTTGCAGTATAACTAATTGGGAAGAGCTGTTCTGGGACTCGTTTTGTCGGTCCCACAAGTAAACCTCCCGTAGAGGAGGCCAGCAAATTGTTCGCGTAAAATCCACGTGCGAATAACGAGATACTCAGTTTCTTTATTAGCATACATGATGTTGTTCCATAGATCCATGACATGTTCATGTATTTCTAATTTAACATACTCCTTACATTTCATGTTAACATTTTTTGTAATATGGAACGAACATAACATATGTGTTGAATTTGGAAACACATATTCAATTGCATTCAATAACGCAAGTTCTCGGTTCGTCACAACAACATTCGATAACAATTTCTCAGAAGAGGACAACTCTTTGAGCTTCTCTAGTGCCCACGTGAAGTTCTCCTCCCTTTCATGTTCCAAATAGACAAACCCTACCAAAAATGTCAACTTTGTTGACGTAACGCCAACAATCTCAAGCAATGGTAACCAATACGTGTATGTTCACGATTCAAATAATAAAAAATATGATAAATCAAAGTATGTCAAAATGATATCAAGGTATGATCAAGATGAACACACTACTACAAAACGTGCAAACAACAGCGTCAAGTTTACAATAGATTCATATACACCGTTGTAATAGGTTAAAGTTTTCACGCCTAGTGAGTAGCTGGATTTATAAACAGCAATTTAATGACGATTGTCTTAAATCACCGTAGTAATAAGTGATGTGTAGCAAGCTTCGATTTCCAACAACTATATTTTTTCCATTTTTAGAGTACATTAAGTGTGTGCCACTTAAGTTCATTATTTAAAAAATAAATTGTAAATGATTTTACAATGGTGAAGTAAATCAACCGTTGTTAGAGGTCTTACATCGCCTAGGTCACCACGGTTATCACTACGGTTAAATTATGGATAACCGTTGTGATATAATTTGTTATTATTTAAAATATAATTACGGTTATTCTTGTAAACCGTGACGGAAAGTGATATTTTTCAATATATAAACGAAAGTATTTGTTGCTCAGTTCATAACATTTGTTTATCTATAAAGAAAACCTTAACACAACCCTTTCCTTTCATGAATATTAACAAATATTGTAACAAGTGAAGGTGAAAAGAAACTTAAAGGATATCTGACAGGAGAAACGTCTGGCGCAAACTCCTATGGCATCGAAGATGGTACATTCTCCTTATATCTTCTTTCTATTCTTTGTCTGGATGATGTTGATGTTTTGAATTTAGGATTATTGTTTTAGGGTTTGATTTTAGGATGTTGTGAAAAAGATTATGTTGTTAATGTTTAAGAGTTAAGTTTGAAGTTTGTTCTGTTTCTTTGTAGATACATGGTGATGGTGGTGGTAGCAAGCGTATGGTAGTAGCAAGCGTATAGTTTGGTGATGGTACATATAGTTTTTGTTATTATGGAAAAAATATTAATAGTATGAAGTTATTGTATAAACTTCATCCACCTTATGATTTTTATTCATGGCATCGCAAACTAGAATAACTTAATATATCTTGATTTGTTACAGTTCCATAATTATTTTCAATAAGAGGTACGTTATTGACTTAATGTATATTGATTTGTTACAGTCCCACTTAGGGTTTTGTTTCAACTATAGCTGATTGTTTTTAATACTGACTATTTTATTTTATTTGAAATAGCTGAAGTTGTATAGTAAAGTTGATACATGGTGACGATGATGGTGGTAGCAAGTGTATAGCATGAGTTGATATGGTGCATTTGGTTTGAGTTGATAAGTTACATGTGATATTGTATGCTGTTAGTGTTTTGTTGCTAAAATAATGTATGTTCTTTATTGTTTTTTAAAAGAACAAAACATTACTAAGTCACAAGAAAGAGGCTTCTTGTGACTTAGCAATGTTTTGTTCTTTAAATTCTTATACAAGTTGACAATTGATGAAGTTTATTTTATTATATATTATGTATATTGTTTTTTCATTAACCTTTTAATGAAAATGCAATCATTTAAATTGACATAGAAACTTATAATCTGAAAATTAAGCTGTATTTGAAAACCTACCTATATCAATCAATGTTTTTCGAATTGCATGTGTCTCATGTAGCGCATTTATGTTCTTTAACATATAATATATGGTTCAATGGTTTGTTTGCTTCAATCCATCGATATCTATAATTCTACTTTACTTCGTCGTCGTCGCTTATCACCATGATTGTTAAGATCATGATTGTTATGATGAAGTCATCATAAAAATTGCGGCAATAAGTGACGATGATGAGGTAAATTATAATAAAAGATATTGATGCATTGAAGGAATCAGACCATTAAACCATATATGTGTAAAAGAACATAAAATGTGTTGAATGAGACGTATGCAATTCGGAAAACAGTGGTGAGTTTAAGTTGGTTTTCAAGAACAGTTTAATTTTCAGATTATATAGTTCTTTATCAATTTAAATGGTTGTATTTCTTTAATGAGGTGTATGGTAAAACAAGCAACATTACATTGGTATATAATAAACTATGGGTACTTTCCACAACAGTTTTTTACATTAATCGTGATCTAATATAATTTATTTATTTTCAAGAACCGTATATATCACAACAGTTTTTAGACCTAACCATCGTGATATATCACACGTTTTCCATAATATAACAACGGTCCCACGAACGTGATTATAAGTAGCACATTTACGACAACACTTTGCATAACAACGCCTTGATCCACGTGATTATATGTATTTTCCAAGCGTTGTTAAATGGGTTTTCTGTAGTAGTGACATAACTTATTTGTCTTGTATGTACAATCTAAAATCAACACCAAGTAAAACATATTCAACAACTTCAATGAATCAATATGTGTCCAGAAGATATCATCAACAACATTTGAGTTATTTTCTATTTCTTGTCCAGCACATATATTTTTCTTTATGAATAAGAGCCAACAACATTTGCATTTCCGTAAATGTACCTCTTTTTCTCACATTGTATGTAGCTCTAGATTTATACATTTGGGTAACATTGGTGAGGTTTTCAGGATCTTTGTCTTTCAATGCAGAAACTATGTACCGTGGAGCCATGTTGTACTTCTTCATGTCATTCACAAATTATCTCTCATGATCTTTTATGCGGCCCAATATGTCATGACCATCTAAATCTTCAGATAGTTTATGATTGTGAAACCCACACCTAACCATCACTTTCTAACCAATACCATTCGACGAAGATCTTGGTCTAAAAGGATATTTCACTTTCTTACTATAAATGTCATATGAAGATTTACGACTTTTAGATGTATTTTTCCCTTTATACTTTTCTCCTCTCTCACAACCCATAATCAATTTATCCTTCCTACCTCGTTGACCATTTACAGTATTAGAATGAACAGTCACAAATATAATACAATATTGCTTGCCAATATGTTGTGCCCAAACTAATACTTCAACTCGACCCTCAAATATTTGTCGTTTACATTACATAAAAAATATAGTATCAATATCATATAACGCCACAAAAATATTAAATTTTAACTTGTTACATAGAAAACATACTTTGTCGGGGTGAATACCAGCGTGCAATCGTTACACGAATCCATAAATGGTTGTGTCGGCTCCGGTCCGCACAAAGAAAGTATTTTTTGACATACTGCCCTGTTACCGAAAATTTCAGTTGTAGACCGAAAATTTCCAAATTTTCAAAAGTGTTTGCTGGGTATCGAAAATTTTAAAATTTTAGAGTATTATTACCAAAAGTTTATGTTAATTACCGGATATTTCCAATTTTCCAGTATAAAATACCAGATATTTACAAATTCCTGGTAATGTATACCAGATTTTCTGAAAACTATCGGCAATTTTTAAAATTTGTGCAACAATATGTAGTTGAAATTTCAAACATACTACCGAAATTTTTGAATTGAGATAGAAAAAAAATTAGAAAAATAATAAATGTTTTAGATAAATATTAATAAGATATTTTTGAAATATTAAAAATATGGTATGCCAAATATAAAATCGGAGGTGGCAGGTTAAAATCTCCCATAAACTCTACATCTTTGTATCACTCACTTCACAAAGGGATGTGAGATGTCTCCTCGTGTACTTGCATTCAAATTCAAATATTTTATTTTGTAAAATTTTAAGAGAGTGTTGGCGTGTTAGTATCAATGTTCTATATCTCCGGTCGATAATAATCACCTCTTATGGGGGAGAGGAGTCATTTGGCAAGAGTATTGACAATGCGTCGGGGGTGCGAAGTCAATGAAACAGTCTTACATCCAGTGGCGGAGCCAAAAAAATTATGAAACCTGGGCCAATTTCCACTGACTTCGCCATTGACTTCATAATTTTCTAGAAAGACAGTACAATGTTAATTCCAAAGAAAGTATTACTTTGAATTGTAATTGCCTCTTCAATTTGTAAGATTTTAGATTCTAAAGTATATACACGTTCGAGTATCACAGGTGTGCTCACAAAACGAACAAACTTATAAAATTCGAGAAAATTAGATCATCACACTCATTTTTACGAAATTAAGTGATGCCTAAAAAGACAAAAGTTTGGAAATAATTCAATATTTTAAAATTTATTGAAATTTAGTGTTATGTTAAGCAATTGTAAAGCGGTTCATGTAGGAATCACTTTATGGGTGTCGCACCCCGAAAAATACGACCTCACGCGATCCGAAAGGACGGAGCCGCGCGCTGGACAGACTGAAGAGTCGCCACCTAATTCTATTTATTCCCGAAGAGGGAAAGGGAAGATATAGATACAACCCGGGAAGAAAGGATGAGGACAAAGGTCAACGGAACCATTGCCTGGGTTCGGGAGTCGGTTATGCAAGGGGAAGGTATTAGCACCCCCTACATCCATCGTACTCGATGGGAACCATCTAAGTTATCACGCGTGAAAGGATGTTTATGCTTAACGAATTACTTGCTAGAGGGAAATGAGTTTAAATTATAAGTTAGATTGATCCTAGGTGCTCGACAAAGATTGAGATCCTCGTGCCTACGTACTCCCGTGTGCAATGGGAAAGTCAGAGCCTCGTAGTTCGGCCTACTACGGGTTGATGGTTGTTGATTTTATTACCTTTCTTCGATGAAAGGGTTTAGGAGTTGAAGTGCACTAAAGACTATGGATAGTTTATCTCGTCCAACAAGACGAGCGTCTTGCGTCGAAATAATCGGAGCGAGTAACGAGAGCTCGTTATCCTCCTTTCTACCGCTTAAGGCTTGTGGCGTACAGTTCTTCTCGTATTATTAGAATGTGTTTTATTTCTAAGACCGCTTGACGTTGGATCAAGGGTTTGGATCTAAAGGTAACATTTCGGTTTTTTAAGGTTTGAGGGTAAATGCAAATGGGGGTTTATTTTGTGGTTTGTTAGCGAGGCACAATGCGCTCGGCTCGCAAAGTAAGGTGGATCCTAATAAACGAAACGATAGCTGAAAAATAAAGTGCAAGTGTGCAGGTGAAATTGCTTGGCGTTGGACCAAGGATTCGCGAACTAAACTAAATAGGAAAAATAAAATGCGTACAAAATAATGGGAGAGGGATACATGATAAATACAGGGGATTGCGAGAAATAAAGGGGTCTCGTTGTAATTCGCCCAAGAGAAAGCGTGTGTGCAGTGCTTTTGAATAATTCGAAGGCGTTCGGCCTTTTTATTCGGAAACAACTATTCGAAGGCGTTGGACCTTTTTGGGACGTGTCGAAATTTAGTTCGTTCACTTCCTTAGAGCCGGTTTAAAGAAACCGTTCTATGAGGAGTCGAAACATTATTTTTGAAATGCGGAAATAAATAAATTAAATTAAATTGATTTGCAAAAATTAAATTAAAATAGAATAATAAATATAAATAATAAATAAATTGGTAATATTGAGAATAAAGAATAAAATTAATTAAATTGAATATTTATTGGTCAAAATAATAAAATAATAATAATAATAATAAACTAATTAAAAGGAGGGCCTCATATTGACCGAGTATCACCGATTTAACGAAATCGGGCGAAACATCGACCTTTTATTATGTCATTGACCCAAAAATGAAGAAATTAATAACATATATTTCCTTAAAACATTTTTTCTAAACTACAAGATTATTAACAAAGAAAAAAAACAATTTAGAAAAAATAGATTATAAGGATTAACAAATAAAAATAAAAATAAGTAAGTTATTATAAAATAGCAAAAATTAAAAGAGAACAGAAGGGGGTTTTGCGGGTCTGGTATGCGTAAAGTCATGAGGAATACATGGACATGTGGGCATAGAAGGCCCAAGATCTCTTGCATTCATGAATAAAAAAAAAAAAAAAACCAAATAAAAAAAAAAACCGAAAAAAGATAATAGAGAGGGTGCCATCGCTGATCCTGGGTGGTGTATGTTAATAAATCAGACGGGCTTGAAAAGCATGTTTGTGGTTCCCAAATCAACTTAGAAAACAGGTCCAACAAGTTAGATTTTATTCTACCATAAAAAGAAATATATAAAAAACAAAAAAAGGAAAGAAAAAGAAACTCAGCATCTTAAAAACAGAACGCACCCCATTTCCTTCATAAAAGATATTTTAATTTTTTATTAAAAAAAAAAGAAAAATAACCCACCCTTTGAAGCTGCTTCACGACGGCGATTTCTGGGTTTACTTGGAAAGGGCACAGGCGGATGGGTCGACGGAAAGGTTTCGGTGATGGGATTTGTGATGGTCACGCGCTTGGGTTTGGACCCGTTTTCGGTTACGGATCCGGCGCGACTTCCGGTGTTGGGGTTTACGGTCGGTTTCGTTGGTGGCGGCTATCGGTTATGTGCGATTCGCAGCAGTTTTGATTTTTCATCACGGTTCTCGCGGTAAGTTTTGGTTGTAAAGAAACAGAGATTAAGTTTGGTGGTGACGGATTTTGGTTCGACGGTGGCCGGTTTAACGGCGGTTGGTTCAAGGATGGGTTTCACGACGGATTTGGCAGTGTTTCCGACGGCGGAAGTGAAGTGGTTAAAGGTGAGTTTGCGTTTTAGTTCAGATTTGTGAAAAGGTGGGTGGTTTGCATTGAAGGATGGTGGCTGGGATTATGGTTTTATATTATCTGGTTTACTGCGTTTTTGTGTTTCAATAGCTTTTGTGCGATGGTGTGGATTCAGATTCTGAGGTATATGTTGTTGAAGGTGTTTTAATGATTTGTTTGCGTTTTGGAATGTTTTTGTGACTTGGATTCAATTTGCAGAAAACATAAACGGTGAGTGAAGGGGTTCTTTTTTTTGTGAAGAGGAAAGTGGTCTTATGTAGAGAGTGAGAAAACCAGCCTTATACGTGTATTGTTGTGCAGTATTTGTGTGATTTTTTTGAATGTTGCCCATGATGAATTCTACAGCATTTTTGTACAAACCGTTTATTGGGCGCTTCATTCTTGTACGTTGTGGATGTGCTGTGAATGTGGACAGGCTGAAAATTAGTTGATGTGTATTTGGCTGGTAGTGGAATAAAAAATAAAGTCTTATGAAATTGAAATGTGGGTATTATTATATTAGGACTGCACTGATAAAATGAACAAACTGTTAGAATCAAAACAAAATCATAATAATAACAAAAGAAACAAAATCATAATAATACTAATGGTAAAAATAGTTAATAACAAAAGAAATAGTAATAGAAATAATTAATAATAATAATAATACTAATAATAGAGGTAAAACTAATAATAAAATAATAATGATAATACTAATAAGAATAAAAAAAATAATAAAAGTAATAATAATAAAAGATATAAAGATTTTTTGAATTTTTTTTCGTTATGACTAAATATTGAATGTGACTTAAAAAAGTAATGGCTAATGATATATTGGAAAAAAATTTTTTTTTTAACAATATTAGAAATAATAGGATTTTAAAATAGTAATTAGATATTTAGGAAAAAGGAAAGGATTTTAAAATAGTAATTAGATATTTAGAAAAATGGGAAGTGGTAATAATAATAGGAATAAAAAAGATGAGATAAGAAAAATGGTTTATAAATAAAATTGAAAATATGGATGGTGAATAAAAGTATATGTATATATTTTTTTTTAAAACGAAAAATAATAAAAGAGAAAATTTAAATTGATTTTTTTAATTAAAAAATTTTGCGATGAAAATAAATAATTAATGAAAAACAAAGGTGATAATCGAATGAAAGACCTCCACACAATAAATTGATTTTTTTTTAGCACCACCCACACACACACTTTGAACCGACAAATTCAGATGAGTTCCAATTTTCTCATAAAGCCTGAACCTTGAAGAGAAATGACATATTTTTTTGATTTTTGAAATAATGGTTAGACAGTAAAATAACATGGTGCGGGTAGGACAAATTTGGGGTATGACAATGGGAGACCGATCAACAAAAATTGTATGTGTTTAAGTAGTTTCTTAAATCAAATTGAATTTTAATTCTAAAACTGCAACGCATCTGTGAAAAATTGATGTTTTTCAAAAGACTTTTGTAAATGACTTTTGATGTTTTCCAAAATAAACAAACTAAAGAATTTAGCGTTATGTTAAGCAATCATAGAGTGATTCATATAGGAATCACTCTATGGGAGGTCAGACAATAAAATTCTACGCGTTTAAGCAATTTCTAGAGTTAAATTGCATTTTAACTCCAAAATTGCAACGCATCTATGAAAAATCAACGAGACATTTAATTAAATATTTTATTTAATTAACAATTACAAAAGTAGTTAATCAATTAAACTAAATAATTGCTTAACTAAATCAATAATTATAATTAATCAAAATAAAAAAAAAATATAAGTAATAATAAAAAAACAATGGTGTAAACATGACAATGACAATGAGGCTGCAAATCAATAAAAAATTAACAAAGCATGAGACCTAGGTCCATAAAAACAAAACCCAAAATTAATAACAATATAAATAAATAATAATAAATAAAAATATAATAGTAAACCTAATAAATATTAAATAATAAAAAGAAAAAAGAAAAACAAGAAAGTAAGGCAACACATTAATGAGAGCGTGTTTTTTCTTTGAATTTTTCAAACTTCATAAAATCTTCATTCAAGCTGCGAAATGTGGCCGTAGAAAAGAAAAATAAAAAAACAACTCAAAGATTCATCTCCCTCTTTCTCTTTTCCAACCGACCAACAATAACAACATTCTCTATTTTTTCTTTTTTCTTTCTTCTTCTAAAATACTCCCTCACTATATACAACTTCAACTTCATGGAAGTGATTAGAAGCGGGAGCCTGGGCAGCGGTCCTACCTGACCGCATGCTGGCTCCGCCTATGCTTACATCTATTTTTTGAGTGAACTTTATTTGCAGGGTTATGGTACAGGATCAGTAATTGGATTGGTGTCACAATCGTGTTTCAAAATATCTGTCATACGCATATGGAGCAATTTGTAGGAGAGTGTAGCAGCAGGACCGCAGTTGCTAAGCAAATTTCGGTAATTTGGTTCGCATGTATTTGGTGCATATGGAAAACAAAAAATGATACAGTATTCAAGAACAAGGAAGTAAATGTAGAACAAATGGTGGAAGCAGTGCAACGGAATTCATGGAATTTGCTAAACATCAAAATCAAGAGTTTAAAATGCTGCATAAATCAATGGCACATAAACCCAATGTGCTTGGAGAACACAGATAAGGGCTGAAGTGGGGCGTGTTTCTGATTTAGAGAGCTGGTGCAGCAGCTTTGTGCTGCAAATAATGATAGTAGTGGCAAAATTGTGCTAAATTGGGTGGAAATATACAGTTGGTGCATCATCATGATAACTGCAGTTTGCGTTTCTGTCCGTTCTGCAGGAGTGTTTGAATTGGATTGGGTTAGTGTCTGGTTCGAGTCATTTCTGGAGACAGGGTCTGACTGCGGCAGAGATGGTTTATTAGCTTGTTGCTTGATCGGGAGCTCGCGATTATCTGGAAATCGTCTGATACTTCGGATGTGGCATTTGGCACCTTTGTTTGGTGCATCTTGTTTTGTTTCGGGTGTATTTTGAATTTCTTTTGAAGTTCTTTCTGTTGAACTTTTGATGGATTTTGGATGGTTTAATTCTGGTGGCATATCTTGTGCCAAGTTTTTTTAATATATCTTTTTGCCTTTTTTTAAATAAATAAAAAACCTATTCTTCTAACATTTAAGTCAAAAGACTAAATAAGAATAGACCCCCTCTCCTTGAAAAGGTTTGGTCATACATGCAACAACATCTCTCATTCTAGTGCATCCATAGAGTATACAGCAGACATAACACTGCATCCAACTATACAAAGGCAGAACAGAATATCACATTACTCTGCCTAATCTCTTTCGCCCTGCAGAAAGATTACCAACACAGCATTAACCAAAATCATGATTCAACAAATTTTGTTCCCAGCAACTCGTTACACTGATGCGGATATAAACAAGGCAATGCCAAAATAAAACTTGAGAAAACAAACTCACTTTGCTTTGCAAAATACTACTAAGTTTATGTTTGCAAACAAAAAGCTTACAAATCCAGAAACAGAGGAGTTCATGAAAACTACTACACTAGGTTATCGAAGGAGCAATTCAATATCAATGACACATTCTAAAAAGATAATGCTCAAGTGTAACAATGTAAATATGTTTTTCATGGGATCCAATCACATTTCATTATAATACAACATCATAATACAATTGGCAAACCACTTAACATGTAACTAATGTCTTAAAAAACAGTCCGTTTCAGCGAAAACGGCTGCGATAAAACAGGTATTGGAAGGTACCAATACCGTTATTCACAGTTTCTATGATAAAGAACAAACTGTAGGTAATTCACACCGCAACGACTGTAATCAGTATTGCAACACCAATACTGACCGAAATCGTGAAAGCCTTTACGCGACAACGACTTTTATTTTAGACCTTGCATGTTACTATAAATTATCAAACTCATACATTAACGCACAAATAGATACACACTGACAGCAAACAAACAAGAATCATCAATTTATAATAACAAATCTCCAAATCTAGTAGATGCCAATGTCTTCTGCAGATCCAATTTGAAACCAACAATTCAAAAACCTCAGCTTGATCTTTCCGTTATTAATATTCTTTAAAAAAATTAGAGTACTTCGAAAAAACCCTTCTTCCCTTTCAAAACTAGGGTTCAATTCAACTGTTAATTTTCTGATAATCAGTAATAAAAGCCTCAGCTAGCATGTGGCCCAATTTAATCTGAGATTCTGTGGTCAAGTGAAGATTATCTTCCCTCAATTGTGATCCCTTTGCATCAATACAAATCACATTCGGAACATTAATCGCTTTCTGCGCTTCTCTCACTTTCTCAATGTATTCAAACCCTGATGCTAATGCAACCTAATAACAAACATCACCACAATCCTAAGGTTGATTTGTTTTATGTTGTTCCATAATATAAATAAACAAAAACGAGTTATTTACCAAACCTGAATTATTGGAAGTGATGGCAAGTTTAGGTCTTGACGAACATTGTGAATGAGATTCTCCATGTTGACTTTGTAAGCCTTTGCATCATCTTCATTCAACGTGTCACTCTCTCCTTGGAACCACAACAACGCTTTGATCTCTGCATTTCCGTCTCCCTTTAAGCTTTCTTTGACTCTCTTCACCATGTTTTCGTACAACTCCTCCCCGCGTGCCCATTCCTTTAATGCAGTGCCGCCAACAGCACAGGGGACAAGGCCTAACTCGCCGGGTATACACTTCCGTATTGCATTGGCAAACACCATGCCTGGACCTATGCCGCAGACTTTCTTGGTGTCAATGTCGATATGGACGGGCTCGTGTGCTTGTTCCCATTTCAAGGCGGCACTGAAACGGAGAATTGAAGGGTCAGGACTGCAATCTGGTGGAACGACTCCGTTCCATCGCTTGTTGGGAGTGTGGTCGGGGTTCTTGATTACACCGCCACGACCGGACATATTGCTTTGACCGGAGAGTATAAAGATCTTCCTTTTGGGTGGGTTTGCCTTTGGATCACTGTTGGTTTCCATGTAACCTTTTTGGAACTAAAGTGAATCTCAGGTTAGTCTCCAAAGTTAAACCTGTTAATTGAAACAAGTGTTTATGTCAAAGATATAGCCTCAAATAAACAAATTATGGACTTCCACTTCACATTCCCCCTCAAATTAACCTCCCAGCAACATTAGAAACACAAATAGATTCATAATACATGCCATTGGCACATAAAATTAAGTTTTGACATTGACTAATAGAATTAATGGAAAGAGCATAGATCAACAAAATGAAATGAAAGGATCAATATAATTTTTTTAAATTAGGAAACTGATCTAGGCCGTCCAAGGCAAACCGAACAGTTGAACCCTCATCTCTGCCAAGGACACATGATCACGCACTCTGCCACTTTCCT
Organism: Lathyrus aphaca; assembly: GCA_963966055.1. Lineage (NCBI taxonomy): Eukaryota > Viridiplantae > Streptophyta > Magnoliopsida > Fabales > Fabaceae > Lathyrus > Lathyrus aphaca. The sequence continues at coordinate 318,148,260 of OZ014521.1, read as the reverse complement.
CACCGTTGATATATAATCGGACATTCATCTCCACAAGGCCTCGAATCACAAATATACAGACCAGATCATGTCATTTCAAATATTCAATTCATTTTCACTCTCATACCACTTTTCACTAAGTAACTGACTTAGACGTTCGAGTGATAACCTTGCAGATCCATCAGATCCAACAGATCCATCCCTCTCTGTCGTACCAGAAACTTGCTCCACCGTATCAAAACTCCATTTCCCTACTTCACTACACATTCATATTCCAAGTTCCTTAACGGAACAGTATAACCAATATGAACTCCGAATTTAAGATAATGGACAAAAAGGCATTTTAATCTTTAAAAAAAAATGAAGCATTTAAGTTGCAAGCAGAATGATAACATAGAAATACGAACAAAACCAAAATATATATCTATGTTTTTACAAGTGGAAATACATTAAGTTAAACCAATTTGAAGAAGGTGTTTAGCAATAAAATAAGGAATCCCTAAAATCAAGAGTTGTTTTAGCTGATTCTCCATATAAAAATGAAGGATGTGTGATAGGGATCTAAGGGGTGGAAGAAATGATCAAGAGAACAATAGCAGTCGAAAATTTAAGTTATATTAATATTATCAAACACATTGTGATTAGATAGATGACTGGATAAACCTAACACCAATGTAGGCTTGATTAAGGTTAGAAGAGTGTACCTGGTGGATGATCAACGATAACACTAACCCTTTCTTCTTTGGGAGTATGGAGCTGAAGGATACGATGAAGAGAATATAAGGTTGAAATGATTATGTAGGTTTTGTTTTTATTTGTAACACTAAAAACACGTTTTCTTTTTTAGCATGATCTCATTGAGAAATATCACCGAACGCACCATATTTTAATCGAACGTTAAAATATTTCGGAGATACATCTTCAGACGCATCCAAATTTAATTAACGTTGAATTTTTTTGGAGATATATCTCTGAAACTATTTGGAGCATATTATCGCGTCAAATTCTTGTTCTTCCACACTTTTTCATTTCTCTCAAAAACCTCACGAACTTCTTCATCTTTCTCATTCCCAAATTTGTCAAACTTCACAAATCAACATCTTTCGAATCATCAAGCAGCATCGAGAACAAGTTTATCAATCAACACCTTACAAATCATATTATACAAGTAAGTTTTCGAGTTTCTGATAAATATTCGAGTAATCTTTTAAACAAGTTAGAATGCATTGTTAGGGGTAGAAATGTTTCGATATTAGCAGAAACATAATTTAGAGTTAGTATATGTATAGTTTGTTGGCTTAAACGTACTATCAGAGCTTCAAAATACGCATTTTGAGGGGAAAATGACGTCATTATCGCGACCTCTGAGTTGCAGAAATTTTCGGAGATACGTCTCCAGAAAAATTTCACGTTCATGTATTCTAAGTGATTCCGGAGATACATCTACGAAATCTTTCCATAGATGTATCTCCGGATTATTTTTGTAGTCCATTTACGAAAAATCATTGTACAATGGTTAATTATACCTTATAGGCATTATGGACGACAAAACCGACTGATTGAGGCATGGACGGGTGCCCAACACGCACCAGTTCGGCGGGAGCGGAGCCTGTCGTTTCTGGAGGCAGCAGGTACCTCTGGTCAGGGAGAGGCGTCGGCTGCTACGACACATTGACACGTCCGCAAGTGCACGACTATATCGAAGTAATAAAAAAGTATCGATCCATAGAGGCCAATGGGTTAAGTACCGGGTTCTATTTAATCGTTATAAAGCTAGAGCGACCGAAAAGTTGTTTGTTAATTGTAACACCCCAAAATTTCCCCTCTTATTTATCACCATTTCCGAGTAGCATATGCTTTGTTTCCGTGTCATCTTGCATATTCGTTCATACATTGCATAAAAAAATATAAAATAATAAAGAGCATACATCATTGGCCGAGACGTGAGGCATGTGATCAGGGGTTATTTGGCAAGCATCGGGTCTCGGAAGGAAAATAATCTCAGAAAATATGACCAAGACCGGATGTCCAAGGTTTCCCACAAAAAAGAAGAAAAACTCAAGTTTTGGTTGAAGTAATTGGTTACCTCAGGGGTAGTAACCGATTACCTATTAAAATTTTAAGGGAAAAAGCCAGTTTTTCTACTGGTAATCGGTTACCTCATAGGTAGTAATCGGTTACTTCGTGCAGAATTTCAAAAATTCAAAAATCAGTTGGTTGTTTCCATCCCTTTTCCATTTTCACTTTGCCTTTCATTGCCACCAAATTCTAGAACATTCCACACTCTTCCAATGGAATATTCCTAGAATATGTCAATGAATATTCCAAGAATATGCCATTGGAATATTCTAGGAATATTCCCAACCAACCCTTAGCTTAGGATCCGGGCCTAGTGTCCAAACCTCGCGCCTAACCTAAACCTAACTCCAAAGCTAACCCCTATATAAACATTGTTCATCAAGCCAAAAAAGAGATTAGCCACATTTCACAAATTTCACCGTTCTCACAATCTCATTTCTCTCATTTCCCTCCATTTTCATAACTCACACCAAAGCTTCATCATTATCAAGATTCTTCAAGTTTTGCACTGAAACTTGAAGAATCGGAAGCTAAACCTCCATCATTTTCATCAATTCAGCGAACTATCAAAGAAGTCTCTACGTTTGCGACATTTATTTCACCATTCGGAAGCGTTTCAGATAATTCTCACCAATCGCATTTATTTTGCGCATTCGTGGATCAAAGCTTCGGATCTCCGATTTTCTCTTCTTTCGCGTATTTCTCGACATTGCAACAATTGTCAAAGCAAGCCTCCGCTTTGTAGGTTGGTGAATCTATAATCACTTCTCGTTTTAACTTATTTCTCTTCATCTCGCTTCGCGCATTCTTCACTTTTTCTTGATTTTGTGATGCTTTGATTGGTTTGATCATAGGAGCTAGAATCATAGGGTGATCGTAGTGGTAATAGGTGTTAGAATGGGGCATCTAAGTGTAATTTTCGTGCTAGGTTGATAGGCATTTGAATAGAGCATACTGGAATAAATTGCTACTGGTTTTGTAGGAAAATACATAAATTTTTTATTCTGGTTGCAGAGTAACTGGTTACCTCATAGGTAGTAACCGGTTACCTATGTTAAAATTGCAGAAAATCCCAGTTTTTGAACTGGTAACCGATTACTGCATAGGTAGTAACCGGTTATCACTGAATCAGAATGAAAATTCTTTCTTTTTCTTGCATTTTTTATACCCATTCCCCCTCCAATAATCATGGATCTTTAGGATATAATTTTAGGGAGTTTTTAGGAGCTATTTAGGAGCAGGTGTGTGTAGTTTCGATAACTTTCGAGATGTTTTTTGTTAGGTTCTGATTTTTTATATAAATGTTGCATATGTGTTCATAACATGTTGTGATTGTTGTTTGCATGATTTAGCATCATCAATAGAATGTTAATAAGTGTTCATAGTTCTGTTTTGCATTGCATTTGCGATCCACTCATGTTTTGGTTGATTGTGCGCGTAATCGGAAATATTGCATATTGTTTAAAATCGCATGATTCACATATTTGCATTCTTTGTTGATTGTTTACGTGTTGCATTCCATTGTTGATGATTCATTTCAGGTTGTTGCATTAAGATGCATGATCATTGCATTCATTGTTTGCATTAAAACTCCATGTTTGCATTTGAAAAATAATGAAAATCTGTCATGTTTCATTGCTGCATTTTGAAACAGAAGTTGTAAAAGACATGCTGCATTATTCTGTTTTGATCTTTTTACACCTATTTTCATGTTGTTTGGTAACTGTAATAAGTTGTTTGCATTTTTAGTTGCATTTAGTAGCTGAGTGTGTGTTAGGGAGCTGTAGTAGTTGTTGACTTTAGACTTTGCTTAGCTTTTAAGTGTCCTTAGACTTAGGATTAAGTCTAGTTTAGGTTATAGTTATGATTGGACATGTTTGGTACTTGATTACCTCTTTCCTTTGATCACTTTGGATTTATTTTACTAACTTTTGTTTTGTAGAGGGTTATGGTAAGCCATGTGTGTGAGAGAGTATCCTATATAAACCTTTTTCCTTATCCTTTTACATTTCAACTTGTGTTTACAATAAGCATTGGATGCTTCTTCGGCATTTCACTTTGTTCACTTCCCTTTAGAGTTGAACTCATCTTCAATTCATTGAAGTGAGTTGTAACTTGCTTCCTTTTTCTTTCTAGGAATATAAAACCACACTAACCATATGACATCACTTGAATAAACTACTAAGGGTGGGTCTTAGTTTCCCCTAGTTTTTATCCTTTTTTCAATTTAAGTATTCTTTCTCATCTCAAAATAAAAATAAGATACCTAATAAAGGTCGAGATCCTCGTGCACCATGATACTTTGTCGTGGGGTATTTGCACGCATTCCATCTCGGGATGAGGTGTATGATATATATCATGGTGAACAAGTCTTAGCATGAGGATATCTCACAAACAACAAAATCAAAAACACTTCTTCTAAAAGACAGTAAACAAACAACACACGTCTTTCCTATAGGAATTCTTTTCTCACCTCTTTCACTCATAACGAAAGAACTCGCTTCGACATGTCTCTTTGCAAGACGGTAAACACATGCGTACCAGAAAAGCCTACAACACCTGAGCATATGCATAAGTAGTTCAATCATAAAAAACACAAACCAAATTCCCGCCTTAGTTAGGCGAACTACGTCGACTCTGATTCTCATTTTCCATGAGATATGTAGGTATTGGGGTAGGGCCCATTTGAGCATATTCTTTATTTTCCCTACATTTTTCCCGTACCTTTTCGTTCTTTTTTTCCCTTTTCCTCTCTCATTCCAGTTCCAGTAGCGGTTTTTGCTCAGCAACAGTTTATTCTCACCCTTTGAAATAGACAAACAAGCGTGGATCACATCGGGTACGTCGGACGATCTGGGGTGTTAATACCTTCTCACGTCGTAACCGACTCCCGAACCCAGTTCTTTGGTTCGCAGGACCTTGTCCTTTCCTTTTCTCTTAGGTTTGTGCAGCATTACTTTTCCCATTCATTCGGGATAAAAATGTCTGGCTGGAGACTCTACCTTTTCCGCGCCACTTTCGCGTTTGTACTAGGATGAAAATACCGGGAGCGAAAACTGGCGACTCTCCTGGGGACCGATCCCGGAACCTCTGGTTTCCCCTTTGAGAGTCAATCCCAGCGCTTGTCTGTTTTGGTTTCCTTGGGTGTTTAGTTGTTTGCTGCTACGTGCTTTAGTTTAGCTTTACTTCTTTACTTACAGCTTCATTTACAACTTTATTTATCGCTTTCAGTATTTTATTTTCCATGCATCATATATATACTGGACTATTTGGACTGTGCTAGTTTTCTTTGGCAGGATGGGGTTACTGTGAGATGAGCCCAGTACCAAGGCTCGAGTGTATCCTATACTTTAGCATGGACAAACATTGTACTTCCATGATGTCTCACCATGATGAGTGGCAGTGTGTTCCACACCCAGAGTACGACCGTCTTGGAAATATTCTGTGTGAGGATTTCCTCCACTTCGGGGTACGACCTCGATAGTTATGTGCATCTAGGGACCAATCATTAAGGACCTTAGTGGAAACAACCCTCCCCAATGATGACAGTGGCATACCACATTTGTTGGCAAACCCACTCACATCCAAGGGCCCATTGGGAACTCGCATATGATGGCCTGGTTCTCTCATAGGAACTCATTTAAAGCAAACGGTTTGTATGATGATAGTACTATATCCCAAGGGATGAATGTACTATTGTTTCAAGATTCAGTGCTTGAAGCTAAGAACTTATGAGGGATGCTTGTTTTTCCCGGACTCAGCTGAGACCTCCCTGAGTAGTACATAATGCTAAACGGATTCACTGATATGGTTATTGCGCCATTTCTCGGAAATGGTGAACGTATTATTTCTATTTGGCTTTGAGAGTCTGTGATGTTGACCCGAGGTAGCACACCCGTGAGACTGGGAGGGGGTTTTCAGGTTTTCAGGAACCCTAAACTTCCAGCATACCCGTTTTTCTAGTGTTACTTTGTGATATGATCCAGTTCTATGGTCTTTGGTTGTGAATTCTGGAATTTCTACACAGAGATAATGTTATTATGACTCTTCACCGACACTTGGTTATCCGGTCAACACAAACATGTACTTGATCACATGTCTTGCATTGCATAACATCATGACATCATTAATCATTTGTGTTCTTTTCATTCTCAGGGTTTCATATTGTTCCCAATTCTGGTCGAATTTCTTGCTCAGAGATGGAAGACTTCAGGAAGAAGATTATCCATTATACGTTATTTGACACTAAGATAAGGATGATAAACCAGATGGTGTCTCTGATCAGTCCACATCATGTTGAAGATTTCTAGAAGGCTTACGGGGGTATTCTAGATATGGTGATGGACTTGGACAGTTCTGAGAGGAGCGTTATTCACACATTGTTGCAGTATTACGACCCTCGGCTCAGATGCTTCAAATTTCATGACTTCCAGTTGGGTCCTCTATTGGAGGAGTATGCTTTGATCTTAGGGGTTCCTCTTTAGGAACAGGTTCCTTTCAATTCAGAGATGGCTAGACCTACGCCTGCTGACATTGTTGAAGCTCTTTATTTGAGCCCATCTATTGTATCTGTGAATCTGAATACTATCAAAGGGGGAATGTCCGGTTTTTATTTGGAATTCTTGGTGAAGAAGGTTGAAGAGCTTTCTGCATAAGATTAATAGAGCTATGTTTGTGCTATCCTGGCTTTCTCTATCTACGGGATTATTCTGTTTGCGGATATCGACAAGTTTATAGACATGAACGCCATTCATCTCTTTGTGCTGAAGAACCCGGTGCCTACTCTCTTGGGAGACATCTATTATTCAGTGCACTATAAGAATGAGAAACAAACAAGGAGGATTGGTGCAATGTTGTGCTCCTTTGTTTTAAAATTGGTTCATTAGGCATTTGCCGAGTACCTAAGCCTTCACTGATCCTAGCCTGATCTAGGCCCAGAGGTTGAGCATGTTATCTTCCAAAGACGTCAACTGGTTTACCATGAGATTGAAAGGAAGGAACTTCATCACTAGTTGTGGGAGGTACCCCAATGTGCCACTTATGGGAGTAACCAGGGGTATCAATTACAACCTGATTCTCTTGAGAAGACAATTGGGATACGCGCTTAAAGATATTCCTGAGGAATCAGAAGTAACTCAGACCTTTTATTTCCCAGTAAAGGATAACCTTCCGTTGGTTAGGAAAGTTGCGGGTTCTTGGAAGCTCACCCGAAGGAGAGGGACAACATGCTTGGGAAGAAACAATAATCAGACGCTTCCCGAGTACGACGCTTGGTTAAAGGAGAAAGCTCAGGTGGTCCTATTACCCTTCTCAGCGTCGGTCCCACTTGCAGTAGTGGAACCTAAGACTATCGTGCCTTTGGAAGAATACCAAAAGCTGGAAGCTTTAGTTCAGCAACTCAGGGCAGAGAATCAGGAAGCCTACAGTTCCTATCAGAGGATGGTGACCCTTAATCAGAAGTTAGAGGAAAGGGTTCAGAAAGCTAAAGAGATGGTGAAGGTCAAGCAAATAGACTTTGAAGAAAGAGAGTGCTATTTCAAGAAAAAAGGTTTGGCTGAAATCCGCAAAGTAAATAAGCGCCGAAAGGATAAGAAGTCTCTGGATGAAGCTAACGAAACAATAACTCTCTGGCAGGAAAAATGGGAGGCCAACTTGAAGAAGCATAAGGAAGTGGAAGCTGAGTACAAACAGAAGATTGAAGGTCTTCAAGAGCAATTGGGTGACCAGAAAAAAAAGCTCCAACTAGCCCATGAACAACATAGAAACCACATTCAGAAGATAGCTAAAGAGCAACAAGAAATTGAGGACGTTCAGAAGGAGGTAGAAGAACCCAGAGTTCGTGTAGAGGTCAAAAAGGCCAGATATGAGCCTATTCCTAGCGGAGAAAACAAAGAGATCTTCCTACAAGAGATCAGTGAACTCCACGCTTCCTTTGATCAGAGGGATTTGCTCATACAGAAGCTGCTTGAAGACCTAAACCATCCGGATAATACTCACTTATTCCAGGTGGTCAAGCGTCTTAGCTGGAGGCTAAAGGATGTGGAGTTACATAGGGTTTAGTTTCCCTTGTTTGTACCGGATTACCCACGGGCTTGTTATGAGATTCCTTGTTGCTTTCGCTATTTTTCTTTACTGTAAGAATTGGAACCCTTCGAGGAAATTTGTTGACTTCATTTCATGTTATTGAATGTGTTTCAAATTCCTGATTATTATCTTTGCACTGACACGTGTTCCAAGCACTGGTTCACCCCAAGTCATCTCATTAGAAACCCTACGGGATTATCTTCTTCCCAAAAGTCAAAATTCTCATAGGCCATCTGGATGTTCTTATTCTTGAATACCTGAATAGGGACGTAAATAACCTTGAGAATGAAAGAACATAGCATTTTCATGTATACATATCATTTTTTCATTTTTTCTTTGCATGTTATATGGGTTCCCTAATTTATATGTTTATTCAGGAGGGAGTGCAAGTCGCCGTCTTCACCGGTATGACACCCGTCACAATCAAAGAAACGTCATGGACACTGTTCAAGATGAGCTGATTGAACTTCGCACGCGCATGAATGAGTTCATGAACATAATGCAGGGGGTCGCCCTAGGCCACAAGAGTTTAGGGTTGATGTCCAGAGGCTTGATCAGCCGCAGGTGGACCCTCCGATCGTCAGAGTTACTTTGGATGCACAAGGAAATCTAGTTAATGCCACTGCTATTCCAACTAGATTCGGCGGGCCTCCTACTATGGAGGGTATTCCTATTCCAATTCATAATGTGGAGGATCATCAGGCTAACCAGTTCTCTTTGCTGAACAAGGATTTGGAATTCGGTATGGGGGCAATCATCAGGACTTTCAGATGCTAGCGGAGAAGGCCAGAGCTCTTGAGTGCAGAGATACCCTGGGTATTGATGTTTCTGACATGTGATTAGTACAATGTTTGATTATCCCACTGAAGTTCAAGGCCTCTGGATTTGACAAATACAAAGGGAGTTCTTGTCCCAAGACTCATCTTCATACTTACTATCGCAAGATAGCTGCCTATACCAAAGATGAAAAACTCTGGATGCACTTCTTTCAGGACAACCTGTCTACAGGTTCTCTTGAATGGTACATGAAGTTAGAACAAACTGATGTGCGCAACTGGAAGGAACTAGGAGAGGCGTTCCTCAAGCAGTATCAGTACAATATCGACATGGCTCCGAGCAGAAATCAGTTGCAGAGTTTGTCCCAAAAAATTCAGAGAGTTTCAAAGAGTACGCGCAAAGGTGGCGCGAGTTGGCTGCAAGAGTACAACCACCCCTGCTCGAAAGGGAAATGGTGGATATGTTCATGGATACCCTTCCAGGGCATTTCATGGAATCACTTGCAGGGTTTTCTTCAAGCGGGTTTTCTGATATCATTTTGACTGGTGAACGGGTTGTAAATTGGATGAAACAGGGAAAGATCCAGAACGGTGTAGCTTCTACTTCGGGGACCAAGAAGCCCTTTTCAAAAAGAAAAGAAGGTGAAACTGGGGCAGTGTACTTGCAGAGAAAGAGAGGAAATCAGGGAACTTATTATCAAGCTGCATATATAACCATCCCTGCTGCCACCAATCAACAACAACCACCACAACAATGTCAACAAAGCTATCAACAAATATCTCCTATGTCATACTACCCACCCAGGCCAAAGGACAAACAGTTCGAGGCACTAGCGATGTCTTACTCTCAATTGTTGCAGAACTTGTTGCAACTTCAAATGATTCAGCTTCGAACTCTGGCACCACCAAAGCCCGTACAAATTCCAAATGGATATGATGCCAATGCTCATTGTGAATTTCATTTTGGAGCTCCTGGACATACTACGGAAAACTGCAAGGGCCTCAAGCATGTTATTCAGGATATGTTGGATTCCAAGGCGATCAACTTTACTCCTACACCCAATGTCCTACAAAACCCCATGCCTTCGCATGGAAGAACCATGGGAGCTATAGATGACGGTGACAATTTGAATCTGGTTTATGATGTCAATGCCTTGAATACTCAGCTACTCGCAATAAAGGGTTGTTTGGTAAATAAAGGTATATTCCCAGTATGTTGGAAAGTTTGTCCAGAACGTGAAGGATCTACCAATGGATGTGACAAGTTAAAGTCAGGAATTCATAAGATGATTGATGATGGAAGTATATAGTTTGACCGGGTTGTTAAAGAAGAGGAAGTCTCTACGGTTACTATCTACTATACTCCAATCGAAATTCCGGCGCTAGCAAGGGCAACACCAATCACGTTCACCACTCCGGGACCAATGTCGTACCAAATTGAGAAAGTCCTCCCATGACATTATGGGGCATAGGTTTATTACAACGGCCAGAAACAAGATGTAACCACCTCCAACGCAGCTCCGCATCAGGTCGAAAATGTGGGAGTCACTAGATTCACGAGGAGTGGAAGATTGTTCGCGCCTCAAACATTGAGGAACGACGTAGTGCCACCGAATGATAGTGCGGAAGCCCAGGCTAAAGCCAATGGCAAGCAAGTTGTGAAAAATGATGTTCCTGTGTCAGGCCGGACATTACCTTTGACAAAGAAGTTGAGGAATTTTTTAGGATCATAAAGAAAATTGACTACAAGATAGTCGACCATCTATAACAAACTCCTTCCAAGATCTCGATCTTGTCGCTATTGATGTTTTCTGAATCCCACAGGAAGGCATTGCTGAGAATTTTGAATGATGCTTATGTGCCACAAGAGATATCAGTGAACCAACTTGAGATGGTTGTTGCTAGCGTGAATGCTAGTCATGGATTAGGGTTCACCGACCTTGATCTAACTGCTGTGGGGCGCAGTCACAACAGCGCTCTATACATTTTGATGGAATGCAAAGGGGTTGTGCTTTCCCATGTGCTTATTGATACAGGGTCCTCCCTAAATGTGTTTCCAAAGAAGGCGTTAATCAAGCTGGACTATGAAGGAGTGGTGCTCAGGCCAATTGACTTGGTAGTCAGAGCGTTTAATGGGCCCAAAAGGTCAGTTTTTGGAGAAGTGGAATTACCGATCAAGGTAGGTCCACATGTGTTCAACACGACCTTTTATGTCATGGACATTCAGCCGACATACAGTTGTTTACTCGGGCGCCCCTGGATTCATGAAGTCGGGACATTATCCTCAACTCTCCATCAGAAGATAAAGTTTGTTTGGGAAGGACAAATTGTCACGGTGTGTGGAGAGGAGGACATCTTCATTAGCCACTTATCTTCATTCAAATACGTGGAGATGAATGGTGAGATATATGAGACCCCTTTCCAGGCTTTCGAGCCCGTCAAGACTGAAGCCATGTCATCCTCGTTAGCATCCCTTTTGGAAGAGAAGAAGAAGGGTGTATCCATCGCATCCTATAAGCAAGCTCTGAAAGTGGTGGAATCAGGGGGCAACGAAGGCTTGGGCAAGATGATAGAGGTCCCTAAGAAAGAGGATATGTTCGAAATCAATTATAACCCTGCTCAATCAACATCAGATCAACATGCCAGAGGTCGTAAAGGCCCGATCACTTTTTTCAGTGCTGGATAGGTGGACCACAACAATATCTGTGCTATTCATGAAGACATAATTGATAGAGATTGCGAAATTTATGAGTGGATCAAGCCGAGTGTCCTAGGAGTGGAACTCAATAATTGGTCATCATAAGAGATCATCATTGTTAGTCAGCACAAAGAGTAATTTTCTTGTGTCTTATTCTTGTATGAAGGTTATATGTCTTGACCAAGGTATAATAGCTTATCATAAGGGCTTCATTGTTTCAATTTGTAATACTAATCATCAATAAAACGGACGTTTTTGCATTCGTTCATAGTGTTCTCTGTCTTTCATTTTATTTTCACACAATAAGTGGCAATGTGTATTTCCATTTTTCATAATTTTCCCACTCTAAAATCTAGCATGAATCATTGTTCATGCAGATGCACTCCAATGGGTCTCATCGATAATGATCTTGTTATGGCTCGCTATGACTTCGACAATCTGATTTACCAAGCCAGTAAAGAAGGTGAGGAAAATTGTGAACTTCCCAAGGAGTTAGCCAGATTGTTAAAGCAAAAGGAGAGGGTGATTCATCCAAATGAAGAGGTTATTGAGGTTGTAAACCTGGGCACTGAAGAAGTGAAGAAAGAAGTCAAAATCGGGGCTGCTTTAGAAGAATTCGTGAAGGGCCGATTGATTGACATGCTTCGTGAGTATGTTGACGTCTTCGCTTGGTCTTACCAGGATATGCCAGGGCTGGATACATAAATTGTAGTGCACAGGCTGCCACTCCGTGAAGACTGCTCACAGTAAAACAGAAATTGCGAAGAACTAGACCTGACATGGAAATAAAGATCAAGGAAGAGGTTCAAAAACAGTTTGACGTTGGATTCTTGGCCATTACAAGTTATCCACCGTGGGTTTCCAACATCGTGTCGGTGCCGAAGAAAGATGGCAAAGTTCGGATGTGTGTTGACTACCGAGACTTAAACAGAGCTAGTCCCAAGGACGATTTTCCGTTGCCTCACATTGATGTGTTGGTCAACAATACAACTCAGTTTTCGTTGTTTCCTTCATGGATGGCTTTTCGGGCTACAACCAAATCAAAATGTTGCCATATGATATGGAGAAAACTACATTCATCACCCCTTGGGGAACTTTCTATTACAAAGTGATGCCGTTTGGTTTGAAGAATGCTGGATTAACTTACCAACGGGCAATGGTGACTCTTTTTTATGACATGATTCATCACAAGATTGAGGTCTACATGGATGACATGATTGCGAAGTTGCAAATTGAGGAAGAGTACTTAGTCAACCTGGCCAAGCTGTTTGACAGGCTGCGGAAGTTCAAACTAAGGTTGAACCCGAACAAGTGTACCTTCGGAGTGCGCTCCGATAAGTTGTTGGGCTTCATTATAAGTGAAATGGGGATTGAGGTTGACCCTGCAAAGGTGAAAGAAATTCAAGAGATGCCTAAGCCTAAAACTGAGAAAGAAGTACGTGGCTTCTTAGGTTGATTGAACTACATTGCACAGTTCATATCTCACCTAACAGCTACGTGTGAACCAATATTCAAACTCTTGAGAAAGAATCAGGCCGTCAAGTGGAACGATGACTGTCAATTGGCTTTCGACCAAATCAAATAATATCTACAAGAACCGCCAATCTTCATACCCTCAGTTCCAGGGAGACCCCTGATTATGTACCTTACAGTACTTGAAGGATCAATGGGTTGCGTCCTCGGTCAACATGACGAGTCTGGTCGAAAAGTGCATGCAATATACTACCTTAGCAAAAAGTTTACTGACTGAGACAAGATACTCACTGCTCGAGAAAACTTGATGTGCTTTGGCATGGGCTGCTCGCTGACTAAGACAATACATGTTGACTCACACTACCTTGCTGATATCTAAAACGGATCTTGTCAAGTACATCTTTGAAAAGCCAGCTCTGACCGGAAGGGTAGCTTGTTGGCAGATGATCTTGACTGAAAACGACATCCAGTATACCTCTCAGAAAGCTATCAAGGGAAGAGTATTATCAAATTATCTGACTCAACAACCAATTGATGATTATCAGCCAATGAGATTTGAGTTCCCCGATGAAGATATCATGTTCCTCAAATCGAAAGATTGTGAATAACCACTCCCGGAGGAGGGGCCAGACCCTGCATCCAAATGGAGTTTGATGGGGCCGTTAACATGAATGGCAGCGGAGTTGGTGTCGTCATTATCACACCGGAAGGAGTTCACACGCCCTTCACTGCCCAGCTGACGTTTGAATGCACCAACAATGAGGCAGAGTACGAAGCTTGTATAATAGGTATCGAAGAGGCGATTAATTTGCGAATTAAGACTCTCGATATCTTTTCGGTGATTCAGCTTTGGTTATAAATTAAGTTAATGGAAGGTGGCTTATTCATCAACCACATTTGATTCCTTATAGGGACTACACCAGGAGGTTGTTGACATTCTTCACGACGATAAAGCTTCATTATGTGCCTCGTGATGAGAATCAATTCGCTGATGCTCTATTAACCTTATCATCCATGATAAAAGTCCAATAGTGGAACTATGTGCCCAAAATTGTGGTGTCTCATCTTGAAAGACCTACTTATGTGTTTGCAACTGACAATGTTGATGATGATAAGCCTTGGTACTATGATATCAAGTGTTTTCTGAAATCTCAGGAATACCCGACAGAGGCATCTAACAAAGATAAGAAGACCTTGAGGAGGTTGGCAGGTGGTTTCTTCTTAAATCAGGATGATGTGCTTTACAAAAGGAGCTTCAATATGGTTTTGCTCAGATGCGTGGATAGACATGAAGCAAACATGTTAATGCAGGAAGTTCACGAGGGATCCTTCGGTACCCATGCTGGAGGACACGTTATGGCAAAGAAACTTTTGAGGCCGGGGTATTATTGGATAACCATGGAATCCAATTGTTGCAAGTACTCCCGCAAATGCCATAAGTGTCAAATTTATGCTGATAAGGTGCATGTGCCTCCCAATCCGTTGAGTATCATGTCATCACCATTGCCCTTTTCCATGTGGGGCATCGACATGATCAGAAAGATCGAGCCTACCACTTCTAATGGTCACCGCTTCATCCTGGTTGCCATTGACTACTTCACCAAATGGGTGGAAGCGGCGTCGTATGCTAATGTGACCAAAATGGTCGTGGCCCGATTCATAAAGAGGGATATCATTTGTCGATACAGAATACTTGAAAGAATCATTACTGATAGTGGTTCTAATCTCAATAACAAGATGATGGTAGATCTGTGTCGGGATTTCAAAATCGAACATCACAATTATTCTCCGTATCGCCCGAAGATGAATGGTGTCATCGAGGCGGCCAACAAGAACATTAAGAAGATAGTACAGAAGATGGTTGTGACATATAAAGATTGGCATGAGATGATGCCATTCGCATTGCATGGGTACCGAACCTCTGTGCACACCTCGACAGGGGCAAACCCGTTCTCGCTAGTGTATAGTATGGAGGCAGTCCTACCAGTTGAAGTCGAGATCCCCTCATTGAGGATAATGATGGATGTTAAGCTTGATGAAGTTGAATGGCTCGAGTCCAAATTCAATCAGTTGAGCCTCATCGAGGAGAAACGTTTAGCAGTTGTATGTCATGGATAGTTGTATCAACGGAGAATGAAACGAGCATTCGACCAGAAGGTGCGGCCTCGATGCTACATACCCGACGACTTAGTGCTGAAAAGGATCCTTCCTCCTCAAACAGATCACAAGGCCAAGTGGACACCCAACTATGAGGGACCATTTGTGGTCAAAAAGTTTTTCTCGGGAGGATCCTTAATGCTGACGACAATGGACGGAGAAGACTTCTTATCCCTAGTCAACACAGACGCATTTAGAAAATACTTCATATAAAAGAGACCCGCTGGACAAAAACAGAATAAAAGTCCAGGAAAAAAGGGGCATCCCGGCGATCCAAAAACTGAATAAAAGGCTCGGGAAAAAGTTAGGGAAATAAATGGAAAAAATGTACACCCGCTGAGTTGAAAAGCCACACTGGACAACTCAGGAAAAAAAAGGGTATCCCGTTGGATTGAAAACCTGAAAGGGCGATCCATGCAAAAGAGGGATTGAAGTGATCTGCAATCAAGGAAAACCTGAGGGTTAAGAATCAGTCTAATCGACTTCCTCAAAAGTGAAGTACACAGACGGTCTTGAAGACATACGGGTCATATCCCGATTGGAACTTGATGAGATCCAGTTTTCACATTGCCATTAGGATAGTTTATTTTCCTTTTGTGCAATTTCCTCTTTCCAGGGATTGCTTCCCAGTGTAATGCCTATGCACGACCACTTTCCAGTTAATAAAATTATTTTTATCCAATTAGCCCATTTGTTTTTGTTTTCATCTACCATTGAGTGATTGCAAAAACATCCGATAAATTTAGATAAATATTGCATTGTGAATACATCGATGCTTTATAATGCATGCATAAGGATAAAACACTTGACATCCGTCTTAAATGTTGAGTAACAAGGATGGTCAATTTAGTGGCTTTGAACCATGTTTCCATAGTATTCCTGATGCTTTGAGTGTGTTTCCTTCAATTCCTCATCTATAGCCTTTATCTTTGCATTCAACTTTCAATCTTCGATTTTAACATGTCTTCTGCCTCTGTCTGGTGCTTCAAATTAGCATCCCACTTATGTTTCCACAAGGTAATAGTTTGATTGGCCTCAAATAGGGACTTCTCCATGTTCTGACGCTCTATGGCAGTGTTCTGTTTAGTCAACCCCCGTTTGTAGAAGTAATTCGATCGGTCTTCAAAATCTTTTTGGTTCTCTTCCACAAGTTTTTTAGATGATACGACCCTCTCTTCCAACTTTTTATTGGCATGCACCGACTATTGATAAAGGTTGTTGACTTCTGAGTTCTCTACCCGAAGCTCCTAAACCAGGGCTTCCAACTTGCAGTAATCTTCAATGGGTATAATAGTCCTTGGTTCTATCACCTTTGGATATAAAGGAGGTTCAACTGAAAATGGCAACTTGGTGATGATTACCCAACTCTTCAACCATTCAACATAAGGTGGGTACATTTTGGGTTCTGGCTTCCCAAGTTCCATTCTTCCCTTTTTGATGTAGGTATTCCAAGCTTTCGAAATAATAAAGAACATATGTTCATCATCCGTAGTATGGAAATACAAAGATTCCAGCAAGTCTTTCTCCACTGGAGGCTCCTTCAATGGATAATAAAAATGTTTGATTGCGAGGATGGGGTTATAATTTATGCCTCCTATTCTCCCCAATAATGACACATTTGGGAATGTCCTGCATCTACTTAGAATGGGAATTTCAACCAGGTCCTAGTTGTACCACCAAGAAATGTCTTCAGACGTTACCCCCATCAATCTTTTGAGCCACTTCAGAGTCCCTTTCAATTCAACAAAAGCTCTGATCTTTGGCAGATGTCGATAAAACTAGGCATGGAACAAATGAGCACATCACACTACCAATATTCCCCTTTTCTTTTTATTTTTATAGAGAATGGAAAGGAACAGGAAACCTAGCAGAGTTGGAACCAAATTCCTTTTGATAAAAATACAAACAACATCCATATCAATAAAATCCTCTATATTAGGAAACATGCATATCCCATATACACACAAAGCTAGGATGGCACTGAAAGCAGTCAACTCCATTTGATTAGCACATTTCATTGCCTCTCCTACCAGGAACTCAAGATGGAAACCCTTATGACCTCTTTTCTCATCAACAAAGGCTCAACCACTTATTTGCCTAGATGAATGGCTTCAACTATAACTTAATTTGGAGGAGTCCTTTTTGAACTATAGAAATGTGGTGTATCCTTGATAGGAATCCTCATAATATTTGCAAACACTTCCATGGTAGGTACTAGGATATAATCATTGAAGGTAAAACACTGAAACTGAGGGTCATAGAACTGCACGAGGGTGTGTAATACATCATGATGATTTGTATTAATTTTGTCTACAAAACCCAGAATCAACCCGTATCTCTTCCTGAACTTATCCAAAACATCATTCTTCATTAGTTCTATTAACTCTTTAATCACTTTTACTTCAGGCTTAGGGATCCAGTAGTTTACATTCTTCTTTCTAGGAGGACCTTCCATTATGACTCAGAAAACCAACCGAAATCAAAGCAATACAAGGAACCCTGAAAATAAAAAACATGAATGTTAATGATAAATGAATGTAATGTAGATAGAAATGTGATTAGGCCCAAAGTCTACTATGTATGTGTAAGTGTCTGAGCCAAGTGTCTGTGTAGAACCACATCAATAAGAACAACTCTATATAGAACCCAAACTGAGAATACCAAATCTCTATTAAACCAGATCACTACTCATAGGATAATAAGATGAAACGAGTATGTAGAAGATCAAGGTTACCTCGAACTTGTAAACAATCCACCATCTCACATGTAGTGCTAATGGTCAATTTCTCTAACTCTCAAGTTGAGAAGAAATAACACGGTCACCGTTTCCGATTTGGAATTATATACTAATCGAGGAGGTCTCCACTGATTCCTTCAAACAAGGTCATCCTATGCAAGTTCCTAGTGGGCCCTCGAGTGCGAGTGAGTTTTCCAACAAATGTTGTTTGCCACTGTCACCACTAAAGATGAGTGTTTTCACTAAGGTCCTCAATGATCAGTCACTAGATGAACATAACTCTCAAGGTTCTATCATGTATGAGGAAGACCTTCACAACAAGATATTCCCAAGAAAGTCATAATCTGGTTGTGCAACTCACAACTACTCTCGTGGCAAGATACCATGGAAGCAAAGTGACTGTCCATTCTAAAGTCTAAAGTGCACTCAAGCTTGGGCAGTGGGATCATCTCACAGTATCTTCCCATCCCACCAAAGAAAACCGCAGTACAATATATACATATGATGCATGCTAAAAAGTAAATTAAATGCGGTAAAGGCGGTAAAGTAAAGCAATAAAGATATAAATAAAACAAAAAAAACACCCAATAAACAAAAACACAAAAGCACTAGGAGAGACTCACATAGGGAACCAGAGTCCCCAGCAGAGTCGCCAACTATCGCTCCCAGGATTTTCATCCTAGTACAAACGCGAAAGTGGCGCGAAAAAAGAAGGAGAGTTGCCAGTCAGACATTTTTATCCCAAGGAAAGGGAAAGGTAATGTTGCACAAACCTGATGGAAAGGAAAGAACAAGGTCTTGAGAACGAAAGAGAACGGGTAAGGAAGTCGGTTACATGAAGGGAACATATTATCACCCCTTCACATCCGTCGTACTCGACGGGATCCATGCTTGCTTGTACTGTTCAAAGGGTATTGTGATCTGCTTCATCTGCTGCTAAATTGGAACTGGAGAAAGAACGGGAATGGAAAGAGAACAAGAAACAATGTAAAGAAAAGGAATAATTATGCTTGAATGGGCCATACCCCACTTCCTACGTATCTCAACGGGTATGAGAATCAGAGCAACATAGTCCCCCTAACATAAGGAGAAAACTTGTTTGTTTGTGTTTTTTAAAGGAACGACCAATGTTCTAGCCCGGGTGTTGCAGGCTCACTGAATCAAGTGTGTTACCGTATTGCACAAGAACATGAAAAGGCACATTCTTACGATGAAAGTAAGTGAGATAAGAAAATAATTCCCGAAGGAAAGACGACTTTGTTTGTTTTGAAGTGTTTTAAGAGTTTTTTATTTGAAGTGTTTCGTGTAAACGAGTGTGTAAACACCCCAAATTTGCCCTCAACCATTCACACCATGGCTTGTGGTCTTCTCATATGCATAAACACAATCATATCATCTCATATAGCAATTTTGATTCACTGCATAGATTCAAAGTCATCTGCATCTAGGGTTTGTGATCTGAGCAATCCAAGAGCTTCTTGAGCCAATCCAAAGGCCACCAATCACTTCAAAAGGGTCCATGTGTGTTCTTATATCATATTATATCCTATCAAAGTCAAGAATGCCAAAGAATCACAAGAACTAGGATTGGTATGGAAGCAGAGCCAGGTTTAACTGCACAGATGGCCTAAAATTAGGGTTTTGGTTTCAGAGGCCATAACTTCAAAATTTTTGGTCATTATTGTTTCTATTGGTCTCTATATGGTATAGGGAGTATGCATATCAATTTTCATGAAGAAATTCCATGGGGAGGGCATCTGATCAAGAGTTGACTTTCTGGACAAGTCAGTGCAAAATCAGGGCATCTGAGGCCCCCAATGACCCAACCAAGGGGTGATCTTCATCATTTTGAGTGTATATGATCTTTATTTGGTCATGGAAGAAGATAGAAGTTCACAAAATTCAAGAATTATAAGTTTTTGCAAAGTTGACTTTTTTGGGCATGGTTGACTTTTAATGAAATGTCATTTTATGCAACTTTTTCAACCCTTACTTTTTGATCCAAAAATGCTTCAAATGGAAAAACTTTGGTCATGAAAGTTGTAGATTAGATCTTTCCCTTTTCAAAAAGTACAAGAACATGACCTAATTCATTTTGGATCAAAAGTTATGGTGCATCAAAGTTGGCTAAAATCACTAAATTTCAAGTTATGCACCAAATGAGAAATTTGCAAAATCTTGTACCAAAGGCATTTGTGACTTCTAATTGGTATCAAACCATTACACAAGCATCACACAAGTCCTAAAATTCAGATTGGACCAAAGAAATCACATGTTTCATGGTTTGTAAGGCAAGATATTTTCATGGAAAGCAAAAGTGAGCAAGTTGCAAAAACCATCATCACACCTCATCCACTTGCTGCCTTGGATACTGAATCACACTAGCCTTTCCCTCACACCATACTGCGCCAGACAAGCCCTTTGTACTTGGCTAGAAGCTGCCCATGCCCTCTCTTACAAGAAGTTGACATTTTGGCAAAAGCTAGCACACCTATCACAAAAGCACATGTCACATCCTCTGACCAATTGCATTTGTTTATACAAAGAAAAAGCAAGCAAAACCACACAACACACAAGCCTGAAACACACTAGAACTCAGCATCCTCATTTTCACTCCCTTGAGCAAAAACCATCGAATCTCTTGATACAAGCCACAAACACTCAAACAAGCTTCACCAATCATCTCACCATGCTTCACTGAACAAAAACCAACACTCAAAACAGCCTGAAAGCCACTGAATCAAAAACACGATCCTCACCTAACCTTGAACAGAACTCAAGCAAACTCTTCAATCAGCCCAAATAAACTTCATACAAGCCTGGCAAACACTTTGGAGAGGTCATTGGAGTTGTTTAGAAGCAAGAAACTGGCCCAGAAGCTCCTATTTTGAAAGCTTCGAATCAGGTAGCTATGGCATTCCATTTTTCCAGAACCTCTATTTATTGTTTCTAATTGATTAAGCATGCTTCACTGATCACACTGAGCTTGAAATTATTGAAAATGGTTGAGAAATGAAGTTGTATTGCTTGTCTGAAATTTTGGCAGTTTTTGTTCTTAGCTTCGATTCATGGTTATGGCTGGAAATAAATGAGAAATGAGGTTAGGGTTGAGTTTAGGAGAGTGAAAGGAATCAATCTGGAGCTTTAGAGCTCCAGAAATGACCTAGAGAGTGATTTGGAAATTCTCAGGGAGGGAGGTCACCGGAGAAGACGACCGGAGTTTGTCTCCGGTGACCTGAGAGTCATTAATGTGTAATTAGGGTTAGGGCTTCAAGTTTAAATTTCAAGCGTTGGATGAGTTGACTAAGTCTTTTCCCGCGTGCATCCAATGGCTCAGATCATGTCATTAGTTTTAATTAGGTTTAATTTAATTAATTAAGTGAGATTAGCCCAGTTTGAATGTGATCCATTGATCTGCGCGCGCAGTCAACAAATCTTTCCCCAGAATGAATCCTGGCCCTCCATTGCGCATACTTCCTTTTTATTTCATTTTTAATTCATTTCTTTTGTTTTATTTTGTCCATTTTATTTAAAATAGCAAAAACCATTTAAAAATTATGAAATTTTTTGTCAAGAGTTTCATTAATTTTTAATACCCAAAAATATTTTTATTTTCATTTTTTGCATTTAAAAAGTATTTTTAAATATTTAAAAGTTTCTTTTTAATTAATTAATGAGAATTAATTAATTAAAAATACTTTTAGGTATTTAAAAATCACCAAAAAATTCATGAAACCTTTAAAAACATTTAGAAACATTGTCCAACCCTCAAACCAAATTTCTTTTTTGATCTTGATGCATTTTGAGAATTTTTCATGGAATAAAAATCATTTTGATGCATTATTTTGATCCAAACTTCAAAAAATCATTTCTGCCTAACCATTAAGAGTTGGACCTTGATTCTTTTTGCATTGCATTTTGTTTAGCATGTAGTTTTTGAGATTAAATGGCCATGATTTGATCTTACATTTTCCATTTGTTTGACATTTTTCTTGTTAAGGAACCCTAAAACCCTAGAAAACTTAGGAAAATCATAACTTGAATTTGGTTAAGAGTTGAAACTTCTCCTTTGGGCAGTGAGTTAGTATAGGATTAGGGATCCTTTGAGTGCATTTTCAATTTTTTGTATTGATGTTTGCTTCTGATTTTGGTTTGTGTTTGATGCTTTGATCATAAACCCTAATTTGGGCTTCCATATGCATCCATCTTGTATTTGCATTCATACCTTGACTTGCCATGACATTTTATGCTTCCATGTGATTCATTTAACATCTTAAGACATATTGAAAGCATGTTTGATCATTGCATCTTGCATTTCCCATGTTGTATGCCATTTGCATGTCATAACTTTTCATGTATGTTCATGGTCCTTAACTTGCTCCATTTGCATCCATAGGCTTGTATGATCATCCTCATGAGTTGTTTCATGTTTGTGGCATCTCATAGCATCATTAACATCATGTATGTGCTTCTGGTTTTGTTTCTCATCATGTCATTTCATTTCATTTTGCATTGCATTGCATTTCTTTCACTAACTTTTCAGGTGGTAAGTTATCTTGAGAAGTGAATTTGCCTTCACTTCTCATAACTTCTCTTCATCTCTTTTTATGCATCTTTGCTGCATTTATGTTTGTGTTTGAGATTGAGCTTGCTCATTCTCCTTCTTCTCACGTTCTTTCTTCAAGTGACTTGTCTTCTTGAATGAAGCAAGTTACTTTGCTTCTTCTGATCCTTTCATCTGCTTCCTGGTGGTTCCATTGAAGACTCCTCTTGTTAATCCTCACAAACCTTAGGAACAACCAAGCATGACAATGATTAGGGTTTTGATTAGTCTCCCCTCTTAGTTTTACCTTTGTGTCTCATTGAGTCTTCTCTTCTCATCTCATAATCAGGGACTAAACCCTAAAGGCTTTAAGGCTTTGTGATTAAGCTTATGCCTGCATCCTTCTATTAGGATGGAGTGTATAACTTTAATCCTAAGTGTTAAACCCTTAATGTGTTTAACTCCTTTAATCAATTCACTTAATAATTATCAAGACATCACACTTGTAACTTGGGCCTTGCATTAGGGTTCCAATTCTTCCTTAATTGGTTAAGAAGGACTAACCCTAGTGTTAATGGACAAGTCCCCCTCAAGTTGTCTTACAAATCATAAAACTCATTTCATCATCATATCATTAAATAAAATCCACTTAACCAAAGGCCTGTTTTGTCATGAGTTTAATCCCTAATCATGGATTAAGTTGAGGAGCTTTCCTCAGCTTAAACATTCTCATCTATTATCCTTCTATTAGGATGGTGTAATGAGTCTGTTTAATCCCTGATTATGGCTTAACCTCATTACTTAACACTAAACAAAAACATCAAAAACATCTAAATAACCACAAGTAGGTTAATGATCTTAATCCTACACCATGGTGATTAAGTGTGAGAATCTGACTTCACACTTAAAGTATTCTTATTACCCCTAATCAGAGGGAAGATGTAATGAGTTTACTAAATCCATTGGTTTAGGCTTAAGCTCATTAACTTATGACAAACTTTCAAAAGCAATAAAAGACTGAAAACACAAAAACAAACAATAATCGTCTCCTACGGGATTCTTTTCTCATCATCTTCACTCATAAACGAGAACTTGCTTCTTCCGTCTAATGCAAGACAGTTTGCACCTGAGCCAGACAGGTCATACACTTGAGCATAGACAAGCAAGCAGTTCATAAGTCAATTCATCTTTCAGTCTCTTTGGGTCGAACTACGGTGTTCTGACTTCCTCATTGCACGAGAGGATACGTAGGCATAACTTAACGGTTATCGAACAAAAGTCTCTGTATATTCCCCCTCCTTCCAGCATTATTCTTTGAGCCTCATTATCATGAGCATCTTATTCTTGTTCTTACACTGACACATCATTTATACACTTTACACTTCTTTTACACTGACACCTGTACATCCTTTTCCAGCTCTTTATACACAGATTGCACTGACACTACCCCTTTAAAACACAAATCTTTTAAGCGTGGATCCCGTCGAGTACGGCGGACAACCTGGATGCTAATACCTTCCCAGGTTGTAACCAACCCCTTTCTCAGTCTCTCTGGTTCGCAACCGTCTTATCCATCTCTTTCTAGGTTTATGCAGCATTGCCTTTCCTCCGGGATAAAAATGCCTAGCTGGCGACTCTTTTTCTTTTCCAGTGAGTTCACTGCTGTGTGTTCTCATTGTCCCTTCCGCCGACCGTTCGCGTCTGTACCTTTATCTGGGTTATTCCCATTTATCGGGAGCGACAGAGTGTACTAAAGTCTCTTACAGTGGAGTATGCACCACATACATCTATCAAATATGGAATGATAATGAAGCCCACTAAGTATAAGGAAGATCCTCACACTTATTTATAATGCACAAGGCTTAAGCACACTGACATACCTCCTTTATTAAGTGTTTTTGTTGTTTTAGAATGAAGAAGTGTTTTTGATTTTGTTTGTGATACAACTCCATGCTAAATACTTGTTCAACATGCTAGATAACCTATAAAGCATTCCAAGATAGAATGTTTACAAGCACACCCATGGTATAAGGCTCTTGACACATGAAGATATATCAACCTTTATTAGATGTTTTGAATTTTGTTTAGAGATAAGAAGAGAAGACTCAAAGAGAAGCAAAAGGTAAAAACTAAGAGGGGACTAAGACTTATCCTAATGTTATCATGCTTGCTAATTCCTAAGGTTAAGTGTGGTATAAGAAACCTAAGCCTAAAATAATAGAGAAGAAGAACAAGTTCTAACTCACTTCAAAGATTGAAGTTGTTTTAAGAACTCAAAGGGATGAAAAGAAGTTAATTGTCAAAGAAGCATTCAGATTCTTATCACACTCACACAAGAGAAAGCTTTAATGATATTAAAGAAGAGGTGTATGTGGAAGTTCATCCACACACTTAACTTACCATTAGCCCCTACATGAAAATGTTAGCTTAACAATGGAATATGAAAGCATAAGTGAAAGGAAGAAGACAATTAAGCAACAAACATCTTATAGAGTGAACTAGATTCCAAACAAAGCCTAAAACTAAAGGTAAATGGACCTAAGGGTTCAAGGACTTATAAAGTCAGTATCTATGTCCTAAGGGTGTCCACTAAGGTTATTCTACCTAATAAGACCAAACTAGGTCAAAAAGAGTGCCAAAAGTTCACACAAGTTCAAGTTATGAACCAAGGATGATGTATGAATGCATTTGACATACCAATATGAATGAATGCATAAAATGAACATCAAAGTCAGTAGTGAATGCATATGAATTTGGATGAATGAACATACAAGTTATAAATACAATGGTTTAAGAAGATGAAGTAAGAAGAAGAAGAGGGAAGAAATTAGACAAGTATCACATGAGATCAACAATGATGCAAGTTGAAGATGAATGACATATAAATATGTATGAGATACTTATAGGTCAGTATCATACAAGGTATGAAATTCAATTAGAATGCATGGATATGAATTTATGCTTCACACACAAGTCAAGTTAATCAATTAGAAAAGAAGAGGTCAACAATCTCAAGTAAGGATGCACTTTGAAAACAAACACAAACCAAATGAAGAGGGTTCATACATGACTTAGAAAGAAAGTAAAGTGACCTATAATGTCAATGAAATAACATACAAATATGCAAAAACAACTCCTAATAGGATGGCATAAATGCCTACCTAAAAATAGTGTTTAGAAGTTGTCGCTCCCAGGATTTTCATCCTAGTACAAACGCGAAAGTGGCGCGGAAAAGGTAGAGTCGCCAGCTATGCATTTTTATCCCGAAGGAACAAGAAAGGTAATGCTGCACAAACCTAAGGAAGAAGGAAAAGGACAAGGTCATGCGAACCAAAGATCTGGGTTTGGGAGTCGGTTACGACCTGGGAAGGTATTAGCACCCCAGACCGTCCGTCATACCCGACGGGATCCACGCTTGTTTGTTTTGTTTCAAAGGGTGAGAAATAAGATGCTGCTGAATAAGAACTGCTATCTGGAAACTGGAACTGCAATGAGAAAGGAACTAAAAGAGAACAAAAAGAAAGAATGGGGAAAATGTAGGGAAAATAAAGAATGTGCTCGAACGGGCCCTACCCCGCTGCCTATGTACCTCATCGGGAAAATGAGGATCAGAGTCGACGTAATTCGCCTAACCAGGCGGGAACTATTTGTTTGTGTTTTTTATACTAGAACTGCGTATGTCTATGCTCAGGTGTTGCAGGCTCGTCTGGTACGAGTTCATTTACCGTCTTGCATGCGAGACAAGTCGTCGCAAGTTCGTGCTGAGAATGAATGAGATGAGAAGAGAAGTTCCTGCAGGAAAGTCGCTTATTGTTAGTTGTTTTCTTTTTAAGAGTTTTGTATGAATTTGACACAAGGAAGTGAATTCAAACTCTTTTCCATGGAATGTGTACTTGCCACTACATTCCAAGATGGAATAATAGAACAAGTACACCAAGTAAGGAGAATTTATCCAAGACTTGTTTCCATAGATTAGGGTCTAAGTTCACTAGCTTGTTGAACTTAGTTACATGTTTTTGTGGATTTTGTAAAGAAATGTCTTTTACGTTATTCTTTGTGAAACAACCCCTTGATAAAACTTGTGCATCATGCTAGACAAGCTTACACCATTACAAGATGGAATGAATGCAAGTGCCCCATGGAATAAGGCTATACACAAGGGATCCTTTCATGCATTTATTAAGTCTTTTTTGGATTTGTTTGAAGATGAGGAGAGAAGACTCAAAAGGCAAAGGTCAAAGCTAATGGGGGACTAAGAAACAACCCTAAGTCATCCTATTATGTATAAAGAGGTGATCCCATGGTTAATGAGGTATTCTAATCCTAAGGAAAAAGGAAAAGAAGAAAAGAGAATTAGAAACTAACTTACTTCCTAAGGAAGTTAAGTTGTCTCTAAAGAAGGGGAAATCCTAAGAGCAAAGCACAAGGTGCTAAGGAAAACACAATTATAATGAATAAGAGATAGGAATGAAGTAATTACCTCATCTCCCCCCTACAAAACAAGAGTTAGCATGATGGAGAAATATGAACAATTATTATATGGCAAATTTCAATAACAATCTACACTAGCTAAGGAAAGATGTTAGTGAGCTTCTAAGGTTAATACCTAAGCCTAAAGCATTTTATAAGGTAACCTACTTAAAAAGTCAGTAGCCAAATCAATTCAAAAGTATCTAAAGGGATTAATTGAATTAAAGTCAAACTATGCCCTAAAGTATTACTAAACCCTAAGGATGAGGTTAGAAAGATAACATGAGTATTTACTAAACCAAAGCCTCCTAGACCCAAAGGTAAATGAAAAATCCAGAACTTAGACTTGTATGGAAGTGAAGAAATTAATAGTTCAAATGGAAAAGAAGAGATTCAAGTTAAAGGTATTCAAATATGAAATTGAAAAGTGGGAGAAAACATGTGGGAACATGGTTATAAGGATGCAACAAAAAGACATAGAACAAATTCAAGAAATGACCAAAGTGATTTAATTTCCCCATAAAAAACCAGGGGATTGACAACAAAATAAAATGGATATTATACTTGGAAATTGTTCACAAATGATGGGTTAAGAAGCATCCTAAGACTAGGTGTTCAAATTAGGGTTTCTAAGGTCCTTTAAGTGACAAATGAAGTTCAAAAGGGAGCAAAATGGTTCTAAAATGAGATGAACAAGTATGGATGATCACAAAACACTTATAAGACTACAAACAATGACAAGATGAAGTTAAATCATGCACAAAAGGATTTTGAAGTGCTTAAGATGGAAGGAGGAGGGGGATTAGGTTAAAATGGGACATGTATGACTTTGGACTTAAGGCAAGCCTAAAAATTAAAGGTAAATACCCAAGGGTGGTACTCAACACTTATATAAATCCTAAATGACCTAAGAGACTCAAGATTGTGACCTCAAAGTATTGGCATGAAAGCCTTAGACTAAAGGGATCAAAGGAAAGAAATGGAAAGACCAAAAACATGACTTGTGAACCAAGAAACCTAAAACAATATCAAAGGGTTATGAAAAATTATGAAACTTGACACTTGAATACAAAATCCAGAGGGTGAATTTCATACCAAAAATCTCACAAATATCCCATTTTTTAGGGTTTAAATAGTGTATAGAAGTAGATTAGGGTTTATGAACATATGTGTGAAAGAAAGGACTCAAAAATGATCCAAACATGACCTAAAAATCCAAAGAAAAATCTTTTGATGAAGTTTGATGGAATAAGAAGATAACACAAGAAGAATGACACTATTATCATACATGGTTTGAGAGAGAAAAAATGTACAAGAAGATTGGTCAAAAAATGAAAAAATAGAATTTTAATTCAAATGAGAAATTAATTCTGATCTCAAAAATGAACAAAAATAAAATCTAAAATTATGGAAAATTAAAGAAAAATGTGAAGAATGTCCATTAATTAATTGGGAATTGTTGGAGGCTTTTTGGTATTTTTAAAATAAGAAACTAAAAATGAATTACGATGAAAAAGAAAATAAAAAGAAACGAAATGGACTGAGTTGGTATGGGCCTGGGGGGTGCCAAAAGCATCAAAAACAACTGAATTGGGCCTAAGTGAATTGTGCAGGGGTGTAACACGGTGGGAGAACTGACTTTTCTATAAATGTTGCAGATAGCAAGAGTCGCCACCGACTTTTATTTTATCCAAAAGGAAAGGACAAAAAAGAACAGGAAAGACCTTAAAAAGATTTTGAGTTCGGGGGGTAGGTTATACAAAGGGAAGGTGTTAGCACCCTTTATATCCATGGTTATCCATGGGCTCTTAGTTACTTAGCTCACTTTGAATTGTTTTGAGAAAGGTGTAGTGTGTGATTAAAAATTTTCTAAGTACTTTATAATGATCCTCGTATGGATGTATATAAAGACTTTGTTTTGAAAATTTGTTTGAAATGTGAAGTGTAATGAAGTATTTTGAAGAAAAGTGAGCAAGTACTTAAGAGGAACCTACCCTATGCTAAGTCTTTACTGTTCTTATATGTTCTTTCAATGGTAAGGCTATCCCTATTATTAAGGAATAGGTAGTCATTACCTTGGATGTTATAAGGGACATGTGAAGGGACATCTGTGTTTAGGCAACTGTAAGGTGTCTTAGCAATACGAAGGGACTTATCATCTTTTATTCGAAGGGACAAGATCATTTACCGTAGGCAACATCGAAGGGACTTGATCTTATAATCTTAAAAGGGACTTGATGATATTTTATGAAAAGGTACTTTGCTTTAAGACACCTTACTTGACCTTATAATTAGGCAACATGAGGAATACCCTTAGAAAGTGTAGGATGGTGATCAAAGATCGACTTACGTGTGTGAGTGTCCATATTCATATATTTATCTTATTAAGCAAGTCATTCTAAATTAATTTTAATTTACAAACATGTTATCACTCCCTATAGTTACTAATCATGGCAAGAATATTTATAAACAATAAAACAATAATAAACTACGACTATTACAAAGCTTTTGCTGTTACATTATAATAAACAATTGAATAATAAATATATAATAAAATAAACAATAACTAAAAGGTTAGTGATAAAATAATTATAAGAAGAAAAGGTTAGCACAAATATAAAAATATATACAAGTTAAGAGAATATTTTTAAATTAAATAAACAATTTTGAAGAATTTTTAAAAGGAAATAAGATGATGAGAATAATAATAAACCATAAAATAAATATTTACAAAGTATGATTAATTATTTAATTATATATTAGAAAAAAAATTAATTAAGCTTAATATTTAAAATAAAATAATTAAGGTGAGAAATTAGGGTTAGAAATTTAGGAAAATACAATTAGGGTTTGAATATTATAATAATTAACTAATTAAATTATTTTAAAAAAATATATACAATAATAATATAAACAAATTTTAATTTAAATATAAACTAAAATTAAAGTTTAGAAAATAAATTAGGGATTTTTTTAGAAAATATGAAGTTATATATATATATTTACATATTATTATTTAAATATAATTAGAATTAATTATAAAACAAAATAATAAAACAAAATAATAAAACAAAATAAAATAAGAAAACTTACCTGGGGCAGGGATTGAACCCACGCCCTAGGTCTTGCCTCCCCTGGACTCACACTGCTACCACCAGCCCAAGCGCGCGCATGTGATAAGGTTTGGGGCAACAATTCTTTTATTATTAACCTGCAAAAACACCAAAAATAAAAACAAAACAAAATGGCCTGGGGGAGGTTTGAACCCAGGACCATTCGCTTACAAACCAAACACCCAAACCAGCTGAGCCAAGCGCGTTAGTTGAAATATAATATAAACAAATTCTAAAAATATTAAGTTGCTATTTGAATTTCCCAGATGGCGCCAATGGATCATCTTCTTCCTCATATTACCTGCGAATTTTCATACAACTTTTGCTGCGAATTTTCTTGCGTGTTCTTCCATGTTCTTGACCTACGAAACTCAAACAGCAAGCAAACAGTAAAATTTCTTCAAATTAAGTAGTGCAATGTGATCCTTATGACTCATACGATCTTCCTATGTTCTTAAAAGTCATTTATATTTGGTTTATCATGAAACCCCAAACGAGAGGCTGAAACCCTAACCATGGTGAATCCTTCAACCTGTAATGAAAATTCAATCCAAACATACAGAAACATTCCAGACACCTTCACAAACAAGTATCAATGATCAAAAACAATTTATATTACATGAATATATGAAATCGAAAATTCAAAAAAAAAAACAAGAATGTGATGATTCGGTTAGCATGATTCAGTGCATGAATGGATGGTTTTATGATCCAGAAACATTCAGTGACCTTCAAGGAATGATTTGCAACCTTTATTTTGTCTTGAGAGTCCCTCCAAGTCCACAACCAAATCTCTCTTTTTCCTTGAAATTTTGAAGTATGGAAAGTGTTCTTAGAGGCAGCAAAATCGTGTCCTTGTGATTGGGATGTCTTCAAGTATATATAGAGATGAAAATTAGGTCAAAAAGTCATGGATTTATGGGCTTTGTAATGATGACTTGATCATGAAGTTTCCATCTTTCAAATATTGAAAAAGATCACATCTAACCTTGCCAAATCAAGCTAGCACGAATTTGGATCAAATCAATCATCTATAATTGATGTTTATGACCTTCTAGAATCATAATCTCATCCAAATATATGATTTTCATATTTTATTTTAATTTAATTTGTATTTTAATGAATAAAATTCAAATAAATATTAAATAAAATATAAAAAATCAGAAAAGGCATGGGTTGGGTCGTGCTTGATGACATTATAAAGATTGGATGGCAATTTGGTGGGCTCATTTAGCAAAAATTGGTTTTAAGGCCTTATTTGTTTCATAAACTTCCCAAAAATTTCCCAACTTTACAAGGGCACAAATCCTTCAATTTTAATGCTATGAAGGTGTTCTTGGACATTTTAGAAAGCTTAGAGAGTCCTCTAACCAACCTCTTTGGTCTCATGTCCATATCTTTTACCATTCTCAAGTTATGCTCTTTGGAAGTTGTTGACTTTTTGTTGACTTTTAAAAGGACCTATAATGTCTTAGCTCATACCTTCCAAATGAAGCATTTTTGGGCTTGGCTTGTGAGACACAAAGTTGTAGAGAATTAAATTTCCTTCAAAATGAGCTCTGGATGGAAAATTTTTGATGAAGCATGTGAAAGTTATGGTTGGTCAAAGTTCAGTTGACTTTTCCTATGAAAACCCTAATTTAGAAACTCCTGATTCTTGATGATCTGAAATCTCCTTGATGAATCATGATCAACCCTTGATCAAATGATGAATTTTACTTTATATACTTGATGTTGGCAAAAAATCATGAAGTTTGACTTTGGTTTGACCACAGTTGACCTTAGTTTGACTTTTTGACTGCCTTGACTAATTTTAGCCTATCTGATCATCTGACTGAGCAAACCTTTGGGGAAAGTCTTGAAACTTGACATGGGGATTCTTGAACACATATAGGATGCTATGAAGCACACTTGAAGTCTTGGAAGTCCATTTAGCCTGATGAAAGTCAAAACCCTAGTTTAGGATGCCTTGCTTAGGAGGATGCATTGTCTGAGGGAATTGTCAAACTTTCTGACTAATTGTGAACCTTGTTAACCTTGTGAACCTCATGAGATGTCTTGTGAACCTTGTGAAACTTTTGAACCTCTTAGTACACAATGTCTTGTTAACCTTGTGAACCTCTTAGTACACAATGTCTTGTGAACCTTGTGAACCTCTTAGTACACAATGTCTTGTCTTGGGGAGGGCAAATTTTGGGGTGCAAAAGCTCTAGCATCTTTGAGGGAGGCCATTGTAGGAGGTACTCTGGTGACCACATGAACTCTTTTAACAACAGGAGGAGCTTTAGTAGCAGGAACGACCCAAGGAACAACTTCAAATGTCTGGCAAGGAGTCTCAACATATTCACCCTCCACTTCAACATACTTAAATGTATTCTCATGACTGACCATATATTCTTCCTCTCCATAAACAGTGACAATATTTCCCTTCACCGGATATTTCAACTTCTGATGTAGAGTTGAAGTCACAGCACCTGCCCCATGGATCCAGGGGCGCCCAAGCAAACAAGAGTACACAGGACGAATATCCATTACATAGAAGGTTGAATTGAAAACTTGAGAGCCTACTTTGATCGGGAGATCTATTTCTCCATGCACCACCCTTCTTGAACCATCAAAGGCCCTTACCACTATATTACTTGGTCTTAACACAACATCTTTAGGACTGATCTTATTCAGAACCTCTTTGGGAAGTACATTCAATGAAGAGCCATTGTCTATCAACACATGAGACAAGGTAGTGCCCCTACATTCAATGGAGATATGCAGAGCTCTATTATGGTTTCTCTTGGCAGGAGTCAAGTCAGCATCAGAAAAGCCTAACCCATTATCATAAGTCAAATGTGCCACACAATTCTCGAATTGATCTACAGAAATTTCATTTGGTACATGAGCAGTCTTCAAAAACTTGATCAAGGCTTTAGCATGAGCCTCAGAACACAACAACAAGGACAACATGGAAATTTTGGAGGGAGTATGCCCCAACTGGTCAACAATATCATAATCACTTTTGCGAATGATCTTCAACACTTCTTCCATCTGTTTAGAAAGATTCTCAGCAGTCGGTGTCTCAGCTTGCACAGGTTCAACCACAGGACCTTTGCCCCGAGCATCAGTACTTGGCTCAGAAGTGAAGGTAGTAGTCGGAGTAACTGCACTTTTTGAGGTAGCCGGAGGATAGAAAATTCTTCCACTTCTGGTGATCTTACTAGATCCAGCAATATTATCAACATCGAGGTTATCATCAATAACAGATGCATCAGTCAATGGTTCCTGCTTAACACCACGGATATAAACATCAGAATCGTAATTCCAGGGTATAGCTTTATCAGAAGTATACGGAATAGGGCCAGGAGTAGTAATAATCATGGGAGGCACTCTAACTTCAGCAACAGTCTTCACCAAACCCTCAGCAGTAATTTTGATAGGACCCTTGGAAGAGATCTTAACAGGGCCTTTGGAGGTAATCTTCACTGGCACTTTATCAACCATGTCCACCTCTTCAACCTTCGTACCCTGAGTTAGATGTTTAACCATACCTTCCACAGAAGGTGTCCTCTCAAACAATATGGTGTAATTGTCCATGAGGCATTGAATACCATCCTTCAACTTCCAGCAGCTATCAGGTTTGTAAGCACAATAAAAACAGTCTTCATTACAACCTGGAAAGAATCCAGCTTGTACCAACTTCTTCTTAATAACAGATAGAAGAGTAGTCACATTTGCTACTGAGGAAACATATGAAACTTCATCAACAACATTAACAGTCTTCTCATGATTGGGCATGGGTGCAGTAATCTCATTTGGAATCCCAGGAGGGTCAAATTCAATCTCTCCAGCTTCAATCATATCTTGAATCTTATTTTTCAATATCCAACAGTTGTTGGTATCATGTCCCGGACAATTAGAATGATAGGCACATCGTGCATTAGGATTGTACCGAGGAGAGGAAGTATTAGGATTCTGAGGAGGGTCCTTCAAAGTAATGAGTTCCCCTTTCAACAGGTGTTGCAAGGCTTGGGCCAGTGACATGTTGATCTTGGTAAATTGTCTTCTAGGCTTTTGTTGATTGCTCTGTGGTAGCTCTGGTGCTGCAGGAGTAGGATTAGAAATGTGAACTGCTCCCACAGATTGGTGACTTCTGTTACGGCTGGGTTGACCATACACAACATTAGACTCCTTCTTTCCACTAGGGGCTTCTTTGCAGTGCTTGATGAAGAGGCACCCACCTGTATCTTACCACTTCTTATACCACTCTCCAAACGTTCTCCAGTCATTATCAGCTCAGTGAAACCGGATGATGAGCTTCCAATGAGGTGACTATAGAAAGGACCATTCAGCGTACTCATAAACATATCCACTAGCTCCCTGTCAATTAGAGGAGGTTGAACTATGCCAGCCAGGTCTCTCCATTTCTGGGCATACTCCTTGAAATTCTCCTTAGCACCCATAGACATGCTTTGGAGTTGCATGCGAGTAGGTGCTAGATCAGCATTATATTGGTATTGCCTATAGAAGGCCTCAGCAAGATCATTCCAATAACGAATATTGAAACTTTCCAATTGATAGTACCATTCCAATTGAGCTCCAGAAAAACTCTCTTGGAAGAAATGAATCCATAACTTCTTATCAGCAATATGTGGTTGAATCCTCCGGACATAGGACCTTAGATGCAGCTTGGGACATGAGACACCATCATACACCACAAAAGCAGGAACCTTGAAACCAATAGGTATAACCACTCCAGATATTAAACTCAGATCTTCAAAATCCAGCCCAGAAGATTTTTGTAACTCCATGGCATTCATTATATCTACCAGCATCTTGTACTTATCTTCACTAGGATCATGATAATAATTTGCTTCAGAATTAGAGTCTCCCACAGTATCATGGAGACTGCCTCCCTCTTTCTCAGAATTTTCAGACTTATAATCATCAACCTGTTCCTTTGTCTTGACAGGACCTTTGAACCTTCTTCCAAGATTAATAAAGCCTCCTGATCTTCTAGTCTTCTTATTCTTCTTGGCCAGTAGTGTCTTCAACTCATCTTGTCCCTTGGACAAGTTCAGAATCAACTCTTGGAATTGTGCATTCTGTGCCTGGAGATCTTTGACAGTCTGTTCAAGAGCCTTTTCTGCTGAAATAAACAGCGCGAATATAAGATACCTGTACATAAGAAACCTGTGATGCAGTGATATGGTATGTAAATGCATATGCAATGTTTTCAAGGACCGCGGGATTTAAATTTGTTTAAACAACCAAAAAGTAAACTTTTATTAGTAATATACTTGTTTGCCCCTTGGGCTTACAATAAAAATGAAATGAATACAAAGAATGGGGTTTTAAGTCTCCCATGGACGTTTCCTCTTTGTGTTGAGGTATGAGTTGAGATTCCGCTCCTCGTGAAGTTGTTTTGTTAGCTCCAGGATTCTTTCTTGACTTGCTTTGTAATGAGTCTCAAAAGTATCTCTCTGCTCCTTCAACTAGATCCAGGACCTTTGTAAATCTTCCATGTCAGTGGGCATGTCTGGATGAAGAATGATATAAGAAGTATCTCCTTCAGCAACAGGCTCCATGGTAACTGGCAGGATGGCAGGATATGGCATCATAAGAGTCTGAGCACGAGATCGCACCCATCTGAGATAAGCTTCCATAGGAATAATGTACTTTGGTTCCAGAGTCTTGTTGTCAACCTTGTTCACCTTACCCCATGCTCGTATGAACCTTTGATGATAACCTTGCAGATCGTTGTCGTAGTCAAATACAATACCCTGAATAAGCATGTCATGAGGACCATCACTCCGAGCGTAACCAAACTGACGTAGAGCTAAGGAAGGGTTGTAAGTAATGCCCCCTCTTATGCTAAGGAGTGGCACATTAGGGAACTCCCCACAACGGTCAATGATAGTAACATTCTCCATAGATCGAGAGCATCAATGAATATCTGAATGAGAGAGTGACATGATTCTTTTAGACCACCTGAACCCTTGTTCATTCTTCATCACTGATCGAGGAAGGTGAGAAATAAACCACCTAGACAATAAAGGTATACAGCACATCATAGTTCCTCGTGCCTTCGTAGTACGAGTATGAAGAGAGTGTAAGATGTCTCCAAGTAATGTAGGCACTGGATTACGAGTCAGAAATATGTTGATGGCGTGTACGTCTATGAACTGGTCTAGATTGGGGAACAATACTAAGCCATAAATCAATAGGGCTAAGATCTCCTCAAAAGCATCATAACTCATAGCCTTCAGGAACACTTGAGCTTTCTCCATCAATACCTTAGCAAGGATACCCTTAACTCCACTTCTTGTTTCCAGGACAATGTCTGATTTCTTTAAATGTAGGGCTACAACAATGACTTCATGTTTAGGCTCTTTTTCCAAGCTTGTGAAGGGTTTCTGATCAAGGATAGGTATACCCAACAGTTTGGAGAACTCTTCCATTGTAGGAACCAACTGATAATCGGGGAATGTGAAGCAATGATGTTTAAGATCAAAGAACTGAAATAGAAAACTCATCATGTCTTCATTGAACCCTGAAGTGACTAGATCCAGTAGGTGACCATGCCTCTTGATGAACTGGGAGTTTTCAGAAACTTGAGAGACCAACTCCTTAAGCTTAGGAGGTATTCCTACAAAATTGATCCGGATAGTATTCCTACGAGCAGAAGCCATGACCTGCAACAAAGAACAAAGATAAATCCTTTGGCCCTTGAAATGGTTAGTGAAAATGCTATGCTTATGATGCATGATGATGTTATGATGTTATGCTCAATCACAAACATGTGGCACACACAAGCAAGTCACACAATAGCCCTGGGTTTAAATGCTTGCATGAGGTTTAAAGGTAAGTACCCTCCCCTGAAGTTTAGTTGGTTCATCCTATCCTATAAAAGTAACCAGGTTCTAAGGGATCTCAATATCACTGATCCTTCACAAGGGTGGTTGTTCAGTAGGCAACTTACTTGCCAACCAAAACCCTCCAAGTTTAGGATCTCAATGAGTGTAGCATCGAGTATCAACCAACTTCAGTCTTCACCAAAGCCGACTATCTCACTACTTTCTAAAGGGCAAGATGGGATGACTAGGGTTCTAAAAGTCTGTATTGACAACATATGGCAGCCTCATATTATCCTCAACTTTACTTAAGGAACATAAGCACCAACCAAGAAGTCACACTAACTATGGCCACCAGATCAACCATATCGGTATACGCCGTACAGTTTCCTTGGTCTATTGCCATTTACCTAAGGTACACTAGATCCGGGTTAGGATCTTTCACACATAAGATCCCAACAAGTAATATAAAGCAAACAAAGCAAACAAGTTTAAAGTGATCTAATTCCTAAGGGTACCCCTCTTTTATTAAGTCCCCAGCAGAGTCGCCAGTTCTGTAACACGGTGGGAGAACTGACTTTTCTATAAATGTTGCGGATAGTAAGAGTCGCCACCGACTTTTATTTTATCCAAAAGGAAAGGACATAAAAGAACATGAAAGACCTTAAAAATATTTTGAGTTCGGGGGGTAGGTTATACAAAGGGAAGGTGTTAGCACCCTTTATATCCATGGTTATCCATGGGCTCTTAGTTACTTAGCTCACTTTGACTTGTTTTGAGAAAGGTGTAGTGTGTGATTAAAAATTTTCTAAGTACTTTATAATGAGCCTCGTATGGATGTATATAAAGACTTTGTTTTGAAAATTTGTTTGAAATGTGAAGTGTAATGAAGTATTTTGAAGAAAAGTGAGCAAGTACTTAAGAGGAACCTACCCTATGCTAAGTCTTTACTGTTCTTATATGTTCTTTCAATGGTAAGACTATCCCTATTGAAATTCTGTGATCAGGTATGAGATGTCGAATGAGATGTTTAAACACTTGACAACTTAACCAAAACTTAAAGTGCAAGAAAATTAAACAACACAGTAATTTGTTAACCCAGTTCAGTGTATAACCATACTTACATCTGGAGGCTACCAAGCCAGGAGGAAATCCACTATAAGTAATATTAATTCTAGACTTAAACCACCCAGTTTAATCTTTCACTTAATATCTACCCAATGCAATTTCTACCTAAGACACACTTAGATATGAGTACCAACTCACTCCCCCTCAATCACACAGTGATCTTGTTTACAAGTTTAATAAAATTGAAGTCATACTTCAAACAAAAACAGCTTGATCTTACTTCACAGTTTCAATCAAGACACAAATACACTTTTGCTTAAAAGCTCATAAAGTGGTACAATAAAACAACCTGCTATTAAAACTCAAAACACCCTATTTTGTCTTCTTAAATTCGTACTCTATTCTGAGAGTTTCTGTTGCTTAAATAGGTGTTTGGATTTTGGGCTTTCTGTAGGTTTATCCAATCCTAAAACGCATGCTGCTTCCACCTTGAATTAAGGTTTGTTACTTCCTAGACTCTAGGTGATTCAGTTGTTCTGATTATGCTGAAGACATATAACAATACTCCCTACAGATGTGCCTTGTTCTGTTTTATCCATCCATAATTAATTCCAGATAACTTTCCTTAATTTACTCAGTTCTGTTATTCATTAATTAATTCTGGTAGCAGGTTTGAGATGTCACAACATCTGTTGGGACATCCTGAAAAACTGAACTTAGATCATTAACTGATACAATGTCACAACATCTGATGTGACATCCTGTAAACTGAACTTATATCATTAACTGATGCAATGTCCCAACACCTGGTGTGACATCCTGAATTAAGTTCATTTACTTATACTCTGTTTGATAATGTCCCAACATCTGATAGGACATCCTGAACTGAATTCAACAACTCTTGTTGGTCAAAAATTCTGCCAATTCTAAACATCTACAAACTCCCCCTTTGGCTAATTTTTGGCTAACATTCTTTTCTGGTTATCAGAGTGCAGCAGAAGTTCTTTTATCAGAGTATAGCAGTTCTTTTATGTTGAGTCATGTGTGAATTTACTCCCCTCAAACATACATGTATTCAGTTTTGTTGCAACAGAAATTTTCATTAAAACACAGCTTTAGTTCAGAAGCAAACAGAAGTTTTTCATTAATCAGTAATTTGGATCATACATTGTTGTTGTTGTTCAGTTCTCCCCCTTGTTAGACATAAATTGGGGCCAAAGTTACAAATACAAAATGACAATGCAGCAGTCATTACATTTTTCTCACATACAGTTTTTTACTCAGACTCCTCATAGTCAGTTTCTTCATCTTCCTCAGTCTCCTCATCAGAAGCAGCATTTTTCTGAACACTTTCTTCACTCTCCAGCCTTTGGATAATCTCCTCAAGCTTCTGCTTCCTTGCATCCAGTTCTTTGCATGTGATCTTCAGCTCAGCAATCAAGGCAGCTTTGGAGATTGGAGACTTTGCCTTTGAAGGACCAGCAGATGTCCCAAAGGGAGCTTCAACATCAGCTGCATGATGACTCAGGAACAGCTTATAGTGGAAGGCCAGAGGGCTTTCTCTTTTGCACATTGTGTCCTTCTCAGTGAGGATACCAGGATACTGACTCAGCATTATTCCACACAGCAAGGAAGGGAAGGCAATTGGCAGCTTAGTTGCAGATGATCCAGCATGCTTCAAAGTCTGATCAAATATATAAGCCCCATAATCCAGCTTTGTTTGGGTGCCCACAGCATATATGAACCTGCCCAATCCAGTTGATATTGAGGATGTATGGTTGGTAGGGACCCAGTTTGCAGTGCCAATCCTATTCAGCATGGCATACTTCCTTGTCAGCATGCTAACTGAGAGCTTCCCTTTCACTGGCCAAGTCTTGACCTGATTAGCAGTGATAACCTTGCAAACCTGGTTATCAGTCTTCCCTAACTCATCTGGACCATCAGATTCTCTTCCAAGGTAGTGGTTGATAACCCTAGGAGAGAATTCTACACACCTCCCTCTTACATAAACTTTTCTAAAGTCAGCAGACTTACCATCAGCACAATCTTCTTGGAGGTTGACTATGAATTCCTTGACTAGCAGCTCATAGCAAGGAGAAAAGTTGGAGACAGTTTTGAAAAGGCCAGCAGAGGAAATGAGATCAATTAACTCTGTGCACTCAAGTGCATTACTGCTCAGCTCTCTTTCAAGTTCTACCCTTCTTTGATAAACAAACTTCCATCTATTCACACTTGAAACATGATGAAAGGAGATGTTGTCCAAAGGAGCTTCTGGAACAGCAGTTGATGACCTTGAAGGTGCTGGTTTCTTCTTTGGTGGGGATGTTGGGACATCCTCTTCAACATCTGAATCTGGAGAGGTGACAGCTTTCCTCTTCTGTGTTTGCACTTTGCTCCATTGTTTTGTAGGACCAAAGACAACTTTAGCTTTGTCCTTCTTTGGTGTAGCTTGCTTCTTCTCAGGAGTTGCATGTCCTGCATTCATATTTTCTTTCCTAGTTCTAAGCCTTTTGGCTATGCTAGGGTTGACAGAAGCAATGATTTCTGTATCAGAATCATGCTCTATGTTCACAACAGGAGTAGGTTGAGCAGTCTCCTCTTCAGCAGGTGGTTCAACAGAGATTTGATCTTCAGTGGAGGCCTTGTGCTGGTCCTCAGATATTTCTTCATCACTATCAGTGGAGACCTTTTTCTGGTCCTCAGATGTTTCAACAGCAGCATCAGATGAGGCCTTTTGCTGGTCCTCAGATGTTTCAACATCTATAGGGACATCCTGTTGAGCAGGGGTGTCCTTTTCAGCCTGCGTTTGTTGATCTTCTTGTGGAGCTGGCATGGTGTTCAGAGGGATAGATATGCCACTTACCACTCTTTGCTCAGATAAGATCCTGTTTACCAGCTCCTTTATGGAATCATCCACATATGCAGAAGCTTTTGGAGTGGTGTTTAATGGTGAAGGCAAGCCTTTGGC
Source organism: Lathyrus aphaca (assembly GCA_963966055.1). Lineage (NCBI taxonomy): Eukaryota > Viridiplantae > Streptophyta > Magnoliopsida > Fabales > Fabaceae > Lathyrus > Lathyrus aphaca. The sequence goes on along the minus strand of OZ014521.1, from coordinate 318,107,273 downwards.
CTTGCTGAATACATGATCCTTTGTCCTTTTAGGGGTTCTTGGTTTTTGAGCAAGAGGAACACTTCCTCTGATTTCTTCCATTGGAGTTGAATCCATAGGTACCACAGAGATGGGGGTTGCATGCACCACATCTTCCTTGTTGAGGATTTCTTCAGAAATGTTAGGGTTTTGGTGATGAGCCATTTTCGAATGTGGTGAAGAAGGAGATTGAGATTGGTTGAGTTTGATGATCTCTGAAAGTTAGCTATAGCAAGCAAGTTGTTGTGAGAGAATGATGAGAAGATGAATAGCTGAAAGTGAGCTGTTATTCTTATAAGAGCCGTTACTTGGAGAATTTCTAGGAGTGGAATACACAAGGTGCTTGACCAGACTGGTGTTGCCATCTGGTGATCATGCCACATAATGTCATATGACATGTTGGCACATCTCCATAACTGCTAAATTTCACATAAGCAGATTCCCAATTTACCCCTTAGGTTTTCAAATTGGATAGCATCCAAGGCTTTAGTAAATATATCAGCTAACTGCAGATTTGTAGCTACATGTTCCAATGAAATCACTTTCTCTTCCACAAGATCTCTGATGAAGTGATGTCTGATATCAATATGCTTGGTCCTGCTATGTTGGATAGGATTCTTTGATATGTTAATAGCACTTAAGTTGTCACAGTACAATGTCATGACATCTTGTGGGACATTGTACTCAGTGAGCATTTGCTTCATCCAGACCAACTGTGAACAACTGCTTCCAGCTGCTATATATTCAGCTTCAGCAGTAGATAAGGATACACAATTTTTTTTCTTACTGAACCCAGAAATCAAATTGTTTCCTAAAAAGAAGCATCCTCCTGAAGTGCTTTTTCTGTCATCAGCACTTCCAGCCCAATCAGCATCACAGAAGCCAGTGAGAATTGGTTTGCATCCATGAAAGTACATTATGCCATAGTCACAAGTACCATTGACATATTTCAGAATTCTCTTGACTTGGTTTAGATGACTAACTTTTGGATCAGCTTGATATCTTGCACATACACCTACTGCAAATGCTATGTCTGGTCTGCTAGCAGTCAGATATAACAAGCTTCCAATCATGCTTCTGTATAGGCTTTGATCTACATTCTCACCCTTGTCATCTTTAGTCAGCTTTAAATGTGTGGGGGCAGGAGTTCTCTTATGAGTAGCACTGTCCATCCCAAATTTCTTGACTATGTTCTTAGCATACTTGCTTTGGGAAATGAACATGGAGTCCTCCATTTGCTTTATTTGCAGTCCAAGAAAGTAGGTTAATTCTCCTACTAGGCTCATTTCAAATTCAGATTCCATCTGATTGACAAAATGTTTAACCATCCTGTCTGACATCCCACCAAAAACAATGTCATCTACATATATTTGAGCAATCATGACATCTCCTTCTTCATCTTTAACAAACAAGGTTTTGTCAATTCCACCTTTCCTGTACCCTTGCTTGATAAGAAAAGTAGTCAGCCTTTCATACCATGCTCTTGGAGCTTGCTTCAGACCATAAAGAGCCTTCTTTAGTTTGTATACATGATTTGGACAGCTTGGATCAACAAATCCTTTAGGCTGTTCTACATATACCTCTTCATTAAGATATCCATTTAGAAAGGCACTTTTCACATCCATTTGAAATAGCTTGAACTTCAAGATACAAGCAATTCCTAAAAGTAGTCTGATTGATTCAAGCCTTGCTACTGGTGCAAAGGTTTCATCAAAGTCTACTCCTTCAATTTGTGTGTATCCTTGAGCTACAAGTCTAGCTTTGTTCTTTGTAACAACTCCTTGTTCATTTGACTTGTTCTTATACACCCATTTAGTGCCAATCACATTTATGTCATCAGGTCTAGGAACAAGATTCCACACTTCATTCCTTGTGAATTGACCTAATTCCTCTTGCATAGCACAAATCCAGTATTCATCAGTAAGAGCTTCCTTGATGTTTTTAGGTTCTATTTTTAAAACAAAGCAGGAACCTGAAATCACTTCTTTTGATCTAGTGCTTACACCTCTGTTGGGATCACCAATTATCAAATCTTTGGGATGATCCTTCTGGATTCTGATGGAGGGAGGTTTGCTGGATTGTTCTGTCCTTGCATCAGTTTGAGTGAAGTCAGAATGATCACTCTTTTCTTCAGCTTCAGTTTTGCTGTCAGCAGATGTTCCAACATCTTCTATAACATCTGTAGGAGCATCATCAATTATCACATTTATGGACTCCATGATAACCTTGGTTCTAGAATTAAATACTCTATATGCTCTGCTGTTTATAGAGTATCCAAGAAAAATCCCTTCATCACTTTTAGGATCCATTTTTCTTCTTTGCTCCCTATCTGCCAGAATATAGCAGTTACTTCCAAACACATGGAAGTACTTAACTGTGGGTTTTCTGCCCTTCCAGACTTCATAGATTGTGGACAAAGTTCCTTTCCTTAGAGTAACTCTGTTATGGATGTAACATGCTGTGTTCATAGCTTCAGCCCAGAAGTACAAAGGTAACTTTTTAGCATGGATCATAGCTCTTGCTGATTCTTGAATAGTTCTATTCTTCCTCTCAACAATCCCATTCTGTTGAGGAGTGATTGGTGAAGAGTATTCATGATTGATTCCTTCTGAAGAACAGAAATCTAAGAATTTTTGGTTCTCAAATTCTTTTCCATGATCACTTCTTATTCTGATCACACAGCTGCCTTTTTCCCTTTGTATTCTTTGGCATAAGTCTTTGAATACATCAAATACATCAGACTTTTCTTTGATGAAATTTATCCATGTATACCTTGAAAAGTCATCAACCACCACATAGGCATACCTCTTACCACCAAGGCTCTCAACCTGCATAGGTCCCATAAGATCCATATGCAATAATTCCAAAACTTTGGAAGTTGTCAGATGTTGGAGCTTTGGATGGGACATCTTGGTTTGCTTGCCTATTTGACATTCACCACATATTTTGCCATCATCAATCTTCAGTTTAGGAATACCTCTCACAGCTTCCATAGATATGATTTTCTTTATGCCTCTGAAATGAAGATGACCTAGTCTTTGGTGCCATAGTTTCACTTCTTCTTCTTTAGCTAAAGAACAAGTTGAAGTGAGACTGAAGTCTTGAGGTTCCCACATGTAACAGTTGTCTTTAGATCTGGCTCCTCTCATGACAATCTTTTGTTCTTTGTTAGACACTATGCATTCAGTTTTGGTAAAGTTTACACTGTACCCTTGATCACATAATTGACTTATACTGATCAAGTTAGCAGTTAAACCTTTTACCAGCAGCACATCATCTAGTCTTGGTACATCTGGACAGTCCAAGGTCCCAACTCCCTTGATTTCTCCTTTAGCTCCATCTCCAAAGGTTACATATCTGGATGAATATGACTTTAAGTCTACTAGCAGATTCTTCAATCCAGTCATGTGTCTTGAACATCCACTGTCAAAGTACCAGTCTTCTTTAGCTGATACTCTGAGTGATGTATGAGCTATATATGCAACACCTTTCTTTGACCATTTGTGTTGAGATTTCTTTTGATACCTCTGCCCTGTGCATTGTTCATCAGTAGAGTTCCAAGGTTGTTTGTTGCTCTTGTTCTTGGGCATGTAGCTTTGATCAGCATGAAGACTAGCTTTTGGTCTCCATACCTTCTTGATGACCTCTGTCTTCTGCTTAGGGGGTTGCTGATCTCTCTGATGTTTATGCAGCACTTTATTGGTAACTTCTATCTTCTGCTTAGGAGGTTGCTGATACATCTGATTTGGATATCCATGCAACTTGTAGCAATGAGGTTTGATATGTCCAAATCTTCCACAATGATGACATCTCCATCTTTGATACTTCTTCTTCATTATGTTCTTTTCAGGATGTTGAGACATCTGTTGGAACATTATGTTTGGCTTTGTGTTCTTTTCATGATGTTGAAACATCTGTTGGGACATCTTGTTTAACTGTATGCACTTTGAAGTAGTTTTGCTAGAGCTAGCTTCAACCTTATGAACTTTGTTAAATCCCAGTCCACTTTTATCCCCTGAATGCTTATTGTTGTTGAGAATAACATCCAGTGTGCTTGAGCTACTGTTCAGCATTCTAACAGATTTGGACATATGTTCCAACTTGGAGTTGAGAAGACTTACTTCACTTTTCAAGGTGTCAATGATCTCTAGATCACTTGCTTTTTCATCCTTTAGTGCCTCAATCTGCTTCTTTAGCTTTATACTCTCCCTGCATATTTCAGTGCTTCTTTTGACTAGTTCTCTGAATGATTGCTCAAGTTCTTCAAAAGTAAGCTCCCCATCACTGGATTCACTTTCAGATTCACATAATCCAGCTAGAGCAGTGATATGCTTAGCTGATTCTTCTTCTGAGTCACCTCCTGAGTCTTCATCAGACCAGGTTACAGAGAGACCTTTCTTTTGCCTTTTTAAATAGGTAGGACATTCATTCCTGATGTGTCCATATCCTTCACATCCATGGCATTTAATTCCTTTTTCTTGACTGGTCTTTTCATCATAATTTGACCTTCTGTTAGCATCATAAGATCTTTTGTTTTCAGAAGAATTTGTGTATCTTCCACTTGTTCTGGACTTGTCTTCCATCCTTCTGAGAATCTTTTTGAACTGTCTTCCAAGCATAGCAATGTTTTCTGATAAGTTTTCATCAGTTTCTGATTCATCATTTTCTTCTTCTTTATCAGTATTTGACATCAAGGCTATGCTTTTGTTCTTCTTTACAATTGTTTCATTCATTCCCATCTCAAATGTTTGAAGGGAACCAATGAGCTCTTCAACTTTCATTGTGCATATGTCTTGAGCTTCTTCTATTGCTGTGACTTTCATGTCAAATCTTTTTGGCAAAGATCTGAGAATCTTTCTTACAAGCTTTTCATCAGTCATCTTTTCTCCCAAGGCTCCAGAAGTATTGGCTATTTCTAAGATGTCCATGTAGAATTCATGAATTGTCTCATCTTCCTTCATTCTCAAGTTTTCAAACTTGGTGGTGAGAAGTTGAAGTCTTGACATCTTTACCTTTGATGTTCCTTCATGAGTTGTTTTGAGAGTGTCCCAAACATCTTTGGCCAGCTCACAGTGATGCACAAGTCTAAAGATGTTCCTATCAATGCCATTGAATAAAGTATTTAAGGCCTTGGAGTTTCCAAGTGCTGAATCTTCTTCCTCCTTACTCCATTCTTCTTCAGGTTTCAACACTTTTGCTCCATCTTTGGTGTCTTGGACAGGATGTTCCCATCCATTGTTGACTGCTTTCCAGGCCCTATTGTCAAGTGATCTTAAGAATGCAATCATTCTTGGCTTCCAGTAGTCATAATTAGATCCATCCAGTATAGGTGGTCTATTTACTGATCCTATATCTCTGTCCATGTTTCCAGAATTTGTACTCCCTAGATCTCACCCAGTATAAACAGGCAGGGTGCCTGCTCTGATGCCAATTGAAATTCTGTGATCAGGTATGAGATGTCGAATGAGATGTTTAAACACTTGACAACTTAACCAAAACTTAAAGTGCAAGAAAATTAAACAACACAGTAATTTGTTAACCCAGTTCAGTGTATAACCACACTTACATCTGGAGGCTACCAAGCCAGGAGGAAATCCACTATAAGTAATATTAATTCTAGACTTAAACCACCCAGTTTAATCTTTCACTTAATATCTACCCAATGCAATTTCTACCTAAGACACACTTAGATATGAGTACCAACTCACTCCCCCTCAATCACACAGTGATCTTGTTTACAAGTTTAATAAAATTGAAGTCATACTTCAAACAAAAACAACTTGATCTTACTTCACAGTTTCAATCAAGACACAAATACACTTTTGCTTAAAAGCTCATAAAGTGGTACAATAAAACAACCTGCTATTAAAACTCAAAACACCCTATTTTGTCTTCTTAAATTCGTACTCTATTCTGAGAGTTTCTGTTGCTTAAATAGGTGTTTGGATTTTGGGCTTTCTGTAGGTTTATCCAATCCTAAAACGCATGCTGCTTCCACCTTGAATTAGGGTTTGTTACTTCCTAGATTCTAGGTGATTCAGTTGTTCTGATTATGCTGAAGACATATAACAATACTCCCTACAGATGCGCCTTGTTCTGTTTTATCCATCCATAATTAATTCCAGATAACTTTCCTTAATTTACTCAGTTTTGTTATTCATTAATTAATTCTGGTAGCAGGTTTGAGATGTCACAACATCTGTTGGGACATCCTGAAAAACTGAACTTAGATCATTAACTGATACAATGTCACAACATCTGATGTGACATCCTGTAAACTGAACTTATATCATTAACTGATGCAATGTCCCAACACCTGGTGTGACATCCTGAATTAAGTTCATTTACTTATACTCTATTTGATAATGTCCCAACATCTGATAGGACATCCTGAACTGAATTCAACAACTCTTGTTGGTCAAAAATTCTGCCAATTCTAAACATCTACACCTATTATTAAGGAATAGGTAGTCATTACCTTGGATGTTATAAGGGACATGTGAAGGGACATCTGTGTTTAGGCAACTGTAAGGTGTCTTAGTAATACGAAGGGACTTATCATCTTTTATTCGAAGGGACAAGATCATTTACCGTAGGCAACATCGAAGGGACTTGATCTTATAATCTTAAAAGGGACTTGATGATATTTTATGAAAATGGACTTTGTTTTAAGACACCTTACTTGACCTTATAATTAGGCAACATGAGGAATACCCTTAGAAAGTGTAGGATGGCGATCAAAGATCGACTTACGTGTGTGAGTGTCCATATTCATATATTTATCTTATTAAGCAAGTCATTCTAAATTAATTTTAATTTACAAACATGTTATCACTCCCTATAGTTACTAACCATGGCAAGAATATTTATAAACAATAAAACAATAATAAACTACGACTATTACAAAGCTTTTGCAGTTACATTATAATAAACAATTGAATAATAAATATATAATAAAATAAACAATTTTCTAAAAGGTTAGTGATAAAATAATTATAAGAAGAAAAGGTTAGCACAAATATAAAAATATATATAAGTTAAGAGAATATTTTTAAACTAAATAAACAATTTTGAAGAATTTTTAAAAGGAAATAAGATGATGAGAATAATAATAAACCATAAAATAAATATTTACAAAGTATGATTAATTATTTAATTATATATTAGAAAAAAAAATTAATTAAGCTTAATATTTAAAATAAAATAATTAAGGTGAGAAATTAGGGTTAGAAATTTAGGAAAATACAATTAGGGTTTGAATATTTTAATAATTAACTAATTAAATTATTTTAAAAAAATATATACAATAATAATATAAACAAATTTTAATTTAAATATAAACTAAAATTAAAGTTTAGAAAATAAATTAGGGATTTTTTTAGAAAATATGAAGTTATATATATATTTACATATTATTATTTAAATATAATTAGAATTAATTATAAAACAAAATAATAAAACAAAATAATAAAACAAAATAATAATCAAAATAAAATAAGAAAACTTACCTGGGGCAGGGATTGAACCCACGCCCTAGGTCTTGCCTCCCCTGGACTCACACTGCTACCACCAGGCCAAGCGCGCGCATGTGATAAGGTTTGGGGCAACAATTCTTTTATTATTAACCTGCAAAAACACCAAAAATAAAAACAAAACAAAATGGCCTGGGGGAGGTTTGAACCCAGGACCATTCGTTTACAAATAACACAACCAAACCAGCTGAGCCAAACGCGTTAGTTGAAATATAATATAAACAAATTCTAAAAATATTAAGTTGCAATTTGAATTTCCCAGATGGCGCCAATGGATCATTTTCTTCCTCATATTACCTGCGAATTTTCATACAACTTTTCCTGCGAATTTTCTTGCGTGTTCTTCCATGTTCTTGACATACGAAACTCAAATAGCAAGCAAACAGTAAAATTTCTTCAAATTAAGTAGTGCAATGTGATCCTTATGACTCATACGATCTTCCTATGTTCTTAAAAGTCATTTATATTTGGTTTATCATGAAACCCCAAACGAGAGGCCGAAACCCTAACCATGGTGAATCCTTCAACCTGTAATGAAAATTCAATCCAAACATACAGAAACATTCCAGACACCTTCACAAACAAGTATCAATGATCAAAAACAATTTATATTACATGAATATATGAAATCGAAAATTCAAAAAAAACAAGAATGTGATAATTCGGTTAGCATGATTCAGTGCATGAATGGATGGTTTTATGATCCAAAAACATTCAGTGACCTTCAAGGAATGATTTGCAACCTTTATTTTGTCTAGAGAGTCCCTCCAAGTCCAAAACCGAATCTCTCTTTTTCCTTGAAATTTTGAAGTATGGAAAGTGTTCTTAGAGGCAGCAAAATCGTGTCCTTGTGATTGGGATGTCTTCAAGTATATATAGAGATGAAAATTAGGTCAAAAAGTCATGGATTTATGGGCTTTGTAATGATGACTTGATCATGAAGTTTCCATCTTTCAAATATTGAAAAAGATCACATCTAACCTTGCCAAATCAAGCTAGCACGAATTTGGATCAAATCAATCATCTATAATTGATGTTTATGACCTTCTAGAATCATAATCTCATCCAAATATATGATTTTCATATTTTATTTTAATTTAATTTGTATTTTAATGAATAAAATTCAAATAAATATTAAATAAAATATAAAAAATCAGAAAAGGCATGGGTTGGGTCGTGCTTGATGACATTATAAAGATTGAATGGCAATTTGGTGGGCTCATTTAGCAAAAATTGGTTTTAAGGCCTTATTTGTTTCATAAACTTCCCAAAACTTTCCCAACTTTGCAAGGGCACAAATCCTTCAATTTTAATGCTATGAAGGTGTTATTGGACATTTTAGAAATCTTAGAGAGGCCTCTAACCAACCTCTTTGGTCTCATGTCCATATCTTTTACCATTCTCAAGTTATGCTCTTTGGAAGTTGTTGACTTTTTGTTGACTTTTAAAAGGACCTATAATGTCTTAGCTCATACCTTCCAAATGAAGCATTTTTGGGCTTGGCTTGTGAAACACAAAGTTGTAGAGAATTAAATTTCCTTCAAAATGAGCTTTGGGTGGAAAATTTTTGATGAAGAATGTGAAAGTTATGGCTGGTCAAAGTTCAGTTGACTTTTCCTATGAAAACCCTAATTTAGAAACTCCTGATTCTTGATGATCTGAAATCTCCTTGATGAATCATGATCAACCTTTGATAAAATGATGAATTTTACTTCATATATTTGATGTTGGAAAAAAATCATGAAGTTTGACTTTGGTTTGACCACAGTTGACCTCAGTTTGACTTTTTGACTGCCTTGACTGATTTTATCCTATCTGATCATCTGACTGAGCAAACCTTTGGGGAAAGTCTTGAAACTTGACATGGGGATTATTGAACACATATAGGATGCTATGAAGCTCACTTTAAGTCTTGGAACTCCATTTAGCCTGATGAAAGTCAAAACCCTAGTTTAGGATGCCTTGCTTAGGAGGATGCATTGTCTGAGGGAATTGTCAAACTTTCTGACTAATTGTGAACCTTGCGAACCTTGTGAACCTCATGAGATGTCTTGTGAACCTTGTGAACCTTGTGAACCTTGTGAACCTCTTATTACACAATGTCTTGTCTTAGGGAGGGCAAATTTTGGGGTGCAACAGCAGGGGGTGCTAATATGAACTGAGGACTTTTTTCGTTGACTTTGTGACATGTGCAAGGCTCAAATTCATTAATGTGTTGGCAGCTTGTAGACGCTTGGATCAGAATCATCCAATGGCTGTGACTTAAAACTGGGATTAAATTAGGGTTACTGTTCAGGTGACCAGAGATGAATTCTGGTCATCTTCTCCATTCAACATTCTGGTAGGGCAAACCCTAATCATCACTAAAATGAAAACTAGGACCATCAATGGATTCACCTCTCTTTACTGATCTTAAATATGGCTTCAAAAATCATTTAGGGTTCTTAAAATTCCTGATTCGAAGCAAGAACTAAACCTGAGAAAATTGAATCTCTGCATCTATTATGCCTATCAACTAGCCAGTTAATCCATAACCTCTATCAGGCCTCAATCAACATAAAACCAATTGAAAACAAGCAATTCAAGCAAGTGGAATTTCAGGACATACCTGAGTTGCAGAGATGTCAAATTGTTGCTAGAAGGACAAAGACGAGGTTGCAGTGCTTGCTTGATCATGATCTTGATCAATGGAAGTGAAATAAACACTCTGGGAGCTATGAATCCTGAGAAATTGAGGAAAGTGCAGTGAAGATTAATGTTATGCAGTGTTGATTCTTTGATGTTTCAACCTATGCCTTCCATGGATCTTAAGCTAGAGATGATGCTGATGATGGATTGAGAGATATTGAAGCAGGAATGTGGCAATTTGAGGAGTTTGAATCCAAAATGCAGTGAAGCTTCAACAATGTGCCATGCTTGATCTTGAAGATTCAGGCTGTGCAATGCTTGGTGATTGAGCTTGAGATGATGAAGATGATCAATGGAGGAATAATGGATCCAGATCAATGATGACAAAGCTTTCTCGAATCAATTTGCAATGTGAAAATTCAGAGAGAAAGCTTTGCAATTTTGGTGATTTTTGTGATGAAAAATGAAGCTGAACTTGGCACTGAGGTGAGGACCTTGCTTTATAGAACTTTTAACCATGGTTAATCATCCCTTGGGTTAACTGAGTGAGTGAGGTTAAACTGAGTGAGGAAGGTATGGCAGTTATGCCAGCTGTAACATCCAGAAGCTTCTACTCGAGCTGGATCAGAAGTGGTGATGTTCATGGAAATTATGGTGATGATGAGTGAAGTGCAATGGGACTGGTTTCATCACAGTAATGCAGCATGAGGATTATGTGTGAAGCATGTCATTTGGCTTGGATTGCAAAGATGTGCATGGTACTTGGTGTGACCATGCATACACAAGATGATGCACCCTAAATGTGATGCCTTGTGAACTTAGCAAACTGAATGAAACAAGGGACTTGAACTAAAGTGAATTCAATCACTTGTTGCCATGCCTTGGGTTACAATAAAACTAGGTTGCATACCTTGACATTCCATGAGACATTTCTTACAACTCAAGCAACTGAATGATGACATACTTGTGCCCAAATTAAAGCTAAAGCTACATGGAACAAGTTTGAAGTTTGATGCGAGATGGAACATGCCCTCTAAGTCACTCAAAATAACCATTGAAGTTCATGTCATGAGGCTACACAATGGGCCTGCATGATTTGCCTTTGGCTTGGCAAAATGCCATGCACATGATCAGTTGTGAAGCACACATTTTTCCCCTCCATAACTTTCAAACCATTGATCCTATAAAAAATCCTTGAACATGAAAATTGTAGTAAACATGGAAATGAACAACTTTGTAGTTCAAAGAAAATTGATTTGAAGTCTTCTTGACCAAGTAAAATGGCTTGACATTTGATCCACCACATGTTTGATTAAATGCCTTGCAGGGTACGCACGCTGGCCAGCTTCTTGCCTAACCCATGACCTAGTTTTGCCTTTATTTTCCTCAACTTTACAAGATCATATCTTTCTCATTTTTTATGATATGGAGGCGTTCCACCTATGGACTTGAAGCTCAAGATGCCCTCTTTAATTTGCTCCAAGTAGAATTTTCATATCTTTCATATTTTGGGAGAAGGCCTCATTTAAAGTAGCTGCAAAAATGGCCAAAATTTGCCATTTTTGGAAACCCTAATTTTCCAAAAAGGGTAAGTTTTGGTTTTCTTGATTTCTCTTGATTCTTCCATCATTTATTGATCAAATTTGAAACATAGGATCCTTTTAACCCTAATTTCATGATTTTTATCTCAAAATGTCAGGAGTTGACTTTTTCCTCAGCATGGTTGACTTTTCCCCAATTTCCCGATTTTCAATCATCTGACCAATTGAACCTCTTCCAAAATGAATTTGTGGATGAAATTTGAACCATATACACTTGTTGTAGTATAGAACACAATGGAATCCACTTTTTCTAAAAAATTCATGGAGAAGCCCTTCACAATTGAAACCCTAATTTGGACCATTTCATCAGGAGGTGTTGCACTGCTTGCAATCCTTGGAGCCATTCACTTCCTTCCAAGACTTGAGGCTTCAAATGGAGACTTGTGGGATGTTGTAGACCCCTTGTACATGATTGAGGAGCTTTGGGGACATTTGATTGTCTTTGTATACCCTTCAGTTGCCCCAGTCAATGACCACATACCTATGCCTCAGCTATGCTACACATGATGCAATGTTTTTGGTTATTTTGTGAACTTATATATGCTAAATGATATGCAAAATGTTGAGGATATGAGAGGGAAAATTTTGAGGTATTACAGCTGCCCCTATTCAATTATCTGCAAGCTTGAATGAATAATTGCGAAAGCTTTTAGACATTCAAGGTATGGAGTGATTGAATACTCGAATACAACCTGGAAATTTGAATTCGATGGATAATAGAAATGCCATCTGCTTTTTATTTGTTTTCTTTTTTTTATTGACCTCTGAATAGGTAGCGGGAAAAGAACAAGGCAGAACGGGATCGTTGTACATAAACGAGAGCCCAGGCAAACAAAACCATTGTACAAAATGATAACCTGCAACGTGACTGCTGAGCGAATCAAGCCATGGAAAGGGGGGGCCTGTTGTACAAAACAGGGCTTTGAACAAGACCATTGTACAAAACAAAACTCGGAGATGTGACTGCTGAGCGAATCAAGCCATAGAGGAAAACACGTGACTGCTGAGCGAATCAAGCCACGAAAAGGTGGCTTATTGTACAAAACAGGGCTTTGAACGAGACCATTGTACAAAACGAAACTCGGAAATGTGATTGCTGAGCGAATCAAGCCACAAAAGGGGGCATGTTATACAAAACAGGGCTTTGAACGAGGCCATTGTATAAAACAGAACTCGGAAATGTGACTGTTGAGCAAATCAAGCCACAAAAGGGGTCTGTTGTACAAAATTGGGCTTTAAACGAGACCATTGTACAAAATGGAACTTGAAAATGTGATTGCTGAGCGAATCAAGCCACAAAAGGGGCCCTGTTGTACAAAACAGGTCTTTGAACGAGACCATTGTACAAAATGGAACTCGGAAATGTGACTGCTGAGCGAATCAAGCCACAAAGAAAAATGACGACAATGACTTGGAAAGACACAGATGTCTGGCAGATGGTATAAGTATCTTCTGTGGGGAATATCTCAGGTTGAGAAGATGCTCTGGGTCATATGTAATATACCTCAAAACTGGCGCATGTTGGTATGTCTATGTTTGGATTTATGGCGTAATGCTCCATGATGATGGAAATGCTACGCTTTGGAGGATGCAAATGTAATGATTATCACTAAATGCAAATGCAAAGATATCTCCTGATAAGGAGACTGCAAGTATCCCAGATGGCTTGACTGGGGAGAACTGATGATCACTGCATTGACCTGGTCCCTCCTGGCGGGGAGGAAACAACTCTGCGGGGAAAGCTGTTAATGATGCACCGACTTTGAACCGCCGTCATTGCCAAAAATAAATTGGACTTTAAGATTGGAGAGCCAAGACCCTGCTGGAGATGGACCCTTCCTGAACTTTGATGGGAAAGTGAAAATCTTCTGACTCGGCTGGGAACTAGAAGTATAACTCCGCTGAGGAAGCAAACTGTTGGGGAGGAAAGACACTCCTTTCACTGCTAGGGATTGCCCCTGTGTTGAAAGAAAACTTCTGCTTGGGGAGGACAAACATCTCTTGCCATTAATGCTAGAGAAGAACTTCAACTTCACTTCTACTGGGGATAACTGGAGACACCTGGGAAAACACCTGCTCTTGTTCAAGTAGAATGATATGTTCTTCCTGGAAATCTGATTTTAGCTCTGTAAGCAACACCTGTACCTATACCTGCATAAACATAATCGATAGTACCTACAACATGGAAAGTTAGTTTGGACCTGTATGCCCCAGGATCATAACATGAATCGTTATCTGGGCATCTTGACACCCTTTTAGAGTTGTATTAAATGTTTTTGTCCTCATGCATGAGTTAGAAAGAATTCAAATGTTCACAACACAATATAAATCACAATTTGTAAGAGACTTTTTTGCAATCAATCAATGCTAGATGAGAAACAAAAACAAGAAGCAGATAGTCATAAGCTGACTGAAATTGAATTTTATTGATTCGAAAAATGGCCATGAATAGGCATTACAAAGGAAGCAATTCCCTGGAAAGAGGAAATAGCCAAAAAGGAAAACAAACTATCCTATTGGCAATGTGAGAAGTGGATCTCATCAAGTTTCAAGCCGATTATGACTAGTATATCTTCAAGACTATCCGCTTGCTCTGCCCCTTGAGAAAGGTGATTGAACTGGTCTTCAACCTTTAGAATAACCTCAGTTGCAGATGAGTTACGAACTTCGCAGATCGCAGTCGTTCATGTTAGTCTCTCTTTTGCGTGGATCGCCCTTTCGGGTTTTCAATCCACCGAGATACCCTTTTTTGCCTGAGCTGTCCGGTGTGGCTTTTCAACTCAGCGGGTGTACATTTTTTAAGATTTCCCTAATTTTTTCCCGAGCCTTTTATTCTATTTTTGGCTTGCTGGGATGCCCATTTTTTCCTGGATTTTTATTCTTTTTTTATCCAGCGGGTCCTTTTTTACACGAAGTATTTTCTTACTGCGTTTGCGTTGACAGGGGAATGGAAGTCTTCTCCATCCATGGTTGTTAGCATCAAAGCTCCACCTGAGAAAACCTTTTTAACCACGAACGATCCTTCATAATTAGGTGTCCATTTGCCCCTATGATCGTTAAGAGGAGGAGGAATCCTTTTCAGCACCAGATCACCTGGTATGTACCTTTGTGGTCGTACCTTCTTGTCAAAAGCCTGCTTCATCCGCCATTGATACAACTGCCCATGGCATACAGCTGCTAGATGTTTTTCTTCAATCAGGCTCAATTGATTATATCTGGATCGGAGCCACTCAGCTTCATCTAGCTTAATGTCCATCATTAACCTTAACGAGGGGATTTCCACTTCAATTGGTAAGAATGCCTCCATACCATATACCAGTGAGAACGAGGTTGCCCCTGTTGAGGTACGTACTGACGTTCTGTACCCATGTAAAGTGAATGGTAGCATCTCATGCCAGTCTTTGTATGTCACAACCATCTTCTGCACGATCTTATTGATGTTCTTGTTGGCCGCCTCGACGATGCCATTCATCTTCAGGCAATATGGATAAGAGTTGTGATGTTCTATTTTGAAATCCCGACACAAGTCAACCATCATCTTGTTGTTGAGATTAGAACCATTATCAGTAATGATTCTTTCGGGAATTCCGTACCGACAAATTATGTCTCTTTTAATAAACCGGGCTACCACTTATTTGGTGACGTTGGCATAAGATGCCGGTTCGACCCACTTCATGAAATAGTCTATAGCAACCAGGATGAAGCGGTGACCGTTGGAAGATGTCGGCTCGATCTTGCCAATCATATCAATGCCCCACATGGCGAACGACCATGGTGAAGACATGCCACTCAATGTATTCGGAGGCACATGGACCTTAACAGCATAAATCTGACACTTGTGACATTTACGGGAGTATTTACAGCAATCGGATTCCATGGTGATCCAATAATATCCCGATCTCAACAATTTCTTGGCCATAGCATGTCCTCCAGCATGGGTACCAAAGGAGCCTTCATAAACCTCTTGCATCAACAGGTTTGCTTCGTGTCTATCCACGCATCTGAGCAGAACCATGTCAAAGTTTTGCTTGTATAGCACACCATCTTGATTCAAGAAGAAACCACCTGCTAGTCTTCTGAGGGTCTTTTTGTCTTTATTGGATGCCCCAGCCGGGTATTCTTGAGTCTTCAACAATTTCTTGATATCATGATACCAAGGTTTGTTATCTTCACCACTATCAACTACAAAGACATAAGCCGGTCTTTCAAGATGGGAGACCATAATCTGAGGCACAAAATTCTCTTGACAAACTTTAATCATAGACGACAAAGTTGCTAGAGCATCAACGAACTGGTTTTCATCTCGAGGAATATAATTCAACTTGACCTTGGTGAAGAAAGTTAGCAGCCTCCTGGTATAATCCTTGTAAGGAACTAAGTGAGGTTTATGAACTAACCATTTGCCATTGACTTGGTTCACCACCAGAGCGGAATCTCTGAAGATCTCGAGGTTCTTAACTCGCAAGTTGATCGCTTCTTCAACCCCCATGATACAAGCTTCATACTCTGCCTCGTTGTTAGTGGATTTGAAAGTCAACCGAGCAGCTAAAGGTGTATGAACCCCTTCTGGTGAGATGATAACAACACCTACTCCGCTTCCGTTCATGTTCACAGCTCAGTCAAACATCAACTTCCATTTGGATTCAGGGTCTGGCCCATCCTCCGGAAGTGGTTCTTCACAGTCTTTCAACTTGAGGAACATGATGTCCTCATCTGGAAACTCGAATTTCATGGGTTAATAATCATCAATTGGCTGCTGAGCCAAGTATTCCGACAATACACTTCCTTTGATTGCTTTTTGCAAAGTGTAATGGATATCATACTCTGTTAGTATCATCTTCCATTGGGCTACCCTTCCCGTAAGAGCCGGCTTCTTGAAAATATATTTCACAGGATCCATCTTGGAAATCAAGATAGTGGTGTGGGTCAGCATGCACTGTCTTAGTCAGTAAGCAGCCCATGCTAAAGCGCTTCAAGTTTTCTCGAGTAGTGAGTAGCGTGTCTCACAATCAGTAAACTTTTTGCTAAGGTAATAAATGGCATGCTCGTTTCGACCAGACTCGTCCTACTGACCCAACACACATCCCATAGATCCTTCGAGCATAGTAAGATACATGATCAAGGGTCTCCATGGTACTGGAGGCATGAGAATTGGAGGTTCTAGCAAGTATTCATTAATTCGGTCAAAGGCTTGCTGACAGTCTTCATTCCATTTAATGGCCTGATTTTTCCTCAGAAGCTTAAAGATGGGCTCACACGTGGCCGTTAGGTGAGAGATAAACCGTGCAATGTAATTTAGTCTCCCTAAGAAACCATGCACTTGCTTTTCAGTCTTTGGCTTAGGCATCTCTTGGATGGCTTTTACTTTGGCTGAATCAACCTCAATTCCCCGCTCACTAACAATGAAACCAAGTAACTTCCCGGAACGGACCCCAAAGGTGCACTTGTTCAGATTCAACCTCAATCTGAACTTTCGAAGTTTGTCAAACAACTTTTCTAGATTGACCAATTGCTCTTCTTCTGTTTGGGATTTTGCTATCATATCATCAACATAAACCTCAATTTCATGATGAATCATGTCGTGAAATAGCGTCACTATCGCCCGTTGGTAAGTGGCCCCAGCATTCTTCAGACCAAACAACATGACCTTGTAACAGAAAGTGCCCCAAGGCGTGATGAAGGTAGTCTTTTCCATATCATCGGGTGACATCTTAATCTGGTTATAACCTGAAAACCCGTCCATGAAAGAGAACAAAGAAAACTGAGCAGTATTATCAACAAGCACATCTATGTGAGGCAGAGGAAAATCATCTTTAGGGTTGGCCCTGTTCAAATCCCTGTAGTCTACACACATCCTGACCTTACTGTCTTTTTTAGGGACCAACACAATATTGGCAACCCACGGAGGGTAACTAGTCATGGCCAAGAAACCAATAATAAATTGATTTTGTACTTCTTCTTTTATTTTGATTGCCATATCAGGGCGTGTACGCCTCAACTTCTGCTTCACTGGCGGGCAGTCTTCTTTTAGAGGCAGCTTGTGCACCACAATGTCAGTGTCTAAACCAGGCATATCTTGGTAAGACCATGCAAAGACACCAACATACTCTCGAAGCATGGAAATTATACAAGTCTTGATGGATTCTTCTAACGCAGCTCCGATCTTAACTTCTTTCTTGTCTTCTACGGTACCCAGGTTTATCACTTCGATGGCCTCTTCGTGCGGCCGAATCATCTTTTCCTCCTGTTTAAGTAGTCTGGCTAACTCTTCAGGTAGTTCGCAATCTTCTTCACCTTCATCATCGGTTTGATAAATTGGATTGTCAAAGTCATACTTAGCCATTACAGGGTCATCATTGATAAGATCCGATGACAAACACCTGCATGAATGGTGATTCATGCAAGGCTTTAGAAAAATCTTAAGAAAACGAGAAACATTGCCATTTTAAAACTTTTCTTTCTTTTTGAAAAACAAAAGCAAAAAATGAAAGGCAAAGAACAACATGGATGAATGTGAAACGTCAGCTTTATTTATGATTATGAATTGTGTTAGGAACAAAAGAACCCTTACAAAAAGCTATTATGCCCCGGGCAAGACATAATGCTTGAGTACAGGAAAGACAGAAACACAGATTATTACTCTTCGAAGGAGGTGACTGAGATAAGCCTTTCATATGTCCAATTGCTAAGTTGAGCCCTGGAATAGAAGGCCTGATCCACTCATCTAAGTCACAGTCATTATCAACTGCGTCATCTTGCACGACATTGATGCTTCCGTAATCCACCATTCTTGCACTCGTGAAAGTAATCGGGCCTTGACGACCTCTAGGACTCGGTCCAGATGATGACTGCCCAGGATGGTAGCCAACCCCAAATATATCTTTCTTTTCTGGCACTTCTACTGGACTGCCCCAGCCTTCTCGTATCCCAGATTCTACCACTTCAAGAGCTTGTTTATAAGAGGCTATGGAAACCCCCTTCTTTGGTTCTTCAGAAGAAGCTGCCAATGAAGATGCATGTTCCTTTTTCAAGGGCTCAAAAGCCTGACATGGAGTTTCAACTATCTCTCCATCCATCTCCACATACTTGAATGAAGCCAGATGACTGACAAAAATGTCTTCTTCCCCACTGACTGTTACAATTTGGCCCTCCTAGACGAACTTTAGTTTTTGATGAAGTGTGGATGATAATGCTCTTGCTGAATGTATCCAAGGCCTTCCCAGCAAACAAATGTATGCAGGCTGTATATCCATCACGTAGAATGTGGTATTGAAGATTTGTGGACCTACTTTAATCGATAAATCCACCTCCCCGAATACTGATCTTCTCGACCCATCAAATGCTCTAACGACTAGGTCGCTTGGCTTTAGAATCACTCCATCATAATCCAACTTCATCAATGCCTTCTTCGGAAGAACATTCAGCGATGATCCAGTATCTACTAACACGTGAGAAAGTACTGCACCTTTACATTCTAAAGAGATATGCAGTGCCCGATTATGAGCACGCCCTTCAGATGTTAGATCCATGTCTGTAAAACCCAATCCATGACTGACATTGATACTAGATACCACCACTTCTAACTGATTTATTGTAATATCCTGAGGCACATAAGCCTTGTTCAGGATATTCAAGAGAGCTTTCCTGTGGGAGTCAGAACACATTAGCAAAGACAAGATGGAAATCTTCGACGGGGTCTGCTGCAGATGGTCCACAATCCTTTAATCACTCTTTTTGATAATTCTCAAAAATTCTTCAGCTTCTTTATCAAATGTAATGTCTGGGTCAGTCACTGGTGCGGGCTCATTGACAACCACTGACTGCTTCCCTCTTGCCTTAGCCTAGGCTTCTACGGTGTCTCTGGGTGGTATCACACTATTTCTTAGTGTTTTCGGTGCAAATAACCTCCCACTTCTAGTAAAGCTCCCCACTCCAACATTTTCTACTTGAGCTAGGGTATTGCTAGACGTGGCCAGATCTTGCTTCTAGCCATTACAATATACTTCGCCCCCATAGTTCCAGGGAATGGCTTTATCACTCGGATACATTATTGGTCTTGTAGTGGTAATCGTTATCGGTGCCACTCTGGCCTGTGTAGGAACTTGAGATGGATTGTAGAAAATGGTTATTATGGAGACTTCGCTTTCCTTTACAACTTTGTCAAACTGCAACACTCCTTCATTAATCATATTTTGGATCTCTGTTTTCAACTGCTCACAACCATTTGGAGCTTCAACACACCTTGGACAATCACTTCCACAACCTGTAAACACACCCCTCTGGGAAAAACATGCTTTAACAACACTCAACGAAGTTTGCAGGTCGTCGATATCACACACCAAGTTTAGATTCTCCCCATTGTCAACTACCCCAACTGTACCCCCATGAGGAGGCATGGGGTTCTGTATTACATTAGGAGTAGGAGCGAAATTAATCGCTTTAGAATCCAGTAGGTCTTGAACAACATGCTTCAGAACCTTGCAGTTTTCCGTGGTATTCCCGGGAGCTCCGGAATGAAATTTGCATCTGGCGTTTGTATCATAACCCTCAGGGATTTGGCCTGGCTTCGAGGGTTTCAGAGTTTGGAGTTGAACCATCTAGAGCTGTCGCAGATTCTTCAAAAGCTGTGAATAAGACATCGGTGGAGTTTCGAGATGTCTTTCTCTGGTCCTCTGGGGGTAATATGGACGAGGAGCTCTTTGTTGATACCCTTGTTGGCGTGTGGTGGTTGGACTTGTTGTTGAATAGGTTGAGCTGATATAATAACGGGGGCCCTTTGCTGATAAAACCCTCTATTACTTCCTCCCCTCTACGTGTACACTGCCCCAGTCTCTCCTTCTCTCCTCTTAATAAAGGGCTTCTTGACACCAGAATTTGAAGCGCCCCCATTCTGAATCTTCCCTTGCTTGATCCAGCTTTCTACCTTCTCGCCAGTTGATGGGGCGAAGACGCAATATGTGTCTAGCAGTATCTGAACTGCAAGCGCACAGCCTATCGAAGTAATATAAAAGATTGTCGATCCCACAGGGACTTTATAATCACTTAGTGCTAGAGGGTCTACTAGTTTAGCTAAGGTGGATGTTTGTCACGATTTTGGTTTTAAGGAAAACAACGGGAATTAAATTTAGTTTTAATGAAATAATGAGAAGGCGGTCGCTATGTAATTATGCTAACCTATGCGGGTCAATCTAACCTAAGCTTATAAAGATGTTTACTTAAATTGTTCTATAGAGATTATCAGTTTAAATACCCTCGACTCACACTCTCGTGGTCTTATCTCAGATCTTATTCCTAAAGCCCTATGCCTGCTCTCGCTAGCCCATAAGTGTTTAGAAAATAATTTTTGAAAACTTAATAAGTCTAATTCATTTTAAAGCGCTCTCGCTGTATTTAAATCAAATGCCTAACTTTAGCTATCCGGTTAAAATCTCACACTCTCGTGGTCTCGACCTAACCTATTACACTTTTCTTACTCTCGTAACAAAAAGATTATTTTTTAATTATAAAAAGTCACAGCCAGAATATAAGTTCTTAATTATTTTAGCTTAGATTCGATTTTACCGGTTTGGTTTAGATTAATTACATACCGCCTAATTAATTTAGCTACTCATTTTTGTTGTACCAGACAGATGCAAAAACAGACAAATATTAATTAAAACATACATTATAAAATAAAAACAATATCTTAACATAAACAAATAAATAACTTAATATAAATGCGAAAATATAAAAACCTGAATGATTAAAATCTTAAAACTCCTTCTTCCATAGACTGGTAAGCTCGGAGTGCGGAACCGGAATCGAAAATAATACTAAACAAATTCTGAAGGCTTAAAAAGAAATTAATAATAACAATTTCCTAATGTTGGAAATTGTTATTGTTTTTGGGTTGGATATTGAAGCAGAAAAAATAACAAGAACAATTGCTAGAAAAATTAAATAAGGGTGCAACAAAATTACGGCAGAGCTTCCGCAGAAAAGTAGAAAAAATACTCTGTGTGTTTCAATTTGTAACTAGGCTATTTATAGAAATAATTTTGGGCTTGGGAAGTTGAAATTCATGAGCGTGGGTATCGTTCCGTTGAAGAGAGAATCCAGGGAAAAATGCATACTGGGTTTGAGAAATAATAGGAGTCACTTTTTGACTCACGTTGCACGTCTTCATGACCAATTCAATTTAATTAAACCTATTTTCCTTTGTCACGTACGTGACAAAGGCGTCACGACCACTTTTTCCTTTTCCAGCGTGTCACGGTCGTGACACATAGGTAACGGTCGTGAGACCTCCAAGTTGGGCGTCACGGTCGTGATGATGTGGTAACGACCGTGAGTGTTACAAAATATGCAGACTTTGGCAGAATTCCTCTCTTCTTCTTCTTTTCATGCTTGTTTTTGTTCATTTGATCTTTGGCTCATGGTTTAGCTCTAGAAATGTTATACCTGCAATATGACATAAAAAACTCGAAGAATCGGGAGTTAATAGGATAAATGTGCGATAAAACGGACTTGAAACGTAGTAATAAAGTGATACGATTTCTCGTTATCACCAGTCAAGATGATATCTGAGAACCCACTTGAGGAACATCCAGCTAGCCTCTCCATGAAATGCCCAGGGAGGGTATCCAGGAACAGGTCTACCATTTCTCTCTCCAACAAAGGTGGTTGCACTCTAGCGGCCACTTCGCGCCACCTTTGTGCGTAATCTTTGAAGCTCTCGGAGTTCTTCTGAGTCAGACTTTGAAGTTGAGTGTGACTGGGCGCCATGTCGATATTATACTGATATTGCTTGAGGAATGCTTTGCCCAATTCCTTCCAGCTTCTCACAGAGCTTCTCTCTAGCTTCATATACCATTCCAAGGATCCTCCGGAGAGACTATCCTAGAAGTAGTACATCCAGAGCTTTTCATCCCTAGTATGGGCAGTAATTTTCCGGTAGAATGCCTGTAAGTGAGTTTTAGGGCAGGAGCTACCGTTATACTTGTCAAAAGTAGGTGGCCTGAATTTGTGAGGAATAACCACCCCGGGGACTAGACCTATGTTAGACACATCTATCCCCAAAGTGTCTCTACATTCTAGGGCTTTGAATTTCTTGGCAAGCATAAAAAAGTCTTGAAGATTTCCTTCTCCACCAAATCCCATATCATTGTTAAAAGAAGGGAACTGATCCTCCTGCCTGTCTTGTACTGGAATGAAAGTTGTTGTTCCATGTTATGTAACTTAAAGTCCACCTGGGCCATTGTTGGTGTTGGGAGGAGTCACTTTTACTTCAGGAGTGGTTACAGGAGGATTAGTCTGAGGAGGGTTGAGCCCCTGAATTGCATTTCTCAAATCTTGTTGTCCCTAAGACATCCCTTGCATCATGACCATGAACTCTCCTATTCTGGTATGAAACTCATTAAGCTCAGTTTACATAGCATCCATGATTGTCCTCTGGTTGTTGCGAGTTACGTAACGATGCGGGATATTCTGTCGAAGATGACGGGTCAGCATTGATGCGTTCCTCATTCAAGGCACAGTGCAAGAACAAGAGCTCTTTGGAGTTCAGCTTGTGGTTGCTCTCTCTTGCAAAGATCGTGTTGCAGATGATGCGATGGAAATACCGAATCGCCGAATTATGGATGTGGGTGGCATTCAGACTCTGGTAGGCGGTAGCACGGGTATTAGTGATGTTGTGCCACAAAGTGAAAGCAACTTCGTTGAAGTTGTCGGGAACACGGAGATGAGCATCGTCGCCGTGGCTGAAACCTAACAGTTCATCGATTCTTGATTGAGTGATTTGGAACTCTCTTCCGAGCATTCTGAACTTTGCAATGTCGGTGAGTTGACTTGTTGATCCGGGTGGTGTGATATACTGAAACGAACTCAGAAACTCCAAGGTGAGGTTTTCGAATGTCGGTTGTGGTTGACTGCACAAGTCCCACAAACCAACATGCTCAAGCAGTAGCTTCACGCCGTCTAGCAATCCTAACTCCCTCAAGCAGTCAAGGTCGACATACCGAGTGGGTTGGATGCCACGGTTTTGAAACCTGACAAACTTTTGTCTTTGTGCTTCTCCTTGGTCACCATCTCTAAACTGTATATTTTCCATTGCATGCAAATAAGGTAAATGAGAGATAAGAGTTTTTGAGGTTTTGTGAGAAAATGAAGAAATGTGAAGAAATTGTTCGGATTAATAAGTAATGAAGTGAATGTGAGAAGTTTGGAATAAATGGAGAGGTTGAACGGGTAAATGAAATTGATTGAGAGTAATGGGTAGTTACGGGAGATGAGGAGATAATGGGAGGTTTTCGTTTTTGTGAGAATGAGAATGGGGTTCTGCGAAGGTGAACGGTTCTGTAATTCAGAATTCGTAAAATTGGGATGTCACGGTCGTGAGGGGGGTCTTACGGTCGTGACGCGCTAAATAGCCCGTCACGATCGTGAGGGAATGGTGACGACCGTGATGACTTTAAAACATGGAATTTTTCACAGAATGCATTATCTCACTTCAGTTCAATGCAATTTCTTATCACTTTTATTTAGTTCCAACATAAACATAATACATAATAGTGGATCAACATATATAAGCAGTAGATTTCATCACACGAGAATTCATAAAATATCAAGCAATTCGAATATAGCAGCAAATGATGAAAAGCATGGAAATTGATTAAATTAGAAAGTTGCAAAAATAGAAGTACTTTGCTTTTGACATAATAAAAGGAAATTACAATGATAAAAATAAGCTATGAAATGTTTGCAAAATGTTAAAACTAACTAGAAACAAAAGCGAAAAGTAAAATAAATCTAATCACTACAGCATTATCAAAGTTGCTTCTTCAAATCTTCAAGTGCGGAGTTTAGATGATAGAATTGTTCACATGTTATGTCAGTTAAACCTATAACGTCCAATCGCATGCTTTTAACCTCATCCTTAACAGCATTAATATCGGCTTGGTAAACTTCAAGAGTATTCAGAATTTTCTTTAAGTTGTCAGCATATCCTACTTGATTTACTTCAGGGGTTTCAATAACTTCATCAGTGTGGTCGATGTCATGGTAACCAGGAGGTGTCTCAGGGTCACTTTCTACATCAGTCATTATGTCATCCCTAATTTGGTAAGATTGTGGTGTTTCGGGTGTGGATGGATAGTTAGGAGGGGTAAGCTCATAAAGCCAATTATCTTTATTGTGAACACTGACTCTAGCATGGTTCGGTAATGTGAACAGGGTTACTACTTCATTTCTGATTAGGTACTCGTAAGGTGGTTGTCCTAAGTTTCTTATAATTTGGCGGTTAAAGCAAAAGTTCAGATTCATAGGACGGATGGTTCCTAAACGGTTGCACTTGTGTAATTGGTATCTAAGTCCGAGGGCATCAGCAATCATGGTGACCAGGCCTCCTACCAATATTGGTAGATCAGGTTCCTCTTCGATTCGGGTAAAGGTTTGCATCATGAATGGCACAGCATTAACGGGTTGTCCATTGGTCAAACAGGACATTATGAATATATCATCTTTAGATACTCCAGTGAGGTTCTCTTCCTTTCCAAAGAAGGTGTGGGCAAGGATCTTATGGAAATAACGGATAGCAGGGTTATGTATTTCATCATTGTTCATGTTATCCGGCTCAGGATGGTAATTTCCGGTTAAGGTTCCCCAAAAGAAGTCCAGCTCAATATCCATTAATTCTACCTGTGTGGTAGTAAAAGCAAAGGGTCCACTAGGGAATCCTAATAAGTCAGCTAGTTCCTTATGGTTAAAGTCATATTCGATCCCGAATAGTCGGAAACTAATAAATCCTTTTCTTAATCCAAATCCGCGCTTGGGTAAGTAAACTAATGAGCTTAAGAACTCAAGGGTGAGCTCGCGGTAAGTCACAAACCTATGTTTTATGAGAGCATTCTCCCATCCAAGTTGGTTAAACAGGTATAAGATGCTATCATGTATACCTAAAGTTTTCATGGCCTGTTCATCATAGTACAGAGTCAAATTCATTTGTCTCTGTGATAACTCCTCAAATTTCATTCTTTGGTTTCTACCTCTAAATTTGGTTTCCATAATGTTTCTTGGTTGGTTAGCCATAGTGAGTGTAAATGTGGAGGAAACAAATCAGGGGTAAAAGGAAAGTGGAAAAGACTTTAGAAAATCTGTAAAAGTGATTTAAAAAATAAAAATTAAAATAAAGAAAATAAGAAAATAAATGCATAAATAAAATCAATAGTGATAATAATGAAATAAAATAATAAAACAAAAAAACGATAAAATGATAAAATGGGTTGCCTCCCACTAAGCGCTGTTTTTATCGTCATAAGCCTGACGTAATGCTTAGGGGTAGATTAATCAGGGAAGTTAGTGGACAACTCTAAAAGCTTTAGACTATTCGCATAATCTCTATTTTCAATTTTATGGTAATGTTTTAATCGTTGTCCGTTTACTGTGAACGGTTCACTATTCCTACCCTTAATTTCTATTGCTCCGCTCGGGAACACTCTAGTTATTTCAAAGGGTCCTGACCATCTAGATTTTAGTTTTCCAGGAAAGAGCCTAAGTCTTGAATTAAAGAGGAGTACAACGTCTCCCACACTAAATTCTTTCCTAGATAGGCGTTTATCGTGCCATCGCTTGGTTCTTTCTTTATATATCTTAGCATTCTCGTAGGCATCTAATCTTAATTCTTCTAATTCATTAATGTCGAGGATTCGCTTTTCTCCAGCGGCATTGTAGTTTATATTGAGTGTTTTAATTGCCCAATATGCTTTGTGTTCTAGTTCTACCGGGAGATGACAAGCCTTCCCATACACTAGTTTGAAAGGTGTAGTTCTTATGGGTGTCTTGTAGGCTGTCCTATAAGCCCATAAAGCTTCATTAAGTTTAGATGACCAATCTTTCCTAGATATGGCGACAGTCTTTTCTAGGATTTGTTTAATTTCTCTGTTTGAGACTTCGACCTGTCCACTCGTTTGTGGATGATATGGTGTTGCTACACGATGTCTGACTCCATACTTAGATAGTAATTTGTCAAATATTTTCGAAATGAAATGCGATCCACCGTCACTAATGAAAAGTCTAGGCACACCAAATCTTGGAAATATTATATTCTTGAAAAGCTTAATTACTACTCGTGTGTCATTTGTAGGAGAAGCTATAGCCTCAATCCATTTTGAAACATAATCGACAGCTACGAGTATGTACTTATTACCGAAAGATGATGGGAATAGTCCCATGAAATCTATTCCCCAGACGTCAAAGACTTCTACTTCTAATATTCCTCTTTGAGGCATTTCATCTCTTCTTGAAATATTACCGGTGCGTTGACACCGATCGCAATTTATAACGGCGATGTGGACATCTTTCCATAGATTAGGCCAAAATAGGCCGGCTTGTAAGATTTTTGCACAAGTCTTGGAAGTGCTTGCATGTCCACCATAAGGAGATGAATGACAATGAGCAATGACATCTTCTATTTCTTCTTCGGGAATACACCGACGAAAGATTCCGTCAGGTCCTCTTTTAAACAATAATGGTTCGTCCCAATAGTAATGCTTGAGATTGTGAAAGAATTTCTTTTTCTGCTGATAGGTTAAGTCAGGTGGAAGTGCTCCTGCAGCTAAGTAGTTGACAATGTCAGCGTACCACGACAGTCCTACGGTTGTTTGGATTGTTTCCACGGATTCTGGTTCATCTAGGTCTAACTGAACAGGTTCGCTTCCTATGTGTGCTATCAGCTGTTCATACGGAAAAACATCGTTAATCGACACTTGTTCTGGTTTAATACCTTCTATTCTAGATAAATGGTCCGCTACGACGTTTTCAGTACCTTTCTTATCTTTGATTTCGAGATCAAACTCTTGTAAGAGTAAAATCCATCTCAAGAGTCTTGGTTTAGCATCTTTCTTGGTTAATAGATATCTGATAGCAGCGTGGTCTGTGTAGATGATTATTTTTGCTCCCACTAGGTAGGAACGGAATTTATCAAGCGCAAAGACAACTGCTAACAATTCTTTCTCATTAGTGGCGTAGTTCATCTGAGCAGAATCTAAGGTTCTACTGGCATAGTAAATTGCGTGAAGTTTCTTGTCCTTCCATTGTCCTAGAACTGCGCCTACAGCATAGTCACTCGCATCGCACATGATTTCGAAAGGTAATCTCCAGTTAGGAGGTTGCATGATTGGTGCGGTGATGAGGGCTGTTTTAAGAGTTTCGAATGCTTTAAGACAATCTTTATTGAATATGAACTCAACGTCTTTCATTAATAAACCAGTAAGAGGTTTAGTGATTTTCGAGAAATCTTTGATGAATCTTCGGTAAAAACCGGCGTGTCCTAAAAAGCATCGTATTTCTCGAACAGTCTTAGGGGGTTGAAGATCTTTTATGACTTCTATCTTAGCTTTATCAACTTCAATTCCCTTATCAGATATAACGTGTCCTTGTACGATTCCTTCTCTGACCATAAAATGACATTTCTCCCAGTTAAGCACGAGGTTTACTTTTACACATCTTTCTAATACCATTTCTAAATTTGATAGACATCCTTCAAAACTTTGCCCGCATACAGAGAAGTCGTCCATGAACACTTCCATGATGTTGTCTATGAAATCTGCGAAGATTGACATCATACATCTTTGAAAGGTTGCAGGAGCGTTGCATAATCCAAATGGCATTCGTCTATAAGCGAACGTTCCATAAGGGCATCTAAATGTAGTCTTCTCTTGATCATCTGGGTGGATAGGGATTTGGAAATATCCTGAGTAACCATCAAGATAACAGAAATACGAGTGCTTGGCTAATCGTTCTAACATTTGATCTATAAAAGGTAGTGGGAAATGAACTTTTCGAGTGGCTTTGTTTAGTTTACGATAATCGATGCACACTCTATGTCCGGTCACTACTCTTTGTGATATCGATTCGCCTTTAGCGTTTTTCACAACAGTGATACCTCCTTTCTTTGGTACTACATGTACTGGACTAACCCATTTACTATCAGAGATTGGATATATTATTCCAACGTCTAGTAGTTTCTTAACTTCTTCCTTTACTATAGTGCTAAGGATTGGGTTAATTATTCTTTGAGATTCTCTGGAGGTTTTACAATCTTCTTCTAGCAGAATACGATGCATATAGATTGAAGGACATATTCCTTTGAGATCAGATATGTTATATCCTAACGCAGTTGGATATTTCTTTAAAACATCTAAAAGTTTCTTTGTTTCAATTGTTCCTAAACTGGAGTTGATTATAACTGGTCTTGTACACTCAGTGTCTAGGAATTCGTATCTTAGGTTTTTAGGTAAAGTTTTTAACTCTAATTTAGGTTTATTCTTACTTGGCATGGGATCCGGTGTAAGTGCTAAACTTTCGCTTAGACTATCATCCTGATATGGTTTACGCCAATTGTCATCTTCGAAAATCGGAGGAATTTGAATTTTCATAATTTCAGAATAGGTAGTTTCTTTCATTTCCATTTCTCTTACAAATTCGTCAATTACATCCAATTAATAGCATGTATCCTCTATAGCTGGTGATTGTAAGAATTGCGTTAAAATAAATTCAACTTTCTCTTCACCTACTTCAAAGGTTAGCTTTCCTTTCTTTACGTCTATAATAGCTCCGGCGGTAGCTAAGAATGGTCTTCCTAGTATAATAGGTGTAGTGGAGTCTTCAGAGATGTCCATGATTATAAAATCAGTAGGAATATAGAATTGTCCTATACGTACTGGAACATTTTCTAGTATGCCTACAGGATATTTAATAGAGCGGTCGGCTAGTTGAACAGACATTTTAGTTGGTCTTAGGTCTCCCATGTCTAGCCTCTTGCAAATTGTTAAGGGCATAACACTGATACTGGCTCCTAAATCGCATAGAGCTTTGTCAATTATGAATTTTCCTATTACACAGGGTATAGAGAAACTACCTGGATCTTTTAACTTAGGAGGCATATTATTTTGAATTATTGCGCTACACTCAGCAGTAAGTGTAACGGTTCCGTTATCCTCTATCTTCTTCTTATTGGATAAGATTTCCTTTAGAAACTTAGCATACGAGGGCATTTGAGTGATAGCTTCTGTAAACGGAATAGTAATATTCAATTGTTTCAGAAGTTCAACAAATTTCTTAAATTGGCCCATCATCTTAGAATTGGTTAATCTCTGAGGGTACGAAATTGGTGGTTTATAAGGCGGTGGAGGCACATAAGGCTTTTCTTTCTCCACTGCCTCTTGATTATTATCTTCCTTTTCTTCTGGTTCATTGACCTTTTCAGTCGGCTTATCTTGCTTTTGGCACATGGCTGGACTGTCAAGTCTTGGATCGGCAGGTCCGTCAAGTTCCTTGCCACTTCTTAATATCACAGCATTGGCTTGTCCTTTTGGATTAGGCTGGGGTTGTCCAGGAAATACTCCAGCTGGCGCAGCGGTAGGTGCTTGTTGTTGAGCTACTTGTGAAATCTGAGTTTCAAGCATTTTGTTATGTGTAGCTAACGCATCTACCTTGCTCACTAATTGCTTAATCTGCTCACTAGTGTGTATGTTTTGATTTAGGAAATCCTTGTTTGTTTGAGATTGGGTAGCTATGAAGTTCTCCATCATCAATTCAAGGTTTGACTTTCTAGGAACATTAGGAGCAGTTTTTTGATATCCTGGTGGTGTAGCTGGTGCTTGACCTGGTGCGTGTAAAGCATTGTTGTTCTTATAAGAGAAGTTCAGATGATTCTTCCAACCTGGGTTGTATGTGTTTGAGTATGGGTTTCCTTGAGCATAATTCACTTGATCTGTGGGAATTCCTGCTAATAGTTGACAATCAGGGACAGCATGTCCTGGAACTCCACATAACTCACAGTTAGGTGTTACCACAGCCACGGTGGCTGTTGGTGTTATGGTCAAGTTGTCGATCTTTTGGTTAAGTTGGTTAAACTTTGCATTGACTTGATCCAAACTACTCACTTCGTACATACCTCCTTTTGTTGGTTTCTCAGTTGCGACTCTCTCGCTTCCCCATTGGTAATGGTTCTGAGCCATACTCTCGATAAGTGCATAAGCATCATTATATTCTTTGTCCATTAGTGCACCGCCTGCGGCAGCGTCAATCGTCATTCTTGTGTTGTACAAGAGTCCATTGTAGAAAGTATGGATGACCATCCATTCTACTAATCCGTGATGTGGACAAAGTCTCAACATATCTTTGTAGCGTTCCCAAGCTTCGAAAAGTGACTCGTTTTCCTTTTGCTTAAATCCGTTGATTTGAGCTCTTAGCATAGCTGTCTTGCTAGGTGGGAAATATCTTGTCAAGAAGACTCTCTTTAGTTCCTCCCACGTAGTTACTGAATTCGAGGGTAGAGATTGAAGCCAGGCTCTCGCTCTGTCTCGAAGTGAAAAAGGAAAAAGACGTAATCTAATAGCTTCTTGGGTAACTCCATTAGCTTTTACAGTATCTGCGTACTGCACAAATATCGAAAGATGAAAGTTCAGATCCTCGGTAGGATTTCCGGTGAATTGGTTTTGTTGCACGGCTGATATCAGTGAAGGTTTCAATTCGAAATCGTTTCGGTTGATAGCCGGTGCAGAAATGCTGGAATGCGGCTCAGCTTATGAAGGACTAGCGTAATATTTGAGTGGATGATTCGGTTCTTCAGCCATCTCTGCGTCCTTTGATGTTCCAACCGGTTTAGATGGATCAACTTGAAGATCTGGAATGTTGTATTTTCGTTCGTAATCGAATATTCGTCTTCTTACGTGTAAGAAGCGTTCTAATTCTTGGACTGGAGGTTGCAAGTCTTCGCCTTGAGAGCGAGTACTTGGCATACACTCGGGAAATTAGATTAGGAAAAGAATAGTTGTTACCTTAGTCTAGACAATGCTACTCTAATAGTGCACTAGTAACTAAATTAAGGTCCCCGGCAACGGCGCCAAAAACTTGATGGGGCGAAGACGCAATATGTGTCTAGCGGTATCTGAACTGCAAGCGCACAGCCTATCAAAGTAATATAAAAGATTGTCGATCCCACATGGACTTTATAATCACTTAGTGCTAGAGGATCTTCTAGTTTAGCTAAGGTGGATGTTTGTCACGATTTAGGTTTTAAGGAAAACAACGGGAATTAAATTTAGTTTTAATGAAATAATGAGAAGGCGGTCGGTATGTAATTATGCTAACCTATGCGGGTCAATCTAACCTAAGCTTATAAAGATGTTTACTTAAATTGTTCTGTAGAGATTATCAGTTTAAATACCCTCGACTCACACTCTCGTGGTCTTATCTCAGATCTTATTCCTAAAGCCCTATGCCTGCTCTCGCTAGCCCATAAGTGTTTAGAAAATAATTTTTGAAAACTTAATAAGTCTAATTCATTTTAAAGCGCTCTCGCTGTATTTAAATCAAATGCCTAACTTTAGTTATCCGGTTAAAATCTCACACTCTCGTGGTCTCGACCTAACCTATTACACTTTTCTTACTCTCGTAACAAAAAGATTATTTTTTAATTATAAAAAGTCACAGCCAGAATATAAGTTCTTAATTATTTTAGCTTAGATTCGATTTTACCGGTTTGGTTTAGATTAATTACATACCGCCTAATTAATTTAGCTACTCATTTTTGTTGTACCAGACAGATGCAGAAACAAACAAATATTAATTAAAACATACATTATAAAATAAAAACAATATCTTAACATAAACAAATAAATAACTTAATATAAATGCGAAAATATAAAAACCTGAATGATTAAAATCTTAAAACTCTACAGACTGGTAAGCTCGGAGTGCGGAACCGGAATCGAAAATAATACTAAACAAATTCTGAAGGCTTAAAAAGAAATTAATAATAACAATTTCCTAATGTTGGAAATTGTTATTGTTTTTGGGTTGGATATTGAAGCAGAAAAAATAACAAGAACAATTGCTAGAAAAATTAAATAAGGGTGAAACAAAATTACGGCAGAGCTTCCGCGGAAAAGTAGAAAAAATACTCTGTGTGTTTCAATTTGTAACTAGGCTATTTATAGAAATAATTTTGGGCTTGGGAAGTTGAAATTCATGAGCGTGGGTATCGTTCCGTTGAAGAGAGAATCCAGGGAAAAATGCATACTGGGTTTGAGAAATAATAGGAGTCACTTTTTGACTCACGTTGCACGTCTTCATGACCAATTCAATTTAATTAAACCTATTTTCCTTTGTCACATTCGTGACAAAGGCGTCACGACCACTTTTTCCTTTTCCAGCGTGTCACGGTCGTGACACATAGGTAACGGTCGTGAGACCTCCAAGTTGGGCGTCACGGTCATGATGATGTGGTAACGACCGTGAGTGTTACAAAATATGCAGACTTTGGCAGAATTCCTCTCTTCTTCTTCTTTTCATGCTTGTTTTTGTTCATTTGATCTTTGGCTCATGGTTTAGCTCTAGAAATGTTATACCTGCAATATGACACAAAAAACTCGAAGAATCGGGAGTTAATAGGATAAATATGCGATAAAACGGACTTGACACGTAGTAATAAAGTGATACGATTTCTCGTTATCACCAGTCAAGATGATATCTGAGAACCCACTTGAGGAACATCCAGCTAGCCTCTCCATGAAATGCCCAGGGAGGGTATCCAGGAACAGGTCTACCATTTCTCTTTCCAACAAAGGTGGTTGCACTCTAGCGGCCACTTCACGCCACCTTTGTGCGTAATCTTTGAAGCTCTCGGAGTTCTTCTGAGTCAGACTTTGAAGTTGAGTGTGACTGGGCGCCATGTCGATATTATACTGATATTGCTTGAGGAATGCTTTGCCCAATTCCTTCCAGCTTCTCACAGAGCTTCTCTCTAGCTTCATATACCATTCCAAGGATCCTCCGGAGAGACTATCCTAGAAGTAGTACATCCAGAGCTTTTCATCCCTAGTATGGGCAGTAATTTTCCGGTAGAATGCCTGTAAGTGAGTTTTAGGGCAGGAGCTACCGTTATACTTGTCAAAAGTAGGTGGCCTGAATTTGTGAGGAATAACCACCCCGGGGACTAGACCTATGTTAGACACATCTATCCCCAAAGTGTCTCTACATTCTAGGGCTTTGAATTTCTCGGTAAGCATAAAAAAGTCTTGAAGATTTCCTTCTCCACCAAATCCCATATCATTGTTAAAAGAAGGGAACTGATCCTCCTGCCTGTCTTGTACTGGAATGAAAGTTGTTGTTCCATGTTATGTAACTTAAAGTCCACCTGGGCCATTGTTGGTGTTGGGAGGACTCACTTTTACTTCAGGAGTGGTTACAGGAGGATTAGTCTGAGGAGGGTTGAGCCCCTGAATTGCATTTCTCAAATCTTGTTGTCCCTGAGACATCCCTTGCATCATGACCATGAACTCTCCTATTCTGGTACGAAACTCATTAAGCTCAGTTTACATAGCATCCATGATTGTCCTCTGGTTGTTGCGAGTTACGTAACGATACGGGATATTCTGTCGAAGATGACGGGTTTTGGCGGCCCTCGCAATCTTTGCCTGAAATGCAAATTAGTTAAGCAACCAGTAGAATACCTGCAAAACAAAGAAGAAATGCAAATGATGTGTATGCAATGCAATGTGTTCCTTTTATTCCCAAGGCTTCAATTACTTTCCCATTCTAGTGTTGAGAAAATCCTGTGTGACATTCAAACTTGAAGTGGTGACATTTATTTTGTGTCCGTGCAACAGATATAACCAGAGACTTCAAGTAAATCAGAAGACAATTGGAATAACAAAGATCTTCACAAGGTACAAATTCATATGTCAAGAAATAAAAAGTATATCAAGAGAGAGGGGATTCCCACAACAAGCCTGTGGGTAATCCAAGTCATATGCATATAAAGCTAAAGCTTAGAAAGGTCTACATCCTATAATCTCCAACTAAGGCGCTTGACATTTTGAAACATCTGAGCTATATCCGGATGCGTAGGCTCCTGTACAAGATTCTGAATTAGGATATCCCTAAGGTCAAAGGAGGCATGCAATTCCTCAATTTGTTGTAGGAACACCTTTTCACTTTCCTGGCTTGTAATAGAATCATTCTTGGCTCTCTTGACATCAGCTTTTAATTTCAAATCTTCTATTTCTTTCTAAGCTTCCTTTACTGCTTGTTGGGTTTCTGCTAAACTTTGGAGACGACCCTTCTCTTGAAGATAAGACTTCTGAAGGAGCTCTCTCTATCCATCCAAAGAATCTTGAAGACCTTTGATTTCCAGCTTGTGCTTGATCTCCAGCTCCCTCTGCTTCCTCAAATTGTCTTCCCACTTCTCTTGCCACAAGGTGACAGCCTCATTAACTTCATTCAAATCTTTTTTCTCCTTCCGACGTTGGGCTGCCTTGTGAGTTTCAACTAATCCCCTTTTCATGAAGTAGAGCTCCCTCTCCTGAAAGTCTTGCTGCTTGAGCCTAACCATCTCTTCAGCTTTGTGAGGTCTTTCCTCCAACTTTTGATTTTGCATCTTCAGTTTCTGGCATGAATTGTAAGCTTCTTGATTCTCCAACCTGAGTTGTTGAACCAAGGCTTCCAACCTTTGATATTCTTGAAGAGGCACTGAAGTTGTGGGTGCTACCTCCTTAGGGTAGATAGGTGTTTCTCTTGAAAATGGGAGCAACAGGGTCTTCACACGATCCTCCAACCAACTGGAAAAAGGATCATAAGTGTTGGGATCCACTCTCCCAAAGTCTTTCTTCCCTTTCATCACTCTAACCTCCCAAGCTTGGGATACTAGTATGCTCTTCTTGAGATTTCCTTCTGCTGGAAAGTATAAAGATTCATTTGCTTCTTCAATCAAAGGCACAACTCTTAATGGATACCCAAACTGCTTCCTGGACAAGATATGATTGTAACTAATCCCACCCTTCCTTCCTATCAAAGGCACACTTGGGAAGCTACCACAACTGACTAATAATTATTTGCCCACAAGATCTCTATTGCATCCTCATGCAATGTCAGCTGAGGTTAAGCCCATAAATCTTTTGGACCACTTCCAAGATTGTTTCAAATCCTGAAAAGGTCCTGATTTAGGGAGTTTCCTTACAAACCAATCAGCAAATAGGGGAGCACAATAATTTACATGTCCCTTCCTCTTTTCATTCCTATGGTGAACTCCATAGTAAAAGTCACCTAGCAAGGTGGGTACTGGATTTCTTCTAGCAAATATAGTGATAGCTTCCATGTTGATTAAACCCTTCTCTCCTGGAAACAAATTGGTCCCATACACTATCAAAGCAAGCAAAGTGTTGAACTTAGCCCATTTGTTTTCAGAGGCCAGGTCCTGAGCTTCCTTGATAAAAAAATCTAAGAAAAGTCCTTTAGCTTTGGAGGCATCCAATTCTCTGCTAAACTTGGATAAGTCCAGAAGAAAAGACTCAGCTATATCTTTGGATGAAGGCATCTTCTCTAGGCCATAGTAAGGAGCACCATTTTTGATGGGGATTCTGAGGATGCTGGATATCTCTTCTAATGTGGGAGCCAAGATGTAGTCAGGGAAAACAAAAACCCTCAGTTGTGGATCATAGAACTGCAGTAGAGAATGCAAGTTATCCCTCTGGTCAGTGGTTGGCTTATTCACATAGTCTAGGATCTTTCCAAACTATTTTCTGAAATCATCAAGCACTTTGTCACCCATCCAGCCAATTAACTTCTGAATACCATCTGTCTCTGGATGTGGGAAAGTATAATGGTCATTTCTCTTCCTTGGAATCTCCATGTTGAAGCAGAAAATATGACTAGGAATAGGAGGTAATGAACCATGAGAATAAAAAGAACACAAAATAATTAATGATGCTATGATGTTATGCAAGGCTAGGCATGTGATCAGTGACGTGTATGTGTGGTGCATCAGGTAATCAAGTGTCTGTGCAAGGCCACAACATCATCCAAAGTATCTTTCTGATCAGGAGTTCATAATTAGCAGAACAAGATCATATCACTGAAGTGTGTTGGCACAATGGGTATGTTGTAGTTTAGGGTTCCTGCAAACCTGTAAACCCCTCCCAATCTCACAGGTGTGCTACCCGGGGTCAAACATCACTGACTCTCAAAGCCGAATAGCAATAATACATTCACCATTTCCGAGAAATGGCTCATGACCAAATCAGGGAATCGGTTTGACATTATGTACTACTCAGTGAGGTCTCAGCTGAGTCCAAGGAAACAAGCATCCCCCATAAGTCCTCAGCTTCAAGCACTGAATCGAGAAACAATAGTACATTTATCCCGAAGGGTACAATACTATCGTCATACGAACAATTTGCCTTAACCAGATTCCTATGAGAGAACCAGGCCATCCTATACGAGTTCCCAGTGGGCCCTTGGATTCGAGTGGGTTTACCAACAAATGTGGTCTTCAACTGTCATCACTGGAGAGGGATGTTTCCACAAAGGTTCTCAATGATCGGTCCCCTGACTGCACATAACTATCAAGGTAGAGTATTTCCCTATAAAGATTCCGGCGTCAATACATTTCCGAGAAGGTCGCAAGTCAAGGCGTGGAACTCACTAATACCAACATATCAAGATGCCATGAAGCCAAAGTGGAACCACTCTAAATCCTAGGTGCACTCCAGCCGGGTATTTGGCTTATCCTACAGTAACAAAGCCCATCCCACATAAAAAAAATGAAACCAACACAGTCCAGTATGATGCATGTGAAATAAATACTGAAAGCCACACACATATAAACACCCAAAGAAAACAAAAACAAACGGGCGCTAGGATTGACTCTACGGGGGAAACCAGAGATTCTAGGTTCGGTCCCTAGCAGAGTCGCCAGCTGTCGCTCTCGGGATTTTCATCCTAGTACAAACGCGAAAGTGGCACGGAAAAGGTAGAGTCTCCAGCCATGCATTTTTATCTCGAAGGAACGGGAAAGGTAATGCTGCACAAACCTAAGGAAGAAGGAAATGACAAGGTCCTGCGAACCAAAGATCTGGTTTCAGGAGTCGGTTACGCCCTGGGAAGGTATTAGCACCCCAGACCGTCCGTCGTACCCGACGGGATCCACGCTTATTTGTTTTGTTTCAAAGGGTGAAAAATAAGATGCTGCTGAATAAAAACGGCTAACTGGAAACTAGAACTGCAATGAGAAAGGAACTGAAAGAGAACAAAAAGAAAGAATGGGGAAAATGTAGGTAAAATAAAGAATGTGCTCGAACGGGTCCTACCCCGCTGCCTACGTACCTCATCGGGAAAATGAGGATCATAGTCGACGTAGTTCGCCTAACCAGGAGGGAACTATTTGTTTGTGTTTTTTATACTGGAACTGCGTATGTCTATGCTCAAGTGTTGCAGGCTCGTCTGGTACGAGTGAATTTACCGTCTTGCATGCGAGACAAGTCATCGCAAGTTCGCGCTGAGAATGAATGAGATGAGAAGAGAAGTTCCCGCAGGAAAGTCGCTTATTGTTTGTTGTTTGCTTTTTAAGAGTTTTGTATGAATTTGGCACAAGGAAGTGAATTCAAACTCTTTTCCATGGAATGTGTACTTGCCACTACATTCCAAGATGGAATAATAGAACAAGTACACCAGGCAAGGAGAATTTATCCAAGACTTGTTTCCACATATTAGGGTCTAAGTTCACTAGCTTGTTGTCCTTAATTACATGTTTTTGTGGCTTTTGTAAAGAAATGTCTTTTATGTTATTCTTTGTGAAACAACCCCTTGATAAGACTTGTGCATCATGTTAGACAAGCTTACACAATTCCAAGATGGAATGAATGCAAGTGCCCCATGGAATAAGGCTATACACAAGGGATCCTTTCATGCATTTATTAAGTCTTTTTTGGATTTGTTTGAAGATGAGGAGAGAAGACTCAAAAGGCAAAGGTCAAAGATAATGGGGGACTAAGACACAACCCTAAGTCATCCTATTATGTACAAAGAGGTGATCCTATGGTTAATGAGGTATTCTAATCCTAAGGAAAAAGGAAAAGAAGAAAAGAGAATTAGAAACTAACTTACTTCCTAAGGAAGTTAAGTTGTCTCTAAAGAAAGGGAAAGCCTAAGAGCAAAGCACAAGGTGCTAAGGCAAACACAATTATAATGAAAAAGAGATAGGAATGAAGTAATTACCTCATCTTACCCCCCTACAAAACAAGAGTTAGCATGATGGAGAAATATGAACAATTATTATATGGAAAATTTCAATAACAATCTACACTAGCTAAGGAAAGATGTTAGTGAGCTTCTAAGGTTAATACCTAATCCTAAAGCATTTTATAAGGTAACATACTTAAAAGTCAGTAGATAAATCAATTCAAAAGTATCTAAAGGGATTAATTAAATTAAAGTTAAACTATGCCCTAAAGTATTACTAAACCCTAAGGATGAGGTTAGAAAGATAACATGAGTGTTTACTAAACCAAAGCCTCCTAGACCCAAAGGTAAATTAAAAATCCAGAACTTAGACTTGTATGGAAGTGAAGAAATTAATAGCTCAAATGGAAAAGAATAGATTCAAGTTAAAGGTATTCAAATATGAAATTGAAAAGTGGGAGAAAGCATGTGGGGACATGGTTATAAGGATGCAACAAAAAGACTTAGAAAAAAAATTCAAGAAATGACCAAAGTGATTTAATTTCCCCATACAAAAACCAGGGGCTTGACAAAAAAATGAAATGGAGATTATACTTGGAAATTTTTCACAAATGATGGGTTAAGAAGCATCCTAAGACTAGGTGTTCAAATTAGGGTTTCTAAGGTCCTTTAAGTGACAAATGAAGTTCAAAAGGGAGCAAACTGGTTCTAAAATGAGATGAACAAGTATGGATTATCACAAAACACTTATAAGACTCAAAACAATGACAAGATGAAGTTAAATCATGTACAAAAGGATTTTGAAGTGCTTAAGATGGAAGGAGGAGGGAGATTATGTTAAAATGGGACATGTATGACTTTGGACTTAAGGAAAGCCTAAAAATTAAAGGTAAAGACCCAAGGGTGGTACTCAACACTTATGTACATCCTAAATGACCTAAGAGACTCAAGATTGTGACCTCAAAGTATTGGAATGAAAGCCTTAGACTAAAGGGATCAAAGGAAAAAAATGGAGAGACCAAAAACATGACTTGTGAACCAAGCAACCTAAAAAAATATCAAAGGTTTATGAAAAATTATGAAACTGGACACTTGAATACAAAATCCAGAGGGTGAATTGCATACGCAAAATCTCACAAAAATTCCCATTTTTGAGGGTTTAAATGGTGTATGGAAGTAGATTAGGGTTTATGAACATATGTGTGAAAGAAAGGACTCAAAAATGATCCAAGCATGACCTAAAAATCCATAGAAAAATCTTTTGATGAAGTTTGAT
Source organism: Lathyrus aphaca (assembly GCA_963966055.1). Classification (NCBI taxonomy): domain Eukaryota; kingdom Viridiplantae; phylum Streptophyta; class Magnoliopsida; order Fabales; family Fabaceae; genus Lathyrus; species Lathyrus aphaca. The sequence goes on along the minus strand of OZ014521.1, from coordinate 318,067,221 downwards.
GGAATAAGAAGACAACACAAGAAGAATGACACTTTTATCATACATGGTTTGAGAGAACAAAAATGTACAAGAAGATTGGTCAAAAAATGAAAAAATAGAATTTTAATTCAAATGAGAAATTAATTCTGATCTCAAAAATGAACAAAAATAAAATATAAAATGATGGAAAATTAAAGAAAACATGTGAAGAATGTCCATGAATTAATTGGGAATTTTTGGAGGCTTTTTGGTATTTTTAAAAATAAGAAACGAAAAATGAATTAAGATGAAAAAGAAAATAAAGAGAAATGAAATGGACTGAGTTGGTATGGGCCCGGGGGTGCCAATATGAATTGAGGACTTTTTTCGTTGAATTTGTGACATGTGCAAGGCACAAATTCATTAATGTGCTGGCAGCTTGTAGACGCTTGGGTCAGACTCATCCAATGGTTGTGACTTAAAACTGGGATTAAATTAGGGTTACTGTTCAGATGACCGGAGATGAATTCTGGTCATCTTCTCCGTTCAACATTCCGGTAGGGCAAACCCTAATCATCAATAAAATGAAAACTAGGACCATCAATGGATTTACCTCAATTCACTGATCTTAAATATGGATTAAAAAATCATTTAGGGTTCTTAAAATTCCTGATTCGAAGCAAGAACTAAACCTGAGAAAATTGAATCTCTGCATCTACCATGCCTATCAACTAGCCAGTTAATCCATAAACTCTATCAGGCCTCAATCAACATAAAACTAGTTGAAAACAAGCAATTCGAGCAAGTGGAATTTCAGGACATACCTGAGGTGCAGAGATGTCAAATTGTTGCTAGAAGGCCAGAGATGAGGTTCCAATGCTTGCTTGATCTTTATCTTGATCAATGGAAGTGAAATAAACACTCTAGGAGCTATGAATCCTGAGAAATTGAGGAAAGTGCAGTGAAGATTAATGTTATGCAGTGTTGATTCTTTGATGTTTCAACCTATGCCTTCCATGGATCTTAAACTAGAGATGATGATGATGATGGATTGAGAGAGATTGAAGCAGGATTGTGGCAATTTGAGGAGTTTGAATCCAAAATGCAGTGAAGCTTCAACAATGTGACATGCTTGATCTTGAAGATCCAGGTTGTGCAATGCTTGGTGATTGAGCTTGAGATGATGAAGATGATCAATGGAGGAAGAATGGATCCAGATCAATGATGACAAAGCTTGCTCGAATCAATTTGCAATGTGAAAATTCAGAGAGAAAGCTTTGCAATTTTGGTGATTTTTGTGATGAAAAATGAAGCTGAACTTGGCACTGAGGTGAGGACCTTGCTTTATAGAACTTTTAACCATGGTTAATCATACCTTGGGTTAACTGAGTGAGTGAGGTTAAACTGAGTGAGGCAGTTATGGCAGTTATGCCAGCTGTAACATCCAGAAGCTTCTACTCGAGTTGGATCAGAAGTGGTGATGTTCATGAAAATATGTACATGGGACAAGTTTGAAGTTTGATGCAAGATGGAACATGCCCTCTAAGTCACTCAAAATAACCATTGAAGTTCATGTCATGAGGCTGCACGATTTTCCTTTGGCTTGGCAAAATTCCATGCACATGATCAGTTGTGAAGCACACATTTTGCCCCTCCATAACTTTCAAACCATTGATCCTATAAACAAACCTTGAACATGAAACTTGTAGTAAACATGGCAATGAGCAACTTTGTAGTTCAAAGAAAATTGATTTGAAGTCTTCTTGACCAAGTAAAATGGCTTGACATTTGATCCACCACATGTTTGATTAAATGACTTGCAGGGTACGCGCGCTGGCCAGCTTCTTGCCTCGCCCATGACCTAGTTTTGCCTTGATTTTACTCAACTTTACAAGATCATATCTTTCTCATTTTTTATGATATGGAAGAGTTCCACCTATGGACTTGAAGCTCAATATGCCCTCTTTAATTGGCTCCAAGTATAATTTTCATATCTTTCATATTTTGGGAGCAGGCCTCATTCAAAGTAGCTGCAAAAATGGCCAAAACTTGCCATTTTTGGAAACCCTAATTTTCCAAAAATGGTAAGTTTTGGTTTTTTTTATTTCTCTTGATTCTTCCTTCATTTCTTGATCAAATTTGAAACATAGGATCCTTGTAACCCTAATTTCATGATTTTGATCTCAAAAAGTCAGGAGTTTACTTTTTCCTCAGCATGGTTGACTTTTCCCCAATTTCCTGATTTTCAATCATCTGACCAATTGAACCTCTTCCAAAATGAATTTGTGGATGAAATTTGAACCCTATACACTTGTTATCATATAGAACACAATGGAATCCACTTTTGCTCAAAAATTCATGGAGAAGCCCTTCACAATTGAAACCCTAATTTAGACCATTTCATCAGGAGGTGTTGCACTGCTTGCAATCCTTGGAGCCATTCACTTCCTTCCAAGACTTGAGGCTTCAAATGGAGACTTGTGGGATATTGTAGACCCCTTGTACATGATTGAGGAGCTTTGTGGCCCTTTGATTGTCTTTGTATAGCCTTCAGTTGCCCCAGTCATTGACCACATACCTATGCCTCAGCTATGCTACACATGATGCAATGTTTTTGGTTATTTTGTGAACTTATATATGCTAAATGATATGCAAAATGTTGAGGATATGAGAGGGAAAATTTTGAGGTATTACAGAAGTTAGCAACATTCACACAAGCATTAGTGTCGCAAAAATAAATGAAATCATAACAAATAGATGAGGAAAAATGAATGGATGCAAGTCATTTGAGGTATGAATATAATTCAAACATGTCACAAAGTTATAGGTAAAGGAAAATTAGAGAACATGTTCAATTATAGGTCACAACTTCATTTAGGTCACCTCACATTGATGCATAAATATCTCTCTACAAACCTAACCTAAAATGCTTCTAAAAATTAGCAAAAATATGGATGAAGTGTATTAGTATAACACACAAATACATACCAAATTCCATGTCAAAAATCAGAACCTAACTAGGTCAATTAAAAAGAAAATGAATGAAGTATCATGAAGAAAAGCCTTTAAAAGGATATTCAAAGAAAATTATGAAAATAAGGCAAAAATAAAAGAAAATCATAATTAAAAAAAATATAAAATTAGTTAAATATACTTAGATGCAATATGAATTTTGTGGAATTTTCTGATGAGTTTTGGTATTTTTAAAAATCAAATATGAAACAAGTATAAAAAGGAAAATAAAATGTAAAAGAAACAAGTCAGGGGGTGCACACATAGGAAAAATCTAGTTCAAAATGTTTGGGACTTAGATGCTTGGGGTGTGAAAAGTAAGGGAAGTCCAGCTCCATCAGCGCGTGCGTGTATGTGAGTTAAGATAGACCCTAGTCACTTTGACTTACTTTGAGCCCTTAGATGCAATTACCAGGATATGATCTGAAAAGTAAGCACATAACTGGATGAGAATGCACGCACACACACGTAATCATGAATGCACACACACACAAGAAATCAAAGTCAAACGTATGAAAGAAGGAGAGCACGTGAGGATGAGCTTATTCATTAATGTGTTAGCATATTTAGAGTCGTTAGATCAAAATAAATGGACGGCTATGTTATAACCTGGGCAAACACATGGTTTATGAGGTTCAGGCAATGTCACCGACCGGAGAAGACTCTGGTCGTCTTCTCTAGTCATCCTCCAGTCAACTAAGTTCTAATTTTTCTAGAAATCTAGAAATGATATATCAAAATGATCAGTAAAGTAAGGAGAACAAGGATCTGAGCTTAGAAATCACAAACAACACATATTCAAAGAGAATCGAACGAATTCAATTTCCCTAAAAATTGAATTTATGCTTGTAAGAAGCCTATCAACTAGCCATAGGTACCACAACTTCTATTAAGCTTCAAATCAAGAAAAACCAAGGCTAAATCAATGAAATTCAATGAAATAGAGTTTGAAGAAATTTAAAGTTGAACTGAAGAACCTTGGATTGAAAGAAAATCATAGATGCTTATTGAGATCTTGAGCTTGTGTTAAGCAAAATAAATGCTAATGGAAGCTTTGATTCTTGAGAAAACTTCAAATAGAAGAAACAGATGTTTGATGATGGACTTGGATCTCACTACTTCACTTCTCCATTGTTGTTGTTTGTTGAATATTGAGGCAATGTGCTTGAGAAATTGAGAGAGAAAGAGAGAGAGTTCAGAGAAGAAACTTAAAGAGTGTGATTGTGAATTTTGTGAAATGATGAAAATGATGAAGCTTCCTTCCAAATTTGGTTAGAGCTCTTAAATACCTCTAGTTAACTGTTAATTACCCTAGTTAACAGTTAGAACTAGAGTTAATGAAGGGTGCATTGAGAATGAGAGGTGAGAGGATCAATTTCAAAAGATGAAGGAGCATGAGCTTGTGCGTGTGTTGTTGTGTATGGAAAGCTCATAACATCTTATGGTGTGGCTCATTGATATACGATGGTGTTGATGATGAGATGATGTGGTGCTACATGAAGCTTAGTGGACAAGTTTCTCCTTTTTTTGAATTTTTGCTTCTTTCATGCATGGTCGTGCATGCATACATGAGCATGTAAGAGTTTGTTTGGCTTTTATGGAAAAGTGACTAGTGATATGCGTGTGATCATATGGAGCAAGACAAAAACACAACAAACATCTATAATAGGCAGCCAATCCATCAATGAAATGATGATGTTTAGAGATGCAAGGCTCTATGTATAATGGATGATATGATGGGCTCTTGTGTGAAAATGAAAGAGGGGGAAACATGTGAGACATGACATGAATTTTAATGTGTCAAAAACTTGGCATGATTGAAAGCATAGGTGGTTCTCAAGGAAAAAGGAAGAAATTGAATTTTTGGAAAAATGAACTGAATGAGCCGACTCAAATTACACAATGAGCCGACTCATTCAGTGTGGTTGGTTCCCAAAACACACGGGTCCCAACAGGCTGCCTGAGATAAAAATTTTGGCCGACTCATGGGGTATGGATGAGTCAACTCAAATTCCTTCATGAGCCGACTCATCAAAATATGTTTTCTTCTCATTTCTTGCGGGTCTCAACAGGTCGCCTCTCTGTAAAATTAGGCCGACTCATCAGGCAAATTGAGTCGGCTCATTTTATGATTTGAGTCGGCTCATCACTGTGCTGTTTAATTTTTTCATTTAATTTTACCCTTCTATTTTTATGCATTCACTAACTGATATAAATAGCTGGATTCATTTCTTTTGAGAGGTAAACAAGAAAAGTGAAAGATATACACACATCTCTCTTCATCTTCTTCCTTCTTGCATGAATCAACAATCACACACAACAATCTTTGTTTGATTACGGTGCTTGTTTCGAAGATAACTTTCAATCGTGAATTAGTGTTTCAGATTGGGTCTAGAGTGTATGGGTTTTTCTTGGAAAAATCTGAAGGGTTTTCTCCTCCAAGATCATTAAAGGTTTGGGGCTTTTGCACACAACGATCGTTCGTAGATTCAGCCGAGTGAGGTAGATTGAAGATCAAGTGGATCGTTCTTTCATATAACGGTAGACGGAGGATTACGAAGGTCTTTGTGGGTTCACAAGTGTTGAAGAAACTCAGTCGTGCTCAAAGTTTGGAGGATCGTGAATCCTTGCAAGAAGGGAGCAATTAATCGGAGGCTTTCTCGACACGCGTGGAAGACTTAATTCTACTTTGGATCAAGGGACAAGAAGAAGATTTGACAGCATATTCAACGCGGTTTGGTTTATTGGTTCATCTATTTTTCTTCTTGTAAAACAATTGCAATTTAATAAAATTTCCCAATTCGATTGTGAATTGGGGTCAGAGTACTTCGAGCGAGGACGACGAAGGAACTGCCTTAACAAATTCCTTGTGTTATTTATGTTTCTCGTATTTTACTTTTGCTGATCTTGATCTTGTGTGCTTTAAAATTCTGGTGTATCAAATTAGTGCACTCAAAGTGTTTGATAAATTGTTACACTCAAAAGTGATAACTAGAGTGGGTAAAATTCTGCACTATTTGATACAACAAAATTATCCTTGGTTTTTGCACTCCAAGTGTTTGGTAAAATGCCTAACCACACAAAATCAATTTGATTGTGCCTATTTTATTCTCTATATCATTGTTAAGAATAGTTTTTATCAAGTGTTGATTTATCAAGTGAATCATTTGTGAAATATTAATTCTTCTAGTCATCATTTCAATTCCAATTGGGTTTAGCATATATCCGATCTCCGGTGACTTCAAATTTAAACTAGAATATTTTTCGGGAAACTTCCGTAATACATTTTCAATTAAATTTTGAAAAGTAATTTTTTAAAAAGAGATCTATTCAACCCCCCTTTCTAGATCCGCGCTATCGTCTAACAAGTGGTATCAAGAGCACCGGTTCATCTAGTGCTTCACATACAACTTATTGGAAAATGGACAACGATCCAACGAGGGCGTACAATAGAGCTCCAGTTTTTACTGGAGAAAACTATAGTCACTGGAAGGATTGTATGCGCATTCATATCAACTCTGTTGATAGAAAAATTTGGAAAGTTATTCAAGACGACCCTTTTCAAATAACTATGGCCGGTCCGAATAATGTCCAAATTGAAAAACCGGAAGCACAATGGGATGAGAATGATGAAAATAAATATAGCTACGATTGGAATGCTCGAAACATGCTCATAGCTTCTTTAGGAGCGGATGAATATTTTTGAGTTTCTCATCACACGTAGGCAAAAGCTATGTGGGAAGCCTTACAAGTTGCCCATGAGGGAACCGATGATGTAAAGCTTGCTCGAATTAATACTCTACAACAAGAATTTGATTGATTTCACATGAGCCAAGGGGAAACCGTTGGTGAAATGGGAAAAATATTTTCTCACTTGAAAAATCAATTAAATGCTCTTGGTAAAACTACTCCTAATGATGTAGCTACTAACAAGATTTTGAGATGTCTTACTAGGGAATGGTTGCCAAAAGTTACAGCAATTAAAGAAGCCAATGATGTAAGAACCTTGGATCTAACTACACTCATTGGAAATCTACAAGATCATGAACAAGTGCTCTTAAACTTACATGAGCATGGAGACAATGAAATGAAAGAAAAAAGCGAGAAAAATAAAGATCATGAGAAGAAGAAGAAGTCTATTGCGTTGAAGGCTTCTTCCTCAAAATCCTTCACCAATAAAGATAGTGAGAGTGATTCTAGTGATGATGAAGATGAACTGATGGGGGCGAAGACGCGATGTGTCTAGCGGTATCTGAACTGCAAGCGCACAGCCTATCGAAGTAATATAAAAGATTGTCGATCCCACAGGGACTTTGTAATCACTCTAGTGCTAGAAGGTCTGCTAGTTTAGCTAAGGCGGAAATTTGTCACGATTATGGTTTTAAAGATTAAAAACGGGAATTAAACTTAGTTTAAGGAAATAATGAGAAGGCGGTCGGTATGTAATTATATTAACCTATGCGGGTCAATCTAACCTAAGCTTATAAAGATGGTTCACTTAAATTATTCTGTAGAGATTACCAGTTTAAATACCCTCGACTCACACTCTCGTGGTCTTATCTCAGATCTTACTCCTAAAGCCCTATGCCTGCTCTCGCTAGCCCATAACTGTTTAGAAAATAATTTTTGAAAACTTAATAAGTCTAATTCATTTTAAAGCGCTCTCGCTGTATTTAAATTAAATGCCTAACTTTAGCTATCCGGTTAAAATCTCACACTCTCGTGGTCTCGACCTAACCTATTTCACTTTTCTTACTCTCGTAACGAAAAGATTGATTTTAATTATAAAAAGCCACAGCCAGAATATAAGTTCTTAATTATTTTTAGCTTAGATTTGATTTAACCGTTTTGGTTTGGTTTATTACATACCGACTAATTAATTTAGCTACTCATTTTTATTATACCAACAGACAGATACAGATTGAAATAAACAAATATTAAAGTATGCATTATAAAATAATAATAATAACTTAACATAAATAAATAAGTAAATTCAATATAAATTGCAAAAATAAAAACCTGGATAATTTAATATTTAAACTCCTTCTTCCACAAATTGACAAGCTCGGAGTGTCGGAATCGGAATCAAATTAAATAACAAACTCTGAGGCTAGAAAGAAATTAATTGAAATAACAATTTCCTAATGTTGGAAATTGTTATTAATTGGGTTGGAAATAAAAAGCAAGAACAATACAGCAAGAATAAAGCTGGAAAAATAAAAGGGTTCAAGAAAAAATACGGCAGAGCTTCCGCGTAAAAATCAATAATAAACTCTGTACTTTTTCATTTGCTGCTTGGGTATTTATAGCAGAGGAAATTTGCAGTTGAATTGGTAGCAAGTGTGGGCTTCGTTCTGTTTGAGAAGATCCAGCAAAAAAGTAGCGTACTGGGTTGCTTCAGTTGAGGAAAAGCAGGAGTCCTCGAAGACTCGTTGCACGTCTTCATGATTAACTTCAAATAAATTAAATACACTTTCCTTGTCATGTTCGTGACATGGGCGTAATGGTCATGTTTCTTCAAATAAGCGCGTCACGATCGTGATAAGGTTGTGACGATCGTGAGACCTCAAAATAGTGTGTCACGGTCGTGAGGAAGTTGTGACGACCGTGAGTGCAACAAAAAATGCAGACTTAGCAGAATGGATCTCTTGATCTTCTTTTCATGCTAGATTTGGTTCATTTGATCTTTTTCTCATAATTTAGCTCTAGACATGTTATACCTGCAATGTGACATAAAAAACTCGAACAATCGGGAGTTAATAGGATCAATATGCGATAAAATGGACTAAAAACATAGTAATAATGTGATACGATTTCTCGTTATCAAACTCCCCCAAACTTAAACCTTTGCTTGTCCTCAAGCAAATAGTCAATTGAAAAATGATCGGACAATATTCATCAGACGCATACACATAACATACCATACGAGAAGTCATTAAGTTAGATAAACCGATACTAGGATAGAACACTAACGATACACTAATGACACAAGCAACAAACTAAATATTGACATGAGTTTCTCAAAAGGTTTGATATGACAAATTCCAAGCCTATTGATACACCAATGCCTACTGCGGCAAGTCTTGATCGTGATGAAAATGGTAAGGATGTGGATATAAAAAGGTATCGAGGTATTATCGGATCCCTTCTTTATCTTACCGCATCACGTCCAGATATTATGTTTAGTGTATGTATGTGTGCTAGGTTTCAATCTTTCCCTAAGGAATCACATTTAAAATCAGTTAAACGCATACTTAGGTATCTTTGTGGTACGTCTAAGTTTGACTTATGGTATCCTAAGGGTAGTGTTTGCTCTTTGGTAGGTTTTTCCGACTCCGACTTTGCCGGTTGCAAAGTGGATAGGAAAAGCACAAGTGGAACTTGTCATTTCTTTTCAAACTCTCTTGTTAGTTGGCATAGAAAAAATCAAGTTTCTGTTGCTTTATCAACTGCGGAGGTGGAGTATATCGCAACCGGAAATTGTTGTGCCCAAATCTTATGGCTAAAACAACAATTACTTGACTTCAATATCTCTCTTAAACAAATTCCAATTTTGTGTGACAACACTAGTGCAATTAATCTTTACAAAAATCCTATTCTTCATTCACGCACTAAGCATATTGAAATAAGGCATAATTTCCTTAGGGATCATGTAGAGAAAGGTTATGTGGTGTTTGAGCACATTGATAGTTCGAATCAACTAGCCGACATTTTTACAAAACCACTTGCTACCGATCTTTTCTTCTATATTCGTAGGGAACTTATTATTCTTGACATCTCGGATAGATCTTCATAATCATTTGTTTTACCCCAAAATTTGCCCTCCCACAATCAATAAAATCTCTCTCAAGACTTCTAAATGATTATAAGGTCCTCAAGACTCCCAGTTGATCAAGAAGTGTGGAAGTTTCCCCAGACAATGCCTCCTTCTAAGCAAAGTGTCCAAAACTAGGGTTTTGTGTTTCCTCAAGTTAAAATGATTTTCAAAGGCATAAAGTGAGCTTCATAACATCCCACATGTATTCTAGAATCCCCATGTCAAGTTTCAAGGCTTTCCTAATAAGTTTGACCAGTCAGATGATCAGATATGCAAAAATTAGTCAAAGTAGTTAAAAAGTCAAATTGAGGTCAACTGTGGTTAAATTAAAGTCAAACTTCAAGATTTTTTTTGCCAACATCAAGTTTATGAATTAAAATTCATCATTTGATCAAGGGTTGATCATGATTCATTAAGGAAGTTTCAGATCATCAAGAATCAGGAGTTTCTAAATTAGGGTTTTCTAAGGAAAAGTCAACTAAACTTTGACCAGCCATAACTTTCACATGCTTCATCAATTTTTTTTCATCTAAAGCTCATTTTGAAGGAAATCGAATTCTCTACAACTTTGTTTTTCACAAGCCAAGCCTAAAAATGCTTCATTTAGAAGGTATGAGCTAAAACATTATAGGTCATTTCAAAAGTCAACTTCTTCCAAAGGGCATAATTTAAAAATGGTAAAGGATATGGACATGAGACCAAAGAGATTGGTTAGAGGACTCTTTAAGCTTTCCAAAATGTCCAAGAACACCTTCATAGCCTTAATATTGAGGGATTTATGCCTTGGCAAAGTTGGGAAATTTTTGAGGGGTATATTGAGCAAATGTGGTCTTAAAACCAAATATTTCCAAATGGGCTTGCAATTTTGTAATCCAATCTTTACAATGACCTCATACACGACCCAATGCTTATTTTTTCAGATTTTTATAATTTATTTTATATTTATTTGGATTTTATTCATTAAAATTCAATTTAAATATATATAAAATATGAAAAATCAAGTAAAGCATGAAATCTTTGATTGAAAATTATTTAAATCATATTTGGAATGATTGAAAGTCATTTAAAATCAGATTGGACCAAAATTGGAAAGGATGAATGAGATTTTTTGAATATTTGAAAGTGAGAAATCTTCATGATCAAGTTATCACATAAGCCCATAAATCCATATGTTTTTTGACCTAAATTCAATCCCTATAAGTTGATGAACATAACCAGTGCACAAGGACACGAATTTCTGCCTCCAAGAACCAAGAACAAATCTTCAAAATTCTCAAAGAAAACTCATATTCGGTTTGTGAGTTTCAGGTACTTTCAAGGCCAAATAAGGATTGCATTAGCTTCCTTGGAGATTACTGATTGTAATTCAATCATCATTTGCATCAAAATCATGCAAAATCGTGGAAACCAAATTGATGTTCATGCTTGTTTTTGGTTTTTTCGATTGAATTAATTTAAACATGATAAATTGTTTTCGATTGCTTAATGTTGTTTGTGATGCAGTAAGGAACGTTTCTGGGCAATTATATTGAAGAACCATAACCTAAACCGTATTCCACCATTGTTAGGGTTTTAGAGTTGAAATTGGGGTTTTGAGATTTAACCTATATAAATGGATTACAATGACTTAATCTAATTGTGAATGATATAAGGATCACACTTGTGCATTCAATTTTGAAAAATATTGTAGGTTTCATAGTTGGTGGAGGAACCTAGGAATTCCTACGAAAATACATTCGCAGGAAACTTTGTAGGAAGACTTGTAGGAAATTTTGCAGGAAATTTGAAGAAGATGAAGTCCAACTTGGCGCCATTCTGATTTTTGAATTTTATGCTTAATATTTATTTGTTTGTTTCTATACTATGTCAACTAATGACTGCTAGCCCAGTGGTAAAGATATGCGCGCTGAGTACTAAAGGTCCTGAGTTCAAAACTGGGTGAGACCATTCTTTTTTTCATTTGTTTTAGATATTCAACATGTTTACTATATAATTATTTGTTGTTATTTATTACCAGACGCGCCCTATGTGGCTTGATGGCCAGGACTTGGCTTGGTAAAAGGAAGGGCTGGGGTTCGAATCCTAGTGTCCACCCTTTTTTTTTTCTTTTTAATTATGTTTTGTAGGCTTCATATATAATTGAATGTTGCTGATTCCTATCACCAATGCACACGCAACTCAGTTGGTTATCATCCCCTTCATCCAGGTTAGGGACCTGGATTCAAATCCCAGGTCCATCCTTTTTCTTGCTTTTCTCTTTTCTTTTGTTAATTTGTTTTATTTAATTTAATTAATATAATTAAAATATTTTCTAAATAAATAGCCAAATATTTAATGCCAATTAAAATTTTCTAATCTTTCCTTTAATTTCTATTTTTTTTTTTACCATTATTGTATATATTTTGTAAATAAGTACTAATTATTTTTCTAAAATTTATTTTATTATTTATTTTACTATAATTATATTTTGTTAATAAAACTAATTTAATTAATTATTTTAAACCCTAATTTCTTAACTAACCCTAATATTTCATTAATCCTAAAAATTTAACCTAATTTTTTTTAACCCTAATTAAAATATTTTTGTAATAACTTTTTTTTAATTTGTTTAAAATCTTAACACATTATTCTTTTATTATTATTATTAAATCATTTAAACTTATTTTTTTTTAATAATCTCTAAAGATTTAACTTATTTAACTTAAGATACTTTCTTTTAAAATTCTAATTTTTCTTTATTTCTTCATTATTATTTTCTTTTTAAATTCTAATATTTATTATTATTGCTTTATTTATTATTATTGCTTATTTATATTTGCTTTATTATTCTTATTATTTATTTTTATCCGATTATATTGTAACTATCCCAAAGCCATGTAATAATTCGTAGATTTATTTTCCGTCATTATTTTCTTTGTAAATATTTATTGCATGGTTAGTAAATAGGGTGTGAAAACATATTTGTGATTAATCTGACTTAGATAATTAATTTAAAAAGATAAAATATCTGAAAATAAACACTCACACACGTAAGTCGATCTTTGATCGCCATCTTGCACTTCCTAGGGTATTCCTCTTGGTTGCCTTTTAAATATGGTCAAGTCCCTCGAATATAGGGATGTCTTAAGCAAAGTCCCTTCAAGTATAAATCATCATAGTCCCTACAGTTTAAAAGATCAAGTCCCTTCGAGGTTGCCTACGGAATAATGATCTTGTCCCTTCGAATAAATGATGATAGTCCCTACGAATTGCTAAAAACATCCCTAAGTTGCCTTCTATGACCATACGATGACCCTACGCTTGTCCCTTAACATATCCAAGGTAATGACTACCTATTCCTTAATAATAGGGATAGTCTTACCCTTGAATGAATATACGAGAACATGAAAGACTTAATCTAGGGTAGGTACATTTTAGTTGCTTGCTCACATTTCAAAATACTTTTTACACCTCACTTTCTTAAACAATTTTTCAAAACAAGGCTTTGTATACATCCATACGAGGATCATTACAAAGTACTTAGAAAACTTTCTAATCACACACTACACTTTCCAAAAACAATTAAAGTGAGCTAAGTAACTAAGAGCCCATGGATAACCATGGATATAAAGGGTACTAACACCTTCCCTTTATATAACCTACCCCCCGAACCCAAGTCTTTTAAAAATAGGTCTTTCCTGTTATTTTATGTCCTTTCCACTTGGATAAAATAAAAGTCGGTGGCGACTCTTGCTATCCGCAACATGACTAAAAAGTCAGTTCTCCCACCGTGTTACATCATTGCTTTGTTTTATATTATTCTTAACTCCTCTTGTCTCTAACTTCTAGTTGTATAGTGTTATCGTACATCTATTTCACATATACTCGAGGTAATATTCTTCTAAACTTAGTTATCTCTATTCATTCATGATATGTATAGTAAAATTGTGTTGCATTGCTTATGTTCGTATCTTTATCTATTTATTCTCTTCTTTTGGATTATGATTGGTTGTCTGTCAAATGATTAGCATAAATGATGATATTTTCATGATTTGAGGTGGTTTAAGTGGTTTTTGGTGAAAATTTTCTTTCAAACCTGTCGGGTCCCAACAGGCCGACTCATGAGTCGACTCATGGAACCTTATGAGTCAACCTTTTTGCTTTGTTGAGCCGACTCATTTCAAATTTAAATTGAGTCGACACATTTTACATTTTGAGCCGGCTCATTGTCGCATCAACTGACATTTGGCGGTCTTGAAAAGACGCGCCAACTGCCTTTCCACTTTCCTAGGTCGGCACATCAATGCTTTCCATCAACTTTTGACTTTCAATTTATTATTTTTATGGATTCCTACTTTTGACTTTCATTAACATTTCATTCTATCATCATCATCTCATATTCTCTCAAGTTTATCTCTTAACCCTAAAACCCTAAAATCCTCTCTCAAAGCTTCAAATTTTTTCATTCTCAACAATGGCTTCAAGAGCTACAGGTAAAAGGTCACATGGTTCCACTTCACAATCATCTCTCCCGGTCAATGCTTTGTCTCTTCTTCCATCTGATTTGGTTGAAGTTTATAACAAAAAGTTCAAGAACAGAAAAATTGTTCCTCAATATGTGTACTCAAGAACAACTGCAAATCAAATGCACATCTCTCACATTGTTAAACTGATGGATTTTCAAGGTATCAATCCCTTTCTCTCCTATCATGAAGATTATAATGAGGATTTGGTAAGGATGTTTTATGCTGGTCTGGTTGGTACTTTTAAAGGGTTCGAATTCAACTTTCGTATGGGCACTAGAATGTTTGCTGTTAAAGCTCAAGTGTGGAAAGATTTGTTTCGCATTGATCCTGAGGAAGCTAGTATCTTGATGACTGATACATCTCAAGTGGAGAATTACTCATTTTGTTCTGAACTAAATGGTATGCTTAAAGAACCTTTTGTTGAATTCATTGCTAATTCTGAATTGTTTCCAAACACAATTACTACTGGAAAAGTTAAACCATTGGACCGTATCCTTCATTGGATTGTTGCACACAATTTACGTCCAAAGAAAGGTGGATTTTCACGTATTGATATGAGTGAAGTTCATCTGATATATATTCTTAGGAACAGGGTCAAAGTCAACTGGCCCCATTATTTTGCGAGTCGTATCTTTTCCCTAAAGGAAAAGAAAGGAGTTGCTCTTGCATATTCTTCAATCATTCAGAAGATCATCGACAAAGCGGAAATTGTTGGTAGTGACTTACCCATGGTTTCCATGTCTGACACGAATTGGTTTCAACAAAAGACCTTAAGTCTAATGGGTCACATGTGGGATTCCAAAGAAAAATGATATCGTTTTCTGTCAAGAGGTCACTTTAATCAAGATGCGGACGAAAATTCTGAAATGGATGATCTTTAGGATCAAAATGAACCAAATGTGGTTCCATATGAAGAGTTGCCCCCTGACAACGAAGAATGGAATGGCAATCCATCTACTGATTCCTATGAAAATCAAGGATGGGGTGAATGACAACATACCGGTTGGACAAACACTACCACTCGCTTTGCTCCTCCTTCGTCTCAACCGCATCAAGATGATCCGTCCAGAATCATGGCTATGCTTCAGAATATGCAACTTCAACAGCAAGCTTACTACACAACTCAGACTGAAAGATACTCGGAGTTAGAACGATGTTTAAATGAGAAAGACACCGTTTTTTCCGATTATGTGTCTGTTCAAGACACTCGGTATACCGCACTGCAGGATCATTTGGTTGCTCAGGACACCGCCTTCAACTCTCTCAATAGCAGCTTTCTTCAATTTACCAAAACCGATATGGATGACTCACAACCCATCACTTATCGTCGTTGTTATCCATCCATTCGGGATCGTAATCCCCAATCTTGAGAGAATCATTGCATAATGTTTGTCTGTGTTGTTTATGAATGTTGTTTATGGTTTGCTTTTGTATGAACTCATATTTCCTTTGGTTGAATTTGTTTTGATTATTGTAAATTTTTCTGCTCGCTATTCCAAATTGTGTGTTTGTGAATGCGTGTTCTTATTGCAATTGCTTTCTCATATTGAAATTATGTTTCGCATGCTATTTCCATTGCTGGTTTACTCATATGCGTCATCTTCTTTTTGATGTTGTCAAAGGGGGAGATGATATTGATAGCATATAAGATCGGGTCATATAGTCAGGGGGAGCTTAACAACAATATATGGCGATTGATTCATCAAGTTCTTGCCATCATAAAAAAGGGGGAGTTTGTGAGACATGGCATGAATTTTAATGTGTCAAAAACTTGGCATGATTGAAAGCATAGGTGGTTCTCAAGGAAAAAGGAAGAAATTTCATTTTTGGAAAAATGAACTGAATGAGCCGACTCAAATTCCATAATGAGCCGACGCATTCAGTGTGGTTGGTTCCCAAAACACACGGGTCCCAACAGGATGCCTGAGACAAATATTTTGGCTGACTCATGGGGTATGGATGAGTCGACTCAAATTCCTTCATGAGTCGACTCATCAAAATATGTTTTCTTCTCATTTCTTGCGGGTCTCAACAGGTCGCCTCTCTGTAAAATTAGGCTGACTCATCAGGAAAATTGAGCCGACTCATTTTATGATTTGAGTCGGCTCATCACTGTGTTATTTGATTTTTTAATTTAATTTTCCCCTTCTATTTTTATGCATTCACTAACTGATATAAATAGATGGTTTCATTTCTTTTGAGAGGTAAACAAAAAAATTGAAAGATATACACACATCTCTCTTGATCTTCTTCCTTCTTGCATCAATCAACAATCACACACAACAATCTTTATTTGATTACGGTGCTTGTTTCGAAGATAACGTTCAATCGTGAATTAGTGTTTCAGATTGGGTCTAGAGTGTGTGGGTTTTTCGTGGAAAAATCTGAAGGGTTTTCTCCTCCAAGATCATTGATGGTTTGGGGGTTTTGCACACAACGATCGTTCGTAGATTCAGCCAAGTGAGGTAGATTGAAGATCAAGTGGATCTTTCTTTCATATCACGGTAGACGGAGGATTGCGAAAGTCTTTGTGGGTTCACAAGTGTTGAAGAAACTCAGTCGTGCTCAAAGTTTGGAGGATCATGAATCCTTGCATGAAGGGAGCAATTAATTAGAGGCCTTCTCGACACGTGTGGAAAACTTTATTCTACTTTGGATCAAGGGACAAGAAGAAGATTTGACAGTATATTCAACACGGTTTGGTTTGTTGGTTCATCTATTTTTCTTCTTGTAACACAATTGCAATTTAATAAAATTGCCTAATTCGATTGTGAATTGGGGGCAGAGTACTTCGAGCGAGGACGACGAAGGAATTGCCTCAACAAATTCCTTGTGCTCTTTATGTTTCTCGTATTTTACTTTTGCTCATCTTGATCTTGTGTGCTTTAAAATTCTGGTGTATCAAATTAGTGCTTGATAAATTGTTACACTCAAAAGTGATAACTAGAGTGGTTAAAATTCTACACTATTTGATACAACAAAATTATCCTTGGTGTTTGCACTCCAAGTGTTTGGTAAAAATCCTAACCATACAAAATCAATTTGATTGTGCCTATTTTCTTCTCTATATCATTGTTAATAATAGTTTTATCAAGTGTTGATTTATCAAGTGAATCATTTGTGAAATATTAATTCTTCTAGTCATCATTTCAATTCCAATTGGGTTTAGCGTATATCCGATTTCCGGTGACTTCAAATTTAAACTAGACGATTTTCCGGGAAACTTCCGCAATACATTTTCAATTAAATTTTGAAAAGTAATTTTTTAAAAAGGGATCTATTCAACCCCCCTTCTAGATCCGTGCTATCGTCTAACAAAACATAGAACAAGTTTGATCTTTAGATCAAGATAATTGGAGTCCTCTAATTTTCTTAAAAATGACTTGGAAGTAAAGTGATCCAAGCTAAGTCATGGGCATGTAACATTGGCCATCGGGCCTGGCCATGGGCCTATTAGAAATTCAGTATGTGCTCTTGTCTTTGACTATTCATATCTCTTCATATGTTGCTCCAATGAAAAATCTCCCAACATGAAAATTGTAGAGGAGATCAAGATGAACATCTTTGATGTTTAACAATTTTTCATTTGGAGCCTCCATCATTGAGTTATTTGCCTTGGAAGTAGGACACAACATGCTTGCAAGGTGTTGATGAAATGAAGGGCATCTGACTCGCCCATGACTTCCTTGCCCAACCAATTTGCCTTGATTTTCCCCTACTTTGATTGATCATAACTTCTTTAATTTTGATCCAATATGGATGTTCTTGCTATGGATTTGAAGATAAGGATGTGAACTTTTATTATGGACTGGTGGATTTTTGAATTGAAGCTTGAAAATTGAGAAATAATGGCTCAAAGTGAGGTGTCCAATTGGCCAAAACTTACCATTTTTAGAAACCCTGAGTTTCTATTTTAAGCAGTTTTATGATTTTCTTGATTTTTGATGAATCTTTTGACTTCCCTTGATCAAATTTTTACCATTGAACATATTTGACTCGTGGAGCATGAATTTGACCTTAAAAGGTAAGGAGTTGATTTTTTCCCTTGCATAGTTGACTTTTCCCAAATTTCTTGATTCTCAAGCAACTGTTCAATAGGATTTAAGAGACCCTTGAGGCTTGTTTGAAGACACTTGGCTCTTATTCTCTTGCTTTGGATGATTAATACTTTGGAAATCACCTGGTCACATGCCTTATGCACTACCAATGATGAATGTTTTATTTTTGTATGAATTGAATGCAATGCAATTCGTGAAAGTATGAGCTAAATGATGTATGAAAATGAGAGGGAAAATTTTGGGGTATTACAAACGGTACTCGAGTTTCACAACCTTTTGTTTGTCTCCGTAAGGTAGGAGATAACAAATCTTGTATATGATATCATCGATGGAGGTGAGACCGGTGAGCTTGAACGTCCTCCTGAGTGTTTTTTGTCGAAAAATGAGACACTTGCGACATACCAACGAATATTTACTTCACACAATTGAGACATTTTGAGTTTGTGTGAAACATAACACATGAAACCCCAAATTTTTAGATGACCTAGGTGAATATGGACCACTCAATTACTGTCATTATTATTCCAGAGTTATATCTAGATAATGATACCATATTATATTGTTCCGAAGATGCATCTCCAAAAATTCCCTGAACCTATTAAAACATCATAATTTTAGAACCTTCAAGAGATACATCTCCGGAACGTTTCCTGCTACATTTTCAAAGCAGAACTAAATGACAGATAATACATAAGAGACAACTACAAAGCAAATGTTCATAAATACCAAATATGAATAAAAAGTGACTATTATATTGCACTTCAAAAAGATATAAATAGTTGTATGATTATACAAGAAATCAAAACAAATCAAAACATGTGTCGCTGGCTAAATCTATAGGTGGAACCCCCTTGGACTTTTGTCAATTTTTTTCCTTTTGAATGTTGTTCAATATCTGAAATACTTGCATCCTTTCAAAAAAAAATGATTCAGCCACGTCTCGACATTTGTGGTTGAATGAGGCATCCATTCCAGTGACGTAGGTAGTATAGGGCATCCCGATTTCAAGTATACTTGAACAAAATGACTTGATTTAGAAATCCATATAATACACATGATGCGTTCATTTGGATTTTGGGGTGGTGTAGTGCGGAGTGGAAAAAAGGATTCTGAAAACCCATAGCATGTCAGGTTAATACACACCCTATCATATGCACATGCTATTAGGTGACCCATTTTAGGTAAGGTCGTCCATTTTGACTGCGGTGCCATACCACTCAAGCAAGGAATAAGAGACTCATAAACCGCATCAAAATTTTCTTTCTTTATGTATAACCGCGTGTACAATTCTTTATGCGTCTTCAACTCTTGGATAAGTTGATGACATACAAGTGCATGACTACCCCCTCCTCTACCAAGCAAAGTCGAAACAATACTGTAACCACAATTACTATCCCCCTCAAAATTGACGATACGCTCGATGTATTTGTGCATAAAAACCTCCATCTCGTCGATGAATGGATTTTTTGTGGAATCGGCGTCGGAGGTGGTTTGCTAATGCAGCCTCCTTTAGCAACACTTTTTTGATATTTAGTAGTCGGTGATTCGGGAAATTTTTTGTCAAAACGTTTAGAATATAAAGGAGACCATGTAGTCGAGTTGTCATTCGATTTAGGCTTCATTTTCTTCAGAGCACCTTTTGTTTTACCGGTTGAGAAGACAGTTTCATTTCGGTTCTTTGATGTGGAGTTTCATGTTGTCATTGGCCTTTGAAATCTCTCTTGTGTCACTTCACTTTACGTCAAAATAGAGATATTTGATTTACCTCCATCCATGCAACCATCGTCATCAAATCTAAGTCTTTTCCAATGAGAGAAAACTTCGTCCATTCTTATTGGCTCACCTAGTTTCAACTTTTTAGAAATAACATAAGCACATGGGAAACCATATGTTTTCACAATAGTTCAACCACACTTTGAGCTATCAGAGCCTACATTTTCATCTTGTTTGGCCTCGTGAAAAATATAGTTTAACCCCGCCAGAGAAATATTGTTGACCAATTGAGAATAAAGAATGTTGACTTTAAATCGATGTTCCAATACCATTATGCTCCGACCAAATGTTGTTTGTATCTCATTATGTTGGTTTTTAATCATGAGGTTCACGGAGTCCAATCTCGACAAAAATCCCCTTTGCTATTTCCCAACCAATTTTCTAAAGTAGCATGTGCCGACTCAACTTTGTTATTAGTTGTATTTCCAAGGTGTCAGACATTACCAATCCACGCATAAACTATCTTCTCCTTTACCTAATCAAGAATGGTGTTTTCAACCTATTTCAACAAAGCATGATACTTTTCACACACTTTCCGAAAATGAATGACAGATTTAGAATATAATTCTTTTATGGAAGAATTTATTATACGATTCCATGCATCCATTATTTTTCAATAGTCACACCCAAGTTGACCAATTTTTCACCTTCAGACTCTACTTGTTTCGTCCATACCGTGGGTTTAACCCGACTTCTCACATTCTTTGTTATATGATACCAACAAAGTAATGCATACGAATAAGGAAATACCTTTGGAACTACATTCATCAATGCGGTACCACGGTCCGTAATAATATCCTTATACATCTCACCTTGATCCTAGAAAAGTGATCGACACACCTCTAATGACCAGGTAAAACTGTCCTCCTTTTTACACTCTAAAAATGAAAAACCAATAGAATATGTCTTCTCGGTTGAGGTAACACCAACCATCTCAAATAATGGAAGTCTATACTTATTGATTTTTTAGGTAGAATCAAGAATGAGCACTATCGAAAACATGTTGAACAACTATCGAATCCAGATGATTCCAAAAAATATCTCTGACTGTAACTCCATCGTCGCAAGTTTGATACTGGGACACGTAATTATTATCATCCAACAATTTCAACAGTTGTTGTGTAACACCCCAAAGTAGATTTTACTTTAATTGATGTGTTTTCTTGTGAATTATGATGTTTATGATGTTATTTGAGGTTTTGAGGAGTTTTGGGGTTAACTTAATATATTATGAATATTAGAAAATATTAAGTATAGTAGTTTTAGTTTATTGTTTGAGGTTAAATAAAATAAAATAAAAGGAATTGGAGGATAAGGGTATTTTGGTCATTTGGTTGAGGATAAGTAGATTTTATGGGGAAAGACTAAAGAGGTCCTAGGGGCAAGAGTGACAAAAGATGGGAAAGTTGGAGAGTATGATCATTTGGAACGATCACACTTTTGGGATAAGAGCTATGGAGAAGAGGAAAAGTTAGGGCTTGAAGGTTGGAAGGATTTACGGAAAAGCTATGGCTTGAAGGTTGGAAGGACTATCGAAAGCTTACGGAAATTAAGGTATGTGGAGTATTTTCCTTTCGATATTATAATGTGGGAATGGAATTAGGGGTTTTGAGGTATAGGTTTTAGGGTATGGGGTTTTGTGATGAACTGAATTTTGATGATGATTTTGATAAATATAATGAGGTATATAATTTGGTTGATGATAGTGTAATGGATGTTGATGTCAATGATGTTTTCTAATGTAATGCTATCGATTTATGTGTTTTGGAGGGGTTTTATCGCAAAAGGAGAAGGCTAGAAATCACAGAGAAATTATGTAGAATCTCGAAGCTCGCTTAGCGAGAAGAGTTAGTGAGATGGGCGCTTAGCGACCAGGATGTCTCGCTTAGCGAGCCCTAGAAAGTTTTGAAAAATATTTTTGTTGTTCCAAAAATTGTTTTCATGAAGTGGTTTAGGTTTTAGGAGTCCATGATGTCTAGAGTGGTCGTATGATGTGTTTTATGAAGTATAGAAGGTAGGATTAGAGATTATATGATGTATGAGGATTTCCTTGATTTTGAGATATGAGATATGAATTATGAGTAGAATTAATAATTTAATGATGTATAATGGATTAAATTGATTTCCTTTGAGTATGAGTATGATTATATGCTGTAGAAGTATGATGACATGAGTGAGTATGAGAAATAATGATGTAAAATGAATGAGGATGCAATATTTATGATGTTTTGAGGACGATGTATATAATTTACGTCTTGCATTCATGGCATTGAATTATGAGGGGACTTCGGTCCATTGGTAGCTTCAATCCCATTGTGTGGATTGAAGTGATATGACGTTATAATGTGTTCCCTTAGGGGAGGGTTGATGTCCCAGTGTCCATCCATGAGGATGTTTTGGTAATACATGCATTATTAAAAGGTTTCATTTCATTCTAAATGACATAGTATGATTTGCATTAATTTAATTTTGTGTGGTGATGATATTTACTTTAGGATGTGTATAAATGAATTATAAATGAATTGTTGTTGTTATTGATGTTTTAAATTCTTATTTCTAAATTATATTATTGAATGTGAATTTACTTACCCTGCCTGCCTTCTGGTGATGGCCTATTATGCCATCCTATAGATAATCAAGGTTAGCTCGGTGTGTGCTTAACTCGGAGATAGTGAATCGTCGAGTTAGTTAGAAGTGGAGTCCTTCTTTGTGTACAGTAACATTCGGGATTGGGTTTCATTTGTTTTATGGTTTTAAGATAATTAAGATGAATATTTATTTCGATTACTTTTGATTTTCAATGATGTTTTGATTAAACCATGAAGTTTCCTTTTTATAAGAGATGTTTATGATGTTTTGGTTGTTTTTCCGCTGCGTGTTGTTTCAAAAAGAGATACGAATGATGCTTTGATGATTTTACTGACTCGTGTTATTGGACATGACTCAATGTGATGTTTTATGACTTTTGATTTAAGAAGTAATATGATGCCCTTTTTATGAGTTTTACTCTGATAAATTATTAAAATGTACATTATTGTGATGGGGGTAGAAATGGTATTACATTAGTCGTATCAGAGCAGGTCGGAATGTCGGTCGTGTCGTGTCGTTGTTAGTCGTGTCGTTTTTTGAGTTTGAATGTTTGAGGATGAGTTATTTTCTGATGTTTTTGGTGATTTATAGAATGGCCTCAAATCGTTCTCTTGCGGATGCGGTAGCTGCACTTGCTCAGGCTACAATGTAGAACAATGTTCGAGATGTGTTTCATGCCTTGGGGGGTTTTTCAGAGGAACATTCCTCCTAAGTTTGAGGGTTCTCATGAACCGGAGAACGCGCATAAGTGGTTGAAGGCGATTGAGAATATTTTCAGAACTATGGCATGCTTCGATGCTCAAAAGGTGCAGTTTGGCACCCATATGCTGGATGAAGAGGCTGAGGATTGGAGGGATAATACCCGTCAGAGATTAGAAGGGGCTGGGGCTACGATAACTTGGAATTTGTTCAGGAGAGAATTTTTGAGTAAGTACTTTCCTGAAGATGCTCATGGAAAGAAAGAGGTAGAGCTCTTGGAACTTAAGCAGGGGAACATGACGGTGGCATAGTATGTTGCCAAGTTTGAGAGGTTGGTGAAGTTGTGTCCTCACTACAATCGTGATGATGTTGATTTGTCCAAGTGTTTGAAGTTTGAGAATGGGCTGAGATCGGAAATCAAGCAAGTGATTGGGTGTCAGCAGATCCACATGTATGTTAAACTTGTGGATAAGAGTAGGATATATGATGAGGATAGTCGAGCTCGGTCTTCTTACTATAAACAGGTGAGTGAGAAGAGAGACAAGGATCAGTTTCGAGGGAAGCCTTATGTGACTCCAAATGACAAGGGGAAGCCGAAGGGTAATGATGGGAAGAAGCCAAGTGGGGGAGCGGGTTCCACACCTCTCAAGTGATACAAGTGTGGTGAAGCAGTTCACAAATCTGATGTGTGCTCTGCTACTGTGATAAGATGCTATAGATGTGGTAAGAAGGGTCACATGAAGAATGAGTGTACTAATGCTGAACCAACTTGTTTTAATTAAGGAGAAGAGGGGCATATCAGTACTCAGTGCCAACAACTGAAGAAGGTTGATACTGCAGCTCAGACTACTGGTAGAGTGTTCGCTTTGAGTGGCTCAGATGTTCAGAATAAGGATAACTTGATTTGAGGTACTTGTTTTATTAATGATGTTGAATTGGTTGCTATAATTGATACTAGAGCTACTCATTTGTTTATTTCGGTTGAGTGTGCGACCAGGTTGAATTTGCCTTTGACTGTTATGAATGGTAATATGTTGATTGAGATACTTGTCGACGGTTCAATTACGACTAACTGTGTGCGTTTGAAATGTCCTTTGACCATCTATGGTAAGGATTTCTTGATGAATTTAGTGTGTTTCCCTTTACGCCATATGGATGTTGTGCTTGGAATGAATTGTTTGGAGTTCAACTTCGTGCATATCAATTGTTATGCAAAGACGGTAGAGTTTCTAGAGTTTAGTGATGGTGGGAAGATGATGTTTCTATCTGCGAATAAAGTGGATGAATTTCTAGAAGATGAAGCCCAAATGTTTGCTTTTTTTGCTGCATTAAAAGTTGACCGTGAACAAGTGGGTGCGCAGTTACCTGTTGTCCGAGAATTTCTCGATGTGTTTCCAGATGATATTAGTGATTTAGCACCGGAGCGCAACGTAGAGTTTGCTGTGGATTTATTATCGGGTACTAGTCCAGTGTCGATGGCTCCTTATAGGATGTTAGCTTCTGAACAGAGTGAGTTAAAGAAACAACTTGAATAACTTCTTGAGAAGAAGTTTGTTTGTCCGAGTGTTTCTCCGTGGGGTGGTCCTGTGTTGTTGGTTAAGAAGAAGGATGGTAGTATGAGGTTGTGTGTTGATTATTGACAATTGAATAAGGTGACTATCAAGAATAAATATCCACTTCCGATGATTGATGATTCGATGTATCAATTAGTGGGAGCTTGTGTTTTTAGCAAGATTGATTTGAGGTCGGGTTATCATCAGATTCGAGTTAAAGCAGATGATATTCCGAAGACAACTTTCAGAATGAGGTACGTTCACTATGAGTACACTATGATGCCTTTTGGTGTGTCTAATGCACCTAGTGTATTCATGGAGTATATGAATCAGACTTTTCATGAGTATTTGGATAAGTTTGTGGTGGTTTTTATTGATGACATTCTGATTCATTCAAAGTTTGAAGATGAACATGAGGGACATCTGAGGATTGTATTACTGGTGTTGAGAGAGAAGAAGTTTTATGCTAAATTGTCAAAGTGTGAGTTTTGGTTGAAGGAAGTGAGTTTCCTTGGCCATGTGATTTCTAGTGGTGGAATTTTTGTGGATCTTTCGAAGATTGATGCTGTGTTGAATTGGGAAACTCCAAAGTCTTCTACGGAGATAAGAAGTTTCCTTGGTTTGGTCGGTTATTACCGAAAGTTTATAGAGGGTTTTTATAAGTTGGCATTTCCTTTGACTCAATTGACTCGGAAGGGTCAGGCTTATGTATGGGATGTTGCTTGCGAGAAGAGTTTTGTTGAGTTGAAGAAGAGGTTGAATAATGTTCCAGTTTTAATTTTTCTGAATCCGAATGAATCTTGTGTAGTGTATTATGTTGCTTCGAAGATGGGTCTTGGTGGTGTTTTGATGCAGAATGGTCAAGTGGTTGACTATGCTTCTAGACAGTTGTGTGTTCATGAGAGGAACTATCCTACCCATGACTTAGAGTTAGTAGTCGTGGTTTTTGTGTCAAAGATTTGGAGACACTATCTGTTTGGATCGAGGTTTGAGGTGTTCAACGATCATAAAAGTTTGAAATACTTGTTTGATTAGAAAGAACTAAACATGAGGAAAAGGAGATGGTTATGGATGTTGAAGAATTTTGATTTTGATTTGAGTTACCACCCTAGTAAAGCTAATGTGGTTGCAGATGCTTTGAGAAGGAAAACTTTGCATATGTCGATGTTGATGGTAAGAGAACTTGAGATGATTGAGAAATTCAGAGACATGAGTTTGTTGTGTGAAACTACATCTGAGAGTGTGAAACTGGGTATGCTGAAATTGACGAATGATATTGTGGAAGAGATCCGTTTAGGACAACAATTAGACTTGAGGTTGGTTGATCAAATGACTTTGATTAACCAAGGTAACGAGAATGGTATGATGAGGTTTTGAGATCATGTGTGTGTTCCTGATATCCTAGAATTGAAGAAAATTATCCTTGATGA
Source organism: Lathyrus aphaca (assembly GCA_963966055.1). Classification (NCBI taxonomy): domain Eukaryota; kingdom Viridiplantae; phylum Streptophyta; class Magnoliopsida; order Fabales; family Fabaceae; genus Lathyrus; species Lathyrus aphaca. Next base: position 318,040,827 of record OZ014521.1, on the reverse strand, counting down.
AGGATATTGAAGCCGGTTGAGTATTCATCCTAGTGCGACTAAGATGTCTCATGACTTGCAAAAGCTGTTTTGGTGGCCGGGTATGAAGAGAGACGTTGCGGAGTTTGTGTATGCGTGTTTGATTTTCCAGAAATCGAAGGTTGAACATCAAAAGCCTTTAGGTATGATGCAACCGCCGAGTATTCCATAATGGAAATGGGATAGAATTTATATGGATTTTGTGACAGGTTTGCCGAAGATGGTGAAGGGAAATGATTCCATTTGGGTGATTGTTGACCTATTAACTAAGTCAGCACATTTCTTACCGATGAAGATTAATCATTCCATGTCAAAGTTAACAGAGATGTATATTGATGAGATTGTGAAGTTGCATGGAATACCGTCGAGTATCATGTTGGATAGAGATCTGCGATTTATGTCGAGATTTTGGAAGAGTTTACAAGATGCTTTGGGAACCAAGTTGAGGATGAGTTCTGCTTATCATCCACAACGGACGGTCAGACATAACAGACTATCCAATCTTTAGAAGATTTGCTGAGAGCTTGTGTGTTGGATCATGGAGGTGCGTGGGATAGTCATTTGCCATTGATTGAGTTTACTTATAACAATTATTTTCATGTGAGCATTGGTATGGATCCATATGAAGCAATGTATGGGAGGCGGTGTAGGACTCTATTGTATTGGTATGAGTCAGGAGAGAGTGTTGTACTCGGACCCGGGATTGTGCAAGAGACGATGGAAAAGATTAAGATGATTCAGGAGAGAATGAAGACTTCACAAAGTCGTCAAAAGAGTTATCATGATAAGAGGAGGAAAGCACTTGAATTTCAAGAGGGAGATCATGTGTTCTTGAGGGTTACTCCATTAACTGGTGTCGGGCAGGCTTTGAAGTCCAGAAAGCTCACTCCGCGTTTCATTGGACCATATCAGATTTCGCAGAGGGTCGGAGAAGTGGCATATAGGATTGCACTACCACCGTCACTTGCTAATTTTCATGATGTGTTTCATGTGTCATAGATGGATGATGTTCGAGTAAGAGATAATTTGACTGTGGGAGTTTCGCTTGAATGATTAGATGACAGAGAAATCAAACAATTAAGAGGTAAAGAGATTGCATTTGTGAAGGAATTGTGGGGTGGACTAGCTGGTGATAGTTGAACTTGGGAGCGAGAGGATCAGATGAACGAGTCGTATCCGATGTTGTTTGCTTCAGGTACATTTTTGAGGACGAAAATTCTTAAGGGGGGAGAGTTATAACACCCCAAAGTCGATTTTACCTTAATTGATGTGTTTTCTTGTGAATTATGATGTTTATGATGTTATATGAGGTTTTAAGGAGTTTTGGGGTTAGCATAATATATTATGAATATTAGAAAATATGAAGTATAATGCTTTTAGTTTATTGTTTGAGATTAAATAAAATAAAATAAAAGGAATTGGATGATAAGGGTATTGTGTTCATTTGGTTGAGGATAAGTGAGGGTTTTATGGGGAAAGACTAAAGAGGTCCTAGGGGAAAGAGTGACAAAATAGGGGAAAGTTGGAGAGTACGATCATTTGGAACGATCGCACTTTTGGGAGAAGAGCTCTAGAGAAGAGGAAATGCTAGGGCTTGAAGGTAGGAAGGATTTACGGAGAGACTATTGAAAGCTTATGAAAATTAAGGTATGTGGAGTATTTTTCTTTTGATATTATAATGTGGGAATGGAATTGGGGGTTTTGAGGTATAGGTTTTAGGGTATGGGGTTTTGTGATGAACTGAATTTTGATGATGATTTCATGATGATTTTGATAAATATAATGAGGTATATGATGTGGCTAATGATATTGTAATGGATGTTTATGTCAATGATGTTTTATGATGTAATGTTGTCGATTTGTGTTTTGGAGGGATTTAATCGCAGAAGGAGAAGGCTTGAAATCGCAGAGAAATTCTGCAGAATTGCAAAGCTCGATTAGCGAGCTACAACTTGCTTAGCGAGAAGAGTCAGTGATATGGGCGCTTAGCAAGCAGGATGTCTCTCTTAGCGAGCCCTGGAAAGTTTTGAAAAATATTTATGCTATTCCAAAAACTGTTTTCTTGAAGTGGTTTAGGTTTTAGGAGTCCATGATGTCTAGAGTGGTCGTATGACGTGTTTTATGAAGTATAGAAGGTAGGATTAACGATTATATGATGTATGGGGATTTCCTTGAGTTTATGAGATATGAGATATGAAGTATGAGTAGAATTAATAATTAAATGATGTATAATGGATTAAATTGATTTCCTTTGAGTATGAGTATGATCACATGATGTAGAAGTATGATGACACGAGTGAGTATGAGGAATAATGATGTAAAATGAATGAGGATTCAATGTTTATGATGTTTTGAGGATGATGTATACAATTTGCGTCTTGCATTCATGGCATTGAATTATGAGGGGACTTCAGTCCATTGGTATCTTCAATACCATTGTGTAGATTGAAGTGATATGACGTTATAATGTGCTCCCTTAGGGGAGGGTTGATGGCCCAGTGTCCATCCATGAGGATGTTTCGGTATCACATGCATTATTAAGAGGTTGCATTTCATTCTAAATGACATAGCATGATTTTCATTGATTTAATTTTGTGTGGTGATGAGATTTACTTTAGGATGTGTATAACCGAATTATAAATGAATTGTTGTTGTTATTGATGTTTTAAATTCTTATTTCTATATTATATTATTGAATGTGAATTTACTCACCCAGTCCGCCTTCTGGTGATGGTCTATTATGTCATCCTGAAGATAATCAAGGTTAGCTCGGTGTGTGTTTAACTCGGAGATAGTGAGTCGTCGAGTTAGTTAGAAGTGGAGTCATGCTCTGTGTCCAGTAACATTCGGGATTGGGTTTCGTTTGTTTTGTGGTTTTAAGAGAATTAAGATGATTATTTATTTCGATTACTTTTGATTTTCAATGATGTTTGGATTAAAGAATGAAGTTTCCTTTTTATAAGAGATGTTTATGATGTTTTGGTTGTTTTTCCGCTGCGTGTTGTTTCAAAAAGAGATACAAATGATGTTTTGATGATTTTACTAACTCGTGTTACGGGACATGACTCAATGTGATGTTTTATGATTTTTGATTTAAGAAGTAATGTGATCCCCTTTTTATGAGTTTTACTTTAATAAATGATTAAAATGTACATTATTGTGATGGGGTAGAAAGGGTATTACCTGTTGCATCTCTATTCTATCTCCCCTAATGTCCTTATTTGTACGGTGTCGAATGTTATAAACTTGCCTGATATTTGATATATATTGTCGAGTTCCTTCTGTTTTAATATTGCAAGTATATTTTTCCGTTGGACAAGATTCAAGGTCATATCATTAATACATGCATTCTCTTCTAGCATAAGCCGACATACACTCAGCTGACCGGCTAATTTTAAGCACAATGCATGGTTATGCAAACCACAAATCATATTAAATCTCCATTTTTTCTACTACTTAACATGTAACCACAAATCTTAAACAGAAAATCACATTTTCTACTACCCGTGTCATCTCTTTTAAAATTCCGTATATGAGGCCGATATTGCCCGTTTCTTTTGCACAACATAGTAACAAATGCGTTTCTTCTATCTGAACCATTACCTGACTTTCCTATAACCACACAAAAACCAAGTCTAGATATCGTCATACGAATCCATTTGAGCATGTTATCAAGATTTTCAAACCCTTGCTTGTTATTAAAGTCAACATCAACGTCTATCACCTTTACAACAACCCCCTGGACATTAGAAGAAACACTATTCGTAGAAACTAATTCTTTTGAGATATTATCAGGGCGCACCGTATCTATTTGGGAACAATACAAATAATAATAAAAATTAACATGCTGCTACATGAAAATGAACATAGCCACGCTCTTGAAATGTATATTCGAAAGTGTTCATCTTTAACACATTTCGGAAATACATCTTTGGAAGCCACATATGTTTTTTTCCAACAAACTTTGATGATTTTAATGTGAGCAATGTAGATGAAAATGAGAAATCTTTACCTGAAATTCAATCTTCTTTTGCTCCCTTTGACATGCTGAACCAAAAAGTTGGAGTTTTGGAGTGAAATATGGGAATGAGAATGTAGGTTTTTTAGGGGAGAGAGTGAGAGTGGGGAACAAGTATGGCAACAATGGGGGAGTGATCATGCAGGTTTGAAATACTTCAGAAACTTTCAGAGATCTATCTCCAGAACAATCGGCAATGCAAAGGTGACAAAAAAATGCAAAATGTCGCCCAGATGTTCCGACAATACATCTCTGAAGCTTTCCCTGAATTAATTAATTTTGATGTTTATTTCCAAACTAATCAAAATAAAAATATGGGGCACCATTCAGTTTGGCCATCCTCTGATAAAAATGAGATACTTCAGAAAATATATCTTCAAAACCCGAGAGCATTTTAAAAAACACGCATAGAGACTATGACTAATAACACTAACAGGGGCCATAAAAAACTCTACCTTAAATTAGACCTCATAATTAGATCTTCTTGTGACCTGTGGTCGGTCCAAATCAAGGTTATTTTTAAACATTAATTTTATTAAAAACTATAAATTCAATCTCCTAATTCGTCTATATTTTTTTTTGTCGACAAATGAAATATAAAGACAATAAAGATAATTACCTAGTAAAAAGAATGAAATAAATTCAATTTAAGAGAATTAATATTTATACTAAAAATCTATTTTAGTCTTATAAAAAATTATTATTATTATATATATATATATATATATATATATATATATATATAATTTTACTAATAAAATAGTTTTCCAATTATTAAATTGATTTTTATTTAATTGCTGCAAATTATTATTTATATGGTTGTTCTTTTTATTTTAATTTAATACATTTTTATTTTTTATTGATTGTAACGATTAAAAATCATTTATTTTTAATATTTGTATTGGGAAAGTGATGGAACCAACCCTCCCATTGGAGAGTCTGATCGTTTCCAAGACGGGCGTACCGCCTCCTCATCACCAAAACCGTCCATGCAACCTGAGATCACACCCGCTGAACTCCCTCTGATTCCCATCCCTAAGGGGACGAACCCGACGCTGGAAGCTTTGGTCGAAATGAACAACAACATCAACCTCCTCCTCTTGTGCCAGGGAGAAAGACTGGACGTTCTAGTAGGATCCAGACGCACAAGGTTCCCCACATCTACGAGGAGGCATCGCAGATCCCACATCAGGTCGCCCAAGAAAAAGAAGGACCACCACCACCCAGAGGCGACTGGGTCAACCAAGAAAAGGACTCATTAGTCTCCTCGACAAAATAAGTCCCTGCAAATAAAGAAAACTCGGAGGACTCTCCAACCAGGGGCACAACCATCTCTAGAGGGCGCAAGAAACCGCTCAAGATCTCCCTCTCTACGAAGGCTTAAGGACGATCGCTCCCGTTCCACCTCCCTGTTCTCTAGCAACAAAGATGAACCTCGTGGCCCCTTGTCCAAAGAAATCATGTCTACCAGGCTTCCCAAAGGGCTCGAGAAGCCCCTGCCCCTGGGAACCTACGATGGAACGACAGATCCAGATGAGCACATCGAGAACATCGACGCTCTCTTGGATTACAGAGGCGTTCGAGGAGAAATTAAGTGCCGCCTCTTCCCCACAACATTAAGGAATGGAGTTATGGCTTGGTACAAGAGTCTCCCCCATGAATCCATCACATCTTGGAGGCAGCTCGGGAGAACATTCTCTTGACACTTCACCGCTTCACGGCGGCACCCGAAGATGGAGACTTCTCTGGAGGCAATTATTCAGGGCAAAGACGAACCCCTACGGGCTTACATCGAGGGGTTCAACAAAGAGGCCGTTTAGGTTTCGACCACAAACAACATGAAGAAATACCTCATGGAGCAAGGACTCCGTCCCTAGAGCGACTTCAGAAGGGTCGTAGGTATGAAGATTAGAGTAACTAATGAGCTCATATTGACTTGATTCATATTATTTAAGATTGACCTTTTATTAATTGGTACAAAAGAGACATTTTGATAACATTAATAATGAGTCAGTTGCTCTGGTAGAACAAATATTAAGTATTATACCACTTAATATTTATGTTGCTACTAATTTCATCAAATTTTGACCACAAGTTTTGTAGCCACTTCATGACCACATATGTCAAATTCTTACCAACTTTCTCCCATATGATACTTCTATGTATCATTATTTCTAACTTAGTAGGAAAAGTTTGGAAAGGAAAGATAGAAATAAAGAAGGAAACCTAGTGGAAGAAGAAGAAACTTGGAACTCATCATCATAAATTCATCAATCTCTTCATCATCTAACATTTCTTCCTCAAAATTTCAAGGTGGGTTCTAGGTAGAATCATTATGTGGTAGAAAGTTAGGGTGTATAATATAAGATAGAAATTATTGATGTTTGGTTTATTGTTATATACTTCTTCCATTACCCATGATAATTTCTATGATTATTATTATTCTTCATGCTTATTATGGTCCAATGTGGATATGGTTGTGGTTGTAAGTTTGTGTTCTTATTGTGAAAGAATCATGTGCAGGTTAATGTTTAAAACCCCTACCTTGCCATCAAACTCGTTCTATAGTTTTTTTTGTAAATTTCGTCACTCTCGTCGGGCGAGCTGAAATCTTGTCATCCTCATCGAGCGAACTCAAGGTGAGATAGCTCGATGGCTGCTCGTCGAGTGACTATGGAACATTTTTGCCTCTAACTTGGCCTCACCAGTTGTTCGTCGGGTGAACGCAAGGTGATCCAGCCTCACAGGAAGCTCATCAGGCGATCGTGATAAAGTGCATGAAATGTTCTTTTGCTTCTTGTTTAGGGCTTCCCTCTTTTATTGTTTAATCTTATTATAAGTCATCTTATGTTAATTACTATGAGTTGTGATTATTATGCATGTTTTCCTATATATGAATTGTTTCTCGTGAATAAATGATAATATGATCAGAAATTCATAAATATTGGCAAGGAAATCTAGGAGCAATTAATTGAATAAATTAGCAAGATAATTAGGGTATGATGAATGACATAGATGAAAATTCTTTGACATATGATACATAGGTGTGTGTCATGAACAAGTGATTATCTAGCTAAGTTGTTAGTCATTGTATGGAACATGTATGGTGTTGTGATTGTAACGTGAAGGTGATTGCCTTGTGGTTGTCGAATGCAATCGCGTTGTGTTATATCTAATCATGTAGTCGGAAACAACTCCTTTACTGTGTCTTCCCAAGTCAAGATACATATATAGAGTGAGATTGGGACGAACACATTGATACTTCACATCAACCAAATGGGTTAGAGTCCCATATGATCAACAAAATTGATTAGAGTCCTATAGTAAAACCAAATGGGTTAGAGTCCTATAGAAGACGTGGTTAATCTACAAGAAAGTCAAAGTATGATACAAGGATTTGTGACCCATGTCGATAATCCTAGACGTAGGGTTGACCAGGGAAAGATTTCTTGGTACGGTTTCCGAACTGGTGCTTGTTTGAGTTGATGAACTCAAGAGACATGTTTCCATACATAGTAGGTTGTGAGTTTGAGTCATTTCCCCTTATAACTCAAGTTAGGTTGTTTAGAACCTTGTAGATCCGAGTGGACCCATAAGATAGGGAACCCACTGGGATTATTATCTTACCCCATATTTATTGATTATTTCAAGTAGTTCTGATCAGTCGAAAGGTAAGGACAAGATAGCGTGATGTTCTTGCTTCTTTTGTTATTTTGGGTGGCATGTCCGATGTGCACATTGTTTGGAGATCATCTTATAGTGATCTAGTTCCTAGTTTTTTTTTCTTCTGTGGGCACCCTTGTATATGTTGTTCCATTGTTGTAGTTTCATTTTGGATATGTAATATGTACAATGTTGCCACTGGGCACTTATGTGTTTCAGTACCAACATTATAATATAATATGTATTTCTAGACATGTATTATATACGTGTGTTACAATGATACATGACCGTTAGAAATTTTTTCTAATGGTTGTAATCACATAGATATGTTGTTTAGACGTTGTATTTGTTTGTATTGTTGTTTAATTGTTGTTAAACTTATTATTTAGTTGTTGTTTATATTATTGTTTAGTTATTGTTTAAATTGTTTTAATCGAATGTTGTGATATTTATGAAATGAACGTTGATTTCAATATAAAACAAAATGGTTACATGTAAAATTATCTTGTGGTGCTTGCTCCAACATTGGGATAATTTGTACGATTGTGTATGGGCTGATGACATAAACTACATAATCTTACCATTTTGTTCATCGTATCCATTTCGGTTCAAATATGTGTGCTGTTAGGACGATCCTTTTTCTTTCTTCGCATACTTGGAGTGTGCCAAACTATCTCTCATTGACATGCAAGCCAATAATCCCCCTTTGCTACCACCATAAAGCTATTGTTGTACACATTGCATAAGTTTATGAATTTGTTGAATATGCTAGGACCCTCATGCCAATACTAGGAGACCCCAAATACCTCCTGGAAATCGTGTGAGATCTCGAAGGCAAACGAATGCACGAGATGTGGAACAATAGGCATTACGACTGAGCATGTCAATGATTTTTTATTCAATCGTTGTGTAATTCAATTTATAAAATAATATTATAAATTATTTTTAAATTTTAAATTTTATTTCAAAAAATTTAGTTAAAATAACTAAAAAAAACTAAACAAAGTAGTAGTCACTGTCTGTGACGCATGCTCTTAGAGGATACATGCATGCCAGTGACATGTTGTCTAAGCATACATCATACTTAGTGGCGTCTATGTACAATGCTCTTGTTGTCAGTTGCCACATAAGTTTGTTATTTTATTTTAAAAGTTGGTTAGTTTAAAATTTTATAAAAAATATAAGTTATTTTGAAAAATTAATTTAAAATATGATATTTTTTTAAAATATCAAAATAAACCCTAAAATTCTCGTAAATTACTTCATCCAATCCAATTACAATTAATTAATTTGTACTAATATATAAGAGAATCTTCCATAAAAATTATTTTAAAAAAATAGTAACTGAGAGTTTAAAAAAAAAAATCTAAAGAATTAAATTTGTTTTTGCAATTTGTTTTTCAAAAACTAAACGATGTGTGTGTCCGGTCTATGATTTTTGAAGAGAACCTAGCCTAAATATTGAGGTTAGTGAGCAGCAATGTGAGAGATGCAAATATGTCGAATAGTCGATATATTTTAGGCACTTTAGGTTACATAATCAAATTTTCGACATGTGTATGATGATTAAGATTGCTCGAAAAGTATGAACATAATAAATAAGTACGTAAGAAAAGTCACCGTCAAATGGTCCCTAAAGTCTGAATCTGACCACGCTTTCATTGCTGGTTTAATGGTCGAGTAATCAAAGAGGTCACCATATAGATATAGTAGCAGCACTACATTTTTACTTATATATTTAAGTCAGTCATAATTACTAGTAGTTCTGTTTTTTATTTTCGGTGGATTACTATTTTTCACATGGCTTGAGAAATTATTTATAAAAAAAAACTCTTATTGGCTCAACCATTGTTTAACAACATATGTGTTTACCCTCATTAGACACACGTTTAAGTATTTATCCATCCTCTTAGACTTCCAACTTCAATGTTTCATGGTAGTCCATAGTTTCAAGTTTATAAAATATGGACTCAACATGATGATTTCTCAAACCCTAAGAAAATGTTTAGAATTCTTAAAATTTAGGTCTCATATGCAAATTGTGTCAAAAGTTAAAAAGACTCAAGGTTGAGTTAAAAAACTGGAATAAGACATGCTTTCTAAATGTGAATAACTTAGTTATCAATGCAATTAGCCAATTTGACGATATCTAAGTGTCTATTTATCTTGAAAAATGACAAATAATCATTGATCTTCTAAATTTAACTTTGATAATTAATAGGATCGATCAGATTGATCCTATGACATGTGTTATAAGTTCTTTTGTTTAATGTCTTGTAAAGTATAATAAACACTTCGACATTGTTCATGAAACTCTCTGTAGAAGCACGCCTTCAACCTCGAAGTTTTTGATGAAGACAACACGGCGCATATCTTTCAGACCTGCAAAACGTCAAGAGCTCCAACTGATCAAGCTTCAAGCAACTGGCTTTGCTATCAAGCTTCGTTTGCATCATCGTTCTACTTCATGCTTGGATGCTTTTGTTTAGGTATATCAATCTCTCTTTTAAATTGATGTACAAGTGTTCACGCATTCAATCATATACTAGCATATTGCATAAAATAATTTGATATATTTTTCAAACCGTTTAACACTCTTTAAAAACCTTCTGTTTCTGGTTTTAACAGTGTTAACCGGTTAACCATTTGGTTAACCGGTTAACGGGTTCAAATTCTCAATAATCCAGTTAACGTTTATAGGCGTTAACCGGTTAACCATTTGGTTAACCGGTTAACACTGTAATATTTTGAAAAATATTTTTCTTTGAAATTCAAATTGCACCTTTTGATTATATCTCTTCAAAAATTATTTTGATTCATAATTTTCATACCTTTTCAAAAGGGTGTCTTGTATAATATAAAATCTGAATTTTTCAAATTCAAAAACACCTCCTACAATTTTTATAAAAAATCACTTGAATCAAATTCATCAATTTTAAAATATTTTCATACTTTTCAAAAGTGTTCATAAGATATTCATCTTTCATACTTCATGTTTGAACACTTGTATTGATATTTGAAAAGTGAATTGTGTACATAGGAGAAGATCATTATTGATATTAAGTCTTTGTATTACTCACTCAAAATTAAAAATATAGAAAGGTATTTCTATTGTGTGACTTGTGTTCCAAGGTTTGTTTGGACATAAGGGTAAGTGTGGCAAGAGGATTGTTCTTGCACACTTGTATGATAGTTTGTTAGAAAGTAGGCCTCACCATTGAAGGTGTGATAGGTTGTACTTTTTCTAAAAACTAGTGGAAATCTCTTTCAAGTTGAAAGGGGACTGGATGTACCTTCGGACTGTGAAGGGAACCAGGATAACTCTCTGTGTCACTTTTACTTTCTGCCATACTATTTTCCTTTCATACAAACTTACAAGAAAAATTCTATCCATCAAAGAAAAGGAATCGAGAAAAATTATATACACCTAATTCACCCCCCCCCCCTCTTAGGCGCATTCTGATCCTACAAGATTTAGGTAACCTGTTCCTACAAGATCCTATGGCTTCCGCAAACTCGAATCCCATTTTCAAAGATGGTGAAAGTAGCAACAAGCCTCCGCTCTTCTCCAGCAAATACTTTGATTTCTGGAAAATCAGAATGAGGGCACATCTTGAAGCCCAAGGAGAAGGCATATGGGAAGCAATCGAAGAAGGTCCGCATAATCCCGTCAATGTAATCAACGGTGTTGGAACGGCGAAGTTGAAGAATATGTATGATGAAGATGATAAAAGAAAGATCCTAAATGAGAAGAAAGCAATCAACATACTTCAAAGTGCTCTTAGTATGGACGAATTTTTTCGTGTATCACAATGCAAATCGGCGAAGGAGATTTGGGATACTTTGGTAGAAACACATGAAGGAACAACAGAAGTTAAAAGATCAAGGCTTAACACGTTAAGTCAAGAATACGAAATGTTCTGCATGCAGCCCGGAGAATCTATTGTGGCTTTACAAAAAAGATTTGTTCATCTAACCAACCATTTGATTGCACTCGGAAAGACCTTCACCAACGATGATCTCAATTTGAAAGTTCTAAGGTCTTTGACAAGGGAATGGCAACCGAAAGTGACCGCAATCTCGGAGAAGAAGAGTCTCTCCACAATGACATCTGCATCTCTATTCGGCAAACTTCAAGAGCACGAGTTGGAACTTGGAAGGCTCGAAAAGCATGAAAGTCAAGAGAAAAAGTCCAAAGGAATTGCCTTGAAGATTGATACGAAGGATGACAAAGATGACGAGATCTCCGAAGATGAGAACTTCATGCTTCTTGTTAAGAAGCTTGGTAAGTTTTTTAACAAAAATAATAATTCTTCTTTTCCTAAAAAGAATAAACATTTCAGGAAGAAGGATGCATCCACATCGAACCAAGAAGTTACATGCTATGAATGTGGAAAGCAAGGTCACATAAAATCGGATTGTCCAAGACTTGTGAAGAAAGGAGGATTCAAAGGCAAGAAGGACTTCAAGAATAAAAAGGCTTATGTCGCGTGGTATGACAATGAAGTTAGTACCTCATCGGAATCGGAAAGCGACGAATGTGCTAATATGGCGTTAATGGCGTCACATCACTCCGATGAAGAAATTGACGAGGTTAGTAGTAGTTTTTCAATTTATGAAAATGATGCACAAGAAGTCATAGATGAACTTCTTAAGGAATGTAAGACTTTGTACAAAAATATCTCATCCCAAAAGAAGAAAATATTATCTTTAGAAGAACAAAATGCATCTTTTGAAAAATACATTGAAAATGAAAAACAAAAGATAATGGATGAAAAACAAAGTCTTACATGTAAAAATTGTGAGTCATTGTCCTTTCAAATTGTTCAACTCAAAAGAGTTTTAGAAAGATTTGAAAAAGGTCAAATTGGCTTGGAGGAAATTCTTAGGCACCAAAGATATCCAAATGATAAAAGTGGCCTAGGATATTCTAAGTTTTCCAAACCAAGCACAAGTGAAACCATTTTCGTAAAAGCTAGTGAACAAATTGTTAAGGAAAAGACTAACAATGCTAAACCTATGCATCAAAGTCATAAAAAGAAAAGGATTCTTAAGAAACAAAAATATGTTCCTAAATTCAAAAGTCAATTTCTACCTATTTGTTTTTATTGTGGAATAAAAGGCCATACACCTAATGCTTGCTATGTACGCAACATTGGTGTTGCTAAAGGGCATTATGTGTGGGTTGAAAAGGGTACTAACTATCAAGGACCCAAAGCAATTTGGGTACCTAACAAAACCTGACTTTGTTTTGTAGGTATGCTTGAAAACAACTTCTACGCAATGGTATCTCGATAGCGGTTGTTCAAAGCATATGACGGGCGACATCAACAAATTTTCAAGTCTAACACTTAAGGCCAAAGGATACGTTACTTACGGTGATGATAATAAAGGAAGAATTCTTGGAGTTGGAACCATTGGTGCATCTCCTCATACAATCATCGAAGACGTCCTTTATGTGGAAGGCCTTAAACACAACCTTCTTAGCATAAGTCAATTGTGTGACAAAGGGTTCCGAATCAACTTCACAAAGGAAGAATGTTTGATAGAACACGAAGTCACTCATGAACTCTTGCTAAAAGGTAAACGATTTAATAACATTTTTATGATTTCTTTTGATGACTCTCTCTTGAAGGTGAAGTGCTTAATAGCAAACAACAACGATGCATGGCTTTGGCATAAGAGGATTGCTCACATTCACATGGAGCATTTGAATAAATTATTAAAGTGTGATCTAGTTGTTGGTCTTCCAAAGATGAAGTTTATCAAGGATAAGCTTTGTGACGCATGTCAAAAGGGGAAGCAAACTAAAACATCCTTCAAGACCAAGAAAGTGATATCTACTACAAGACCACTCCAATTGTTACATATGGACCTTTTCGGTCCATCAAGAACAAAAAGCTTCGGAGATAACGTTTTTGCACTAGTTATTGTTGATGATTTTTCTAGATATACTTAGACTTTGTTTTTAGTGCAGAAAAGTGATGCCTTTAAAGCATTCAAGAAGTATGCCAAGAAAATTCAAAATGAGAAGTCACTCTCAATTGTTTCCATCAGAAGCGACCATGGTGGCGAGTTTCAAAACTCATTATTTGAAGATTTTTGTGAAGAGCATGGAATCTCTCACAACTTCTCCGCACCAAGGACTCCTCAACAAAACGGTGTCGTAGAAAGGAAGAATAGGGCACTAGTGGAACTTGCAAGGACAATGCTTAACAACTCGAATCTTCCTAAATATTTTTGGGCGGATGCGGTTAGCACGGCTTGTTTTGTAAGTAACCGTGTCAATATTCGACCTATTCTCAAGAAGACACCTTATGAGTTGTTCAAGGGAAGGAAACCCAACATATCTTTCTTCCACATATTCGGATGCAAATGCTTCGTTCTCAACAACGGTAAGGATAACCTTGGTAAGTTTGATGAGAAATCCGATGAAGGTATTTTTCTTGGATATTCTCTATCAAGTAAAGCTTTTAGAATTTTCAATAAACGTACTCTTACCATTGAAGAATCCATACATGTTTCGTTTGATGAGACTAACCCCTCGAAAGAGGATAATATTATTGTGGATGATGATGATGATGTAGATCTATCACAACAACAAAGGGAGATATCAAAAGAACAAGCAATATCACAAGAAGATAAGTCACCAACCATTGAAGAACATCAAGATCTTCCAAAAGAATGGAGAACTCATAGAGATCACCCGATAGATAAAGTGATTGGTGATATTAGCCAAGGCGTTGCAACTCGACTCAATCTCAAGGATGCTTGCCTCAACATGGCGTTCGTGTCTCAAATTGAACCAGCAAAAATCGATGAAGCCTTAGGCGACGATCAATGGATAATAGCTATGCAAGAAGAACTCAATCAATTCGAAAGGAACCAAGTTTGGACTCTTGTACCAAGACCGGACAACAAGCATATCATAGGCACAAGATGGGTGTTCAAGAACAAACTTGACGAGAATGGAATCATAGTTCGTAACAAAGCAAGATTGGTTGCACAAGGCTACAACCAAGAAGAAGGAATCGACTTTGATGAAACATTCGCTCCGGTAGCAAGGTTAGAAGCAATTAGATTATTACTTGCTTACGCTTGTTCTATGAATTTTCAGTTGTACCAGATGGATGTCAAAAGCGCTTTCCTAAACGGTTACATCAATGAAGAAGTCTACGTCAAACAACCTCCCGGTTTTGAAGACTTCAAGAACCCGTCTCATGTCTACAAGTTGAAGAAGGCTCTTTATGGCTTAAAGCAAGCACCAAGGGCTTGGTATGATCGCCTTAGAAACTTCTTATGTGAGAAAGGTTGACAAGACTTTGTTCATCAAGAATCTTAAGGGTAACACCTTACTTGTTCAAGTCTATGTCGACGACATCATATTCGGTTCAACAAACAAAGATCTTTGCGAAGAATTCTCTCTTATGATGCAAGGCGAATTCGAGATGTCCATGATGGGAAAGATGAACTACTTCCTTGGTTTACAAATCAAGCAAACAAAGGATGGCATCTTCATCAACCAATCCAAGTATTGCAAGGAGTTATTGAAAAGATTTGATATGGACAATTGCAAAGAGATGTCTACTCCAATGGGATCCGGGACATATGTTGATCAAGATCTTTCCGGAACTTCAATAGATATTACAAAATATCGAGGTATGATCGGTTCACTCTTATATTTGACGGCGAGCCGTCCTGACATTATGTTTAGTGTTTGTTTATGTGCCCGCTTTCAAGCTAATCCGAAGGAATCACATCTCACTACCGTGAAGAGGATCATGAAGTATCTCAAAGGAACAACGCACATCGGACTATGGTATCCTAAAGGTAGTACTTTTTCTTTAATTGGTTATTCTGACGCTGATTATGCAGGATGTAAGACCGATAGAAAGAGTACAAGTGGTACTTGTCACATTCTCGGGAATGCACTGGTGTCGTGGGCATGCAAGAAGCAAGCATGCGTTGCACTTAGCACGACCGAAGTGGAGTACATTGCAGCAGGAAGTTGTTGTGCTCAAATCTTGTGGCTCAAACAACAACTTCTCGATTTCGGTATAGATCTCGGTTGTATCCCTCTCCGGTGTGACAACACAAGTGCCATCAATATTACAAAGAACCCGGTCATGCATTCAAGAACAAAGCACATAGATATCCGACATCATTTCCTTCGAGATCATGTTTTAAACTGAGATGTAGATGTTACGTTCGTGGATACACACAATCAACTAGCCGACATATTCACAAAACCATTGGCTAAGGATCAATTTTTCAAGATTCGACGAGAACTTGGCATTCTCAATGAAGGTGACATCTAATCTTGACCCAAAAATTGATTGTTATATGTTTTTATTGCATTATGTGTGTTTATATGTGTTTTTTCTCACTTTAATGTCATAAAATGCTAGCACTCACATTTCACCGTTGTCGGTTTTTCTCACTTTCGTATACTCGAAATCAATCGGTTTCAAAATATTTTTTGATCGAAAGTTGCGGAATGACAAGTGCTAACACTTTATGATTTTTTTTTTAAAATTTCCTCCCATTTTTCCCCACCAAAGCTGCTGGATATTTAAAATTTTTTGAATTTTTTTGTCCGTTAACCGGTTAACGGATCGGTTAACCGGTTAACACCTTCAAAACAGCAGTCCCTGCCTGCGTGACAGATTTTGTTACTTTTAAAAAAAAATTTCCTTTTTTATGTTGTCTTGTGCGTGTTGTGTCTAATTGATGCATGGTATCTCAAGACACCTCATAAATCTATTCCTCTTCCTTTGACCTACCATTAAACTCCACTTACTCATTCTTCCAAACCTTCCATCTCCTCCATTAAAATCCACTACATTGTAACTCTCACAAAACTCCATCTCCATCACTTCACTCTTCTCTCACCAAACCCTAATCCGAAAATACTCTCACTCACCCTCAACTTAAGCTTCATATTCATGGCTTCAAGGAAGGGAAAAGCTCCAATGTCAGCATCAAGGTCTAGCAGTGAAGAATACATGCCTATGGAATCTACCAAGAAGAGACGATTGGATTTCCGTGTTCGGGTTCGACATCTTCTCAAGGATAAGTATGTGAACCTGAAATCTTTTGAATCGTTTAAGTTTCCGGCATTACTAGAATATCAAGGAATGTTAGATTTTATTGCCGATAATGGAAAGGTGTATCCGGATTTGGTGAAGTCTTTCATGAACAACATTGTTCTCAATTGTGATGATAAGGATAAGCACCACCTTTTTGCTTCTATTAGAGATTGTGAGATTGAGGTTGACCTAGGTACTCTTGCTACCTCTTTGTCTTTACCATACTCGGGAGTATTTCTCCGAAAGGGTGTCAACCATGATGAGGGCAAATGGGCCAACTATGATAAGATGGAATACTACTATAACATCTGTAGGTTTCCAAAGGCAGCCGCGATATCCGGCCAGCGTACCTCTCGGGTACTTTGCTATGCGAAGAATCTCTCTGTGGATGACCAGATGCTTCATTATGTCATTTGCCATGTCTTGCTGCCCAAGGACTCCAATCAATCTCAAATCAATGATTTGGAGATGCAAGTGCTCTTTGCCATCAAGAACAAGATTAAGATTAATTGACTTCCTACCATGCTATATCATTTGAAGCAACAACTCTCTTTGAAGACTCGATTACCGTATGGCCGTCTCCTTTCAAGGATTTTGGAACTTACCGATATGGAAATCGGTCGAGAACCGTTTATTGCTATGACTACTACGGGTAATGAAATCAACGGAGTCACAATCATCAAGAACACCAGCATTGTCCAAGCCAATGATGGAACTTATAAGTATGATGACGGATCCTCCACATCCATTCCACCTATTCCGGAAACCGGAATTACCAATGACTTTCTCTACTCAACCATGATGTCACACCACCATGAAGCTATGCGTGCCATCAAAAGCCTTCGGAACCTTGTCCTAAGCTCCCGAACCACCACCGAGCATGTTGATGAGGATGTGGACAGTACCGAAGAAGAGGAAGAAGATGATGAGGATGTGTCGGATGAGGAATGAGGACCATGTCTCCATTCTGTTTTTTATTATGTTGCTTTATCTTTTAATCATGTTATGTTTTGTACTCTCAAACTAAAATCCTAAGTTTTTAGGCATTTTTGGTTTACTTGCATTATGTTTGCATTTTATATGTGTGCTTGATTGTATGATGCTATACTTTTCATGTTGGTCCCTTCCTTTTTGCTAATGCCAAAGGGGGAGAAGACCTTGTTTCTCTAATGACTCTCTATGCAGAATTTTTTTTTCCACTACTGCTGCTATCATTTAGGGGGTGTTGATGTCCATAGGGGGAGGTTTCACTTAGAGAAACATTGTTCAAAGCTCTCGCAGAATTTTCGGTTGTCATCATCAAAAAGGGGGAGAATGTAGAAGCACGCCTTCAACCTCGAAGTTTTTGATGAAGACAACACGGCGCATATCTTTCAGACCTGCAAAACGTCAAGAGCTCCAACTGATCAAGCTTCAAGCAACCGGCTTTGCTATCAAGCTTTGTTTGCATCATCGTTCTACTTCATGCTTGAATGCTTTTGTTTAGGTATATCAATCTCTCTTTTAAATTAATGTACAAGTGTTAAGGCATTCAATCATATACTAGCATATTTAATAAAATAATTTGATATATTTTTCAAACCGTTTAACACTCTTTAAAAACCTTCTGTTTCTGGTTTTAACAGTGTTAACCGGTTAACCATTTGGTTAACCGGTTAATGGGTTCAAATTCTCAATAATCCAGTTAACGTTTATAGGCGTTAACCGGTTAACCATTTGGTTAATCGGTTAACACTGTAATATTTTGAAAAATATTTTTCTTTGAAATTCAAATTGCACCTTTTGATTATATCTCTTCAAAAATTATTTTGATTCATAATTTTCATACCTTTTCAAAAGGGTGTCTTGTATAATATAAAATCTGAATTTTTCAAATTCAAAAACACCTCCTACAATTTTTATAAAAAATCACTTGAATCAAATTCATCAATTTTAAAATATTTTCATACTTTTCAAAAGTGTTCATAAGATATTCATCTTTCATACTTCATGTTTGAACACTTGTATTGATATTTGAAAAGTGAATTGTGTACATAGGAGAAGATCATTATTGATATTAAGTCTTTGTATTACTCACTCAAAATTAAAAATATAGAAAGGTATTTCTATTGTGTGACTTGTGTTCCAAGGTTTGTTTGGACATAAGGGTAAGTGTGGCAAGAGGATTGTTCTTGCACACTTGTATGATAGTTTGTTAGAAAGTAGGCCTCACCATTGAAGGTGTGATAGGTTGTACTTTTTCTAAAAACTAGTGGAAATCTCTTTCAAGTTGAAAGGGGACTGGATGTACCTTCGGACTGTGAAGGGAACCAGGATAACTCTCTGTGTCACTTTTACTTTCTGCCTTACTGTTTTCCTTTCATACAAACTTACAAGAAAAATTCTATCCATCAAAGAAAAGGAATCGAGAAAAATTATATACACCTAATTCACCCCCCCTCTTAGGCGCATTCTGATCCTACACTCTCTAGAGTATAAAATGTAAAAATATAAAGGAAATGAAGACTTAAAAGTGTTTAAAGTTGAAAGCAATAAAGGAAAACCAGTAAATGAAAACAATTAAATTGCATGAAAGGTAACTTGTGTAAAAAGTAAAGAAAAAAAGATAAACTCTTGAATGAACACTTTAATGAAATGCAGGAAATGGTACTTGGATAAAATAAAGAGACATTCTTAAAGAAAAATGATTATATTGCATTCAAAAGATAAAAGGGTGGTGTTCATCACGTACATTCTCACACAACTCGTTTCTCTACGTTGGTATTTGAATAAATTTGAGTAACTTGTACAAATTGATTTTCACACACCGAATCATATCATTAAGATCCTTATTTATAATAATCTAACTAACTTCCATTAACGCTCTAATCACTAAAACCACAACAAGTGTCTCCTTGCATGTCTTAAACCCTTGAATGTGTGCCACTTGTCTCTTTAGGAACGGATGAGAAACCAACTTTCTCCCCTAAATTTGAATTTAAATCTTTTCGCGTCGACTGCTTTTAGAAACATCTGTCGAACAACATTTCCAAATACTTAGAAATATTTCTAAGTCCATAAAATATATGTCCCAAACACAAGTGTAGCTTTGACCTGGATTCTCAGCATAATTTCAGTCGAAGCCTTTTAATTCTTTTTTAAAGAATATAATCCTTAGATTACTTCTCTTTAAGAATAACATGAGCGTCGAAATTAGGAGCAAACAAATTGCCCCCCAAAAATGTCCTTTCGACACAAATGGAAAAATGTCAGTTTTTGATAGTATCATTTCGACGCCATCTTTCGATCTAGTATGGGTATGGTCACAACTGATTATCCCATAAATTAAGAAATTGTTCAGTTTCTTTTCAACCACGCCTATGACATCATGTCATAATGGCTATGTCTGAAACGTCTTCTCGAGGCGCACTCCACCACTAGCCATCATTATTTTTCCTAAAGTCTAGGAGATCGTGGGCCGTAAGCCATAACTGCTACGCCTATGCTAATACCCCTGAGTAGACACACGTCTCACTAACCGCATAAACTTAATGATGATTTGAAACCCATCATACTTCCCAAAAGCCTATAAATATCTCGTCCCTCAGTCATTATCATTTTTTACACTCTCAGAAATTCATTAAGCAATTTTTCACACTCTCAGTAAAATCACGTTCTTAAAATTTAACAATAGCATCCTCCCAGAATGTCGCTCAAGAGAAGAATAACCAAAAGAACAAAGGCTCCCAAATCAACCTAACACTTCCTCCCTTCACAAAAATCTCTAGACCGAAGCTGGCCAAAAACCAACAGTTCATGCCAGAACCACTCAAGGAGGAGAATAGGCACATTTATGAATCTCAGGTAATGACTCCTCTAATTGTAGCTGATAAACTATACACTTTATATGGCCCACTATTTGCTGTTGATATTCACTTTGAGAAACTTAGCGAATTTTGTCCTTCCTACCATAGAACTAAGCCTTTAGGGAAAAAGAACAAAGCTAGGGTATAAAGGTATTCCCGTGATAATGTTACTTTAAGTAACATGGATTTGAAATATTTGCAAGATGGGAATAGGTTGATTAGGGTAGTTCCTTCTTTTAAAGATTTGACCTTTGGCTGACTAAGGTAGAGAAGGTTAAAGCTGACACCTGGAAAGAACTAGGAATTTATGACTTAGTGATGTTGTTGAAAACAAACCTTAAGTATTGCTCAAACCTGTTGGCGTCATCCCTTTATTTTTGTGACAACACACATTACACCTTCCATATCCCATGTGGGATGATGACACACACACACACAATTCAACGTAGCCGCTATCACAGGGTTGAAACCAACCGGGGTCACCTATGACCCATATATTGATGCTCAAGATACTATAGGTTTCACTAACTCCAAGAATACCTGCACCCATTTCCTAAACCAACACTTCAAACGAATCACTGACTAAGTGACTGATGAGGAGCACACAATATTCCTAACTATATGGCATTCTCATTACGTATTTTTCTCCAAATCTCTACAAGTAGATAGGAAGTACCTTACCCTTGCCAACCAAATACACAAAAATAGGGGAGTTTGCTTAAGTGAACTGATATTGGAAAACTTGTATGAATCCATAAGTGAGGGAGCCTCACGTCTCAAAGATCTTGAATCCAATGGGAACTTGCAATTATCTGGACCCTTCTAGCTGCTTCAGTTGTGGCTCAATGCTTCCTTCAATGCCATTCTCCCCAACAAGGGAGTTGTTAATGAAGAATCAACTGAAATTAAGGAGAGGAGAGTCGAAGGGACTCGCCTGGCGAAGCTTACTCCTAATGACGAAGGACATACACTTTGATCCTGTTATACTGGATACATCAATATGTTCATCAAACGCTATGAGTTTACACCTAGCATGACACCCTTTGTTGCAAGGAAGTATGGACCTAAATGGTTTACAATACTATTTCCTCATCCCATCTAGAAACATCAAGAAGAATTTGCTCAAGCCTGAATGGTTTACAAGCGCCTCAAAACTCAAAAGGTGAATTTCCTTCAGATAAAGCAAAAACAATTGTGAGAGGTACATGTGTTTTTAATGATTTCAAAACTTTTATGATTCTAAGAGATACATTGATGCAAAAGAAATTGGTAGTTTAAGTTATAAGAATGTGATTTTCTGAAGATTAAAGGAAAATAAGTCGACTCATTAAGTCAAATAGATTGGATCATTCAGTTGAAAATCTTCTTGATTACTATGGGTCTCAATAGGCTGACTGAAGGCACAAAAATAGGTCGACTCAAAACAAATGAGTCGACTCACTCAATCAAACAGGTTGACTCAATCAAGTGAATAATTTATTGTTTCCTACGGGTCTCAACAGGATGACTAAAGACCTAAAATAGGTCGACTCAAATCAACCATTAGGTCGATTCAAAGCTTCATCAGGTCGACTCATCCTGGGACCATGAGCCAAAATCACTTATTTCTCTCTCCTATTTTATTTTACAAATGACTCCTTATCCCATGTGGAATTATAAATAGTTGGGGTATTATTTTTTCATGGTAATAAGAAAAGTGAAATAGATACACATTTTGCTCTCATCATCTTCACCTTATCTAGAATTCATCAACAACTACACACAACCATTTTTTGTTGATCAAAGTGCAAGATTCAAGGTGATATCGTTCAAACTTTGGAATTCTGAATTCAGTTTGGGTTGAGAGATCTATGTGTTTTTCTTGAATAAACCTTGAGTGTTTGTCCTCCAAGATCATTGTGATTTGGGGGATTTTTGCACACACCATTGGTTCATAGATTCATCCGAGTGAAGAGGTTTGAATATTGAAGATATTGTTCAACCATATCACGGTAACCAGAGGATTGTGAAGGAAGGTGTGGTTTCACTCGTATCGACTCAAAGCGGTCGTGCTCGAAGTTTGAAGAATCAAGGATTCTTGCAAGAAGGGAGCAACGATAAGAGGTATGTTTGACACGCGTAAAGGACTTGATTCATCTTGAATCAAGGGAAAAAGAGAAACATATCTTCTACAATAATTAGGATTGGTTTGTCGTTTCTAATTTGTCTTTGTAAGAACATTTCAATTTTAATACATATCCCAATTCAATTTTTGAATTGGGGGCAGAGGTGCCCTTAGCGAGGACGGTAGGGGAAGTGCCTAAATAAATTTGTGTGTTCTTTGTTTTTCTTTATTCGTTATATTTACGCACATTGAAATAGTGTAACGTTGAAAAATCTATTTTGCAAATTTTGGTGCACTCTAGGTGTTTGTGAAATTGTTGCTATCAAATTTGATAGTAACTTTAGAAAAATTCTGCACTACAAATAGTTGCAAAACAAGCTTGGTGTGGTGTGCCCACATGGTGTTTGACAAAATTCAAAATACACTATTTCATTGTCCTTGTGCTATTTTCATTTCTTATAACATTGTTGGAAGTGGTTAAATCAATTGTGTAAATTTTAAGTGATTAATTAGTGTGCTATTGATTCATTTATCTTTAACATCTCATTTGGTTTCTTAATGCATATATGATCACCAGTGACTAAATAATTTTAGACGAGATTTTTTCAGGGAGCTTTTGAAGCCCGTTTTTTTTAAAAATTTAAAAAGTTGGAATTTTTTTTAAAGGGATCTATGCAACCCCCCTTCTAGATTCGTTCCATCGTCTAACAACATTCCTTTCTAGTTTTTTGTACCTTTCGATTATTAATTGTAATTTCTATTCTGTAAGTACAACATTTCCTTATCCCTTCATGGCTTATATGTAATGACTTTGAGCCATCATGGTATTTCGATGAATGCCATTGTTTGATTTCCTTTTCTATTCTTAGAAAATTTAAATCCTTGAAGTAATGGCTTATACTTTCAATATTTACCATTTACCCTCAAAATTTTATTTTCATCTAAACCACGTTAGAGAATTTTTTGCGTAATTTTACAAAGGTTTTCCCACCTTGGCAACTGTAAAACACATGTTACTTTGGTGTGTAAGTATTTCACAAAAAAAATTTGAATGTCATGAAAAGATCAATAACATGACCCTAGGGCATATTCCCAAGTGTGATTGTGCATATTTCCAATTTTCCTTCTTTGAACAGTCCACACGCCCAAGGAATTATTCCCTATAAAAACCCTTATTTGTTGGATTTATTTACCACTAACTGAATTCTAACATGATTACTTCTTCAAAGAATTCTATGACTAAGAAAGTGGCCGAGAAGGTGAAGAAAAATGAATCATATGGTGTTGCATCTGCTGAATCATCCATTGGAGCAACCTTAATCGGGAAGAAATCTAAAACTAAGATTAAGACCCTTACAAAAAGTCGTGCTTAAGAACGTGCCCCCCATGATGATGTTTATGAAGACTGGGTTACTTTCCTTAATTCAGGAGGCTAGAGAGATTATGAGTAACTTCTCTTCTAAGTGTCACAATATGTATTTCTGTTTCTCAAGCCTTTGTATGCCATTTTGGGCGTTTAGTCCATTTTGGCCATCTTATCATTAATAATAATAAAATGTTACGTTTTGATTTGAATCTCTTGTAGAATAGGTCTATATTATTTCAAATACTTCCCATTTATCTTGAAGATTTGTTGGTCACCTTCGACCTCTTGAACTTCATACGCATTGTTATTAAATACCTTAGTAATCTGGAAAGGTCCTTCCCACTTTGGGGACCATTTTCCCAACTCTGACCTTTCGATCCATAGGAAAGATCACCTTCCATACTAATTCCCCAAGAGAGAAGGCATTAATCTTAACCCTTTTATTGTAAGATTTATCCACTATTTCCTTCTACCTTTTTAACAACTCTAGCGCATAAAGCCTTTCTTCGTCTAAATCCATTAATTCATCCAACATCATATTCCAATAAGACTCAGAAGGAATCTCATGATGTCTTTGGATCCTTGTTGACTGTAGGTATATCTCCATAGGCAGTACTGCATCATGAACAAAGGTCAATCGAAATGGAGTAGTGTTGGTTGCTTCTTTGGGAGAAGTTCGACATGCCCAGAGAATTTGATATAATGTCTTGTGCCAATTTCTAGGTTTTTCCCCTGCATGCTTCTTAATCAAACCAATCACCATTTTATTAGCTATTTCGACTTGTCCACTGGCTTGATCATAATAAGGTGTAGAGGTCAACTGTATAAAACTCATTTCTTTAGCAAATTCCTGCATCTTTCGACCAATAAAAACTGACCCTTAGTCTGTTGTAATGGTTTCTGGGATTCCAAACCTATAGATGATGTGTTTTTGAATGAATTCGATTACATCTTCTTAGTCAACATTTTGTAGGGGTATAGCTTCGATCCACTTGGTGAAGTAATCAATACCTACCAAAATGTATTTTTGATGATGCTGGCCGAATCTCTCCCACCAAATCCAAAGCCCAACCTCTAAAGGGCCATGGCTTAACTATAAAATGTAATTCACTTGTAGGGACATGTTGTATGCCAGCATGAACTTGTCATTCTTGGAAATCCTTATCAAATTCTATACAATCCTTCAACATAGTAGGCCAATACATGCCTCGTTAAAACAAAAGACATTTCATCTTGTGACCTACCTGATGTGCCCCACATGCCCCACCATGGATAGTCGAAAGGGCCAAATATGCCTTTGATTCACTAAGAAATTTAAGTAATACTCCTTCAGGAGTCTTTTTTTAACAATTCATTACCTAGAAGAACATAACTCAAAGCTCAATACCTGTTTTTTCGCTCTATATCCGTTGTTGGATTTTGTAGATATTCTATTATAGGTTTTTTCCAATCTTTATCCATTAAGCCGTCGAGCACTAGGATTTTGAAATTGGCTTCATCAACATACCCAAGTTTCGTTTATTCTATATATGATGGGGTTAGTGCAACTGATATCACTTTCCCTCTGACTTCAATTACATCTTCTAATTTCACTTTGAAATCTTATACCCTGATGCAATCTGGGCCAAGTCATTAGCCACTTGGTTTTCTAGTCTAGGAATGTGTCAAATACTAACAACTTCAAATTTTTTCAGTAGTCTATTTTCCACTACAAAGTACATAATAAGATTTTATTTTATGCATTTGTACTCCTTTGTAATTTGCTTTATGACCAACGTTGAATCTCATATTATTTCGACATGAGTTGCCCCTAATTCCAATAATACTTCAAGTCCAGCTATTAAAGCTTCATATTCAACCTCGTTATTCGAACAATGGCCTTCAATCTTATACTTGAATGTTGTTGGGTTTATTTGGAGAAATAATTAATACACCTATGTCTGTTCAATCTTTGTGACTAGATCCATCGAAGTATAACTTCCAAGGTTCTAACTCTAAATAGTTTAGGGCATTTTCATTTATAGATTGGTCGATTATGAAGTATGCCACCACTTGGCCTTTAACTTCCTTTAGAGGCTTGTATGAATACTCAGTTAATGCTAGTGCCCATTTACTGATTCGACTATGCAAGATAGGTTTTGAAAGCATATGTTTAATAACATCAAAATGGGACGAAACATAAACATCAACTAGTTTTATATATTGTTTCAATTTTGTACAAGAAAAATACAAGCATAAACACAATTTTTCAACCATGTTATACCTAGTTTTTGCATCATTTAGAACCCTACTAAGGTAGTAAATGGCTCTTTCGACGCCATTATAGTCCTCTTAAGCTAACATGCTCCCTAAGGTCTTATCTAATGCAACTATGTACAATCTCATACTTCTATTCCTACAAAGGGGTGATAGAATTGGAGGATGACTCAAGTATTCCTTGATTTTTTCGAAAGCTTCCTGTTGAGCTTGCCCCCATTCAAATCCATCTTTTTTGAATTGAAGGAAAGGTCAAAAGGCACGTGTTTTCCCACTTAGGTTTGATATGAACCTTCTCAATAAGTTAATCTTTCCCAATAGTGATTGTAGCTCCTTTTCTGTTGATGGCGCTTTCACATCCATAATGGCTTTGGTCTTATTTTGGTTTATTTTGATCCCATTTTTATGGACCACAAAGCCTAGAAAATACCCAGCCTTCACACAAAATGCACATTTAAGAGGATTCATTTTGAGACAATGCCTTCTCATTCTTTCGAACGACTGTCGAAGATGGTCTATATGATTCTTCCATGAAATAGACTTTACAACAATATCATCAATATAGATTTGCATAAAAGTTTCTATATAGTCATGAAAGATAGAGTTCATTACTCGCTGGCACATTTCCCCAATATTTTTAAGACCAAACGGCATCACTACCCATTCGTAGGTGCCTAAGGCCCACGGACATCGAAAAGCAATCTTTGGGACATCTTTCTCAGCAATAAATATTTGGTTATATCCAGATTACCCGTCTAACATACTAAGATACTCATTTCCTACGGCGGAATCGACTAGCATTTCAGCCACATGCATAAAGTATTCGTCCTTAGGGTTTGAAGAATTTAAATCTCTAAAATCTATATAGACCCTTAAAGAACCATTCTTTTTAATAACAGGTAAAATGTTAGCTAGCCATTCGATATACCTGGTAGTACGGATGAACATGCATCGAAGCAGCCTTTCGATCTCCTCTTTTATCTTTGAGAGAATTGTTGGTGCTAACTGTCTTGGATTTTTCTTGACCGGTTTTTTCCCAAGCTTGATTGGCAGCTTATGTTCGACAAATTCTCTCTTCAAACAAATCATTTCATCATAATCCCATTCAAAGCAGTCCTTGAACTCCTTTAGCACTTGGATAACTTCGACTCTGAGTTGTGGGTCGAGGCTTGCACTAATGTAGGTTAGCCTTCTGACTTCACCTTCTCCTAGGTCGATTTCTTCAAGGGATCATGTTCCAGCATCTTAATGTTATTTTCTAGAAGATCCTTCTCGAATCCCAAAGGTACATCATCATAAATTGCGTCGAGCCTTTCGCCTTGATCTTCACCCTGAACCTTTTCAAGTGGTTCTGGATCGAAGTCCTTGCCAGGACCTTCTTCATGAAATTTAGAAATGGCTTCGACAGCCACATGTTTATCTACAACCTCCAAGGCCGCTTGTAACTTAGTTTTAGCCACATAGGCCGAAATACTTTTTAGTGCTTCGAATTCATTCATTAATCACTGAATTCGCTTCCCCGACCTTTTGGTTTTCCTTTAAAAACCCCAATGTGTGGGAGGCTACCTTAGTCCACCACTTTTTTGTCCCACCTGAAACCTTCAACGGGATGTAGATATAATAAGCAATAAGCCTCATCATCTGGGGTGAATTCAAAATCCGCTGGACCACAATGAGCAATGTGAGCCAGGTTTTTTTCAAACTGACGTTTGTCGACGTGAATGGTTGGGACCTTGAAGTATCCTTGATCAGCTTTGATGTTTTCAACGATGTCGTTTGGGTGCCAAATTATAACCCTTTGATACATGGATGATGGTACAACCCAAATTCTATGTATCCATCTCGACCCAACAGGAGGTTGTATTTGGCTTTAGTTTCGACCACCATAAAAACCGTTGGTCTTGTGACCATCCTAACTATCAGATTAACTTGAATGACACCCATAATGGTGCTTACTTTTCCCTCATAGTTTGAGAGAACCATATTATGTGGCTTAATATCTGTGTCATACTTGCCAATCTTGTTTAATAAAAAGTGCGGCATCAAGTTCAATGTGGCGCCGCAGTCGACAAGGATTTTATTCACTGCTACATTTTTTCGACCTTGCTAGTGATGTAAAGAGGCTTCAAATAACCTCTCATCTCTTCAATAGGGCATTCAAAGAAAGTGTTCTGCTCTTTGACGCATCCATTGTTCATTAAATAATAGCAAAAATGTTTATGTGCTTGTTAGCTCCTAATTTTGACGCTCATCTCATTTTAAGGAATGATGGTCTAAGAATTATATTCTTTAAAGAAGGCTTCGATTTGTAACACCCCAAATTTTCCCTCTTCTGTTTAGCATCATCATCATATCATAATCATCATAAGCATGTTATGTACTTAGCATTTTGCATAGAAAGATGAAGCATAACACTTGCGTGTTCTAGCATAAGGCATATGATCAACCATCCGGGAAATTTGAAGCACTACAAGTCAAAATCAAGAGCATGGTGACCTGGCAAGAAGCTCACAGGATCTTTTATGCAAGCTCTGTATCATGTTCAAAGCCCTAAAAAGGATTGAGTATCAAAATCAGATCAAACAGTTGGCTCCAAGTTATTATGGAAGTTTCCCACCAAAAGGAGGGAGAATTCAAAATTCACTGGCGTTAACCGGTTAACGCTTTGGTTAACCGGTTAACTGTTATGAATTTTGAATTCCAGCAGCAAATTCAGCATGTGGTTTTGGCACCAATTTTCCAATTTTCTGATTTTTATTCATTTTGAATTAAGGAGAAGGATCTAGAGCATTTATCCAAGCCTAATTCCAATGATAGGTCCTAATCACTTTCTAAGCGAATTCCAAACCATATTTTTTGGATCCCAAACCTAAACCATATTTAATCCATTTCCCTCCAAACCAAAGAGAGGGCTCTCACACAATTCACTCCTCTTCATTTTCTGAATTTTGATCTCTCTCACCATTCTCTCACTTTTCTCTCCCAATTTTCCAAATTCACTCAAAGTTCCTCTTTGAAGATCACATAACTTTGCATTAAAGTGTGTAGATCTTGGAAATAGACCTCCATCCATAATTTCCTTGCATCAATTTGCTGGTTTCACTACTTGGTTCAGATCTAGTTTGGAGATTAGAAGTGCTTTTGGATCCAAAATTCTGCATCAAGACCCTTTGCTTGCATTTATTTTGCATGGAGTGTAAGGATTAGCACCAGATCTTCGAAGTTTTCCATGAGATCTCTCATTTCCAGCTCAAACAATAATTACCAAAGCATACCTCAGCTTTGTAGGTTGGTTAAGTTCAGATCTAGCTCTGTTTTAGCTTATTTGCATGCTTGTGCTTTAGATCCACCACGTGCTTGTGTATTTGCTTGTGTTGCTTGAATTGATTGGTTGATTTATAGTCGGATCCGGGTGCTAATATTCATGTGCTTAATGATGTTAATTAATGTGAATTGATCAATTTATTTCATGCTTAATTGATTGCTGGTCTGTGGTGGAATTATTTGGATAAGCTGGATTTGAGCTGATTTTCATGCAGGATTTGTTGTTGTTTTGACAGTGTTAACCGGTTAACACTTTGGTTAACTGGTTAACATACCCTTTTTCTATGTAATTTGCTGCAGGTTTGAACTGGTTAACCAGTTAACGCTTTGGTTAACCGGTTAACACTGATGTAGAATGCCATATTTGAGCTGTTTTGAGCTTGTTTGATCCCCTTACTTGCTTTAATTGCCATGGATCATCGTATGATCATTGTATATGCTAGTTTAGGACGATTTTCTTGTTGGCTGATGTATGCTTTCATGTTCTCGACTCGTAAGTCATATATTTGCAAAGCTTGACATGTTGTTTGATCTTTGTTTGCTAGAACTTTGAACATGTTACTCCCATGGATTGTGCTGATCAATTTGCTGGAATTTCGCTAACATTTCAGGGGCTCATGGTAAGTGAAGTGTGGATGTTTATCCACACTTCAACTCTTCAACTTTACCTCTTCTTTTTAAGTTGCTTTCTACTTTGTGGTTTTTAATTTGCCTTATGTCATCATGTGATTCAATTCTTATCTTTCCCCTCTAGGAGCAACTTATCTCCTTTAGAGGAGTAAGTTGTTCTCTAGCTTTCCTCTCTCCTTTCTTTTGCTTCTCCTTGGTTCTTCTTTTCTCTTAGGATAGTTGAAACCACACTAACCTTATGACCACTTTTTGCATGATAACTTTAGGTTTATTTTTTCCCCATTAGACTTTTGCCTTTTTCTCCTTTGGTTCTTTCTCTTCTCATCTCAAAACAAAGCATACAAAAAATTAATAAAGAAAGAAGTGACTTCTTGTGTAATAGCCTTATTCCATGGGGCATATGTATTCATTCCATCTTGGAATAGTGCATTTGTCTAGCATGATGCACAAGTCGGATCATGAGGTCTTCTTCATCAAGAAAAATCCTAAAAAATACTTCTTCATTTTAATCACTAAGATACTTAATAAATTTAACAAGTCAATGAACTTAGGCCATTGCCTTTGGAAACAAGTCATGGATAAATTCTCCTTACTTGGTGTGCTTGTTCTATTATTCCATCTTGGAATGTAGTAACAAGTACACATTCCATGGAAAAGAGTTTGAGTTCATTCTCTTGTGCCACACCAATAAAAACCTCATAAAAAACACAAACAAACAATAAGCATCTCTCCTTCGGGAATTCTTTTCTCATCTCCTTCGCTCTGTACGCGAACTTGCTCCTACTTGTCACTTTGCAAGACGGTAACGCACTCGTCGTCCGAGCCTGCAACACCTGAGCATTAACATAGGCAGTTCAAGCCTTAATTCACAAGAAATTTTTTCCACCCCTAGTTAGGGGAACTACGGTGTCTCTGATCCTCATGTCCAGATGAGGTACGTAGGCAGCGGGGTAGGGCCCTACATTTCCCCCTTTCTTCTCTTTCTTATCCAATTTCAGTTTCAGTTTTGCAGCAACTTTCATTTCTTCACCCTTTGAAACATTTTCTTTGCAAGCGTGGATCCCGTCGGGTACGGCGAACGATCTGGGGTGCTAATACCTTCCCAGGTCGTAACCGACTCCCGAACTCAGTCTCTTTGGTTCGCATGACCTGTGTCCTTCCTTTCTTTTCTTCTGGTTTATGCAGCATTACCATTCCCGTTCCTTCGGGATAAAAATGCCTGGCTGGTGACTCTACCTCTTTTCCGCTCCACTTTCGCGTTTGTACCAGGATGGAAATCCAGGGAGCGACAACTGGCGACTCTGCTCGGGATAAAGCCTAACCAGAGTATCTCTGGTTCCCCTTGAGAGTCAATCCTAGTGCTTGCATGTTTTTGTTTCTTTGGGTGTTTATTGTTTGTTGTTGTGTGTTTATTTTACTGTTGTTTATTTACAGTTTTATTTACAATTTTCAGTATTTATTTTCATACATCATATATATTATACTGGACTATTTGGCTGTGTTGGTTTCCTTTTTTCTGTGGGATTGTGAACTATTACTGAGAGATGAGCTCGTAACCGGGGCTCGAGTGCACCCTAGGACTTAGAGTGGACAGTCACTTTGACTTCATGGCATCTTGCTATGTT
Organism: Lathyrus aphaca; assembly: GCA_963966055.1. Classification (NCBI taxonomy): domain Eukaryota; kingdom Viridiplantae; phylum Streptophyta; class Magnoliopsida; order Fabales; family Fabaceae; genus Lathyrus; species Lathyrus aphaca. The sequence continues at coordinate 318,008,889 of OZ014521.1, read as the reverse complement.
GGTAGTAGTGAGTTACACACCAAGACTTGCGACCGTCTTGGAAATGTATTGATGCCGGAATCTTTCTGGGGTCATACACAACCTTGATAGTTATGTGCATATGGGGACTGATCATTGAGGAACTTTGTGGAAACATCCCTCTCCAGTGGTGACAGTGGCAGACCACATTCTGTGGCAAACCCATTCACACCCGAAGGCCCACTGGGAACTTGCATAGGATGTCCTGGTTCTTTTATAGGAACTCAGTCAAAGCATCTGGTCGTATGACGATAGTATTGTACCCTTCGGGATGAATGTACTATTGTTTCTCGATTCTAGCGCTTGAAGTTGAGAAATTATAAAGGATGCTTGTTTTTCCCGGACTCACGCTGAGACCTCCCTAAGTAGTACATAATGCCAAACTGATAACGAGAAATCGTATCACTTTATTACTACGTTTTAAGTCCGTTTTATCGCACATTGATCCTATTAACTCCCGATTCTTCAAGTTTTTTATGTCACATTGCAGGTATAACATGTCTAGAGCCAAACTATGAGAAAAAGATCAAATGAACCAAATCTAGCATGAAAAGAAGATGAAGAGAACAATTCTGCTAAATCTGCATTTTTTGTTACACTCACGGTCGTCACAACCTTATCACGATCGTGACACGCTACTTTGAGGTCTCACGATCGTCACAACCTTATCACGATCGTGACGCGCTTAAATTGAAGAATTTGACCGTTACGCCCATGTCACGTTCGTGACAAGGAAAGTGTATTTAATTTATTTGAAGTTATTCATGAAGACGTGCAACGAGTCTTCGAGGACTCCTGCTTTTCCTCAACTGAAGCAACCCAGTACGCTACCTTTTTGCTGGATTTTCTCATTACGGAACGAAGCCCATGCTTACCAATTCAACTGCCAATTTCCACTGCTATAAATACCTAAGATGCAAATTAAAAACTACAGAGTTTTATTTTGATTTTCACGCGGAAGCTCTGCCGTATTTTTTCTTGAACCCTTTTATTTTTCCAGCCTTGTTCTTGCTGTGTTTTCTGTTTTTATTTCCAACCCAATTCAATAACAATTTCCAACATTAGGAAATTGTTATTTCAATTAATTTCTTTTTAGCCTCTGAATTTGTTTATTGTATTTCGATTCCGATTCCGACACTCCGAGCTTGCCAATCTGTGGAAGAAGGAGTTTAAGAATTTAATTATCCAAGTTTTTATTTTATAATTTATATTAAGTTTATTTATTTATTTACGTTAAGATATTATTATTATTATATAATGTATGCTTTAATATTTATTTATTTATTTCTGCATCTGTCTGTTGGTATAATAAAAATGAGTAGCTAAATTAATTAGTCGGTATGTAATAAACTAAACCAAAACGGTTAAATTGAATCTAAGCTAAACATAATTAAGAACTTATATTCTGGCTGTGGCTTTTTATAATTAAAATTAATCTTTTTGTTACGAGAGTAAGAAAAGTGAAATAGGTTAGGTCAAGACCACGAGAGTGTGAGATTTTAACCGGATAGCTAAAGTTAGGCATTTGATTTAAATACAGCTAGAGCGCTTTAAAATGAATTAGACTTATTATGTTTTCAAAAATTATTTTCTAAACACTTATGGGCTAGCGAGAGCAGGCATAGGGCTTTAGGAGTAAGATCTGAGATAAGACCACGAGAGTGTGAGTCGAGGGTTTTTAAACTGGTAATCTCTACAGAATAATTTAAGTGAACCATCTTTATAAGCTTAGGTTAGATTGACCCGCATAGGTTAAATATAATTACAACCGACCGCCTTCTCATTATTTCCTTAAAACTAAATTTAATTACCGTTTTTTTAATCCTTAAAACCATAATCGTGACAAATATCCGCCTTAGCTAAACTAGCAGACCTTCTAGCACTAGAGTGATTACAAAGTCCCTGTGGGTTCGACAATCTTTTATATTACTTCGATAGGCTGTGCGCTTGCAGTTCAGATACCGCTAGACACATATCGCGTCGTCGCCCCATCATGTTTTTGGCGCCGTTGTCGGGGACCTTGATTTAGTCACCAGTGCACTATTAGAGTAGCACTGTCTAGACTAAGGTAACAACTTATTTTCCTAATCTAATTTACCGAGTGTATGCCAAGTACTCGCTCTCAAGGCGAAGACTTGCAACCTCCAGTCCAAGAATTAGAACGCTTCTTACATTTAAGAAGACGAATATTCGAATACCAACGAAAATACAACATTCCAGATCTTCAAGTTGATCCACCTAAACCAGTTGGAACATCAAAGGACGCAGAGATGGCTGAAGAACCAAATCATCCACTAAAGTATTTCGCTAGTCCTTCACAAGCTGAGCCGCATTCCAGCATTGCTACACCGGCCATCAACCAAAACGATTTCGAATTGAAACCTTCGCTGATATCAGCCGTGCAACAAAACCAATTCGCCGGAAATCCTACCGAGGATCCGAACCTTCATCTTTCGATATTTGTGCAGTACGCAGATACTGTAAAAGCTAATGGAGTTACCCAAAAAGCTATTATTTACTGATACCTTTGAATTGCTGGATATTTTGTGAATTTTCGTGTGATGAAATCCACTGCTTATATATATATTGATCCACTATTATGTGTTATGTTGGAATTAAATATTGAGAGTGATAAGAATTAAAATTGAACTGAACTGAGGTAATCCATTCTGTGAAAATTCCATATTTTGGTATCATCACGGTCGTCACCATACCCTCACGATCGTAACGAGCTATTTAGCGCGTCACGACCGTAAGACCCCCCCTCACGACCGTGACAACCCTAATTCACGACCTCTGAAGTTACAGAGGCCGTTCTTCTTCGCAAACCCCACTTTTATTTTTACAAAACTCTAACCTCTCATTACCTCTTCTTCTCCCGTAACCACCCATTACTCTCCAATCAATTCCATTAATCCATTCAACCTTCTCATTTAACCCCAACTCCACACATTCACTTCATTCCATTATAATCCGATCAATTTCATCACACTTTCATCACCAAACCTCAAACACCTATCTCACATAAACCTCATTTGCATGCAATGGAAAATATTCAGTTTAGAGATGGAGAACAAGGAAAAGCACAGAGAGAGAAGTTTGTAAGGTTTCAAACCCGAGGCATCCAACCTACTCGGTTCGTCGACCTCGACTGCTTGAGGGAGTTAGGATTGCTCGACAGAGTGAAGCTACTGCTTGAGCATGTTGGCTTGTGGGACTTATGCAGTCAACCGCAACCGACATTTGAAAACCTCACCTTGGAGTTTATAAGTTCGTTTCAATATATCACACCATCCGGATCAACGAGTCAACTCACCGGCATTGCAAAATTCCGAATGCTTGGAAGAGAGTTCCAAATCACTCAAACCAGAGTCGCTGAACTGTTAGGCTTCAGTCACAGGGATGGTGCTCACCTTCGCGTGCCCGACAACTTTAATGAAGCAGTTTTCACTTTGTGGCACAACATCACAAACAACCGTGCTTCCGCCTACCAGAGTCTCAATCCCACTCATATCCATAATCCAGCAATACGGTATTTCCATCGTATCATATGCAACACAATCTTTGCAAGAGAGAGCAACCACAAGCTCAATTTCAAAGAGCTCTTATTCTTGCATTGTGCCTTGAATGAAGAATGCATCAATGTCGCTCCGTTCCTTTTGGCCCACATTCAGTCTGTAGCGCAACGAGGCGCCACTCCCTTCTACATTGGCGGGATTGTCACTACCCTTGCCATACAACTGGAGCTTGGTGACCACCTCACTCATTTGCCTCATAGAGCACCGGAGCTGCTTACTAAGAACTACTGCAAGTCCGCTCATATGATCTCTCAGCGAGAGGATGGAAGGTTCAACCCTGTGATCCAAGGCACCATCTATCATCATATCACTTTGCCTTGCAGGAACCGCATTGATCCATCGAACAGAGCCAATTGGCTATTTGATTTACCGGATGCTGCAGGCCATGTTCCGATTATTGACGAGCAGCCTGATGCACCTGTGGACGAGATGCAGGATGCGATGGATGCTGCTGAGCCAGTTCAGGACATCCCTGAGTCTTCCACCAGGAAGCCACCTTCAGCTAACATCACCCTTGAAGAAATCCTCCGTACCATTCATCAGCAGAATCAGATGAATGCTGCACTTGAGCATCGGTAGAAAGAGTAATACGATGCACTCCTTGCAACTGTTGTCAGTAACCAGAGGACAACAGATGAAAAGCTAGGAGAGATTTTCAGTGAGTTGGAAGCTTTGCATATAGGTTTCACCGCTCTCACCACCACTGGTTCTGATGAGGAAGCCACTCCTACCAGACGCTCCTGCACCAGAAGCCGAGGCCGTGGTCGTCAGCAGCATTAGTTTATTTTTTTTGTTTTTGCATTTCTGTTTTTGTAATGTATTTCCCCGCTATTATATCACAACATTGAGGACAATGTCTGATATAGTGTGGGAGATATACCTTTCCCTTTCCGCATTTTCCATTTCATCGTATTTCCCTTTCCGCATTTTCAATTAAACAAAGTAATATTTATGCTATTTCTTCAGTTTCAATTCTTCCCAACTTTATTTAGCCATACCGAAATTTTTTTGCTTTATCTTCGCATTACTCGACTTACCTATGAAATCGTAGTTAGGAAGCTGAGAAAGATCCAACAAGATCAATACAGTCTTGACACCTTAGACTCCCTACTTAAGCATTCCATTTCGATAATTGTTACGACTACACCTTAAGTCTCAGTTCTAAAGTAACCCCTAGTATTTTATACTAGCAGTCAGCACCTTCTGAACACAAACCACGTGGGGAGCCGATGAACATAAATGTTTGATGCCTAATCTATAAACGATCCTTCATATCTCGATGCCATATAAAAAGAAATTGCACCAAAGTACACGGTCGCATATAAGAGATGAGAAATATAAGAAGGAGTCCATTTCTGGTTGGTTCAGAGGTACCTGGTTCTGAACTTGTTAGGGCGTGCTACGGCTCGATCCCCCGCAACCTCCAACCTGGATAATATGTAAAGGGTTGCCACATTCGTGTACCAGACCCCATGCTATAAAGGATCAAAGTCACTAACCGACTACTCCACTACGTGCATGCTAAGGCAAAGGGCTTAATGTGATTGCGCTAGAACGAAACTGGGTGAAATAAGATCGAAAGACTCTAGGTAGAATCATAACGAAATTACCGAATGTTTTGTTTAATGGGAAGTCAACGACTTAGCTTGTTGCTTGTGTCATTACTGTATCGTTAGTGTTCTATTCTAGTACCAGTTTATCTAACTAAATGACTTCTTGTACGGTTTGTTATGTGTATGCGTCTGATGAAAAACTGTCCGATCATTTTTCAATCGACTATTTGCTTGAGGACAAGCAAAGGTTTAAGTTTGGGGGAGTTTGATAACGAGAAATCGTATCACTTTATTACTACGTTTTAAGTCCGTTTTATCGCACATTGATCCTATTAACTCCCGATTGTTCGAGTTTTTTATGTCACATTGCAGGTATAACATGTCTAGAGCCAAACTATGAGAAAAAGATCAAATGAACCAAATCTAGCATGAAAAGAAGATGAAGAGAACAATTCTGCTAAATCTGCATTTTTTGTTACACTCACGGTCGTCACAACCTTATCACGATCGTGACACGCTACTTTGAGGTCTCACGATCGTCACAACCTTATCACGACCGTGACGCGCTTAAATTGAAGAATCTGACCGTTACGCCCATGTCACGAACGTGACAAGGAAAGTGTATTTAATTTATTTGAAGTTATTCATAAAGACGTGCAATGAGTCTTCGAGGACTCCTGCTTTTCCTCAACTGAAGCAACCCAGTACACTACCTTTTTGCTGGATTTTCTCATTACGGAACGAAGCCCACGCTTACCAATTCAACTGCCAATTTCCACTGCTATAAATACCCAAGATGCAAATTAAAAACTACAGAGTTTTATTTTGATTTTCACGCGGATGCTCTGCCGTATTTTTTCTTGAACCCTTTTATTTTTCCAGCCTTGTTCTTGCTGTGTTTTCTGTTTTTATTTCCAACCCAATTCAATAACAATTTCCAACATTAGGAAATTGTTATTTCAATTAATTTCTTTTTAGCCTCCGAATTTGTTTATTGTATTTCGATTTCGATTCCGACACTCCGAGCTTGCCAATCTGTGGAAGAAGGAGTTTAAGAATTTAATTATCCAGGTTTTTATTTTATAATTTATATTAAGTTTATTTATTTATTTATGTTAAGATATTATTATTATTATATAATGTATGCTTTAATATTTATTTATTTATTTCTGCATCTGTTTGTTGGTATAATAAAAATGAGTAGCTAAATTAATTAGTCGGTATGTAATAAACTAAACCAAAACGGTTAAATCGAATCTAAGCTAAACATAATTAAGAACTTATATTCTGGCTGTGGCTTTTTATAATTAAAATTAATCTTTTGTTACGAGAGTAAGAAAAGTGAAATAGGTTAGGTCGAGACCACGAGAGTGTGAGATTTTAACTGGATAACTAAAGTTAGGCATTTGATTTAAATACAGCGAGAGCGCTTTAAAATGAATTAGACTTATTATGTTTTCAAAAATTATTTTCTAAACACTTATGGGCTAGCGAGAGCAGGCATAGGGCTTTAGGAGTAAGATCTGAGATAAGACCACGAGAGTGTGAGTCGAGGGTTTTTAAACTGGTAATCTCTATAGAATAATTTAAGTGAACCATCTTTATAAGCTTAGGTTAGATTGACTCGCATAGGTTAAATATAATTACATACCGACCGCCTTCTCATTATTTCCTTAAAATTAAATTTAATTCCCGTTTTTTTTAATCCTTAAAACCATAATCGTGACAAATATCCGCCTTAGCTAAACTAGCAGACCTTCTAGCACTAGAGTGATTACAAAGTCCCTGTGGGTTCGACAATCTTTTATATTACTTCGATAGGCTGTGCGCTTGCAGTTCAGATACCGCTAGACACATATCGCGTCTTCGCCCCATCACAAACCGATTCCCTAATCTGGTCATGAGCCATTTCTCGGAAATGGTGAACGTATTATTGCTATTCGGCTTTGAGAGTCCGTGATGTTTGACCCGGAGCACACCTGTGAGATTGGGAGGGGTGTACAGGTTTGCAGGAACCGTTGACCTCGTCATACCTCATTGCCAGTACAATTCTATGATTTTATACAGCTACATGGATTTCGGATATTTGATTTGAGGCTTATTTGAGACTGAATTCCGGTTCAGGGGGCTTTATTCAGAGGATCTTGGTTCTTGGTCACTTGGGTCCAGTATTCAGTATCCAGACAGTACCAATTGTTGATCATATGCCTGCATTACATTTGCATCGCATCATACTTGCATTAACTGTTTGTGTTTTCATTTCAGGTTATCATTTATCCATTGTACCCAGTTCTGGTATTCATTATTTCTCCAGATGACAGAAATCCAAGAGATACCCAGGAAAAAGAATGCTCATTACACTTTCCCGCAACCAGAAGCTAAGGGTATTCAGAAACTGGCGGGCTTTATGAGTGACAAGGTTTTAGATGATTTCAGAATCCGGTATGGGAAGATCTTGGGTTACATGAACAAAACTACTGTGGATCAGAGAGATAGTCTTCATTATTTGTTGCAGTTTTATGACCCTCAGTTGAGAATTTTCGTGTTTGCTGACTACGTCTTGGCTCCCACTATGGAAGAGATTTCTGACATCCTGAAGGTTCTTGTCAAGAATGGTGTTCCCTATTATGTTGCGGAGAAGTGTCCCCCGTACAAGGACATTACAGGTGCTTGTCATTTGAGTATGCTTAGAGTGAAGATGGAGTTAGAAGCCAGTAAAGGGAAGGGATTTACTATGGATTTTCTTATCACAGAAGCCCACATGTTTGCTTTAGGAGGGAAGTGGTCAGAGTTCACTGCGTTGTTAGCATTAATGGTATATGGGATAAGTCTGTTCCCAGGAGAGAAAGGATGGGTAAGCTTGGAGGCTATCACCCTTTTCATCAAAGGAAACCTGGTGCCTACGTTGTTGGGAGACTTTTACTTTGGTGTCCATCACAGAAATGAGAAGAGAAAGGGGTATGTAAATTGCTGTGCTCCATTGTTTGCTGAGTGGTTTTCTAAGAAGCTTCCAAAGTCAGGACCGTTCAAAGATCTTAAGCAAGATTGGAAGTGGGCTAGAATATTGATGGGGTTAACATCTGATGACATAGCTTGGGGATGTAGCAAAAGTTTAGTGGGAAATGAGTTTATTACAAGGTGTGGTGATTTTCCCTATGTGCCTTTGTTAAGTAGGAAGGGAGTGATAAGTCATAACCCTGTGCTGTCTAGAAAGCAATTTGGCTATCCACTAAAGAATCCTCCTTCTGGTGAAGAAATAGCTAAGACTCTGTACTTTCCGGCTGAAGATAACGAGCAGTTAGTTATCCAAGTATCTCAAGCTTGGGAAACAAAGGTTAGGGAGGGTAAGAAAGAACTCGGAAAGGTGGATCCTAAGACTTATCCCTCTTTTGCTGCTTGGATACAAGGTAGGGTTGATACCTTCTTCCTCCCATTTTCAGTTGAAGCTCCATTATATCCAAAATAAGTATCAATACAAACCATTGTTTCTCTTGAAGATTACAAGAAGTTGGAAGCTCAGTTACACAAGGTTCGGATAGAGAATTCTGAGATGGCTAGCTTGTATCACCGTTCCAATCACGCTAAGCAAGAAGCCGAAGAAAAGCTACAGAGGATGAAGGCTACCTTAGAAGCTAAAGAAAAGGAGTTTGCTGGGAGAGAAGTTCATTTTCAGAGATTGGGTCTAACAGAGTCAAAAAGAGAAGCGGAGCATAAGAAGATTATGAAGACTCTTAGAGAAGCTCGTCAATCCATTACTTGGTTACAGGGCCAAAGAGAACAGGAGCAGAAGAAGTACAAAGAAAAGGAAGAGTTCTTTGAGGTGCAGATGGAATTTAAGAAAGAAGAGGTAGAACAAGTTCACAAAATACGAAGGGAAAAGACTCAGCAATTGGTACAGAGCCAGCTAGCCTTGGAGGAAGCAATGAAGGAGATTGCAGATCTCAAGTTGAGAGCAGGTGTCAAGAAGAACCAGACAGAGGTGATGTCTGCAGAAGAGGAGCCTGATTCTTCCTTTAGTCTAAGGTTTTAGTTTATTTGTTTTTTGTAGTCAGACTACCTACAGGTTTGTTGTAGGAGTCTTGCTTTATCTTTCTGTCTTTTGTATTGAATTGTGACCCTGTGATAATTTTGTTTATGTTTATGACTCTGGTCGTTGTTAGTTTGTTCATGTAATATAGTGATACTTTCCAATTACCGTTTATGAATGAGAAAACGTTGTTGGTCCGAAACCATCAGGGTCTGAATACTCCTCAAAAGAGTTTGAAAAGTTAGTTTCCAATAAGGATATCTGAAGTATTTTCTATCAAAGAATACCAGAACTGGGGCATATTAATGCCTGAACGTGGAAACATGAATAGTTACATTGCATGCATATAACATGTTTGTTGTTTTGCGAAAAATTCTCTAGTGTTCTAATGTTCATGTCACTTTCAGGCACTATAGCTCCTAAGAAGGTTCAGAGACAGCCAACTGTGCACAAATACCCTACAAAGGTGAACAGAGAGAGAGAGAGAGCAATGGAGCAGATGCAAGCATATCTGGCCGATTTAAGGACGAGAATGGACAATTTCATGACCCTCATGGATGGGATGGGTCAACCTCAAGAGCGTTTGCGCGAAATGGTGGAGAACAATCAAGCCAGGAACCATGGGACAACAGATGGAGGAAATCGCAATGGGGCTAGCTCCCGTCACATTGAAATCCCTGTGGTGCAACCAGGAGACACTATTATCAATGATGGACTGAATAACATGCAGATGGATGTGCAGGATGAACAATTCACTTTGCTGGATGAGGCAGAAGGCCAGGGGGTTGACATGAATAGAAGATTTGAAGAAATGGCTGAGCAGATTTGTGCCATTCAATCTCAGAGTTCTCTAGGGTTTGACATCACTAACCTGGGCTTAGTTCCAGGGGTGAGAATTCCCTACAAGTTCAAAGTCCCTACTTTTGATAAGTACAACGGAACAGCTTGCCCGAAAACTCATCTTCGGTCTTTTGTGGGAAGGATTGTTGCGCATACAGATGATGAGAAGCTGCAGGATAGTCTTGTAGAAGCTTCCTTGGAGTGGTACATGAAGCTGAACAGGGTCAATATTCGAAGCTGGAAATATTTAGTTGAGGAGTTTGTGAAGCAGTATTAGTATAATTTGGATATGGCTCCAAATCGTACCCAGTTGCAGACAATGTCTCAGGGTGCTAAAGAAGGGTTCAAAGAGTACGCCCAGAGGTGGCGTCAGCTTGCTGCTCGAGTACAACCTCCCTTGTTAGAGAATGAAATGGCAGACATGTTTATGGGAACACTGTAGGGGGTGTTTATTGAGAGTCTGGCGTCTTGTTCAGCGACAAAGTTTAATGACATCGTGATATCTGGAGAAAGGGTTGAAAATCTTTTGAAAATGGGGAAGATCCAAGACAATGGTGCAGGTAGCTCAAGTGGTGTGAGAAAGGATTTCAGTGGACCTCCAAGAAGAAGGGAGGGAGAAACTAATGTTGTGTACAGCCGAGGCCGGGGTCGTGGATACAGGGGATCTTACGGGCAGGTAGCAGCTCTCACCATTCCAACAAGTCTTGTGCAACAATCACAACAACTGCAACAGCCGCAACGCAATAACTATCAGCAAAGACCCTATCAACAGAGACAAGCTCGTCCAGCTAAAAAGGTGTTTGAAGCCATCCTGATGACATACACAGCTCTGCTCCAGAGATTGTTAGACTTGAATTTGGTTCAGTTGAGGACTTTAGCACCGCCACCACCTGGAGAGCTTCCAGTGGGGTATTGTTAACACCCCAAATTTGCCCTCACTTTTTATCACACCATGGCTTGTGGTCTTTCATTTTTGCACAAGCATAAGCATACCATCTCATATTGCATATTTGTTTCACTGCATTTCATCTACATCTAGGATTTGTGATTTGAGCAATCCAAGAATCAATCTGAGCCATCCCAATGGTCTTGAAGCTATCCAAGAGGGTCCATGTGTGTTCTATAACCATATTATGCTTCCCAAAGTTTATGAAATTCAAGGGATCATAAGAATTGGCAAAGGCATGGGAGCAGAGCTAAGGTTTTCACTGCACAGATGACCAAAATTAGGGTTTTGTTTTAGACGCCTTAATTCCAATTTTTTTGGTCATTCTTGTTTCGAATGCTCTCAATATGTTATAAGGATCATGTGTACCAAGTTTGATGAAGAAATTCATTGTGTAAGTCATTGTTAGAACAATTATGGTTCTAAACCTCTAAGAGTTTTGATGATAACAAATATTATTATGCAAGAATAGAAGTTCTAATGACTCTCTTTATTATATGTGTAGAAGAGGAAGTTATTTAAAGAAGACGTGCTTTATTAGAAGATACATTGAGCCGTATATAGAAGATATACTTATTCAAGAATCCATCATTTATTGACATGGTTTAATAGATGCGTATCAAGAATTTATTCTCTCTGATTTATGTCTAGAAGATGATGATTCTCATAATAAAGGCATTAATTAAAGAATATATTAATTAATGGTAAAGACAAGTATCTCTTGTTATGGAAGGAGTTTATGGTATTAACTAATATCCTAAATTAGCTGAAGATGTCTCCAACGGCTACAATATTCAAGAACTATATAAAGGAATCAAATTGAAGATTTGAGACACCACACTCACGAGAAAAAGACTTATTCATTTTGTGCTAAACTCTTGTAACATTCACTTAGTGATCATAGCTTTATTAGAAGAAAAATAGTTACTATATTTTTATTATTGTAAAAGTTAAGTAAAATCCCTTGAGTGACTAGTTTCAGTCAGAAGACTCAAGAGGACATTGACTGTAGGTCAGTGTGTGTATTCAATTATTGAATAGTGGATTAAGACCTCAGTGATAGAGGAAAAATCACCTTGGCGGGTGGACTGGACGTAGTTTGAGTTCAAACGAACCAGGATAAATCAACTTGTCATAGAAGTTAATTTTAAGTTGTTAAGAAAACCCAATTCCAACCCTCTTCCTTGTGTTTTACGCACCTTCAATTGGCATCAGAGTGCTAGGTTCTGAGAAATACACTTAACCGTGTCAGTAAAAGATCCAGAAGTTAAAACACATGGCAGACGCTGGCAATAACAACAATGACTACCAAAGTGACAAGATCAACGCAAAACCTCCAGTGTTCAATGGTGACAACTTTGACTACTGGAAGGATGTTTTGGAAAGTTTCTTTCTAGCTCTGGATGGAGATCTTTGGGACATGGTGACAGATGGATACACTCATCCTGTTGGAGCAGATGGTCAGAAGATGGAAAGAAAAAATATGATAGCTCAACAGAAGAAGGAATTCAGAAATCATCACAAAGCTAGAACCATACTTCTGAGTGCTATCTCATATACAAAATATGAGAAAATTACAAACAGAGACTCAGCCAAACACACGTTTGATTCTCTGAGGATGACACATGAAGGCAACACTCAAGTCAAGGAGACTAAAGCTTTGGCCCTCATCCAGAAGTATGAAGCTTTCAAAATGGAAGAAGATGAGACAATTGAAAAAATGTTCTCAAGGTTCCAAATTCTGGTAGCTGGACTGAAAGTTCTGGACAAAGGCTACTCAACAGCAGATCATGTAAAGAAGATCATCAGAAGCTTGCCAAAGGCTTGGAGGCCCATGGTCACTGCTCTAAAGCTATCAAAAAATCTGAATGAAATATCTTTAGAAGAACTGATTAGCTCCTTGAGAAGTCATGAGATAAAACTAGAAGAAGATGAACCCCAGAAGAAAGGTAAGTCTGTAGCTCTTAAATCTAACAAATCTGTTTCTAAAGCTTTACAGGCAGAAGAAGAAGAAAGTTCTGGATGCTCATCAGAAGAAGATGAATTATCTCTTCTATCCAGAAGAGTCCAACAACTCTGGAAGCATCGTCAGAAGAAGTTCAGAAATACCAGAAGAACAAGAAATCACTCTGAAGCAACATCTGGTCACAAGAAACCCAGAAGCAAAGAAGTTGTGTGTTATGAATGCAAAGAACCAGGACACTACAAGAGTGAATGTCCAAAACTCCAGAAAGAGAAACCCAGAAACAAATTCAACAGAGAAAAGAAAAAGAGTCTCATGGCAACATGGGATGATTCTGAATCATCTGAAGCAGAGTCAGATTCAGAAGATGAACATGCTAACATTGCATTAATGGAAAAAATACCAGAAGATGATCACTCATCAGAATCAAAATCAGACTCAGATACAGAAGAGGTATTCTCTAAACTTTCTAGATCTCAATTAGAAGCTAGCCTCTCAGAAATTCTTGAAAAATATCAGAAGCTTCAATTCAAATACAAAGACATGAAACATAGTCTGGTATCTGAATTAGAAGAAGTTAGAAAACTAAAAACAGAAAACTCTGAGCTGAAAGAAAATATTTTTGAATGCAAAAACTCTCTTGAAAAACTTAAAGCTCAGAAGGAATCTGAATTAGAAGATCTAATCAATTCTGATAGTATCATAAAACAATATGACTATGGTTTTCAAAAATTTCTAGCTAAAAGCATAGATAGAAGCAAAATTGCATCTATAATCTATGGAGTTAGCAGAAATGATAGAAGAGGCATAGGCTATGTGAAAACTAAAGAAACTCTAAAGTTTAAAAATATTGATGATGTTGTCATAAAAACTAATACTCATCTAAGTTCTCATTTTACCTATGGTCATAACCATGACTTCCACAAGTTCTGATTTGAAACCTAAAATAAATCAGAAGTTTGTGAAAACTAACAAACATGGACCCAGAAAAATATGGGTACCCAAAGATAAAATTGTGTATGTTGCAAATGTCTTTAACAGCAAATCTGAAGCACCAATCATGGTACCTGGACTCTGGATGCTCACGACACATGAAGGGAAGAAAGCATATGTTCCAAAGTCTTGAATTAAAAGATGGAGGCCACGTAGGTTTTGGAGGCAACCAAAAAGGAAAAATAATTGGCTCTGGAACTATTGGTAATGGAAACCTTCCCTCTATCTCTAATGTTCTATTAGTAGAAGGATTAATGCATAATCTATTATCCATAAGTCAATTAAGTGATAATGGCTATGACATAATCTTTAATCAAAAGTTCTGTAAAGCTGTTAGTCAGAAAGATGGAACAATCCTCTTCAGTGGAAAGAGAAAGAACAACATATATAAAATAAAACTTTCTGAATTAAAAAATCAGAATGTAAAATGTCTAATGTCTGTGGAAATTGAGCAATGGGTCTGGCACAGAAGATTGGGACATGTTAATATGAGAAGATTATCTCAACTTAACAAACTCAATCTGGTCAGAGAACTTCCAAACTTGAAGTTCAACTCAGAAGCTCTGTGTGAAGCATGTCAGAAAGGCAAATTTTCAAAACCTGCCTTTAAAGCTAAAAATGTTGTAACTTCCTCTAGACCACTAGAACTTCTGCACATTGACTTGTTTGAACCAGTGAAAATTGCTTCAGTCAGTGGCAAGAAGTATGGATTGGTGATCGTAGATGACTTCAGCAGATGGACATGGGTAAAGTTCCTTAGACACAAGGATGAGTCAATTGCTGTATTTTCTAACTTCTGCAAACAAGTTCAAAATGAAAAAGAATTTAAAATTATTAAAGTCAGAAGTGATCATGGTGGAGAATTTGAAAACAAAAAATTAGAATCATTTTTTAATGAAAATGGCATCTCTCATGATTTTTCTTGTCCTAGAACTCCACAACAAAATAGGGTTGTAGAACGTAAGAATAGAACATTGCAAGAGATGACCAGAACCATGATCAATGAGACTAACATGGCTAAACATTTTTGGGCAGAAGCAGTAAATACAACATGCTATATTCAGAATAGAATCTCTATAAGACCTATTCTTGAAAAGACTCCTTATGAATTGTGGAAGAACAGAAAGCCCAACATTTCATATTTTCATCCTTTTGGGTGCAAATGTTTTATTCTAAATACTAATGATCCTCTGAATAAATTTGACTCTAAGGGACAAAAGTGTTATATGTTAGGATACTCAGAACGTTCAAAGGGATACAGAGTATACAACACAGAAACACGTATAGTCATAGAGTCTATTTATGTCAGATTTGATGATAAGCTTGGTTCTGAAAAACCAAAGCAGAATGAATCTCTTGCAGATATAGAAGTTGAAATTTCCACAAACAGAACATATGAAGAACAATCACCTACAGAACATAACAAGACAATCACTCCAACAAGCTCTGAAGAACCCACTCAGAAGAAACATCCAGAAGCAAGCTGAATCATCCAGAAGATAAAATCTTGGGAAAGAAGGATGAACCAATCAGAACAAGATCATCATTCAGAAACTCTGAAGAATCTCTAATAGGACTAGTCTCCCTGATTGAACCAAATTCTGTAGAAGAATATCTCTCAGAAAATGATTGGATTCTGGCTATGCAAGATGAACTTAATCAATTCACCAAAAATGATGTATGGGATCTAGTTCCTAGGCCCAGAGGATTCAACATCATTGGCACCAAGTGGGTATTCAGAAAAAATTTAAATGAGCAAGGAGAAGTTGTCAGAAACAAAGCAAGACTGGTTGCACAAGGTTATAGTCAACAGGAAGGAATTGACTACACAGAAACCTATGCACCAGTCGCCAGGTTAGAATCTATTAGACTTCTAATTTCATTTGTTGTAAACCATGATATCATTCTATATCAAATGGATGTCAAAAGTGCATTTTTAAATGGTTATATTGATGAAGAAGTGTATGTACACCAACCCCCTGGTTTTGAAAATACAAAATTTCCAGAACATGTTTTCAAACTCAAAAAATCTTTATATGGTCTGAAGCAAGCTCCCAGAGCTTGGTATGAAAGACTAAGCACTTTTCTTTTGGAAAATGATTTCATCAGAGGGAAAGTGGATACAACACTCTTCAATAAAAACATTAAAAATGATCTTCTGATATGCAAAATTTATGTAGATGATATAATATTTGGTTCTACTAAAAGTGCCTTGGGAAAGGAGTTCGCTAAGTCTATGCAGGCAGAATTTGAAATGAGCATGATGGGAGAATTAAAGTTCTTTCTGGGAATCCAAATAAATCAAACATCAGAAGGAACATATATTCATCAAAGCAAATATGTCAAAGAACTTCTGAAGAAATTTGATTTATCAGAAAGTATCATCTCTAAAACTCCTATGCATCCTACATGTATTATGGAGAAAGAAGAGGTAAGTAAGAAAGTAGATCAGAAACTCTACAGAGGTATGATTGGCTCTCTCCTCTATCTAACTGCTTCTAGACCAGATATTCTATACAGTGTATGTTTATGTGCTAGATTCCAATCAGATCCTAGAGAAACTCACTTAACAGCAGTTAAGAGAATTTTTAGGTATCTGAAAGGTACTACTAATCTTGGTTTATACTACAGAAGATCCAAAGATTACAAACTTGTAGGATACTGTGATGCTGACTTTGCTGGAGACAGAACAGAAAGAATAAGTACTTCTGGAAGTTGTCAATTTCTTGCAGATAATCTAATTTCTTGGTCTAGCAAAAGGCAGTCAACCATAGCATTATCTCCTGCAGAAGCTGAATACATTGCAGCAGCTGGATGCAGTACTCAGATGCTCTGGATGAAAAATCAGCTTGAGGATTTCAACATTTATGAGAGTAACATTCCCATCCTCTGTGATAATACTTCTGCTATATGTCTTTCTAAAAATCCAATTTTACATTCTAGAGCTAAACACATAGAAGTTAAACATCATTTCATTAGGGACTATACTCAGAAGGGAATTTTAATGTTAAAATTCATAGATACAAATCACCAATGGGCTGATATTTTTACAAAACCCCTTCCTGAAGATAGATTTAATTTCATTCTAACCAACCTTAGTATGAAATTATGTCCAGAATGAAAATGCTTTAATTGTATGTATTTAACTCTCAGAAGTTCTGAACTTAATCCTCTGTTTTATTCTTTCAGAAGATATTATTTTCTAACTGTTTAATTCTGAGAACTTCTGTTCAAAAGAATAACATGCAAATCTTTACATCAACACGTGTCAACAAGGTTCTAAGGAATCCTATCAGAATCAGAACAAGTGTCCAAATTCTGATGAGTGACAGAACATGCAATTGGACAATTGTCCTCTACAGAAGGACATCTGTTAAAATTCTGGGAAACTGAAACGGCTGACTTGACACAATAAAGGAAAATATCTTTTTGGTAACTATTCCAAGATCTTTTACGCCTTCCCCTATGTCTGCTGCATTTATTACATTCCATCATTATGTTTTTAAATTAATTTTTCCCACAAATTTCTCGTATTATTCAATGAAATTTTTTCTATATAAAAAACTTTTTACTTTCACTTTTCTCTTTTACCCTCATTGTCTTTTTACTGCCAAACTTTTCACTTTCATATTTTCGTCTTCTCTGAATTTTTCTTAAAACCCTAAACCCTAAAAACTCATCTTAGTAACAATGTCATCCTCCTCACAACAACAACAAGACTCAACAGATGTGCTCTTTGTTGAACCTGTGAAGACTCTTCTCACTCCAACTGACAAACTTGAAGTTCTGTGTGAGCTATTTGTGGATTTTGATAGCTTGAAAGACAATGGTTTTGACATACTTCCCGCTGTCGAAGCTCAAGGTTGGGAGAAATATTTTGATCGTCTCATGGGACCAGTTTTCCCCAAATTGGTTAAGGAGTTCTGGGTGTTTGCAAGTGCTTCCAACACTCATGTTACTTCATATGTGCTGGGGAAGAGAATCATAATCTCAGAAGACCACATAGCTAGGCTCATTGAATCTGATGGCAATGGGATCAAGTGTAGTGAAATGGAAAAACTATCAGATACCAAACTGATAGCTAAAGAAATCTTCACCAATGGCCAACCTTCTAACAAGATCAAAGATCTGAAGATTCATCTTAGAATATGGGCCAAGATCATTCTTGGAAGCATCTGCCACAGGAAAGCCACCAACTCTCCTGATTATATCAACATGGATAAGCAGTTCTTGCTGTACTTCATTGCTAAGTAGAAGAAGGTTAACCTAGCACACTCGTTATTTAATCATCTGAAAAATAGTGTGAAGGAAACAAGAGAAGGAGAGAAAACAAAGAGGGACTAGATACCTCTAGGGCGTTTAATCTCTGATATTCTCAATGAGAATAAATTGGTGGATTATCTGGTTGAAGCCAAGCAGATAGAGCTTCTGGAACCAGATGTTGGCAAGCCTCTCAATGCTAAAAATCTGAAGAAGATGAAGTTCATAACTTCTATCAAGAAAGACCCCATCCTCTACTCCAGAGAGGTTATAACCACCAGGAAGATTCCTCTGCAGAACTTCCCACTCTTTTCTTCTGACACACCTCCAGAGGTTGTGATCGGATACTTGGATTCCTGCAAGCAAGATGGTGTGGATCCAATGTTCAAAGCAACAAAACTTACTCAACAAACTCCAGATGTTGCATCAGCAAGGAGTAAGAAAAGAAAAGCTGGAGAAGGAACTTCTCAGAAGGCTCCTAAAACTACTAGAAAAACAGGTAACACTTCTTCTTCTACCTCTGATTTTATTTCTGTAGTAGAAGCAGTAACAGTAGAAATGTCTGAAGCACTTTCTGACCCAACTCCTTCTAATCCAACTCCATCTGAACCAACCCCATCATCTGAACCAACCCCATCCTCTGAACCTATTCCACCTTCTAACTCTATTCCCTCTATCATACCTGCAACTTCTGCTGTCTCCTCCATATTATCTTCACTATACCAACCAGAACATGAACCCCATCAACCACAAACCCTATCAGACTTTGATATCCCCATTGACACAACACCTCTATCTGATATAGACCGTTCCCCATCCGCTGAAACACACACTGCCCTTCAACTTGTTCTTTCTGACATTGATGATTTCCGACCCCCTGAATCTCATCAAATCCCATCTTCTCAAACCTTTGAATCAAATCAACCTAGCAGTTTCCAACCACTAAATTCTGATGGCCTAGTTTTTAACCTTTCAATAATAAGAGAAAGCTCCCTGTCTTCCTATGAATCTACCCCACCTAACTCACCAACATTCATCACCATATCTGACACACCACCAGAAGACGCTGGACCAGAAAATCCCCTCAGAACTTCTATCAATGTAGAAGCTCTCCATAAATTATCCTCTGTCTCAAATAAAACTGCCATACCAGCACCAAAACCAAGACCCACGAAAACAGACATTTCTGCACTGCTGATTGCTTTTGAAACAGAAATGAAAATCAGGATAGAGGATCTGAAGGCTGCTTGCTCAGAGCTTCCTGATCCAGCAGCTTCTGACTTTCTTTGGGCCAAGTTCAGAAAATGGTTCAATGTTGAAACCAAAAAGCTAAAGGACATCTGCTATGACATTGCTCATCAGAACTTCTGTGAGTATCTCAAAGCAGTTGTTTCAAACATTGAAAAGAATAAACCATTTCTTCTGGACAACAAACCCTGGACAGAATCAAAACCTCTGGAATCAAACTCTGGACTTCAGATGGTCTTAGTTCCTTCTGATGAAGGTCAGGATGTTGATTCTGCTCAACCACCAACAACTGAAGAATATTCTGAAAATCAAGCTGCTCCAGAAGCTGAAGAACCTCTGCCAACCAATCTTGTACTGAAGACCTTGGAAGAATTGAAAAAGGAAAATGAGATGGTCAAGCAAAGGCTGGATAAGCAGGATGAAACTAATGCGGAATTGAAGACTATGATTGGAAAGCAAGTGGAATCATCCTCTAAAATCAAGTCTCTTCTGGAAGCATTAGTTACTAAGATACATCCCTGATTTTCTGTTTATCTTCTGCTTATTATTTTCTATTTATCTTCTGTTTATCATGACTGTTTAAGTTCTACTGGTTATTTTCTTGTTGGCTTTGATTCTGTTTAATGAAAACTTATTTTGCTTCTACACTCTTGCATTTTTTTCTGCATTTTTACTTTTTGATTATGACAAAAAGGGGGAGAAACGTAGAAGATCTTGATCTATAGCAGTTATCAAGATTTGCCTGTAACATATATATTCTAATAAAACTGTTGAGTTGTGATTCTAAAATAGAAACAGGTCAAGTAATCAACTCAGGGGGAGCTAAGGCTAATGAAACTTCTGAAGGATAAAACTTCTGAAGGAACCTCTAATAGAATTATCTGATTTAATTTAATTAAAGGGAGTTCTTCTAATCCTATTAAACTCTATTCTTAAAATCTAAATAAATGTTTTTGTCATCATCAAAAAGGGGGAGATTGTTAGAACAATTATGGTTCTAAACCTCTAAGAGTTTTGATGATAACAAATATTATTATGCAAGAATAGAAGTTCTAATGACTCTCTTTATTATATGTGTAGAAGAGGAAGTTATTTAAAGAAGACGTGCTTTATTAGAAGATACATTGAGCCGTATATAGAAGATATACTTATTAAAGAATCCATCATTTATTGACATGGTTTAATAGCTGCGTATTAAGAATTTATTCTCTCTGATTTATGTCTAGAAGATGATGATTCTCATAATAAAGGCATTAATTAAAGAATATATTAATTAATGGTAAAGACAAGTATCTCTTGTTATGGAAGGAGTTTATGGTATTAACTAATATCCTAAATTAGCTGAAGATGTCTCCAACGGCTACAATATTCAAGAACTATATAAAGGAATCAAATTGAATATTTGAGACACCACACTCACGAGAAAAAGACTTATTCATTTTGTGCTAAACTCTTGTAACATTCACTTAGTGATCATAACTTTATTAGAAGCAAAATAGTTACTATATTTTTATTATTGTAAAAGTAAAGTAAAATCCCTTGAGTGAATAGTTTCAGTCAGAAGACTCAAGAGGACATTGACTGTAGGTCAGTGTGTGTATTCAATTATTGAATAGTGGATTAAGACCTCAGTGATAGAGGCAAAATCACCTTGGCGGGTGGACTGGACGTAGTTTGAGTTCAAACGAACCAGGATAAATCAACTTGTCATAGAAGTTAATTTTAAGTTGTTAAGAAAACCCAATTCCAACCCCCTTCCTTGTGTTTTACGCACCTTCAATCATCTGATCATGGAGTAACTTCTTGAGCAAGTTAAGTCAAAATCAGGGCATCTGAGGCCCCAACAATGGAACCAAAGGATCATTTTCACCAAATTGAAGTCCTATGATCTTTATTTGATCTTAGAAGTGGCTGGAAGTTCACAAGATTGAAGAATTTTGAGCCAATTGCAAACTTTCCATTTTTGGAAATGACTTGAAATGCAAACTTTCCATTTTGGGAAAGATTTTCAACCTCCTCTTTCATGACCAAAAATGCTTCAAATGAAAAATTCTTGGACATGAGAGTTGTAGATTAGGTCTTTCCCTTTTCAAAAAGTAATAGAACATGTCTTGATTCATCCTAGAACTCAAGATATGGCCTTTCAAAGTTGGCAAAAATCCTATAATTTTCATGTTCATGTCAAAGAGGGATTTATGCAATTTTGAGTTTCAAGCTTCTAAGTGACCACTAATCCACTCAATTAAGTCATAACATGTTAATGCAACTTTCCAAGATCAGAATTGGCCCAAGGATTGAAGCATTTCAGGGCTTGGTTCACAAGAAACATCAAAGAGGGAAAATTGCATAAACATTGACATCTCTTCATCCAAGCCTTACAACTGCATTATAATGATCTAAGGGCTCCCCATGAACCATGCTGAGGCAATCTATGCTCAGAAATCCTTGTTGCACAAGCCCATGCCTCAAGTACACATATTCTTGACCTTTTGCATTTCCTCCCATACCAATCAAACCGACCCACCACCCACTCTCTGACCAATCACAACCTCTTATGCAAACCCTAAGGACCTCATTTCATAACACATTCAAGACTGAAACATTGGAGAGCTCAGAATTTACAAAATCACCTCAAAACTTCCCTTCTTCGATTCTCACTACTCAGCCATCAAAACTCACTCATTCTTTCACCATTCATCTTAAAATCACCTAAGGATCACAAAGCAACCCTCACCATGGCCTGAAACCTCCCAAATCAAAAACACGATTTCTGCAAAACCAGAACCAAACACTTCAAAATAGCCATCAAGGTTGTTCCAAGCTTCTCATTAGCTTCAGGGAGCTCATTGGGGTTGATTTGCATCAAAGCAAAGGTCAGAAAGCTCCAAACTGAAAGCTTCAACTCAGTTATACCTCAATAACATTTTTTTCAGAACTTTCTATTTAAGTTAAAATATCAATCTTCATGTTCCCCTGATCACACTGATATGTTTAGTTTCGAAAATGATTGAGAATTGACCATGTATGAAGCTTCTGAAATTTTTGACCTAAAACTTGATTGCCTCGATTCAGCTTTGTTATGTATGATAAATGAATTTTGTTTGTGGATTCATGTTCTATGATGTTAGAGGAGTGATTCTGGGCAAGAAATTAGGAGTTTAGATGCTTGTATAAGTTTCTGGGATTTTGGTTCGCCGGAGAAGATGACCGGAGCTAGCTCCGGTCACCAGAAAATGCTTAGGGTTTAATTAGGGTTTAATTAGCCAGTTTGAATGTAGGCCCTTAGATCTTAGGGTTAGCGCGTGAATGAGTGGCCCATATTGCTCCATTAATTTTTAATCCAGTTTAATTAATTTAAATTAGGATTAATTAATAATTTCCTCAGATTGAATACTGACCTTCTGAAAACGCGCGCAGTCAACCCCCATTTCCCCAGTTTGAATCTCATCCACTGGATCTGATTACTTCCATTTTAATTCAATTTTTATTTCATTTTCTTTCCACATTTTATTAAAAATATCAACACACTTTCAAAAAATATGAAACTTTGCATTCTAGTTTTAAATATTTGTTTCAACCTGAAAATAATTTTTATTTTATTTTTTGCATTAAAAAAGTATTTTTAAAATATTTAAATGTTATTTTTAATTAATTAATGGATTTTAATTAATTAAAAATACATTTAAGTTTCTAAAAATCACCAAAAAAATCATGAACCATTCCAATACATTTAGAAACATTTTCAAACTCTTCATACAAATTTCTTTTTAGGTTTGATCATAATTTCTCAATTTTCTTTGAATTAGGGTTCATTAAAATCATATTTTTTAACCATAACTTTGAAAAATCATTTCTGCCTAACCAAGAAGAGTCTGAACTTGATTCTTTTTGCATTGTTTCACATATTGCATGTAGCCTATAAAATATTTTCCTCATGAATTTATCTTGCATTTCCAAATTGATTTGCATTTTCCCTTAAGAATCACCCAAAAACCATAGCAAACTTAGAAAAATCATAACTTTCAATGGGATTAGCTTCTGACCTTCTCCTTTGGGGTTTGAACTTGTATAGGTTTAGGGTTTGTTTGAGCTTGATTTCAATTTTTTATCATGTTGTATGCTTCTATTTTGTCCATTTGCATCTCATATGTTCATAAGACCCTAATTTCTCTTGTTCATTTGCATTCACCTTGCATATTCATGATCATGTGAACTTTCCATGATATTTCAAGAATTCATATGTCATCTTAGACATCTTAGGACATGTTAGAACATTGCTTGATCATTTCTTCATTCATTTTCCATGACTTGCATTCATTTCATTTCATAAACATCCATGTGTTTTCAAGCTTCCAAGCATGCTTTCATGACATCTCATCTTTGGATGATCATTTATATGCACATTGTATGACATTGCATCATCTAATATGCCATTTTCATTGCATAATCACTTCTGACTTTGGTATTTTCATCTCATTTCAATTCATTTCTTCATGCTTTATGTCTTATGCATTCATACTAACACTTTCAGGTACTCTTGGTAAGTTATTTTGGTTGGTGGATTTGCCTTCACCTCTCACCTTTTCTTATCTCATTCATATGCATTTTATATGTTTTTTAAGTGAAATTGTTCACTTATGTTCCATCCCTCTCACTTTCTCTCTTTAAGTTACTTATCTTCTTCAAGAAGTAAGTAACTTATTCTTCTTCTTCCTTCTCTCTTCATCTGCTTCTTCCATTGGTGGCCTTGAAGATCTTCTCTCTTAAGCCTAACAAACCATAGGATACCCAAGCATGATAAATTTTAGGGTTGTATATAGTCTCCCTTAGTCTTTTACCTTTGAGTCTCCTTGATTATCTCTTCTCATCTCAATAATCAGAGACTAAACTCTTAAAGTTTTAGGACTTTGGAATTAGGGTTATGCCTGCATCCTTCTATTAGGATGGAGTGTATAACTTTAATCCTAAGTGTTAAATCTTTAATTTGTTTAAACCTCTTAATTAAATCACATTAATAATTACCAAGGATTTATCTTGTAACTTGGGCCTTACATTAGGGTTCTATCTCTTCCTTATGGTTAAGAGGGACTAACCCTAGTGTTTAATGGACAAGTCCCCTTCAAGTTGTCTTACAAACATAAAATCCACTTCTTAATCTCATCCCTTAATTAAAATACACTTAATAAAGGCTTATTATATAATGAATTTAATCCCTAACCATGGATTAAGTTGAGGTATCTTCCTCAGCTTAAGTGTTCTCATCTATTATCCTTCTATTAGGATGGTGTAATGAGCTCACTAATCCGTAATTAGAGATTAAACTCATTACTTAACACTAAACCAGAACCCAAAAACATATAACTAATCACAAGTAGTTTAATGATCTTAACCCTACATCATCATGGTAATTAATTTGAGATGCTTATCTCAAACTTAAGTATGCTCATTATCCCTAATCAGGGAGAATATAATGAGTTTAGAAACCCTTGATATAGGCTTAAGCTCATTAACTTATGAAAAACACCAAAAATAATAACAAAACTGAAAACATCAAAAACAAACAATAATCGTCTCCTCCGGGATTCTTTTCTCATCACACTCATTCATAAACGAGAACTTGCTTCTTCTGTCTAATGCAAGATAGTTAGCACTCGAGCCAGACGAGTCATACACTTGAGCATAGAAAAGTAAGCAGCTCACAGTCAATTCATTTTTAGTCTCTTTGAGTCTAACTACGGTGTTCTGACTTCCTCATTGCACGAGAGGATACGTAGGCATAACTTAACAGTTATCGAAAAAAAGTCTATGTGTCTCCCCCCTCTTTCAGCATTCTTTCTAAAGCCTCAGTTCCTGAGCATTCACCCTTTTGCACTAACAATTGTATATTCTTTTCTTAGCTTTTTGCACACAGATAGCACATACACCTACTGTAACACCCCAAATTTTCCCTCTTCTTTTTAAGCATCATATCACATCATATTCATCATGAACATATCATATTCTTAGCATCTTAGCATGGAAATATGAGGCATAACATCTTCATGACCTAGCATTAGGCATATGATCATCTGTGGAGGATTTTGAAGCATCACAAGCTATGAAAAGGGGCCCAATAGATTTTTACAAGTCCTATGAGGGATCTACATTGCATTCATAAGCTCAAGTTCATTTACAAAAGCTCAGAAGGTTGGAAGATCATCAGAGAATCCAGGCTAGGGCAAAGCTCCTACACAATGATCCCAAATTAGGGTTTGAGTTTCAAGCATGAAAACCTCAAGACTTTGGCCATTTCATTTGGGAAAAGTCTTTTACATGTTAAGAGGACCCTAGGGATGAAATTTGGTGAGAAAATTCCTTGTGGAAGTCAAGTATTTCTTCAGTTGCTTGTAAATGAAGAAACTGGTCAATTGTGCCTTAGAAGAGTCAACTGTGAGATTTCAAGGGGTCCAAACCCATTTTTCTAGCCAAGGGATGTTATTATAATGTTAAAAGAGGTTTGGCAAGATCAAAGATCAAGAATCATGGGGTTTTGAGGTGTTTTGCAAAATTGGTGTAAGCTTGGTCATGGAAAGTGCCATTTTTAGCAAGTTTTTGCCCTAATTTTCAAGTGAGCATAACTTGGTGAAAATTTCTTCAAATGGACCAAAGTGAAACATGAAAGTTGGAGATTAAAGCCTCCCATTTTCAAAAAGTACAAGAGCATTTTCACAGCCCTTATGGTTTAAAAGTTAAGGCCCTCGAAAATTGCATGAAAACTAGGGCAAAGCTTGATTTTTCAATGTTCCACAAATGCAAAAAGTCTTGAAACTTATTTTTGGGTGTTGGTATGAACCAAATAAGGGTACAATGTTACAAATCATTGCAAATAAGCTATTTTTCTCCAAAAATGACATCAAATTCGTGCATGATGTGAATTTTATTCCATAAGTGTAATATTTGCATGATCATGAGAATTATGTGATACTTGCATCCAAGGGCCAGGATCTTTGAGGATTGAAATCAAGGGTGAGATTGAGAATGCACATGGGCAAGAAAGAAGGAAGTGCACGAATGTTTCACCTAATCACACCAAATTTGCAAATTGTGCAAATTCTCTCACACACTCTCTTCCCACGTGCAAAGGCCCTCATGCTTTCAACATTGCTTCATAAGCTCACATATAAGAGAATTAGGGTTTTAGAAAGGTGGAGATCCATCACATTTCACAGCTCTCAAGTTTTTGCTCATTTTGCATTTTCCTTCGAATCATTCTCTACACTTGCTCTCTTCACAAACCAATCTCATATTCTTCATCCTTGAGGGCTCAGGATCACAAATCCATACATTGTTCAAGCTGATTCTCAAGATTCAACACCTTACCATTTCAGAGCAGCAAGCTTCAAGCTCTTAGATCCAGCAACTTTCAAGGCTCTAGTTGCATTTATTTTGCAACTAGAGTGTATTTGGAGTGGATTGGCAGCTATTTCTTGGCTTCTAATAAGCTATTTTCAGATCTGCAAGTCTCAGGTGAGCTCAAAATTCTCAGATCTAGAATTGAAGATAGAAGTGTGCATTATGATCTATTTGTTATGCTGATGACTCTGCTTGTTTTAAATTCGAATTTGATGCATTATTGAGCTTTGTATGTTGATTTGAATTTTCATGATGGAACCGGTTTCCTTTCGATCCAGTCTGTTCTTTGATCTATTGAGATTTTCATGGCCATATTTAAGTTCAGGGTGACTTAATGATCTGATCTGGAGCATTTTGTGTATTATTATTGATGTTTGTTCATTATTTGCTTTTTCCGGTGCCGGAGCCCTAGCTCCGGTCACCGGATTCTGGGCTGATTGTTTGTTAGGGTTTTATGGAAGAAGACGACTCCTGGACCCTTAGATCCTCTCATCTGGACGTCCATGGATGTGCCACATCATTTAATGAGACCCTCCTGGTCACGTGTTTTTTTTGTTTATATTTTCATTCTGATTATTCCAAATGTCATGCACCCTACAATAATAATGTGTTCTCTCTCTCTTATCCAATCATTTTGATGACCTGAATAAATGAGTTGACTGATCTGGTCCTTCCTTTTGATCCTATGGTTTCTATTTTTTCCCGATTTTTGTGAATTTCCACCCCATAATTGTGTACTGCGCTGAGAATTGGGGGGGCCTGGATGGCTATCCACACCCCCTTTGCTTGAGCCCAAATGATTTGAACTGGATTCCCTTCTATTCGCACCCTCCTGGCCTTTTCTCTTTTTATTTCTTTTTCTTTTATTTCATTTTAATATCATTTTGGTTTTTAATTTTTAAAAAATAGTTCTAAGTTTCAAAAAATTTCTAAAACAATTCATGGAAGATCATTTGAGTTTTCTTTAGTTTTTAACATTTTTATTTTTCCATTTATTTTATTTTGACACGTGTAAATTAATTCTCCCATTTAATTAATTCATTTTAACTCTTTTTTAAGCATGCTGTCTTATTCATTTTCTATATTGATCCTCATTTGGAATTTTTGATTGGTTCTTTTGGCTCTGGATCCATAATAGAGTATACTTCATGTGTGATTTTTTTCCTCATTTTTAGAAACTTGTTTAATTGTTTTTGGTCCTTGACTTGTGAGTGAAGTTTCTTAACCCTAATTGATGTTTGACTCCTCATTTGACTTGTATAGCTTCTGAATTTCTTCCTATCCTTTTGGCATATTGTTATATCATGATTGAAGATCTCTTGTCCAAGGTTGTGGAATTTTTGGATGCATATTTGATTTGATTTGAATTTTGGCTCTTAACTTGTCCCATTTTGCTTCTTTTTGATCATAAGTCCTCTCCTTAGCTTAGAAGGGCACTTGTGCCAACTTCTTCATCTTGTTTAGGGTCTCTTTAGGGCTTTGGTACCTCTCTGATCTTGGGTTAGGGTTGGTGTTTTGGAAATCTTGTATTTGGTTTACCTTTGAAGTTCTTTCTTTCTTGTGTATATCCATCTCACTTTCTTTGTTTCTTTCTTCCCATAATGTGTTTGCTTAGCTTTTTGCTTCTCTTCTCTTCATCTTTCTTGCTTCTTAAGCACTTCTTTAACTTGATTAGGGTTCTGTTTTTGTGCCTTGAGTTTGTGTTTTGTTTATTTTTCTTTGCATCTTCTTAAGTTTACTTTTCTTTGCCATGTGATTCATGTTGCCTCATATTGACTTGTGTGATTCTTCTCTCAATATTGTGACTTGCATTTGCATTGGGCATTTGTGTGTATGACTTCACTTCTGTTTGTATGATGATGGTATGGAATTATGTTCATTTTGTTTTTCTTGTATGCTTGTGTTGCTAACCTTTTCAGGGGCTTGGGTAAGTAAGAGGTGTGGATGTGATTCCCACATCTCCAAATCTTATTTCTTCTTTTCTTATCATTACTTGTTCTAACCTTTGATTGTTGGGCTTAGGCCTTACTTCCCTCCTCTCCTATTCTTCTTTCTTTTTATTCTCTTCTTCTTTCTTTCCTCTTTAGGATAGTAAACCACACTAACCTAGGATTTCCCATGCATGATAACTTTAGGATTCATTAGTTCCCCATTAGACTTTTACCTTTGTGATCCTTTTGGTTTCTTTTCTCTTCTCATCTCAAAACTCTAAAGAAGACACTTAATAAAGTTTGAAGTGATACCTTGAACAATAGCCTTATCCCATGAGATACTTGTATTCTTCCCATCTTGGGATAGTACAAGCTTATCTTGTGATGCACAAGTCTGATCAAGATATCATCTTCACAAAGAAAATCATAAAACACACTTCTTCATTGTAAATACCAAAAAAAACTTAATAAGTTAATGAGTTAGTGAGCTTAAGCCCTAATCTCTGGATTCAAGTTTTTGGGATCTTCTCCTTACTTGAGTGTATTTGTTCTATTATTCCATCTTGGAATGTAGTGACAAGTACACATTCCATGGAAAAGAGCTTGAGTTCACTTCCTTGTGACACACTCATAAAAAGATTCATAAAAAACACAAACAAACAATAAGCGTCTTTCCTTCGGGAATTCTTTTCTCATCTCTTTCACTCCGTACGCGAACTTGCTCCTACTTGTCATTTTGCAAGACGGTTACGCACTCGTCGTCCGAGCCTGCAACACCTGAGCATTGGCATAGGCAGTTCAAGCCTTAATTCACAAGTAATCCTTTCCACCCCTAGTTAGGGGAACTACGGTGTCTCTGATCCTCATTGTCCAGATGAGGTACGTAGGCAGCGGGGTAGGGCCCGTTCGAGCACAATCTTTATTTTCCCTACATTTTTTTCCTTTTCATTTCTTGTTCAGTTTCCTCTTGTTCCTTTCCTAGTTCAGTTCATTTTCTTTGCAGCAACTTTCATTTCTTCACCCTTTGAAGCATTTTCTTTACAAGTGTGGATCCCGTCGGGTACGGCATACGATCTGGGGTGCTAATACCTTCCCAGGTCGTAACCGACTCCCGAACTCAGTCTCTTTGGTTCGCAGGACCCGTGTCCTTCCTTTTCTTTTCTTCTGGTTTGTGCAGCATTACCATTCCCGTTCCTTCGGGATAAAAATGCCTGGCTGGCGACTCTATTCTTTTTCGCGCCACTTTTGCGTTTGTACCAGGATGGAAATCCGGGGAGCGACACCTACCCCTTTAAACACAATCTTGTAAGCGTGGATCCCGTTGAGTACGACGGACAATCTGGGTGCTAATACCTTCCCAGGTTGTAACGAACCCCCTTTCTCAGTTTCTCTGGTTCACAACCGTCTTATCCATCTTTTCTAGGTTTATGCAGCATTACCTTTCCTTCGGGATAAAAATGCCTAGCTGGCGACTCTATTCACTTCATTTTCATTTTCTCCTTTCGCCGACCGTTCGCGTCTGCACCCTGGGACCCTGGTGTCTTTTCGGTGGAGCGACAGCCTGGAGACTCTGCTGGGGAACCTTATCTTGCAACCAGGGTTTCTGGTTCTTTTTGTGGGTTTATCCTAGCGCTTGTTTGATTTGTGTTTATGGGGGTGTTATGTGCTACTTCTTCTTTTTGTTTATTTCTTTATTTATTGCTTTCTGTATAGCATTATTTATTGCTTTCATTTACTATTTTTATGCATTTCATATTACTGTCATCATGTCATGTACTGGATCTTTTGTTTACCTTGGTGGGAGGGATATTCAGTGAGTAAGGTTCCATACCGGGAACCTGAGTGACACATAGGATAGAGTGGCTTCATATTCTTTCCCATTCCATTTCGGTCTGGTGCGGGAATATGAAACACGGTTCAGACATGGGTTTCTTCTTGAGAACACTGTGTTACGTATTTTCTGTAGTACTAGGGCTATCTGGGAAGCCTTCTAAGTTTGGACTTTTTATGACCTTCAGCATCTGAGGTGAATTAGAGAAGGATCCTTTATGATTATTGTAAACACTGTACCTCCGGGTTAGAAGTGTTTACACTTCTCATAACTGATCCAAGTCTGAGGATCCTTGTTCTAGAACAATACCTGTAAAGGGGTTGGGATGTTTATAGGTTTGCAGGAACCCTTGGCCTCATCATACCCTGTTACTGATATTGTTAAGGTTACACTATTTTGGACTGTTCTTATGAAACCCTGGACTTGTGACTCTTTATTTGAGTCCCCCGCCTAGTTACTGGTACTCTAAGCCTCCATCTGGACTTATGAACACACATGGACCTTATCAAGGCAGATGACAGATCCAACACTTGATCACAAACCCTTGCATATCATTCTGCATACATCATTTTTCATCATTTTAACATTTGTCTATTTGTTTTACAGGGTATCCACATCTTATCTTTGGTTTGGTTTTGACTGTTCATCTGCATCAGCCATCTTCATCAGAGATTCCCTTCAGTACCTTCACCAGTTGTCTTCACCAGTGTTTCTCCTCATCCATCTTCATCAGCATCCATTGTCAACATGGACCCATCCAGGAAGAGCAACATTACATACCATTTCTTTGAGCCCTCCCTAGCAGGCATCATGCAGATTCAGACACTCATCACTCCTGATCATGTCCCTTTATTCAGGGAACATTATGGTGGTATCATGGACATGATCCTGGACTTGGATGCATCATAGAGGATTATGATCCACACTTGCCTTCAGTTCTATGACCCTCCTTTCAGATGTTTTACCTTTCCAGATTTTCAGTTGGGCCCTTTGTTAGAGGCGTTTTCCATGTTGTTGGGTGTCCCCATCAGGAGAGGGATCCCTTTCAACCCTGAGACAATTGCTCCCAAGAATGAAGATATAGCTAGGGCTCTGTATTTGGAAATCACCCTCATTGATCAGAATATGACTACTAAGGCTGGAATCCCAGGCCTCCATTTGGACTTCTTGATTACTCAGGCCACCATTCATGCTGCAGCAGGGAAGTGGGACACTGTTTGTGCTCTCTTGGCCCTTAGCATATATGGTATCATCTTGTTTGCAGACGAGCCTAAGTTTGTGAGCAAAAGTGCTATCCATCTTTTCTTGCTGAAGAATCCAGTTCCCACCTTGCTAGGGGATTTTTATTACTCAATGCATCAAAGGAATGAGAAACAGAGGGGAAGATTAGTCAGATGTTGTGCACCTCTCTTCTGCTGCTGGTTTTTGAGACACTTGCCAAAGTCAGAAGCTTTCTTGAATCCTCACCAGTCAAGAAATTGGGCTAAGAGAATGATTGCCCTCACATCAGAGGTTATCAGGTGGTGCACTCAGAGCACCAAGGGCAGAGACATAATCACCAACTGTGGGCAGTATCCCAATGTACCCCTTATTGGAGTGAAATGTTGCATCAACTACAATCCTTTGATGTTCAAGAGGAAATTAGGGTATGCCTTGGTGCATCCACCAAGAGAGCAAGATTGATCAGAAACCTTTTACCGTGACATTCAACATAACCATGCCATTGCCCGACAAGCAGCCTGGGCTTGGGACAACATTCAGACAAAAGGGACTGTCATTCTTGGCAAATGCAAAACATAGTTTCAACTCAGTATATTGATTGGTCTCATATCAGAGGACAGATCACCCACATGCCTTTCACCCTGGAAGATGTGTCTAGACCATCAGCAGTAGAGCCTGTAGCTACAGTCAGTTTATAGGAGTTTGAGAAGTTGAAAGAGAGGAATGCCCAACTTTCTGAAGCTCTGAAGAAGACCCTCTAGGAGAGGAATGACATTCGTCTGGACAATGAAAGGTTAGAGAAGCTCCATGTCGAGCATATGACCAAGATTGAGAAGACAAATGATTACATCATAAGGGCTAGAGCAGGGGAGTTAGTGTTGAAGAATGCTTGCAAAGAAGCCAAGATTCAGAAGGCCACAGTTGAGCACTACTTGGAAGAGAGTCAGGATAGATGGATCAAAATTACTGAGGCTCGTTCACAGGAAGATCAGAAGACCCAGGCTAGGATAGAGCAGCTGGAAGCTAATGAGAAGAAGAGTCGGGGAGCCTTGTTAGCAGCACAAAAGGAAATCTCTGAGTTAAAACTCCAGGCGGGGTTGAAGAGATCAAAAGACCAAGACAAGTATAAGAAGTTGACAAATGCTATTGCCACCAGGAACCTTCTTATCAGGACCATCACAGAGCATCCAGTTGGACCAGTGACTGATGCTCTCCTGAAGGAAGTCAAAGAGGATGATTATGGGCTGGATGTTTGATTTCTTTGTATTTGTACTTCATTTTGTTTGTACTTTTGCCGATTTTGTTGTATTTTGACCCACCATGGGAATTTGTTGTAATCATGAACTATGTATCTTTACATTTTGTAATATATGGTTTGTGTGTGTTATCCTTGGGCTTCATTTATCTTCAACACCATCATTCCTCGAGGTCTGGAAGGTCAAAACCAAAGAACCAAACCGGGTACCCTTGGAAGACAAATAGACATATTGAATTGCATACTAACCTCTTTCTTTGTTTTATAGGTTTTTGTTTGTTGTTTTCTCACTTTGTTGTGGTTTCAGGAAATATTGCTCGTAGGAGAGTTTTCCCCATCAACAGAGTTCACCGGTATCCTTCAAGAAACAACCTTTCGAGCTTACAGATGGACCAAGTTCAACAAGATCTAACTGACGTGATAACCCAAATGGCTAATGAAAGAACTGAAATGAGGGCTCAGATGAGCCAGTTTATGGCAGTAATGACTGGGTTGGCCCAAAGCCAAGAAAGATTAAGAGAGTTGGTCGAGCTGCAAACTCCTGAAGAAAATCACCCAGGTACATAGGCTACCAGCAACAATGATCATGTACAACCACGTACTGCCCCCCGGAATTTGGACCTCATCTCAACCCTGACATTAATGCTATCAGGAATACCCAGGGTAATACTGAAGGGCGTGCCTTGCAAGAGGAACCTCAGGAGGAACAGTTCACTGTAGTTGGAGCAAGAGATGAAGTCTATGATCGTCGTTTGGACGAGATAGCAGAAAAGCTGAGATCTCTGGAGTCTCAAAACTCCTTAGGGTTTGATGTTATGGATATGGGGCTGGTAGAGGGAGTTAGAATTCCTCACAAATTCAAACCTCCCTACTTTGAAAGATATAGCGGGACATCTTGCCCTCGCACCCATCTTCAATCCTTTCTAGGGAGGTTGAAGGTTTACACCATGGATGAAAAGTTATGGATGTTCTATATTAAAGATAGCTTGACCGAGGCATCCCGTGAGTGGTTCTATCATCTGACTAGGGCAAGAATCAGAAATTGGAAAGATTTGGCTGAGGTTTTCATTCGCCAATATCAATACAATCTAGACATGGCTCCTAACAGAACACTTCTAATGAGTATGTCACAATCCTCCAAGGAATGCTTCAGAGAGTATGCTCAGAGATGGAGACAATTAGTTGCTGATGTTCAACCTCCAATGTCGGAAAGAGAAATGGCAGACATGTTTATGAACACCCTACAGGGGACATACATTGATAGGTTGGCTGCTTTCTCTTCCACTAGCTTTGCAGATGTGGTCATATCTGGAGAAAGGATTGAGAGTTTATTAAAAATGGGAAAGATTTCTGATAACGACGCCAGCTAAAGCAGCACAAGGAAACCATTTGCATGACCTCGAAGGTCGGGTGAAACAAATTCTGTATACATGGGCAGAGGAAGACCCCAGTATATACCAAGATCAATTGCCGCTGTCACAATTCCTACTCCACCTCCTCAACAACAATACACTCCGCAACCACAACATTTCCCTCAGCAGCAGTTTCCTCAACAAAGGTCCTACAACAACAACAACAACAACGTCCTTTCCAGCAAAGGCCATCTCAAGTCAACAGGGTAATTGACCCTATACCAATGCTGTATGCCACTTTGTTACCACAACTTCTGAAGCTTATTCTTGTTGAATTAAGGACTCTGGCTCCACCAGATCCTCAGAACCTTCCGAGAAATTACGACGTTAATTCCAGACGTGCCTTCCATTCTAATGCACCTGGCCACACCACAGAAAAGTGCAGAGCTTTGCACATGAAGGTCCAGGATCTAGTTGATTCAAAAGCTTTAAATTTTGCACCACCTCCGAACGTCAAAAAGAATCCTATGCCCAGGCATAGTGGGCCAAGGATAAATGCAATTGAGGAGGATCAACCCATGAATTTAATTGAAGATACTGCAAGCATTCAAACACCTCTGGCAGAGGTTAAAGCTCAACTTTTAAAATGCCAGGTGTTCCCAGGTTGTAAGGCCTGCTGTGAATCCTGCAAAGTTTCCACCAATGGTTTTGTAAGCTTAAGAAGTGGCATCAATGGCCTTATCAGAGAAGGTATCTTGCAGATAACATCAATGGTTTCTACAACATCAACAATTCCTACTACAACAACAACAAACACTCCTCCTACAACTTTAAAGACAATTGTTCCGACAGACTTGTCTACAAAATCAACAATCATTTCTTCCAGTACTTCAACAAATGTTAGTTCAACCACATCCGCTTCTATAACTACAGCAACCATTAACAACGACATCTCCACAGTCACCATATACTACGACCCAGCAATGGCCCCTGATTCCAACAATTTTCAGCAACAATCTCAACAACAACCCGGTTTCAGTCTTTCACCATCACCACCAGTCAGAAGTCCTGTCACCATATATTACGATCCACAGGCAATCACAGTCTCCACTTCCACTGCAGTAAGTCCAGTCACCATCACGATACCTGGGCCCATCCCATATGAAAAAGATAATGTTGTACCATGGCACTATGGTTCAGACCTTTACTGCAACGGGGAGAGAGTCCTTCTTGATTCTTCAACTCACACACCACAAATCAATAGTGTCAGGGGAGGCGGAGGCTTCACTCGAAGCGGAAGTCTTTTTGCGTCTCAAATTCCAAGAGTTAACACTGAGGCAGAGGCTGCTGCCAAAGCTAAAGGCAAAAATGTGGTGCCTGAAGAACCAATTTTGAAAGAAGCTCATAAAACATCCTTTCATCAAGATGTGGATGAGTTTATGAGAATAATTATGAGAAGCGACTACAAGGTTGTGGATCAGCTACACTAGACTCCTTCCAAGATCTCCATTTTATCATTACTGTTGTGTTACGAAGCTCATCGAGATGCATTACTTAAAGTCTTGCACGCAGCCTACATGCCCGAGGAGATCACGGTAAATCAGCTTGAGACGGTGGTGTCTAATGTTAATACTAGCCATGGGCTAGGCTTCACCAACGCTGATTTGACTACGGAAGGTCGTCATCATAACAAAGCTTTACACATCACTCTAGAGTGTAAAGAGGCGGTACTTTCACATGTTCTAGTTGACATTGGGTATTCACTCAATGTCTTGCCAAAGAAAGCCCTTGTTAAGCTTGAATATAATGGTATTGCTCTCCGACCAAGTAATCTGGTGGTTAGAGCTTTTGATGGTTCCAATAGGTCTGTTCTTGGAGAAGTGGAGCTTCCTGTGATAATTGGCCCTCAGGTCTTTCAAACTACTTTCTACGTGATGGACATTCAGCCAGCCTACAACTGTTTGTTGGGTCGACCATGGATTCACGCCGCCGGTGCAGTTACGTCGACCCTTCACCAGAAATTAAAATACGAGTTGGAAGGGCAGATTATCACAATCTGTGGTGAAGAGGATATTTTTGTTAGCCATCTGGCCACCTACAAATACATTGAGATGGATGGTGAAATCCACGAGACCATGAGCCAAGGTTTCGAAGCACTGAACGTCAATGAGGCGACAACTGAAGTATTTGCTGCATCCCAAGAGGATATGATGGGTACTTCAATTGTCTCCTACCAACAAGCTCAGAAGGTTGTTGAAGATGGAAACGCCCAAGGCTGGGGCAAGCTGCTACCTGTGGAGAAGAAGGAAGACATATTCGGTTTGGGTTACAAACCATTCCGACAAGAACAAGCAGAGGCTGCTAAGGATCCCAAGTTCATAAGTGGGAGGATGTTAACCCCAGCTGCTGTCAATAACGTGGAAGACGAGACTGAAAGCGACCTCAACCTGGAGAGCTGGATTCGTCCAAGGATCTCGGGCCAACAAGTCCTTAACTGGTCTTCCAAGGAAATTATAAGGGTTACTCCTGCAGAGTAATTATTATTTCCTGCTTTAGCATGCATCAAGTCCTGCATCTTGCCCAAGGTGTCAGGACTCATTTTGTAATAGGGCCATATTTGTATTTTGTGCAAATGGAATATCAATGAATATTGGACATCTTTTGCAAACAATTTTCTTTTTCGCTCACTGTCTTTTCATTTTTGTTATTTTTCGCACAAAACAATAAAATGACAATGTTTTCAAAATAAATAACTTCATTTTTTTTAACAAGATTAAAATTAATCACTAAAAAGAACAAATCTCAACC
Organism: Lathyrus aphaca; assembly: GCA_963966055.1. Classification (NCBI taxonomy): domain Eukaryota; kingdom Viridiplantae; phylum Streptophyta; class Magnoliopsida; order Fabales; family Fabaceae; genus Lathyrus; species Lathyrus aphaca. Next base: position 317,971,673 of record OZ014521.1, on the reverse strand, counting down.
ATTGCAGAGATAATCCTCCAGATTGCACCGACAACAACACCGCTATGACCTTGTATGACTTCAACAATCCAATTAATCAAGCGGATGAAGGGGTTGTTGAAGACTATGAGTTTCCTGAAGAGTTAGCCAGGTTGTTGAGGCAAGAAGAGAAAGTGATTACTCCTCATCAGGAGGAGATTGAAACTGTTAATCTTGGTACCGAGGAAGATTTGAAAGAAGTAAAGATTGGGGCCAGTCTGCAAGCTCCAGTAAAAGAACAGCTTATCAACATGCTTCGGGAATACGTCGATGTCTTTTCTTGGTCCTATCAAGACATGCCAGGTCTAGATACAGATATTGTCATGCACAGGCTACCCTTAAAAGAAGATTGTTCTCCAGTCCAACAAAAGTTGCACCGCACTCGCCCAGATATGGCCATGAAGATTAAGGAAGAAGTACAAAAACAGTGGGACGCCGGTTTCCTTGCTGTAACTAGTTACCCGTTGTGGGTTTCTAATATTGTACCCGTGCCTAAGAAGGATGTCAAGGTGCGTATGTGTGTGGATTATCGAGACTTGAACAGAGCTAACCCGAAGGATGATTTCCCATTACCTCACATTGATGTATTGGTGGACAACACAACTCAGTTCTCGGTATTTTCTTTTATGGACGGATTTTCTGGATACAATCAGATTAAGATGTCACCTGAAGACATGGAGAAAACAACTTTCATCACACCTTGGGGCACATTCTGTTACAAGGTAATGCCATTTGGACTAAAGAACGCCGGTGCCACTTATCAACGGGCTATGGTAACATTATTCCACGATATGATCCACAAAGAAATCGAATGTTATGTGGATGATATGATTGCCAAGTCCCTTACTGAAGAAGATCATCTGGTGAATCTACTGAAGTTGTTTAAGCGTTTGAGGAAGTATCAGCTGAAATTAAACCCCAACAAGTGCACATTCGGGGTACGTTCTGGTAAGCTGTTGGGTTTTATCGTAAGTGAAAAGGGAATTGAGGTTGATCACGACAAAGTCAAAGCCATTCAGGAAATGCCTGAACCTAGGACTGAAAAAGAAGTTTGAGGGTTCTTAGATAAATTGAACTACATCTCAAAGTTCATATCTCACCTCACTACAACCTGTGAACCCTTGTTCAAACTGTTAAGAAAGGAACTAATAGTCATGTGGAACGACGATTGCCAAAAATCTTTTGACAAGATCAAGGAGTATCTGCAAGAACCTCCAATTCTCATGCCTCCAATCGAAGGAAGACCTCTGATAATGTACCTGACAGTATTAGAAGGGTCAATGGGGTGTGTGTTGGGCCAACATGACGATTCTGGTCGAAAAGAATATGCAATATACTACCTAAGCAAAAAGTTTACCGACTGTGAACAACGTTATTCACTGCTCGAGAAAACTTGATGTGCTTTAGCGTGGGCTGCTCGCCGACTAAGGCAGTATATGTTGACTCACACTACCTTATTGATCTCAAAGATGGACCCCGTCAAGTACATATTTGAGAAGCCAGCACTCACCGGAAGGGTTGCAAGATGGCAAATGATTCTGACAGAATATGACATTCAGTACACGTCTCAAAAGGCCATCAAGGGCAGTGTACTATCTAACTATCTAGCTGAGCAACCCATTGATGATTACCAGCCCATGAGATTTGACTTCCCTGATGAAGACATCATGTACCTAAAAGCAAAAGATTGTGAAGAGCCAGTTCACACTGAAGGGCCTAACCCAGAAGAAGAATGGACTATGATGTTTGACGGGGTTGTCAATATGAATGGTCGTGGAGTTGGTGCAGTGCTCATTACACCTAAAGGAGTTCACATGCCTTTCTCGGCAAAACTCACCTTTGCCTGCACTAACAACGAAGCAGAATACGAAGCATGTATCATGGGTTTTGAGGAAGCCATTGACCTCAGGATCAAAACCTTAAATGTATTCGGAGATTTGGCTTTGGTAATCAATCAGACCAATGGCAAATGGTACACTCATCAGGAGCACCTAATTCCATACCGTGATTATACGAGGAGATTGTTGACCTTCTTCACAACAGTCAAACTTGAATACATCCCTCGAGATGAGAATCGGTTTGCAGACGCTTTAGCCACCATTTCCTCCATGATCAAAGTTCAAACTACCAATTATGTGCCTCGGATTTTGGTATCCAGAATGGACCGACCGACGTATGTTTTCTCTGTGGACACTGCTAGTGATGACAAGCCTTGGTTTCATGACATCAAATGCTTCTTGGAGAATCAAACATACCCACCTGGGGCATCATCCAATGATAAGAAGACATTGAGAAGGCTGGCGGGTAGTTTCTTCCTCAATGTTGATGGTTCATTATACAAGCGAAACTTCGACATGATCCTGCTCAGATGTGTTGACAAGAAGGAAGCAGACCTCCTGATGCGCGAAGTACATGAAGGTTCTTTCGGTACCCATGCCGGAGGACATGCAATGGCAAAGAAGTTGTTAAGATCGGGTTAATACTGGATCACAATGGATGCAGACTGTTTTGCCTATGCCAGAAAATGCCACAAGTGCCAGATCTACGCGGATAAAGTGCATGTGCCTCCAAATCCTTTGAACGTAATGTCTTCACCTTAGCCCTTTGCCATGTGGGGCATTGACATGATTGGAAAGATTGAACCGACTGCTTCAAATGGTCACAGATTCATCCTGGTAGCCATTGATTACTTCACCAAATGGGTTGAAGCAGCTTCATATGCAAACGTCACCAGACAAGTGGTAGCCAGATTTCTGAAAAGAGACATCATCTGTCGATATGGAGTTCCTGAGCGAATCATTACTGATAATGGTTCCAATTTGAACAACAAAATAATGGCAGAACTTTGCCGGGACTTCAAAATCCAACATCGCAACTCTTCTCCTTACAGGCCAAAGATGAATGGCGTTATTGAAACCGCTAACAAGAACATCAAGAAGATTGTGCAGAAGATGGTTGTTACCTACAAAGACTGGCATGAGATGCTATCATTTGCTTTTCATGGGTACCGAACCTCAATCAGAACATCTACTGGGGCAATGCCTTATCAGCTTGTGTAGGGTATGAAAGTTGTCTTACCTGTTGAAGTTGAGCTACCCTCCTTACGGGTAATGATGGATGTGAAGCTGGATGAAGCAGAATGGGTCCGGTCTCGGTACAATCAACTGAATCTGATTGAAGAAAAAATATTAGCTGCCATTTTTCATGGGTAGTTATATCAGAAGAGAATGAAGAAAGCCTTCGATCAGAAAGTCAGACCTCGAGAATACCAATTGGGGGAGCTTGTTCTAAAGAGGATCCTTCCTCCTCATACAGACCACAGGGGCAAGTGGACACCAAACTATGAAGGTCCCTATGTCATAACCAAAGTCTTCTTAGGTGGAGCACTGATGCTCGCAACCATGGATGGTGAAGACTTCCCGTCTCCTGTGAATTCAGATGCAGTTAAAAAATACTTCGCATAAAATGACCCACTGGACATAAAAACAGAATGTAAGTCCAAGCAAAAACAGGGCATCCCGGCGAGTCAAAAACAGAATAAAAGACTCGGTCAAAAATAAGGGAAAAATCAAAAAAATGTACACCCGCTGAGTTGAAAAGCCGCATTGGACAGCTTGGGCAAAAATGGGTATCCCGGTGGATTGAAAAACCCGAAAGGGCGATCCATGCAAAATCAGGGAATAAGCGAACAACTGCATTCTGAATTCGTCTATATCACTCATGACACGACAAGCTTCAAAAGGACAAAGCGTCAGTCAGAATCAGCCTTCTTCAGAAAGCAAGATAAGAAGAACGTCAAGGTCATAACAAAGGAAGCTCGTTGGAGCGTCATCTTCAACATTGCCAACACTTTTATTTTCTCATTTTACAGCAATCTCCTCCTTCCATGGGATTCGCTTCTTTTGACTGTACTTGCCAAATCAAGGCACACAAATTAATAAAATCAGAGTTTTCAGTCACACTTTGTTTAGTACATTTTTTTTTCGTTTGCAAAATGTCCAATGTTCATAATACAACACTTGCATAAAACATATGAGCCATTTTAATAAATGCTTGCAGGAAATATATTACTTTAAGGTAAATCTAACTTCTATGATGGAATCCGGCTGAGGATACCTCGGGACACTTGTACGTTTTCCCTTGTCTTAACAGATATTTGTTGTTTGCTCGTCTGCAATTTCCAGCACTCGTCTGTGTTTGGTATCTAATAGTTGTTTGCTCGTCTGCATTCTCCGACACTCGTCTGTGTGTTATCTGTTTGAAGCTCGCCTGCTTTGTTTGGATACTCGTCTGTATCATCCCTAACACTCGTCTGTGTTAGCTTATATCTGTATGTGTGGATTTGCTGATTATCTTGGTACTTGTCTGTATTGCTACTCCAAATGCTCGTCTGTGTTTGAATTTCTGGTATTCGTCTATACCAGTGGCTGATACTCGTCTGTATCATTGCCTGAAGCGCTCGTCTGTGTTTCTCAGATCATTGTCTGATACTCGTCCGTATCATTGACTTTTGGCACTCGTCTGTGTTCTCTTGATGATTATCCAATACTCGTTTGTATTGAAGAGGTTTAAAATCCTGACTGTGGGAATAAATGTCAAAATGGTTACCACTCCTGGCGTAACAGGTTTATCCGAAGGAGGCTCGTCTGTCTCAAGCACCAATTATTAATGTTTCACCTGGCGTAACAGGTTTGCTCGAAGAGGACTCGTCTGTCTTATACCATATATCCACGGATAATATATGGGGAGGGTTCGTCTACCTTGATTATGCATGTCTATCCCACAGACTTAAGTGCATCACCGGTCCTGGCGTAACAGATTTATCCAAAGGAGATTCGTCTGTCTCAAGTCATATGTTTTTGCAGTGAGGACTCGTATGTCCAACTCCTGGTGTAACATGATTGTTCGAAGAAGACTCGTCTGTCAAAGTATTCTTATCCCAGATAACAGTTTCAACTTGGAAAAAGCTCGTCTACTTTCTCTTCACTTCAGATCACCAAAGCGTCATTTGGTTGGGTTTATTTCCCAGTTTCTGCATTCTTCATCAGAGTGCAAATTTCAGGTCTTCTTGGTATTCAACCACAGTTTATCTTGAACGGTCGATAGCCCGTGCTACCGTCCTTTTCAGATTAACAGTTGCTTGAATAGGGGCAGCTGTAACACCCAAAATTTGCCCTCTTCATTTTAAGCATCATATCACATCATATTCATCATGAACATATCATATTCTTAGCATCCTAGCATGGAAAGATGAGGCATAACATTTCTCATGACCTAGCATTAGGCATATGATCATCTGTGGAGGTTCTTGAAGCATCACAAGCCTTGACAAGGGGCCCAATGGTTTTGTACAAGTCCTATGAGGGGTCTACATTGCATTTACAAGTTCAAGTTCATTCACAAAAGCTCAGAAGGTTGGAAGATCATGAGGGATTCAAGTTTAGGGCAAAGCTCCTACACAATGGTCCTAAACTAGGGTTTGAGATTCAAGCATGAAAACCTCATAACTTTGGCCATTTCATTTGGGCAAAGTCTTTTACATGTCAAGAGGATCCTAGGTACCAATTTTGGTGAGAAAATTCCTTGTGGAAGTCAAGTATTTCTTCAGTTGCTTGCAGATGAAGTAATTGGTCAACTGTGCCTTAAAAAAGTCAACTGTGTGATTTCAAGGGGTCTAATCCATTTTTTCTAGCCAAGGGATGTTCATACAATGTTAGAAGAGGTTTGGAAAGTTCAAAGATCAATAATCATGAAGTTTTGAGGGGTTTTGCAAAATTGGTGCAAAGTTGGTTTTGAGAAATTGCCATTTTTGGCAACTTTTGCCCTAAAATTCAAATGATCATAACTTGGTGAAAAATTCTTCAAATGGACCAAAGTCAAACATGAAAGTTGGAGATTAATGCCTCCCATTTTCAAAAAGTACAAGTACTTTTTCATAGCATTCTTGGTTGAGAAGTTATGGCCCTCGAAAATTTGACAAAATTAGGGCAAAACTTAAGTTGTCACTTATGCACCAAGAGCCAAAAGTCATAAAACTTCATTTTGAGTGTTGGTATGGACCAAATAAGTTTACAATGTTAAATGCAATGCAAATGGCTTACTTTGCTCAAGGAAATACTTCAAATTCGTGCCATGTGAGAATTTCATTCAAAAGATGCAATTTGTGCATGAACATGGGAATTGTGTGACATCTTCATCTAAGGGCCAAGATTTGTTTGGATTGAATCAAGGATCAGATTTAGAGTGCACATGGGCTGAAGGAAAGGGAATGCATGAGGATTACATGCTCTCATCACAAAATTTCAAAATTGGCAAAATCACTAAAACTTTTGATTCACACGTGCAAACTTCCTCATCTCTTCAGCATTTCTTCATGACACCATATAAAAGAGAATTAGGGTTTTAGAGTGGCTGAGTTCTCTCTCATTTTTTCAGTTTCCAACTTCTTGAACAACTTGCATTTTCTCTCAAATCTCTTCACACACTTGCTCTCTCCAAAAACAAATCACAGATCCTTCATCCTTGAAAGCTCAGGATCACAGATCTCACCCTTGTGCAAGCTAATTCTCAAGTTTCATCATCTTGCCATTTCAGGGAAGTTGCTTTCAAATCCTCAGATCCAGCAAGATTCAAGACTCTAGTTGCATTTATTTTGCAACTAGAGTGTATTTGGAGTGGATTGGCTTCATCATCTAGACTTCTAGCAAACTTTCTCATGATCTACAAGCTCAGGTAAGCTTCTGAATCTTCAGATTTAGAAATGATTTTTGAGGTGTGTTTTTGGATCTTTGATGTATGCTGATCATTCTGCTATGTTTTGTTTTGAAATTGGTGCATTATTGAGTGTGTAATTTGAATTTGAAATTTCTTGGTCACAACTGTTTGCTCTCGATCCAGGGAATCCATTGATCTATGGAAATTTTCATCACCATTTTTGAGCTCAGGGCACCTTGTTTGCTTGATCTGGAGCTTTTTGTTTATTTTAATTGTTGTTTGTTCATGCTGTGTGATTTCCGGTGTCGGAGCCCTAGCTCCGGTCACCGGAATCTGGAAAAATGTTATATTAGGGTTTTAAGGTTGAAGACGAGTCCTGGTCCATTGGATCTCTCCTCTCATTGCACCAGATCATGCCACGTCCTTTAATGAGACGGGCTCTCCCTCACGTGCCCTGGCCTGTGTTTTGTTGTTTCTGAATAATCTTTTTGTGACTCACCACACAATAACACCTATGCTCCCTCACTCCTGAACCTATCAAACTGCCACGTCATTTAATGAACCAGTTCATAAGATGTGTCCATTCAATCTGATGGCCATTCTTTTTTCCACTTATTTCCTGAATTTCCACACACCTTTTTGTGAACCAGCGCAATCCAGTGGGCCTCCTACTGATATTCGCACCCCCTAACATCTGGGCCCAATGCATTTCAACTGAAACCTCTTCCATCCACACCTCCAGCCCTTTTTCTCATTTCAATTTTCTTTTCTTTTTATTTCTTTTATTTACGTTTTGCTTTTTAATTATTAAAAATACTTTCAAGTGTCCAAAAATTCCAAATTAATTCATGGTTTATCAATTGAGTTTTCTCTAATTTTCTATATTTTTCTTTTCCATTTATTTTCATTGTCCACGTGTCAATTAATTTCCCCTTTTAATTAATTCTTTTTTATTCTTTTTCAAGCATCCTGCCTTGTCCAATTTCCATAGTGTTCATTATCTTGAGTTTTATGTTAGTTCTCTTTGCTCTGGATTCATAAGAGGATGTAGTTCATGTGTGATTTTTTCCCTGATATTTAGAAACTTATTCATTTGTTTTTGGTCCTTGAGTTGTCATTGAAGTTTCCTAACCCTAGTTCATGTTTATGTCCTCATTTTACCTACTTGGCTTCTGAATTTCTTCCAATCATTTTGGCTCATTGTTATATCATGTTTGAAGATCATTTATCCTAAGTTGTGGAATTTTTGGATGCATTGTTGATTTGATTTGAATTTTGTCTTGTAACATGTCCCATTTTGCTTCCTTTTGATCATAAGCTCTCTTATTAGCTTAGAAGGGCACTTGTGCCAACTTCTTCTTCTCATTTGGGGTCTCTTTAGGGTATGGGTATCATTCTGATCTTGGTTTAGGGTTTGTGTCTTGGAAACTTTGTAATTTTCTTACTTTTTGAGTTCTTTCTTCCTTATGCACATTCACCTCACTCCTTTGTTCCTTTCCTCTCATAATGAAATTGTTTGGTCTTATGCCTCTCTTCTCTTCATCTCTCTTGCTTCTTAAGCTCTTCTTTGACTTGTTTTGGTTCTGGTCTTGTGCCTTGGGTTCATGTTTTGTGCATTTTTGGTTTGCATCTCATTAAGTGTACCTTACTTTGCCATGTGATTCATATTGCTTCATAATTAACTTGCATGCTTCTTCTCCCATTCTTGTTTCTTGCATTTGCATTGAGTATTTGTATATATGATTACACTTCTGTTTGTATGAGGTTGGCATGTCATTATATTCATTCTATTTCACTTTTATGCTTATGTTGCTAACCTTTCAGGTGCTATGGTAAGTGAGAGGTGTGGATGTGATTCCCACATCTCCAAGTCTCATCTCTTCTTTTACTATCCTTATTTGTGCTAACCCTTTGTTTTTTGGGCTTAGGCCTTACTCATCCCTTCTTCTTTCTTCTTCTTCTCTTCTTCTTTCTTCTTTAGGATAGAATACCACACTAACCTTAGGATATCCATGCATGACAACACTTAAGAATCTTTAGTCTCCCATTAGACTTTTGCCTTTGTGATCCTTTTGGTTTCTCTTCTCTTCTCATCTCAAAACCTTAAAAAGCACTTAATAAAGTTTGAAGTGATACCTTGAGCAATAGCCTTATCCCATGAGGTACTTTTAGTCTTCCCATCTTGGGATAGTACAAGCTTATCTTGTGATGCACAAGTCTGATCAAGGTATCTTCTTCACCAAGAAAAGCATAAAAAACACTTTTTCATTGTAAATACCAAAAACACTTAATAAGTTAATGAGTTAGTGAGCTTAAGCCCTAATCTCTGGGGTCAAGTTTTGGGGATCTTCTCCTTACTTGAGTGTGCTTGTTCTATTATTCCATCTTGGAATGTAGTGACAAGTGCACATTCCATGAAACAGAGCTTGGGTTCACTTCCTTGTGACACATTCCTAAAAGCTTCATAAAAAACACAAACAAACAATAAGCGTATTTCCTTCGGGAATTCTTTTCTCATCTCCTTCGCTCTGTACGCGAACTTGCTCCTACTTGTCATTTTGCAAGACGGTTACGCACTCGTCGTCCGAGTCTGCAACACCTGAGCAATGGCATAGGCAGTTCAAGCCTTAATTCAAAAGCAATTTCTTTTCTACCCCTAGTTAGGGGAACTACGGTGTCTCTGATCCTCATTGTCCTGATGAGGTACGTAGGCAGCGGGGTAGGGCCCGTTCGAGCATAATCTTTATTTTCCCTACATTTTTCTCCTTAATTTCTCATCCAGTTCTTTTCTCAGTTCCTTTTCCAGTTTAGTTCCTTTTCTTTTGCAGTATCTTTCATTTCTTCACCCTTTGAAAGAGTTTCTTTGCAAGTGTGGATCCCGTCGCGTACGGCGGACGATCTGGGGTGCTAATACCTTCCTAGGTCGTAACCGACTCCCAAACCCAGTCTCTTTGGTTCGCAGGACCCGTGTCCTTCCTTTTATTTTCTTCTGGTTTGTGCAGCATTACCATTCCCGTTCCTTCGGGATAAAAATGCTTGGCTGGCGACTCTATTCTTTTCCGGGCCACTTTCGCGTTTTTAACAGGATGGAAATCCGGGGAGCGACAGCTGGCGACTCTGCTGGGGACCGAACCCAGAATCTCTGGTTCCCCCGTGAGTCTCTCCTAGCGCTTGTGTGTTTCAGTTTCTTTGGGTGTTGACTGTTTGTTGTTGTGTGTTGTATTTTACTGTTGTTTATTTAAAGTTTATTTTACAGCTTTATTTACAGTTTTCGGTATTTATTTTCTGCATCATATTATATACTGGACTGTCTGGATTTTCTGTTTGGTGGGTATGGGTGATACTATTTCTGAGAGATGAGCTCATTACCACGGCTCGAGTCAACCTTAGGACTTAGAATGGTTCCACTTTGGCCTCATGAGATCTTGTCATGAGGGTAGTAGTGAGTTCCACGCCCAGATTTGCGACCGTCTTGGAAATGTCTTGATTTGGGGATCTTCCTCTCTCATTTCATAACCTTGACAGTTATGTGCAGCTGGGGACCGATCATTGAGAATCTTGTGGAAACATTCCCTCTTTAGGGATGACAATGGCAGACCACATTTTGTGGCAAACCCATTCGCATCCGAGGGCCCACCTGGGACTCACATAGGATGACCTTGTTTCCCGGACTCAGCTGAGGCCTCCCTGCGTAGTATATAATGCCAAACCGATTCCCTGATTTGGTCATGAGCCATTTCTCGGAGATGGTGAAAGTATTATTGCTATTCGGCTTTGAGAGTTCGTGATGTTTGACCCGGAGCATACCAGTGAGATTGGGAAGGGTTTGCAGGTTTGCAGGAACCCTTGGCCTCTACATACCCTCATTATCAGTGGTCCTTATTATGATTTCTGGTCCTATGGTATTATGGTTCTGGTGTTCTGGTTTTCTTGATAATGTGGTTCTGAGATCTTCTAACAGAGAGTTGTAGTTCAGAGGATTTTGGTTTGCAGTTGATCAGAGGGTCCTTATGTTCAGTGTCCAGTATCCAGATGGTCCCAGATTGATCATATGCCTGCATTGCATTTGCATTTGCATCATTCTTGCATTAACTGTTTATGTTTCCATTTTTCAGGTCATTGTTCATAATCAGCTCCCAGTTCTGGTAAAATATTATCTCTAGATGGCAGAAATCAGAAGAGTTACAAGGAAAAAGAATGTTCACTATACTTTTCTTCAACCGGAAGTCAGAAGTGTTCAGAAATTAGCAGGTCTGATGAATGACCAAGTCTTGGGCAATTTCAGGAAAAGATATGGCCAAATATTGAAGTATGTGAACAAGCCCACTGCAAACCAGAAGGACAGTTTGCACACCTTGTTGCAGTTTTATGATCCCTTGCTGCGTTGCTTTGTGTTTCCAGATTACATCTTGGCTCCTACATTGGAGGAGATTGCCAGCATTCTGAATGTTCCATTCAAAGAGACATTTCCTTTCTATGGATCTGAGGTGGTGCTTAAAGAAGAGGACATAGCCAAAGTTTGTCGTTTGCCAGCTGCTACAGTCAAGAAGGCTCTGAAGGATAGTGAAGGCAAAGGACTCCCTTGGAGTGTGCTTATACCAGAGGCAGAGAAGTATGCTAAAGAGGGTAGTTGGGGCGACTTTGGTGCTTTGTTGGCTTTGATGGTGTATGGGTCCAGCTTGTTCCCAGGAGAGAAAGAATTTGTAAGCTTGGAAGTGATCTTTATCTTTGCCAAGGGCAATCCTGTGCCAACTCTTTTGGGTGACTTGTATTACAGTGTTCATTACAGGAATGAGAAAGGTAGGGGTGGACCAGTATGCTGATGTGCTTCATTGTTTGCTGAGTGGTTTGCCAGACAACTGCCAAAATCAGGTTCCTTCAAGGAAATGAGGGATGAGTGGAGATGGTCTAGAAGGTTGATGGGGTTAACTGTTGAAGATATAGCCTGGGGATATGACAGAGATCTGCTAGGTAAAGAGTTGCTGGTCAATTGTGGAAGATTTGCTGGAGTGCCTTTGCAAGGAAGGAAGTGTGTGATCAGTTATCATCCAACATTAGCCAGAAAGCAATTTGGTTATCCTTTGAAAGATCTACCACATATGGAAGAGTTTGCTGAGTCTTTGTACTTTCCTGTGGAAGGAAACAAGGAGTTAGTTCTACAAGCATCCCAAGCATGGGCTCACAGGATAAGGAAGGGTAAGAAAGACTTTGGCAGAGTAGATCCCAAGACGTATCCACCTTTTGCTGCATGGTTGCAAGAACATGTAGAAGAGGTTCTCATGCCTTTCTCAGTAGAAGCTCCCCTTTATCCCAAAGAAGTGACAAGCCAGAGTACTGTCTCCCTTGAAGAGTACTCGAAATTGGAAGCTCAGCTGCATGAAGTTCGAGTGGAGAATGTTGAAATGGTAAGACTGTACCATCTTGCCAACAGGGCCAAAAATGAAGCAGAAGGGAAGCTGCAGAAGATCCAAGAATCTTTGGAAGCTAAAGAGAAAGACTTTGCTGGAAGGGAAGCTCACTTTCACAGATTGGGTATGATGGAGGCAAAAAGAGAGGCAGAACGCAAAAAGACTTTGAAGACTCTCAAGGAAGCTCGACAATTCATTGTTTGGTTGCAAGGCCAAAGGAAGGAAGAGCAAAAGAAGTTCAGAGAGAAAGAAGAGTTTTTCGAAGTGCAAATGGCCTTCAAGAAGGAAGAGGTGGAGCAAGTCCACAACATTCGAAGGGAAAAGACTCAGCAGTTAGCACAAAGCCATTTAGCCTTGGAGGAGGCACAGAAGGAGATTGAAGAGCTCAAGCTGAGAGCGGGTGTAAAGAAGGGAAAAGCAGAGGTGGCAGAGCCTGGGTCCTTAGTTTAGTTTATTTTTCAGACTACCTACAGACTTGTTGTAAGAGTCTTGCTTTATTTATTTTTGTCTTTTATTCATGTAATGGCTTGTAACCCTTCGGGGAATATTTCTGTTTGTGTTCTAACTTTTGACCGGCAGTGGTTTGTCCATGATATACAGTGTTAATATGCAAATTATCTTTTCTGAATGTGCAAGGCTCATTTGTCTGATACTGCTAATATCTGAACATTCTTCAAAAGAAAGTCTGAAAGTTAATATTGAAAGTGACTGTCTGGAGTAGGTACCAGAACTGGGGCATGCAAATGCTTAAAACTTGGAAACATGAGCAGTTACATTGCATTACATATGACGTGTTTGTTTGTTTTGCAGGTAGTGCTTCAGTTTCTAACGTTCTTGTTGTTTCAGGCACTATAGCTCCCAGGAAAGTTCGAGAACAACCAGTCGCACACAGATATCCAACAAAGATCAACAGAGAGAGAGTCATGGATCAAATGCAAGCTGACTTAGCTGACTTGAGACTGAGGATGGACAATTTTATGACCTTGATGGCAGGCATGGGTCAGAATCAAGAACGTCTGCGGGAGTTGATTGAAAATGGTCAAGCCAGGAACAACACCACTGCTGATGGAGGTAATCGTAACGGTGCGGGCGCCCGTCAAGTTGAAATCCCTGTAACACAGCCAGGGGTTACCATAATCAATGATGGACTGAACAATGTCCAAATGGACGGACAAGACGAACAGTTCACTCTACTGGATGAAACTGAAGGCCAGAGGGCTGAGATGAACAGGAAGTTTGAGGAAATGGCAGAACAGATCAAGGCTATTCAATCCCAGAATTCTTTGGGATTTGACATTACTGACTTGGGCTTTGTTCCAGGGGTTAGAATCCCTTACAAGTTCAAGGTTCCAACTTTTGAGAAATACAATGGCACAACATGTCCCAAGACTCATCTTCAGTCCTTTGTAGGAAGGATTGCTGCTCACACTGATGATGAAAAACTATGGATGTACTATTTCCAGAACAGCCTGGTTGGGGCCTCCTTGGAATAGTATATGAAGCTAAGCAGGGTCAACATTAAGAGCTGGAAGGACCTGGCAGAGGCTTTCGTGAAACAATACCAGTATAATTTGGACATGGCTCCAAATCGCACTCAATTGCAACACATGTCTCAAACTGCTAAGGAGGGGTTTAAAGAGTATGCTCAAAGGTGGCGTCAGCTCGCTACCAGAGTTTAACCACCACTGCTGGAGAATGAGATGGCTGATATGTTTATGAGGACATTGCAAGGTGTGTTTATTGAAAGATTGGTGTCTTGTTCGGCTACCAAGTTCAATGATATAGTAATTGCTGGAGAGAGGGTAGAGACCTTGTTAAAGATGGGAAAGATTTAGGATACAAGTGCAAGCAGCTCGAATGGAGCAAGAAAAGCTTTCAACGGACCCCCGAGGAGAAGGGAAGGTGAGACCAATGCTGTGTTTGGCCGAGGACGGGGCCGAGGATATAGAAGACCATATGAGCAAGTGGCAGCAGTCACAATTCCTTCCAGTCCTATGCAGCAGGTGCAGCCTCAACAACAACATCAACAACAACAGCCACAACGTAACAACTATCAACAAAGACCTTATCAGCCAAGGCAGACTCGCCCGGCTAATAGGGTGCTTGAGGCAATTCCCATGACATATGCTGCTTTGCTACCAAGATTGCTGGACCTGAATTTGATACAATTGAGAACTTTGGCACCACCACCACCTGGAAAGCTTCCAGTGGGGTACGATGTCAATGCTAGATGCGCTTTCCATTCAGGGGCACCCGAGCACTCAACTGAGAAGTACAGGGCGCTATAGCACAAAGTTCAAGATCTGATAGACTCCAAAGCGATTAACTTCGCACCACCGCCGAATGTTACTTCAAACCCTATTCCGAACCACGGAGGGGCTAGAATCAATGATGTTAAGGGTGGTGAGAAGTTAAGTCTGGTTCTGAGCATAGAAGAAGTGAAGACTCCGCTATTGGTAGTGAAAGAGAGGCTGTTGAAAGGTCAGGTGTTTCCAGGATGCAGTCCTGATTGTGAGAAGTGCATGAATTCAATGAACGGTTGTGAAGACCTGAAGAGAGGATTGCAGAATCTGATTGATGAAGGATCTTTGCAGTTTAACAAGATTGATAATGAAGTTGATGATGTGTCCACTATAACCATTTTCTATGATGAAGCTGAGATGCCTGCCAGAAGAGAGCCTGTGACCCTTTATGCTCCTGAAGTTAGTCCTGTGACTATCACTGTGCATGGGCCTGTTCCTTATACAGATGATAAAGCCATCCCATGGCATTATGGTTCAGATGTGTATGTGGCTGGACAGAAAGTTGAGAGCAAGTCTGTTGCTATTGACCCGACTGTAGTGAACGTCGGAGGGGTTAGAGGTTTTACAAGAAGTGGTCGTCTATTTACTCCCCCAGTTCTGAGAGGAGATCTTGAGGCTGAGGCTTCGGCAAAGGCTAAAGGAAAGCAAGCCGTGACTGATGAGACAACAACTCCTGTTGCTGGACAGGGTACCTTCGAGTAGGAGGTCGAGGAATTTATGCGCATAATTAAAAAGAGTGATTATAAGGTGGTCGAGAAGTTGAACCAGACACCTTCTAAGATATCCATTCTATCTTTGTTGATGTGTTCTCCTGCACATAGAGAAGCCTTGTTGAAAGTGCTGCAGATGGCGTATGTTCCTCAAGAAATAACTGTTAATCAGCTGGAAGCTATAGTGGGCAGTGTGAATGCAAGCCATGGGCTGGGATTTACAGACAGAGACCTCACGTCAGAGGGCCGTAACCATAACAAAGCACTGCATATTACTATGGAGTGCAAGGGTGTTGTGTTGTCGCATGTCCTTGTTGATACAGGCTCTTCTCTTAATGTACTTCCGAAGAAAGCATTAATGAAGCTCAATGTTGATGGTATTGTCCTAAGACCCAGTGATTTGATAGTCAAAGCTTTTGATGGGTCCAGAAGGTCAGTGTTTGGAGAAGTTGAGTTACCTGTGAAAATAGGTTCTCAAGTATTCAAAAGTATCTTCTACGTCATAGACATTCAGCCCGCGTACAGCTGCTTGTTGGGACGCCCATGGATTCATGCTGCCGGAGCTGTAACCTCCACTCTGCATCAGAAGCTCAAATATGTGGTTGATGGCCAAGTAATCACAGTATGCAGAGAGGAAGATATCTTCGTAAGCCACTTATCAACTTTCAAATATGTAGAGATGGACAGAAAAATCCATGAGACTTTATGTCAAGCCTTTGAAGCAGTTAACGTCAGCATTCTGACTTCGGTAGAGAAGAGCAGTGAGAAAGAAGGCACCTACATCCATTCCTACAAGCAGGCAAAGGAGGTGGTTCAGTCAGGAAGCGCCCAAGGCTGGGGCAAATTGCTGGAATTGGAAAAGAAAGACGACAAGTTTGGTTTGGGTTATCAGCCTGGTGGGTCTACTCCAAGTGGTAAGGCCATTACCTTTACAAGTGCTAGGATGCTCGACCGCAACCAAATCTGTGTGACAAGCCAAGATGGAGACATTGATGGTGACTGAGACAACTGGATTCATCCGTGTGCGCCCGAAGAGGAGCTGAAGAACTGGTCTGCTGAATACATTATCCAAGTTACCTGGCACTCAGAGTAATTTATTTGTTTCCTTTTCTTATCATACTGCATTGTCAAATCCAGCATTCTGCCCAAGATGCTAGGATCCATTGTATGGGCCACCATGTTTGTTATGCACTTATTTTAGCATGAAATAAAGGACATTTTCAGACAAATTGTGTTCTCTTTCCTTGTTTTAAATTTTTCACAAAAATATAAAAATGGCAATGTGTTTTTCCTTTTTGTTTTTGTGTTTGTGTCTCTTTTAAAAAAATAAGCAGATTCTAAAATAAGCACATCATCTGTGTAGTATTGATCATCCGAATTCCATTGATAACGTTCCTGCTATGACCACGCATGACTTTGACAATCCTATCTACCAAGCTGATGAAGGGGTTAAGGAAGATTGTGAACTCCCTGAAGAGTTGGTCAGATTGTTGAAGCAAGAGGAGCGGGTTATTCAGCCTCATCAGGAAGAAATTGAGATCACCAACATCGGCACTGAAGATGTGAAGAAAGAGATCAAGATTGGGGCTAGTCTGCAGGCCGAAGTAAAGAAAGAGCTGATCAGTATGTTGCGAGAGTATGTGGATATCTTTGCTTGGTCGTATCAAGATATGCTAGGGTTGGATACCGACATCGTTGTACATAAGCTACCATTAAGAGAAGACTGTCCTCCTGTGAAGCAGAAGTTGAGAAGAACTCGTCCTGACATGGCGATGAAGATCAAAGAGGAGGTTCAGAAGCAATGGGATGCCGGATTCCTTGTCGTAACTAGTTACCCACCTTGGGTAGCTAACATTGTACCCGTACCAAAGAAGGACGACAAGGTCCGGATGTGCATTGACTACCGGGATTTGAACAGAGAAAGCCCAAAAGATGACTTTCCGTTGTCACACATTGATGTGTTGGTAGACAACACTGCTCAATTCTCGGTATTTTCCTTCATGGATGGCTTTTCCGGATATAATCAGATTAAGATGGCGCCGAAGGACATGGAGGAGACAACGTTCATTAACCCGTGGGGTACATTCTGCTATAAGGTCATGCCCTTTGGTTTGAAGAACGCCGGGGCAACTTATTAGCGGGCTATGGTCACATTGTTCCACGACATGATACACAAGGAGATTGAGTGTTATGTGGACGATATGATTGCTAAGTTCCGAAACAAAGAAGAGCATCTGGTCAATCTCAAGAAGCTGTTTGATAGACTGATAAAATACAAGCTGAGGTTGAATCCAAACAAGTGCACTTTCGGAGTGCGTTCTGGGAAACTGCTGGGTTTCATTGTTAGTCAGAAAGGAATTGAGGTAGATCCTGCAAAAGTAAAAGCAATTCAAGACATGCCTGCACCGAGAACAGAAAAATAAGTGCGCAGGTTTTTAGGGAAGTTGAACTACATTTCTCGGTTCATATCTCATCTAACGGCCACGTGTGAACCAATATTCAAATTGCTAAGAAAAGAGCAAACGGTCAGGTGGAATGATGATTGTCAAAGAGCTTTTGACAAGATAAAAGAATATTTGCAAGAACCTCCAATTCTAATGCCTCCAGTGGAAGGAAGACCTTTAATCATGTACTTGACTGTGCTAGAAGGGTCAATGGGGTGTGTTCTAGGCCAACATGACGAGTCTGGTCGAAAAGAGTACGCTATTTATTACCTTAGCAAAAAGTTTACCGACTGTGAATCCCGTTACTCACTGCTCGAGAAAACTTGCTGCGCTTTGGTATGGGCTGCTCGCCGACTGAGACATTACATGTTGACTCATACCACACTGCTAATTTCCAAAATGGATCCTGTCAAGTACATCTTTGAGAAACCAGCGTTAACCGGAAGGGTTGCTAGGGGGCAAATGATTTTAACAGAATATGACATCCAATATACTTCTCAGAAAGCCATCAAGGGAAGTGTATTGTCAGATTACATTGCACAACAACCTCTTGAAGATGATTATCAGCCAATGAAGTTTGATTTCCCTGATGAGGACATCATGTACCTCAAAGCAAACGATTGCGAGGAACCACTTCCGGAGGAGGGGCCAGACCCTGAATCCAAATGGAAGTTGATGTTTGATGGGGCAGTCAATATCAATGGACGTGGAGTTGGTGTTGTTCTTATCACTCCCGAAGGTGTTCACTTTCCCTTCGCTGCCAGAATTACTTTTGGCTGCACCAACAATGAAGCAGAATACGAGGCATGCATAATGGGAATAGAGGAGGCTATTAATCTTCGGATTAAGAACCTCGATATATTCGGATATTCAGCCCTCGTCATTAACCAAGTTACCGGCAAGTGGTATACGCATCAAGAGCATCTAATTCCTTACATGGATTATGCTAGAATACTGTTGACATTCTTCACGACAGTTAAGCTTCAGTACATACCACGTGATGAAAATCAGTTTGCTAACGCATTGGCCACTCTTTCTTCGTCTATCAAAGTCTTGTGTTGGAATTATGTGCCCAGAATTGACATTTCCAGGCTTGACTTTCCAGCTCATGCTTTCTCTGTAGACGACGTGTCTGACGAGAAACCTTGGTATTTTGATATCAAGCTATTCCTGGAAAAGCAAGAATACCCAGCTGGGGCATCTTCCAATGACTAGAAGACCTTAAGGCGACTTGCTGCTAGCTTCTTCTTGAATACAGACGGGGTGTTATACAAGAGAAACTTTGACATGGTCTTGCTCAGATGCATGGATAGACATGAAGCAAGCCTGTTAATGCAGGAAGTCCACGAAGGATCTTTCGGTACCCATGCAGGAGGGCATGCAATGGCAAAGAAATTGCTGAGATCAGGGTATTACTGGATGACAATGGATGCAGACTGTTGTTCATTCGCCCGTAAGTGCCACAAGTGCCAGATTTATGCAGACAAGGTGCATATTCCTCCTAGCCCGCTCAATGTCATGTCATCTCCTTGGCCCTTTTCTATGTGGGGCATTGACATGATCGGGAAGATATATCCTACTGCTTCAAATGGTCATCGCTTCATCTTGGTCGTGATCGATTACTTCACTAAGTGGGTTGAAGCAACATCTTATGCCAACGTCACTCGTCAAGTGGTCGCCAGTTTTTTGGAAAGGGATATCATATGCAGATACGGAGTGCCCGAAAGGATCATTACTGACAATGGTTCTAACTTGAACAACAAGATGATGGCAGAGTTGTGTCGGGACTTCAAAATACAGCATCACAATTCTTCTCCTTACCGACCAAAGATGAATGGTGCGGTAGAGGCAGCTAACAAGAATATCAAGAAGATTGTGCAAAAGATGGTTGTCACTTACAAAGATTGGCATGAGATGTTACCATTTGCGCTGCATGGGTACCGAACGTCAGTTAGGACGTCAACTGGGGCAACTCCTTTCTCTCTGGTATATGGCATGGAGGCAGTCTTACCTGTTGAAGTAGAGATCCCTTCATTGCGTGTGATGATGGATGTGAAGCTTGATGAGGCAGAATGGGTGCGTTCTCGTTACAATCAGCTATGTCTAATTGAGGAAAAGAGATTAGCGGCTATCTGTCATGGTCAGCTTTATCAGAGGAGAATGAAGCGAGTATTCAACCAACGAGTACGTACTCGGGAGTATCAAGTGGGAGAGCTTGTGCTCAAGAGGATCGTTCCTCCAGGTTCAGATCACAGGGGCAAGTGGACCCCAAACTACGAAGGACCATTCATAGTGAAGAAAGTTTTCTCAGGAGGAGCGCTGATGCTCACCACTATGGATGGAGAAGATTTCCAATCCCCTGTTAACTCGGACGCAGTTAAAAAATACTTTGCATAAAGAGACCCACTGGACACAAAAACAGAATTAAAGTCCAGGAAAGAAAAGGGCGTCCCGACGAGCTAAAAACAGAATAAAAAGCTCGGGCAAAAGTTAGGGAAAATGAAAAAAAATGTACACCCGCTAAGTTGAAAAGCCACATCGGACAGCTCAGGAAAAAAAGGGTATCCCGGTGGATTGAAAACCCAAAAGGGCGATCCACGCAAAACAAGGGAATAAGCGAACAACTGCGATCCAAGTAATCTGAACTAAATCATCGTTTCGTGCAGTCTGGCAATATCAGAAGGATAGGAATCAGTCCCCTCATCTTCTCAGAAAGCAAAGGCAAGAATGGAGAGTTTGGAAGACATGCTGGTCATAGTAGAAATGGAACTCATTGGGATGCCGTGCCCATTGCCATTAGGATAGTTTATTTTCTCAATTTTATGGTGGCTACCTCTTTCCAGGTGGTTGCTTCCTGATGTAAAATCTTTGCCTATTTAGAGGCCTTTCAATAAAAAGAATATTCAGTCAAAAAGTTGTGTTGTGTTTATTTTTGTTTGCAAAATGTCCTGAATTTTTAGCAAAAAATAGCATTGCATTTAAACATGGTGATAATTTAAAAGAAAATGACATTGTAGGGAAACATTTGAAACCCTCTTTGAGTGTCGGGTGACGATGGATGAACAGATCATACCATGCAAGTCCCCGGGGCACACTTGTGTTTTCTGTTGTTGCAGGTTGCAGGGTGGCGTCACATTCTCCTAAGCAGAAGTTTCCCCAGCTAAGTCTTGGCAGGCAGCCCAAGCAGTTTATTATTCCCCAGTGGAGTATGCCCAGCAGGAAGCTGAATGCCTGATGTCGCCAGAGCTTAGAATTAGCAAAATTCTCTCCCCATCTAGAGCATTGTTAAAGCATCTTTCCCAGCCAAGTCTGAAAATGATCCTTCCCCATAGAGTTCATATTTGATTTTCACTCCCATCAGTGAAATATTCTCCAGCGAAGTCACCATTCTTTTGGTTAATATGATGATTCATGCAGGTATTCATCACCCCAGTCAGAGTTAGGTGTCAAGGCCTTTTGACTTGTTCTTCCCTTGCAGAGTTGTAACTCTTGTGGCCAATCAGGCATTTGTTTGTTGCTCGTCTGCACTTCTCCAGCACTCGTATGTGTTCAGACTTTATTGCTGCGCGTCCGCATCTTTCAACACTCATCTGTGTTATCACTTTGGTATTGCTCGTTTGCTTTCCCCAGCAGTGGCCCATGATATTTGTGGTTGCTCGTCTGCAATTTCCAACACTCGTCTGTGGTTGGTATCTGATATTTGTTGTTTGCTCGTCTGCAATTTCCAGCACTCGTCTGTGTTTGGTATCTAATAGTTGTTTGCTCGTCTGCATTCTCCAGCACTCGTCTGTGTGTTATCCGTTTGAAGCTCGCCTGCTTTGTTTGGATACTCGTCTGTATCATCCCTAACACTCGTCTGTGTTAGCTTATATCTGTATGTGTGGATTTGCTGATTATCTTGGTACTTGTCTGTATTGCTACTCCAAATGTTCGTCTGTGTTTGAATTTCTGGTATTCGTCTGTACCAGTGGCTGATACTCGTCTGTATCATTGCCTGAAGCGCTCGTCTGTGTTTCTCAGATCATTGTCTGATACTCGTCCGTATCATTGACTTTTGGCACTCGTCTGTATTCTCTTGATGATTATCCAATACTCGTTTGTATTGAAGAGGTTTAAAATCCTGACTGTGGGAATAAATGTCAAAATGGTTACCACTCCTGGCGTAACAGGTTTATCCGAAGGAGGCTCGTCTGTCTCAAGCACCAATTATTAATGTTGCACCTGGCGTAACAGGTTTGCTCGAAGAGGACTCGTCTGTCTTATACCATATATCCACGGATAATATATGGGGAGGGTTCGTCTACCTTGATTATGCATGTTTATCCCACAGACTTAAGTGCATCACCGGTCCTGGCGTAACAGGTTTATCCGAAGGAGATTCGTCTGTCTCAAGT
Organism: Lathyrus aphaca; assembly: GCA_963966055.1. Classification (NCBI taxonomy): domain Eukaryota; kingdom Viridiplantae; phylum Streptophyta; class Magnoliopsida; order Fabales; family Fabaceae; genus Lathyrus; species Lathyrus aphaca. The sequence continues at coordinate 317,949,682 of OZ014521.1, read as the reverse complement.
CATATGTTTTTGCAGTGAGGACTCGTATGTCCAACTCCTGGCGTAACATGATTGTTCGAAGAAGACTCGTCTGTCAAAGTATTCTTATCCCATATAATAGTTTCAACTTGGAAGAAGCTCGTCTACTTTCTCTTCACTTCAGATCACCAAAGCGTCATTTGGTTGGGTTTATTTCCCAGTTTCTGCATTCTTCATCAGAGTGCAAATTTCAGGTCTTCTTGGTATTCAACCACAGTTTATCTTGAACGGTCGATAGCCCGTGCTACCGTCCTTTTCAGATTAACAGTTGCTTGAATAGGGGCAGCTGTAACACCCCAAATTTTCCCTCTTCATTTTAAGCATCATATCACATCATATTCATCATGAACATATCATATTCTTAGCATCCTAGCATGGAAAGATGAGGCATAACATTTCTCATGACCTAGCATTAGGCATATGATCATATGTGGAGGTTCTTGAAGCATCACAAGCCTTGACAAGGGGCCCAATGATTTTGTACAAGTCCTATGAGGGGTCTACATTGCATTTACATGTTCAAGTTCATTCACAAAATCTCAGAAGGTTGGAAGATCATCAGGGATTCCAGTTTAGGGCAAAGCTCCTACACAATGGTCCTAAACTAGGGTTTGAGATTCAAGCATGAAAACCTCATAACTTTGGCCATTTCATTTGGGCAAAGTCTTTTACATGTCAAGAGGATCCTAGGTACCAATTTTGGTGAGAAAATTCCTTGTGGAAGTCAAGTATTTCTTTAGTTGCTTGCAGATGAAGTAATTGGTCAACTGTGCCTTAAAAAAGTCAACTGTGTGATTTCAAGGGGTCTAATCCATTTTTTCTAGCCAAGGGATGTTCATACAATGTTATAAGAGGTTTGTCAAGTTCAAAGATCAATAATCATGAAGTTTTGAGGGGTTTTTCAAAATTGGTGCAAAGTTGGTTTTGAGAAAATGCCATTTTTGGAAACTTTTGCCCTAAAATTCAAATGATCATAACTTGGTGAAACATTCTTCAAATGGACCAAAGTCAAACATTAAAGTTGGAGATTAAGGCCTCCCATTTTCAAAAAGTACAAGTACTTTTTCATAGCATTCTTGGTTGAGAAGTTATGGCCCTCGAAAATTTGACAAAATTAGGGCAAAACTTAAGTTGTCACTTATGCACCAAGAGCCAAAAGTCATAAAACTTCATTTTGAGAGTTGGTATGGAGAAAATAAGTTTACAATGTTAAAATGAAATGCAAATGGCTTACTTTGCTCAAGGAAATACTTCAAATTCGTGCCAAGTGAGAATTTCATTCAAAAGATGCAATTTGTGCATGAACATGGGAATTGTGTGACATCTTCATCTAAGGGCCAAGATTTGTTTGGATTGAATCAAGAATCAGATTTAGAGTGCACATGGGCTGAAGGCAAGGGAATGCATGAGGATTACATGCTCTCATCACAAAATTGCAAAATTGGCAAAATCACTAAAACTTTTGATTCACACGTGCAAACTTCCTCATCTCTTCAGCATTTCTTCATGACACCATATAAAAGAGAATTAGGGTTTTAGAGTGGCTGAGTTCTCTCTCATTTTTTCAGTTTCCAACTTCTTGCACAACTTGCATTTTCTCTCAAATCTCTTCACACACTTGCTCTCTCCAAAAACAAATCACAGATCATTCATCCTTGAAAGCTCAGGATCACAAATCTCAACCTTGTGCAAGCTAATTCTCAAGTTTCATCATCTTGCCATTTCAGGGCAGTTGCTTGCAAATCCTCAGATCCAGCAAGATTCAAGACTCTAGTTGCATTTATTTTGCAACTAGAGTGTATTTGGAGTGGATTGGCTTCATCATCTGGACTTTTAGCAAGCTTTCTCAAGATCTGCAAGCTCAGGTAAGCTTCTGAATCTTCAGATTTAGAAATGATTTTTGAGGTGTGATTTTGGATCTTTGATGTATGCTGATCATTTTGCTGTGTTTAGTTTCGAAATTGGTGCATTATTGAGTGTGTAATGTGAATTTGAAATTTCTTGGTCACAATTGTTTGCTCTCGATCCAGGGAATCCATTGATCTATGGAAATTTTCATCACCATTTTTGAGCTCAGGGCACCTTGTTTGCTTGATCTGGAGCTTTTTGTTTATTTTAATTGTTGTTTGTTCATGCTGTGTGATTTCCGATGCCGGAGCCCTAGCTCCGGTCACCGGAATCTGGAAAAATGTTGTATTAGTGTTTTAAGGTTGAAGACGAGTCCTGGTCCATTGGATCTCTCCTCTCATTGCACAAGATCATGCCACGTCATTTAATGAGACGAGCTCTCCCTTACGTGCCCTGGCCTGTGTTTTGTTGTTTCTGAATAATCTTTTTGTGACTCACCACACAATAACACCCATGCTCCCTCACTCCTGAACCTATCAAACTGGCACGTCATTTAATGAACCAGTTCATAAGATGTGTCCATTCAATCTGATGGCCATTCTTTTTTCCACTTATTTCCTGAATTTCCACACACCTTTTTGTGAACCAGCGCAATCCAGTAGGCCTCCTACTGATATTCGCACCCCCTAACATCTGGGCCCAATGCATTTCAACTGAAACCTCTTCCATCCACACCTCCAGCCCTTTTTCTCATTTCAATTTTCTTTTCTTTTTATTTCTTTTATTTACGTTTTGCTTTTTAATTATTAAAAATACTTTCAAGCGTCCAAAAATTCCAAATTAATTCATGGTTTATCAATTGAGTTTTCTATAATTTTCTATATTTTTCTTTTCCATTTATTTTCATTGTCCACGTGTCAAATAATTTCCCCTTTTAATTAATTCTTTTTTATTCTTTTTCAAGCATCCTGCCTTGTCCAATTTCCATAGTGTTCATTATCTTGAGTTTTGTGTTGGTTCTCTTTGCTCTGGATTCATAAGAGGATGTAGTTCATGTGTGATTTTTGCCTTGATTTTTAGAAAATTATTCATTTGGTTTTGGTCCTTGACTTGTCATTCAAGTTTCCTGACCCTAGTTCATGTTTATGTCCTCATTTGACCTACTTGGCTTCTGAATTTCTTCGAATACTTTTGGCTCATTGTTATATCATGTTTGAATATCATTTGTCCTAAGTTGTGGAATTTTTGGATGCATTGTTGATTTGATTTGAATTTTGTCTTGTAACTTGTCCCATTTTGCTTCCTTTTGATCATAAGCTCTCTTATTAGCTTAGAAGGGCACTTGTGCCAACTTCTTCTTCTCATTTGGGGTCTCTTTGGGGTATGGGTATCATTCTGATCTTGGTTTAGGGTTTGTGTCTTGGAAACTTTGTAATTTGCTTACTTTTTGAGTTTTTTCTTCCTTATGCACATTCACCTCACTCCTTTGTTCCTTTCCTCTCATAATGAAATTGTTTGGTCTTATGCCTCTCTTCTCTTCATCTCTCTTGCTTCTCAAGCTCTTCTTTAACTTTTTTTGGTTCTATACTTGTGCCTTGGGTTCATGTTTTGTGCATTTTTGGTTTGCATCTCATTAAGTGTACCTTACTTTGCCATGTGATTCATGTTGCTTCATAATTAACTTGCATGCTTCTTCTCTCATTCTTGTTTCTTGCATTTGCATTGAGTATTTGTATATATGATTACACTTCTGTTTGTATGAGGTTGGCATGTCATTATATTCATTCTATTTCACTTTTATGCTTATGTTGCTAACCTTTCAGGTGCTATGGTAAGTGAGAGGTGTGGATGTGATTCCCACATCTCCAAGTCTCATCTCTTCTTTTCTTATCCTTATTTGTGCTAACCCTTTGTTTGTTGGGATTAGGCCTTACTCATCCCTTCTTCTTTCTTCTTCTTCTCTTCTTCTTTCTTTCTTCTTTAAGATAGAATACCACACTAACCTTAGAATATCCATGCATGACAACACTTAGGAATCTTTAGTCTCCCATTAGACTTTTACCTTTGTGATCCTTTTGGTTTCTCTTCTCTTCTCATCTCAAAACCTTAAAAAGCACTTAATAAAGTTTGAAGTGATACCTTGAGCAATAGCCTTATCCCATAAGGTACTTGTAGTCTTCCCATCTTGGGATAGTACAAGCTTATCTTGTGATGCACAAGTCTGATCAAGGTATCTTCTTCACCAAGAAAATCATAAAAAACACTTCTTCATTGTAAATACCAAAAACACTTAATAAGTTAATGAGTTAGTGAGCTTAAGCCCTAATCTCTGGGGTCAAGTTTTGGGGATCTTCTCCTTACTTGAGTGTGCTTGTTCTATTATTCCATCTTGGAATGTAGTGACAAGTGCACATTCCATGAAACAGAGCTTGGGTTCACTTCCTTGTGACACATTCCTAAAAGCTTCATAAAAAACAAAAACAAACAATAAGCGTCTTTCCTTCGGGAATTCTTTTCTCATCTCCTTCGCTCCGTACGCGAACTTGCTCCTACTTGTCATTTTGCAAGACAGTTACGCACTCGTCGTCCGAGTCTGCAACACCTGAGCAATGGCATAGGCAGTTCAAGCCTTAATTCAAAAGCAATTTCTTTTCTACCCCTAGTTAGGGGAACTATGGTGTCTCTGATCCTCATTGTCCTGATGAGGTACGTAGGCAGCGGGGTAGGTCCCGTTCGAGCACAATCTTTATTTTCCCTACATTTTTCTCCTTGTTTTCTCATTCAGTTCTTTTCTTAGTTCCTTTTCCAGTTTAGTTCCTTTTCTTTTGCAGTAGCTTTCATTTCTTCACCCTTTGAAACAGTTTCTTTGCAAGCGTGGATCCCGTCGGGTACGAAGGACGATCTGGGGTGCTAATACCTTCCCAGGTCGTAACCGACTCCCGAACCCAGTCTCTTTGGTTTGCAAGACCCGTGTCCTTCCTTTTCTTTTCTTCTGGTTTGTGCAGCATTACCATTCCCGTCCCTTCGGGATAAAAATGCCTGGCTGGCGACTCTATTCTTTTCCGTGCCACTTTCGCGTTTGTACCAGGATGGAAATCCGGGGAGCGACACATATCCCCAGCGGAGTTGCTAAAACTTCCTCATCCCCATTGGGAGTTCTCCATTCGGACAGATCTACCAATGATCTATTTTCCCCAAGCAGAGTTCTCCCTCCTGACAGATCTATCAATCTCTTCCCCAGCCGGGTTCTCCCTCCAAGCAGATCAGCCAAAAATCTTTATCCCCGCAGGATCCGAGTCTCGGATCGTATTTCTCATTTGCATGATCATAGCATTCGCATCATATCCACCAAAATTTGTATCATTCCGTCTAATACAGAGCATTATGGAAAAAATCAAACATTTGCATGATCATAAGCCAGGTTCGAGCCAGTCACCTACAAATACCATCATTATTTAACCAAATATACAAAAATCATATCCCCTACAGATAAAAACCAAAGCACCCCCTTTGCACTCTCAAAACAGATACCTATACATGCTCTTTTTTTTGACACTCGTCCGTGTCATCCTTCCCCAGTAAGGTCGCCAGAACACCCTCTGCAAGCAGATACTTGTTCATAACATGCTCTTCTCGACACTCGTCAGTGTCATCTTATTCCCCCACAGATCACCAGAGTACCTTCTGCACTCTCAAATACAGATAGTTTGCTCATAACTTGTACATATTCCTTTTGACACTCGACCGTGCCATACTTCCCCATCAAGTCAAACACTCGTTCGTGTCCCTTGCCCAATCTTTTGACACTTGTTCGTGTCTTACACATACCTCACCAGCAGATCAATACTTGTACATACTTATACAGAATTCTTTGATACTCGTCTGTATCTTGCATATATCTCCTCCTCAGCAGATCAACACTAGTCCGTGTTCCATTGCTTAACCAATTGATACTCGTCCGTATCATTATCCTTAAACATGCGTCAGCATATGTTTCTACTGATACTCGTCCATATCGTGGTACTAAGGATGCTCGTCCGCATCTTTAATCTTTACACACCGCCAAACACTTATATCTTTTATTCTTGAAAGTGTAAGCACTTGTCCGTGTTTACCATGCCCTAGTAAGTCGCCAACAAAGTAACTTTCTTCTATCCGATATTCGTCCTATGTCGTGATATTTTCGGCAGTCGTCCCCTGCCAGGTGATCGTCCTTCACCTTTGGATGACCGTCCCTCATCCTTTTCCCCAGTGGAATTCCCATTGTTGGAACCCTCTATCCGACATTTGTCCTATGTCGTGATATTTGTAGCAGCCGTCCCCTGCTAGATGATCGTCCTTCACCTTTTGATGACCGTCCCTCATCATTTATCCGATGGCCATCCCCATCGTTGATCTTGTTATCCGACATTCGTCCTATGTCGTGATAATCCCCGAGAGCAGCCGTACCCTGCTAGGTGATCGTCCTTCACCTTTTGATGACCGCCCCTCATCATTTATCTGATGGTCGTCCCCATCGTTGATCTTGTTATCCGAAATTCGTCCTATGTCGTGAGCAGTCGTACCTTGCTAGGTGATCGTCCTTCACCTCTTGATGATCGTCCTTCATCATGCTTATCCGATGGCCGTCCCCATCGTTGATCTTTTCTATCCGACATTTGTCCTATGTCGTGATATTTTTACCAGCCGTCCCCTGCTAGGTGATCGTCCATCACCTTTGATGATCGTCCCTCATCCTTATTTCATTTACTCGTTAACCTGATGGCCGTCCCCGTCAGTGCTTTCCTCATTTATTTAATCCCCAGAAAATCTTACTTTATTACCCGATGGTCGTCCCCATCGTGGTCTCTTTATTTCCCCAGCTTGTCGGTTGTCCCCGTCATTGCTTTAATTACCACTTTATCCCCATCAGTCATCCTCTGCTCGATGGTCGTCCTCCATCGCATTCATTTGATAATCATATGATACTATCTTTTACAATTTATATCCCTTTTCTTCTTATTCCCAGCGAGTGCAAATTCCGGACTGTCTTTGGTATTCAACCAAAAGTTATCTTGTTTGTCTGTTAAGCCAGGCGCTTACACCCTGCACATCTAACTCATGCTTGAATAGGGGCAGATGTTAACACCCCAAATTTTCCCTCACTTTTTATCACACCATGGCTTGTGGTCTTTCATTTTTGCAAAAGCATAAGCATACCATCTCATATTGCATATTTGTTTCACTGCATTTCATCAGTATCTAGGGTTTGTGATCTGAGCAATCCAAGAATAAATCTGAGTCATCCCAATGGTCTTGAAGCTATCCAAGAGGGTCCATGTGTGTTCTATAACCATATTATTCTCCCTAAAGTTTATGAAAGTCATGGGATCACAAGAATTGGCAAAGGCATGGGAGCAGAGCTAAGGTTTTCACTACACAGATGACCAAAATTAGGGTTTTGGTTTCAGAGGCCTTAACTCTAATTTTTTTGGTCATTCTTGTTTCTAATGTTCTCAATATGTTATAAGGATCATGTGTACCAAGTTTGATGAATAAATTCATTGTGGAAGTCATCTGATCATGGAGTAACTTCTTGAGCAAGTTAAGTCAAAATCAGGGCATCTGAGGCCCCAACAATGGAACCAAAGGATCATTTTCACCAAATTGAAGTCCTATGATCTTTATTTGATCTTATAAGTGGCTGGAAGTTCACAAGATTGTAGAATTTTGAGCCAATTGCAAACTTTCCATTTTTGGAAATGACTTGAAATGCAAACTTTCCATTTTGGGAAAGATTTTCAACCTCCTCTTTCATGACCAAAAATGCTTCAAATGAAAAATTCTTGGACATGAGAGTTGTAGATTAGGTCTTTCCCTTTTCAAAAAGTAATAGAACATGTCTTGATTCATCCTAGAACTCAAGATATGGCCTTTCAAAGTTGGCAAAAATCCTATAATTTTCATGTTCACGTCAAAGAGGGATTTATGCAATTTTGAGTTTCAAGCTTCTAAGTGACCACTAATCCACTCAATTAAGTCACAACATGTTAATGCAACTTTCCAAGATCATAATTGGCCCAAGGATTGAAGCATTTCAGGGCTTGGTTCACAAGAAACATCAAAAAGGGAAAATTGCATAAACATTGACATCTCTTCATCCAAGCCTTACAACTGCATTATAATGATCTAAGGGCTCCCCATGAACCATGTTGAGGCAATCTATGCTCAGAAATCCTTGTTGCACAAGCCCATACCTCAAGTACACATATTCTTGACCTTTTGCATTTCCTCCCATACCAATCAAACTGAGCCACCACCCACTCTCTGACCAATCACAACCTCTTATGCAAACCCTAAGGACCTCATTTCATAACACATTCAAGACTGAAACATTGGAGAGCTCAGAATTTACAAAATCACCTCAAAACTTCCCTTCTTCGATTCTCACTACTCAGCCATCAAAACTCACTCATTCTTTCATCATTCATCTCAAAATCACCTAAGGATCACAAAGCAACCCTCACCATGGCCTGAAACCTCCCAAATCAAAAACACGATTTCTGCAAAACCAGAACCAAACACTTGAAAATAGCCATCAAGGTTGTTCCAAGCTTCTCATTAGCTTCAGGGAGCTCATTGGGGTTGATTTGCATCAAAGCAAAGGTCAGAAAGCTCCAATCTGAAAGCTTCAACTCAGTTATACCTCAATAACATTTTTTTCAGAACTTTCTATTTAAGTTAAAATATCAATCTTCATGTTCCCCTGATCACACTGATATGTTTAGTTTCAAAAATGATTGAGAAATGACCATGTATGAAGCTTCTGAAATTTTTGACCTAAAACTTGATTGCTTTGATTCAGCTTTGTTATGTATGATAAATGAATTTTGTTTTTGGATTCATGTTCTATGATGTTAGAGGAGTGATTCTGGGCAAGAAATTAGGAGTTTAGATGTTTGTATAAGTTTCTGGGATTTTGGTTCGCCGGAGAAGATGACCGGGGCTAGCTCTGGTCACTTGAAAATGCTTAGGGTTTAATTAGCCAGTTTGAATGTAGGCCCTTATATCTTAGGGCTAGCGCGTGAATGAGTGGCTCAGATTGCTCCATTAATTTTTAATCCGGTTTAATTAGTTTAAATTAGGATTAATTAATAATTTCCTTAGATTGAATCCTGACCTTCTAAAAACGCGTGCAGTCAGCCCCCATTTCCCCAGTTTGAATTTCATCCACTGGATCTGATTACTTCCATTTTAATTCAATTTTTATTTCATTTTATTTCATTTTCGTTCTACATTTTATGACAAATATCAAAACACTTTCAAAAATATGAAACTTTGCATTCTAGTTTTAAATATTTTTCTCAACGTGAAAATAATTTTTATTTTATTTTTTGCATTAAAAAAGTATTTTTAGAATATTTAAAAGTTATTTTTAATTAATTAATGGATTTTAATTAATTAAAAATACATTTAGGTTTCTAAAAATCACCAAAAAAATCATGAACCATTCCAATACATTTAGAAACATTTTCAAACTCTTCATACAAATTTATTTTTAGGTTTGATCATAATTTCTCTATTTTCTTTGAATTAGGGTTCATTAAAATCATATTTTTTAACCCTAACTTTGAAAAATCATTTCTGCCTAACCAAGAAGAGTTTGAACTTGATTCTTTTTGCATTGTTTTACATATTTCATGTAGCCTATAAGATACTTTCCTCATGAATTTATCTTGCATTTCCAAATTGATTTGCATTTTCCCTTAAGAATCACCCAAAAACCCTAGCAAACTTAGAAAAATCATAACTTTCAATTGGATTAGCTTCTGACCTTCTCCTTTGTGGTTTGAACTTGTATAGGTTTAGGGTCTGTTTGAGCTTGATTTCAATTTTTTATCATGTTATATGCTTCTGTTTTGTCCATTTGCATCTCATATGTTCATAAGACCCTAATTTCTCATGTTCATTTGCATTCACCTTGCATATTCATGATCATGTGAACTTGCCATGATATTTCAAGCATCTATATGTCATCTTAGACATCTTAGGACATGTTATAACATTTCTTGGTCATTTCTTCATTCATTTGCCATGACTTGCATTCATTTCATTTCATAAACATCCATGTGTTTTCAAGCTTCCAAGCATGCTTTCATGACATCTCATCTTTGTATGATCATTCATATGCACATTGTATGACATTGCATCATCTCATATGCCATTTTCATTGCATAATCTCTTCTGACTTTGGTATTTGTATCTCATTTCAATTCATTTCTTCATGCTTTATGTCTTATGCATTCATACTAACACTTTCAGGTACTCTTGGTAAGTTATTTTGGGAGGTGGATTTGACTTCACCTCTCACCTTTTCTTATCTCATTCATATGCATTTTATATGTCTTTGAAGTGAACTTGTTCACTTATGTTCCATCCCTCTCACTTTCCCTCTTTAAGTTACTTATCTTCTTCAAGAAGTAAGTAACTTATTCTTCTTCTTCCTTCTCTTTTCATTTGCTTCTTCCATTGGTGGCCTTGAAGATCTTTTCTCTTAAGCCTAACAAACCATAGGATACCCAAGTATGATAAATTTTAGGGTTGTATATAGTCTCCCTTAGTCTTTTACCTTTGAGTCTCCTTGAGTCTCTCTTCTCATCTCAATAATCAGATACTAAACTCTTAAAGTTTTAGGACTTTGGAATTAGGGTTATGCCTGCATCCTTCTATTAGGATGGAGTGTATAACTTTAATCCTAAGTGTTAAACCTTTAGTTTGTTTAAACCTCTTAATTAAATCACATTAATAATTACCAAGGCTTTATCTTGTAACTTGGGCCTTACATTAGGGTTTTATCTCTTCCTTATGGTTAAGAGGGACTAACCCTAGTGTTTAATGGACAAGTCCCCCTCAAGTTGTCTTACAAACTTAAAATCCACTTCTTAATCTCATCCCTTAATTAAAATCCACTTAATAAAGGCTTGTTATATAATGAATTTAATCCCTAACCATGGATTAAGTTGAGGTATCTTCCTCAGCTTAAGTGTTCTGATCTATTATCCTTCTATTAGGATGGTGTAATGAGCTCACTAATCCGTGATTAGAGATTAAACTCATTATTTAACACTAAACCAGAACCCAAAAACATCTAATTAATCACAAGTAGGTTAATGATATTAACCCTACATCATCATGGTAATTAAGTTGAGATGCTTATCTCATACTTAAGTATGCTCATTATCCCTAATCAGGGAGGATATAATGAGTTTACAAACCCTTGAAATAGGCTTAAGCTCATTAACTTATGCAAAACACCAAAAACAATAACAAAACTGAAAACATCAAAAACAAACAATAATCGTCTCCTCCGGGATTCTTTTCTCATCACACTCATTCATAAACGAGAACTTGCTTCTTCCGTCTAATGCAAGACAGTTAGCACTCGAGCCAGACGAGTCATACACTTGAGCATAGACAAGTAAGAAGTTCACAGTCAATTCATTTTCAGTCTCTTTGAGTCGAACTACGGTGTTCTGACTTCCTCATTGCACGAGAGGATACGCAGGCATAACTTAACAGTTATCGAACAAAAGTCTTTGTGTCTCCCCCCTCTTTCAGCATTCTTTCTAAAGCCTCAGTTCCTGAGCATTCACCATTTTGCACTGACACTTGTATATTCTTTTCTTAGCTTTTTGCACACAGATAACACATACACCTACCCCTTTAAACACAATCTTGTAAGCGTGGATCCCGTCGAGTACGACGGACAATCTGGGTGCTAATACCTTCCCAGGTTGTAACCAACCCCCTTTCTCAATTTCTCTGGTTCGCAACCGTCTTATCCATCTTTTATAGGTTTATGCAGCATTACCTTTCCTTCGGGATAAAAATGCCTAGCTGGCGACTCTATTCACTTCATTTTCATTTTCTCCTTTCGCCGACTGTTTGCGTCTGCACCCTGGGACTCTGGTGTCTTTTCGGGGGAGCGACAGGTATGATGCTAATGCAAGATGCGCATTTAATTCAGGAGCTCCCGGACACTCAACGGAGAAGTCCAGGGCATTACAACATAAAGTCCAAGACTTGATTGACTCGAAAGCAATTAACTTTGCACTGCCTCCAAATGTTACATCAAACCCCATTCCAAATCATGGAGGGGCCAGGATAAATGCTGTTGACAGTGGCGAGAGGTTGAACTTGATTTTGAACGTGGATGAAATGAAGACTTCGTTGTTGGTCGTGAAAGACAGATTGCTGAAAAGGCAGGTGTTTCCAGGTTGTGATTTTGATTGTGAGGGTTGTTCGAATTCAGTTAATGGTTGTGGAGAGTTGAAAGTTGGGCTGCAGTGTTTGATTGATGAGGAGTCCCTACAGTTTGACAGAATTGACAATAGAAGTGATTGTGTGTCTATAGTAACAATTTATTTTGATCCTGTTGAAGTTCCTGCCCGGAGAGAGCCTGTGACTATCCATGTTCTAGAAGTGAGTCCCGTTACCATTACTGTTCCGGGACCAGTTCCCTATATTGATGACAAAGCCATCCCTTGGCACTATGGCTCAGACATATATGTAGAAGGTCAGAAGGTGGAAAGTAAGGCGGTAACAATTGACCCGACCATTGTGAATGTTAGAGGAGTTGGTGGGTTTACTCGGAGTGGGCGTCTCTTTGCTCCTCAAGTTCTTAGAGGTGATCCTGAAGCTGAAGCTGCTGCAAAGGCTAAGGGTAAACAGATAACAACTGAAGAGGTGACAACTCCTGCTGCTAGTCAAGGCACTTTTGAAAAAGAAGTTGAAGAATTCATGCGAATAATTAAGAAAAGTGACTACAAAGTGGTCGAACAGCTAAATCAGACCCCCTCCAAGTTATCCATTTCGTCGTTGTTGATGTGTTATCAAGCTCACCGGGAGGCTTTGCTAAAAGTTTTACAAATGACATATGTACTACAAGAGATAATTGTTAACCAGTTGGAGGCCGTGGTAGGCAGTGTGAATGCCAACCATGGGTTGGGATTCACGGATAGAGATCTCACTTCCGAGGGGCGGAATCACAACAAGGCCTTACACATCACCATGGAGTGTAAGGGTGTTGTTCTATCACATGTCCTGGTAGATACAGGCTCTTCTCTCAATGTACTCCCTAAGAAGGCCTTAATGAAGTTGAATGTTGATGGCATTGTTTTGCGTCCCAGTGATTTGATTGTGAAAGCCTTTGATGGGTCGCGAAGATCTGTGTTTAGGGAGGTGGAGCTACTGGTGAAGATTGGGTCTCAGGTATTCAAGAGTATTGTCGCTCCCACCAAATGAGGCCAGGTCAAAAGGGGTACAGACGCGAATGGTCGGCGAAAGGAGAGAGAACACACAAGGGTGAACTCAGAAGACAAGAGTCGCCAGCTAGGCATTTTTATCCCGAAGGAAAGGTAATGCTGCATAAACCTAAGAAAGGATGGATAAGACGGTCGCGAACCAGAGAAACTGAGAAAGGGGGTTGGTTACAACCTGGGAAGGTATTAGCACCCAGATTGTCCGTCGTACTCGACCGGATCCACGCTTAAAAGATTTGTGTTTTAAAGGGGTAGTGTCTATGCAATTTGTGTATCAAAGCTGGAAAGAATGCAAGTGTCAGTGTGAAAGAAGTGTGAGGTGTATAAGAGAAGTGTCAGTGTAAGAACAAGAATGAAATGCTCAAGACTGAGGCTTAAAGAATACTGCTGAAAGAGGGGGGAATATACAGAGACTTTTGCTCGATAACCGTTAAGTTATGCCTACGTATCCTCTCGTGCAATGAGGAAGTCAGAACACCGTAGTTCGACTCAAAGAGACTGAAAGACGAATTGACTGTGAACTGCTTACTTGTCTATGCTCAAGTGTAAGACTCGTCTGGCTCGAGTGCTAACTGTCTTGCATTAGACGGAAGAAGCGAGTTCTCGTTTGTGAGTGAAGATGATGAGAAAAGAATCCCGGAGGAGACGATTATTGTTTGTTTTTGGTGTTTTCAATCTTTTATTGCTTTTTATGAAGTTTATCATAGGAAAATGAGCTTAAGACTAAACCAAGGGTTAGTAAACTCATCACATCCTCCCTCTGATTAGGGGTAATGAGAATACCTTAAGTGTGAAGTAAGCACCTCACACTTAATCACCATGATGTAGGATTAAGATCATTAACCTACTTGTGTATTTATTTAGATGTTTTTGTTGTTTTTGTTTAGTGTTAAGTAATGAGTTTAAGCCATAATCAAGGATTTAATGGACCCATTACACCATCCTAATAGAAGGATAATAGATGAGAACATTTAAGCTGAGAAAGACTCCTCAACTTAATCCATGATTAGGGATTAACCTCATGACCAAACAAAGCCTTTATTAGGTGGATTTTAGTTAATGATAAGATGAAGGAGTGGTCTTTATGGTTTGCAAGACAACTTGAGGGGGACTTGTCCATTAACACTAGGGTTAGTCCTTCTTAACCAATTAAGAAGAATTAGAACCCTAATGCAAGGCCCAAGTTACAAGCTTGATGTCTTAGTGATTATTAAGTGGATTGATTAAAGGATTTAAACACATTAAGGGTTTAGCACTTAGGATTAAAGTTATACACTCCATCCTAATAGAAGGATGCAGGCATAAGCTTAATCACAAAGCCTTAAAGCCTTTAGGGTTTAGTCCTTGATTGTGAGATGAGAAGAGAAGACTCAAAGATGACACAAAGGTAAAACTAATGGGGGGACTAATCAAACCCTAATTGTGATCATTATTGGGTGTCCTAGGGTTTGTGAGGCCTAATAGAGAAAGAAACTTCAAAGATCCACCAAGGAGAGAAGCAGATGAAAGGAGAAAGAAACAGAGAGAAGCAAGACAACTTGCTTCACTTAAGAAGACAAGTTGCTTGAAGGAAGAAAATGGGAAAGAGCATGAATGAGCAAACTCACTCTAATACAAAGATAAAATTCAGCAAAGATGCATGAGAGGGATGAAAAGAGATTGTGAGAAGTGAAGGCAAATTCACTTCTCAAAACAACTTACCACCTGAAAAGTTAGCAAAAGAAAGGAAATGCAATGCAAATGAGATGAAATGTCATGATGTAAACCAAAACCAGAAGCAATAACGTGAAGTTAATGATGCTAAGAGATGATGCAAACACATGACAAGGGATTAGAATGATCAAACAAACATAAGAATGCAAATGAAGCATGCCTTGAACCATAAGGATTCATGAATGTTTATGAAATGAAATGAACATATAACATGGCAAAGGAATGATGAAATGATCAAACATGATTCTAATATGTCCTAAGATGCATTATGAATCATGTGGATGCACACAATGTCATGGCAAGTCATTGGATGCAAGAAAATGAGAAATGGATGCAAGGGAAGGCACAAATTAGGGTTCATGATCAACACACAAGGCAAAATTCAAAATCAGAAGCATATGACATGATAAAAAATTGAAAATGCCATCAAAGATACCCTAAACCTATACAAGCTCACTTCCCAAAGGAGGGGATCCAACTCTTAACCTAATGAAAGTTATGAATTTTCTAAGATTACTAGGGTTTTGGGGTGCCTCATCAAGAAAAACACCAAACAAATTGAAAATGCAAGATCAAATCAAACCAATTTTATCCTATAAACTACATGCTATGAAGGGTGAAATGCAAGAAGAACCATCCTCAAACTCTCAAGGGTTAGGCAGAATGGATTTCTCAAAGTTTGAACCAAAATATTGCCTTAAAATGAAATTAATTCCAATGAAAATGATCAAAAGGCATCAAGAACAAAAAAGAAATTTGGTTTGAGAGTTTGATAATGTTTCTAAATGTTTCTAAATACAATGTGAATTTTTTTGTGATTTTTAAATACCTAAATGCATTTTTAATTAATTAATTTTCATTAACCAATTAAAAACAAACATTTAAATGATTTAAAAATGATTTTTAATGTAAAAAATAAAAATAGAAATATTTTTGGGTTCTGAAAAATTAATAAAAGATTTGATAAAAATTTTCAGAATTTTTAAATGTATTTTGCTATTTTAAACAATTCGTGCAAATTAAATGAAAAGAAAATGAAATAAAAGTTAAAATATGAGAAGTATGCACAATGGAGAGATGAGATTCATTCTGGGGAAAAGGGGGTTTGACTGCGCGCGTCATCCAATGGCTGACATTCAAACTGACTGGATTTAACTAAACCTAATTAATTAAATTAATAAATTAAGATTAGGGTTAAGTGAAACCATCCTGGCCATTCAAACACGCGGGAGTCAACAAAAGTCAGCCAGATCCATGGTCCACATTCAAACTTTGCCCTAAACGTGATTAATGACTTAATGACTTTCAGGTGGTCGGAAATGACCTCCGGTCATCTTCTCCGGCCACACCTCCCCTGAGAAATTGCTAACTTCTTCCCTAGGCCATTAAAACTTAATCTCTCTGCCCAGAATCCAACCCCATACATCATACAACAAGAATCATCAATCAAAACACATTTATTTTTCGTATCAAAGCTGAATCGAATCAAAATGCTTTTAGGTCAAAAAATTTCAGAAGCTTCATACATACTCAATACTTAACCATTTGCAAAACTAAACATATCAGCATGATCAGCACATCACATAGATTCATTTAGGAACTTAAAAACAAATTTCTGGAAAAACGTTCTTGAGCTCACCTGAAATGGAGCTTTCAATCCATGAGCTTTCTACCTGCTTCTTTGCTTCAAAATGGCTCCAATGATCCTCTTGATGAAGCTTTGAAGCTTGGTTGGAGTTTAAAGTGGCTGGTTTAAGAGTTTGATGAAGTTCTGTTCAGTGAGGGGTGAGAATCGTGTTTCTGCTTGAGGTGGTTTCAGGGACAAATGAGGGTTGGGAAATGATCAGGGGAACATGTTGAGTGATTCTATGAAGTTTGTTTTGATGTTTGTGTCTTGTGTGATGTGTTTCGAAGGAAAGTGCATAAGAGGTGAAATCTTGAAACTATGGCTTGTGAGATGCTTCAGGCTTGTGTGTGTGTTGCTTTGAGTTGCTTTTTGTCCACTTATCACACTGTGATAGGTCTGTGGAGTTGGTGTGGCCTATGTTGATTGGTATGGGCCATTTTGCATAAAGTCCATGTTAGGTGTACTTGAGGTATGGGCAAGTGGGAGGCTGTGATAGGGGCATGGTTTGGCTCAGCTGAGATCATGGAGTTCTTGTGGATCGGATTTTGTGAGTTGTAACAAGTAGAGGCATGGTTACATGAGTTCTTGCAAGTTGGTACAACTTTGGCCCCTTTGTGATTACTTGAAGCATTTTTGAATCAATGGCAAGTTTACATTACAAGTCACTTTCCCAAAAAGGCAACTTTGCAAATGCCTTGAAATTCTTCATTTTTGTGAACTTATAACATCTTATATGATTAAATAAAGATCATACACATTCAAAATGATGAAGAACACCCTTTGGTTGGGTCATTGGGGGCCTCAGATGCCCTGATTTTGCACTGACTTGCTCAAGAAGTCAACTCTTGATCAGATGCCTTCCCCATGGAATTTCTTCATGAAACTTGATATGCATGATCCTTATAGCATATAGAGTCCAATAGAAACAAGAATGACCAAAAAATTTGGAGTTATGGCCTCTGAAACCAAAATCCTAATTCTAGGTCATCTGTGCAGTTAAACTTGGCTCTACTTCCATGCCATTCTCAGTTCTTGTGATTCTTTGACTTTCTTGACTTTGTGGGGATACAATATGATGCTTGGAAATACATGGACCCCTTTGAGGTGATTGATGACCTTTGGAGTGGCTCAAATGGCTCTTGGATGGCTCAGATCACAAACCCTAGATGCATATGACTTTGAATCAATGCAGTGAAGCAAACATGCAATATGAGATGCTATGATTGAATTTATGCATATGAAGATATCACAAGCCATGGTGTGAATGGGTGAGGGCAAATTTGGGGTGTTTACAGCTGCCCCTATTCAAACATGAGTTAGCTGTGCAGGATGTAAGCAACGGCTTAGCAGGCAAACAGGATAACTTGTGGTTGAATATCAAAGACAGTCCAAAATTTGCACTCATAGAATGAAGAAGAAAAGGGATATAGATTGTGAAAGAAAATAAAGTATAATTATAAAGTGCAGGCGTCGGAGGACAACCGTCGAGCAGAGGACGACTTCTGGGGAAAAGCGATGACGGGGATGACCGACATGCTGGGGAAAATGTAGGAAATAAAGCAATGACGGGGACGGCCGACAGGCTGGGTATATGAGAGATAGTGACGGGGACGGCCATCAAGTAAAGCTATAAGACTCTCTGGGGATGATAGGTAAATGAAATAAATGATGAGGTACGGTCATCAAAGGTGAAGGACGATCACCTAGCAGGGGACGACTGCTCTATTGGGGATAAGATGAGGGACAGTCATCTATGGTGAAGGACGATCACCTGGCAGGGTACGGCTGCCGAATGTATCACGACATAGGACGAATATCGGATAAAAAAGGTCGACGATGGGGACGGCCATTGGATAAGCATGATGAAGGACGATCATCAAGAGGTGAAGGACGATCACCTAGCAGGGTACGGCTGCTCTCAGGGTTTATCATGACATAGGACGAATGTCAGATAACAAGATCAACGACGGGGACGGCCATCGGATAAAATGATGAAGGACGATCATAAAAAAGGTGAAGGACGATCACCTGGCAGGGGACGGCTGCTAAAATATTACGACACAGGACGAATGTCGGATAGGAAGGGTTCTAATGAATAGAGACTCCACTGGGGATGATGAAGGACGATCATCAAAAAGGTGAAGGACGATCACCTGGCAGGGTACGGCTGCCGAAAAGGTATCATGACATAGGACGAATGTCAGATAGAAAGGAAAAAATTTAAAGGAATTTGCTGGGACTCTTCTGCAGAATAGTAGACACAGACGAGTGTCTATATTCAAGATGACATAAGTGTTTGGCACGGTGCATAGATTAAAGATGCGGACGAGCATCCTTAAGACTACGATACGGACGAGTATCGGTAGAAACAAACGCTTGACGCATGTTCAGAGATGATGATACGGACGAGTACCAATTGGTTAACAGAGAACACGGACGAGTGTCGGATCTGAGGGGATATAAGTGGTGTATACAAGATACGGACGAGTATCTGTATGAGTAAAAAGACGATGAGTAACAAGTATGGGTGAAACACAGACGAGTGTTTAACTTACTGGGGAGAGAATGACACAGACGGGTGTGTGAGAAAGTGTATTATAAACAAGTATATGGTTTACCAAGTGTTTAGGTAACTGTGTTGGGGAAGGCGACACGGACGGGTGTCAAGGAATTGTATAGATATAGGTAAATATGTGGTGAGTGCAAAGGGGACGCTTTGGCTTTCTGATGGGGGTATGACACGGACGGGTGTCAAGGAGTATCTGTACTGTACATGCCTCTGTTTGCTTCAGGCGATTTACTGGGGAATGATGACACGGACGAGTGCCGAAGGGAGCATGTGTCTGTATCTGTAAGAGAAATGTCTTGGCTCTCTGCCGGGGAATTTTGGGGAGCATTCTGTATATCGTTGATGGATTGTCAGTATCTACAAGCGCTTGATTCAGAACATGGCTTGTGATTATGCAATATGTTTGATTTTTGCCGTAATGCTCCGTTTTAGACGGAACGCTACGCTCTGTGGGGAAAATATGATGCGAATGCTATGATTATGCAAAGATATCGATCCGAGATTCGGATCCCGTTGCTGTGAAGATCCCTGACTGATCTGCTTGAAGTGGACATCCCAGCTGAGGATAAAATTATTGGTAGATCTGATGAGATGTATCTGCATGGGGAAACAGATCACTAATAGACCCATCTCAGCAATGGGGGACCCAGCTGGGGTTTGTAGAAGCTTTCTTCACTCTGTTGTGATTTCTTCACGCGTTGCTTTTCTGGATAGAGGTTGAAACCCTGTGGGGAGATGGTTCCATGTCTATCATTTGGCTGGGGTAGAAGAAAGATCACTGAAATATCTTCCTAGAGATTTCTGTGGGGATCCCGCTGAGGATGATGCTTGACAACTCGGCTGGGGACGTGAACACCTTCAGGTGCTGCCCTGGGAAGGAAGCAACTCTGGTGCTTGTTGGAAAGGTGTGCTGGGGAAACAATGATTTTGTAGCCTACTGGGGAGAAGCCTCCATGCCCCATGCTGCGCTTCAGATACCTACAATCCTGTAAAGACAAAGAAATGCACAAGTATCCCGAGGTATCCCTTACTGGATTCCATCATAGGAGTCTGGATACTCCCGGGAGTAAGCATATTTCCTGCAAGCATGTAGTTTAGAAGAGACGCATCCGTATTTATGCAATCAACAAATTAATGACATCGGACATTTTTGCAAATGAAAATTAAATGCACGAGGCGAAACATGACTGAAAATCTGATTTTATTAATTCGAGTGCCCTGAATTGGCGAGATACAGTCAGAGAAACAAATCCCCTGAAATGAGGAAATCATTACAAACTGAAAGACAAAAAGGTGCTGGCAATGTTGATGAAGCTTCAAGGAGCTTCCCTTTTGCTATGACTCGTATGACATTTGACGTCCTTCTCGTCTTGCTTTCTGAAGAAGGTTGATTCTGACTGATGCTCGAATCTTACAAAGCTTACCAAGTCGTAAGTGATACAGATGAATTCAGGATGCAGTTGTTCGCTTATTCCCTTATTTTGCGTGGATCGCCTTTTCAGTTTTTCGATCCACCGGGATACCCATTTTTGCCTGAGTTGTCCGATGTGGCTTTTCAACTCAACGGGTGTACATTTTTTATTTTCCCTCATTTTTGCCCGAGTCTTTTATTCTGTTTTTGACTCGCCGGGATGCCCTATTTTTGCCTGGACTTACATTCTGTTTTATGTCCAGCGGGTCATTTTATGCGAAGTATTTTTTAACTGCGTCTGAATTCACAGGGGACAGGAAGTCTTCACCATCCATAGTACTGAGCATCATTCAGTTTAACATCAGATTCAGTCAGATTCAGATTCAGTTGCTCGTATCGGGATCGGACCCATTCTGCTTCATTCAGTTTAACATCCATTAGTACCCGCAAGGAGGGTAATTCAACTTCAACTGGTAGGACTGCCTCCATACCATAAACAAGTTGATACGGTGTTGCCCCAGTGGATGTTCTGATTGACGTACGGTACCCATGCAAGGCGAATGGTAGCACTTCATGCCAGTCTTTATAGGTAACCACCATCTTCTGCACAATCTTCTTGATATTCTTGTTAGCTGCTTCTACAGCGCCATTCATCTTTGGCCTGTAAGGAGAAGAATTGTGGTTTTGGATCTTGAAGTCCCGACATAGCTCTGCCATCATTTTGTTGTTTAAGTTGGAACCATTATCAGTAATGATTCGCTCGGGCACTCTATACCGACATATGATATCTCTCTTCAGAAATCGGGCTACCACTTGCCTTGTAACATTTGCATATGAAGCTGCTTCGACCCACTTGGTAAAATAGTCAATGGCTACCAGGATGAATTTGTGGCCATTTGAAGAAGTCGGTTCAATCTTGCCAATCATATCAATGCCCCACATGGCGAAGGGCCAGGGTGAAGACATCACATTCAGGGGATTTGGAGGCACATGTACTTTATCCGCATAAATCTGGCATTTATGGCATTTTCTGGCATAGGCACAACAGTCTGCATCCATTATGATCCAATAATATCCTGATCTTAGCAACTTCTTGGCCATGGCATGCCCTCCTGCATGGGTACCAAAGGATACTTCGTGCACTTCGTACATCAACAAGTCTGCTTTTGTCCTATCAACGCATCTGAGGAGTACCATATCAAAGTTTCTCTTGTACAGGGAACCGTCAGTATTCAGGAAGAAACTACTAGCTAGCCTTCTTAATGTCTTCTTGTCATTGGAAGATGCCCCAGGTGGGTATGTTTGATCCTCCAAGAAGCATTTAATGTCATGGAACCAAGCCTTATCATCTTTGACAACATCTGCTGCAAATACATATGCTGGTCTGTCAAGTTTGGACACTGAAATCCAAGGCACAAAGTTGGCAGCTTGAACTTTGATCATTGATGAAATGGTAGCCAGAGCATCTGCAAACTGATTTTCATCTCGAGGGATATACTCAAGCTTGACTGTTGTGAAGAAAGTCAATAACCTTTTTGTATAGTCCCTATAAGGTATCAGATGATCTTGGTGTGTGTACCATTTGCCGTTGGTTTGATTAATTACCAAAGCTGAATCTCCGAACACAGTCAAAGTCTTGATCCTGAGGTCAATGGCTTCCTCAAGACCCATAATGCAAGCTTCGTATTCAGCTTCGTTGTTAGTGCAGTTAAAGGTGAGTTTTGCCGAGAAAGGCATGTGAACTCCCTTAGGTGTAATGAGTACTGCACCAACACCACGACCATTCATATTAACAGCCCCGTCAAACATCATAGTCCATTCTTCTTCTGGGTCGGGCCCTTCAGTGTGAACAGGCTCTTCATGATCTTTTGCTTTTATGAACATGATGTCTTCATCAGGGAAGTCAAATCTCATAGGCTGGTAATCATCAATGGGTTGCTCAGCAAGATAATCAGACAATACACTGCCTTTGATGGCTTTCTGAGAGGTGTATTGAATGTCATATTCTGTGAGGATCATTTTCCATCTTGCAACCCGTCCGGTAAGTGTTGGATTCTCAAAAATGTACTTGACTGGATCCATCTTTGAGATCAACAAAGTAGTGTGGGTCAACATATACTGCCTTAGTCGGCGAGCAGCCCACGCTAAAGCACAACAAGTTTTCTCGAGCAGTGAATAACGTTGTTCACAGTTGGTAAACGTTTTGCTTAGGTAGTAAATTGCATACTCTTTTCGACCAGACTCGTTATGCTGGCCCAACACACACCCCATTGACTCTTCTAATACTGTCAAATACATGATTAGAGGTCTTCCTTCAACTGGAGGCATAAGGATTGGAGGCTCTTGTAAGTATTCCTTGATTTTGTCAAAATCCCTCTGGCAGTCTTCGTTCCACCTGACCGTATGTTCTTTTCTTAACAACTTGAACAAAGGCTCACAAGTTGCTGTAAGGTGAGATATGAACCTTGAAATGTAATTCAATCTACCTAGAAACCCTCGAACTTCTTTTTCTGACTTCGGTGCAGGCATTTCTCGAATGGCTTTAACTTTATTAGGGTCAACTTCAATCCCTTTCTCACTCACAATAAATCCCAGCAGTTTACCGGATCGCACCCCGAATGTGCAATAGTTGGGGTTTAACTTCAGTTGGTACTTCCTCAGACGCTTGAATAACTTTAACAGATTCACCAGGTGGTCTTCTTCTGTGAGGGACTTGGCAATCATGTCATCCACATAACATTCAATTTCTTTATGGATCATGTCATGGAATAATGTTACCATAGCCCGTTGATAAGTTGCACCAGCATTCTTCAGTCCAAATGGCATCACCTTATAACAGAACGTGCCCCAGGGTGTGATGAAAGTTGTCTTCTCCATGTCTTCAGGAGACATCTTGATCTGATTGTATCCTGAAAATCCGTCCATGAAGGAGAATACCGAGAACTGAGCCGTATTGTCGACCAATACATCAATGTAAGGTAATGGGAAGTCATCTTTCGGACTGGCTCTGTTCAGATCCCGGTATTCTACACACATTCTCACCTTGCCATCTTTCTTAGGCACAGGTAAAATATTAGCAACCCATGGCGGATAGCTAGTCACAGCAAGGAAACCGGCGTCCCACTGCTTTTGTACCTCTTCTTTAATCTTCATTGCCATATCCGGGCGAGTACGGCGCAACTTCTGTTTTACTAGCGGGCAATCTTCCTTTAAAGGCAGCTTGTGCATGACAATATCAGTATCCAACCCTGGCATATCCTGATAAGACCAAGCAAAAACATCCACATACTCTCGAAGCATATCAATCAGTTGTTCTTTCACTGAGTCTTGTATGCAGGCCCCAATCTTAACCTCTTTCACGTCTTCTTCCGTACCGATATTAACTATTTCAACCTCCTCCTGATGAGGAGTGATAACCTTCTCCTCTTGCCTTAACAACCTGGCTAGCTCTTCAGGAAGCTCATAATCTTCTTCAACCCCTTCATCAGCTTGATTGATTGGATTGTCAAAGTCATACGAAGTCATAGCAGTGTTGTTGTCGGTGCAGTCTGAAAGGCACTTTCTGCAAGGGTTTTGATTGGTTTATTTTAGTGATCAATTTTATCTTATTTAGAAAAAAAGTGAAATGAAGTTATCATTTTGGAAAACATTGCCATTTTATTTTTGTACAAAAAGAAAAATGAAAAACAGTGAGCGGAAAAGAAAAAAGACTCATTTGCAAAAGATGTCCGATATTCATTGATTAATCCATTTGCACAAAATTACAAGATGGCCCGATTACAAAATGAGTCTTGTCATCTTGGGCAAGATGCAAAACTTGATGCATGCTTAAAAAATACAGGAAATAATAATTACTCTGCAGGAGTAACCCTTATAATTTCCTGGGAAGACCAGTTAAGGACTTGGCTCCCCGGGATCCTTGGACGTATCCAGCTCTCCAGGTTGCGGTTGCTTTCCTCCTCGTCTTCCAAGTTGTTCATTGCATCCGGGGTGAGCATTCCCCCGCTGACAAAATTGGGCTTCTTAGCAGCCTCTGATTGATCTTGTTGAGTTGGTCTGTAACCCAACCCAAATCTGTCTTCTTTCTTCTCCACGGGCAACAGCTTGCCCCAGCCTTGGGTAGTACCCTCTTCAACAACCTTTCGGGCTTGCTGATAAGACGTCATGGAGGTTCCCAGTACAGCAGATGCTTCATTAATGTTCAGGGCCTCAAACCCCTGGCTCATAGTTTCATGGATTTCTCCATCCATTTCTATGTACTTGTACGTAGCCAGATGGCTAACAAAGTGTCTTCTTCCCCACAGATGGTGATGATTTGGCCTTCCCACTCGAATTTCAGCTTCTGGTGAAGGGTAGACGTAACAGCGCCAGCGACATGGATCCAGGGTCTACCCAACAAACAGCTGTAGGTCGGCTGAATGTCCATCACATAGAAGGTAATTTTGAAAGTTTGTGGGCCAATCATCACAGGCAGATCAATCTCTCCAAGCACTGATCTCTTAGAGCCATCAAATGCTCTTACCACCAAGTTACTTGGACGCAGTGCCAAGCCATCATACTCCAGCTTCACTAAGGCTTTCTTAGGTAGAACATTGAGTGAGGACCCAGTGTCCACCAGTTCATGAGATAGAACAGCACGTTTGCATTCCAAGGTGATATGTAAAGCCTTGTTGTGGTTACGTCCCTCAGTTGTTAAGTCAGCATTAGTGAAGCCCAGTCCATGACTGGTATTGATGTTTGCCACCACAGTTTCTAGCTGGTTAACAGTAATCTCCTCTGGCACGTACGCTGCGTGCAGGACTTTCAATAATGCATTCCTGTGAGCTTCAGAACACATCAATAGGGATAATATGGAGATTTTTGAGGGAGTTTGGTGAAGCTGATCCACCACCTTGTAATCACTTCTCTTTATGATTCTCATAAACTCGTCTACATCTTGTTCAAAAGATGACTTCTGAGTTTCCTTGGCAGCCGGCTCTTCAAATACCACACTCTTTCCTTTTGCTTTAGCAGCAGCTTCTGCTTCAACACTAGGTCTTTGAGTTTGTGAGGCAAAAAGGCGTCCGCTTCTGGTGAAGCCTCCGCCTCCCCTAACATTATCAATTTGTGGAGAAGAGGTTGAAGAATCCAAAGTGATTTTCTCCCCGTTGCAGTAGAGATCAGAGCCATAATGCCAAGGTATGGCATTGCTGCTTTCATAGGGAACTGGTCCAGGCACCGTGATGGTAACTGGACTGACTGCTGCAGAGGAGGGTATTGTGATGGTGTGCGGATCGTAGTAAATTGTGACTGGTGATCTGGCAGGAAGTGCCACTGCTTGTTGTTGAAAGTTGTTGTTTGGAGGAACATCTGATGGATCATAGTAAATGGTGACTGCGGAGACATCTTCATTAATTTCTGTTGGTCTTGTAGAAGATTCTGCTGATAAAAATGATGCTGATGTTGTAGAAGAAATGGTTGTTGACATTTGATTTGTTGAAGTGATGGATGAAGCCACTGTTGATGATATTGATGAATCGGTAGGAATGATTGTTGCTGCTGTCGTAGAAGAATCAGGAATTGTTGTCAAAGGGATTGCTGGATTTGTAGGCGCCGTTGTTGAGATCTGAAGGATACCATCCTTGATAAGTCTATCTATGCCACCTCTCAAATTATCACATCCATTGACTGCAATGTTGCAATACCCACAACCGAGCTCACACCCGGGAAACACTTGGCACTCTAGAAGCTGAGCTTTAATTTCGACCAGAGGTGTTCGAATTTGTGCAACACTGGTGATCAAAGTATATGGCTTATCTTCCTCAATGGCATTAATCCTCGGCCCACCATGGTTAGGCATAGGATTTCTGTTGACATTTGGAGGAGGTGCGAAGTTGAGGGCTTTAGAATCCACCAGATCTTGAACTTTCATTTGTAAAGCCCTGCACTTTTCTGTATTGTGGCCTGGTGCGTTGGAATGGAAAGCACACCTGGCGTTGACATCATAATTCTTAGGGAGATTGGAGGGATCTGGTGGTGCCAACGTCCTTAACTCAACCAAGTTAAGCTTCAGGAGTTGTGGCAATAAGGCGGCATAAGGCATAGGGATAGGATCAATCACCCTATTTGCCTGTGATGGTCTTTGCTGGAAGGGTCTTTGTTGTTGATTGTTATTGTTGTTGTTATAGGCTCTTTGTGGCGGATACTGAACTTGTTGTTGGTAATGTGGTTGTGGTTGTTGATATGCTGGTTGCTGAGGAATCGGAGCTAGAATAGTGACAGCTGCTACTGATCTGTGGACATACTGAGGTCTGCCCCTGTTGGTATGAATGGCATTTGTCTCACCGGTCCTTTGAGGTCCCACAAAAGGCTTCCTGGGATTACTTGACGAACTTGCACCATTATCAGAAATCTTACCCATTTTCAAAAGGCTTTCAATCCTTTCCCCAACTATAACTACGTCAGCAAAACTGGTGGAAGAAAAGGCAGCTAGCCTATCAATATATGTTCCTTGCAGAGTATTCATGAACATGTCGGCCATCTCTCTTTCCGACATGGGTGGTTGGACAGCAGCAACAAGCTGTCTCCACCTTTGGGCATATTCCCTGAAGCTTTCCCTGGAGGATTGAGACATTCCCATCAAGAGGGTCCTGTTAGGAGCCATGTCTAGATTGTATTGGTACTGCCTGATGAAGGCTTCAGCTAAGTCCTTCCAACATCTGATAGTAGCTCTGGTCAAGTGTGAATACCACTCTCTTGAAGCCCCAGTCAAACTGTCTTCAAAATAAAACATCCACAGCTTTTCATCCATGGTGTATGCTTTAAGTCTCCCTAGAAAGGACTGTAGATGAGTTCGTGGACAGGAAGTTCCATTGTATTTCTCGAAGCACGGAGGTTTGAACTTGTGGGGAATTCTTACCCCGTCCACTAACCCCATATCCATTACATCAAAACCCAAGGAGTTTTGAGACTCCAAAGATCTCAATTTCTCGGCCATTTCATCAAACCTCCTATCATAGACTTCATCCCCAGCTCCCATGACAGTGAATTGCTCCTCTTGGGGGTCTTCTTGTAAGATCCTCCCCCCAGTAGTATTTCCTTGCACATTAGCCGGGATGTTGACTTCCGGATCTAGATGGGGTCCAAATACAGGTGGATTAACATGAGGCTGGCCCCTTTCATTGTTGCTTGTTCCTCCAGTCCCAGGATGAGGCTCCTCGGGGGTTTTTCTTTCTACCCATGCCCTTAACCTTTCTTGGCTCTGGGCCAATCCAGTCATCACAGTCATGAATTGGGCCATTTGGTTCCTCATTTCCACTCTTTCGTTAGCCATCTGGGTTCTGACCTTGGTCAGGTCTTGCTGTACTTGCTCCATTATAATACCCGGAAGGTTGTTGCGAATAGGATACCGGTGTGCACGGTTGACAGGGAACACTCTTCTGCGAGCAATATTTCCTGAAACCACAACAGAGTTAGAAACAAAAAAATAATAACAAACCTACAAAACAAAACAAAAGTTAGTATGCAATGCAGTATGCTTATTTGTTTTCCAAGGTATCCGACTTGGTTCTTGGTTTTGACCTTTCCAGACCCCGAGGAAGATGTTCTGATGTTGCTTGAGAAAAGAAACTCATTGAAACAAACTAACAAATACATTACAAATGGTGGAGCATACATAGTTTGTTTTTTACAACATATGCCCCTGAAGGGTCAAAATACAACATAAAAGAAAAGTACATCAAATGAAAGCAACAACAAACAAAAAGTCAGACATCAAGTCCAAACTCATCCTCCTTAACCTCCTTCAGAAGAGCCTCAGTCACAGGACCAGCTGGATGCTCTGTAATGGTCCTGATGAGGAGGTTCCTAGTGGCAATAGCAGTGGTCAGCTTCTTGTGCCTATCTTGGTCCTTTGACCTCTTCAAACCAGCCTTAAGCTTCAATTCTGAAATCTCCTTTTGGGCAGCCAACAGAGCTTCCTGCTGCTTCTTTTCAATGGCCTCTAACTGCTCAATCCTGGATTGAGTTATCTTATCTTCTTGAGTACGAGCTTCAGTGATCCTGACCCACCTAGCCTGACTTTCTTGTAGATAGAGATCAGTTCTAGCCTTCTGAAGCTTGGCCTCTTTACAGGCATTCTTTAATATTTGCTCCCCAACTCTTGATTTCTTGATGTAGTCCTCTGCTTTCTCAATCTTGGCCAGATGCTCCACCCTAAGCTTCTCCAACCTCTCAATGTCCAGACGACCATCACTCCTCTCCCAGAGGGTCTTCTTCAGAGCTTGAGACAGATTCTCATTCCTTTCCTTCAGTTTCTAAAATTCCTCCAGACTGACAGTGGCTGCTGGCTGCACTGTAGAAGGTCCAGGTGTGTCCTCAATGGTAAAGGGCATTCCAGTGATCTGAGCTCTAGCATAGGACCATTCATAGTACTGGGCTGAAGAAACATTATTGCACCTTCCAAGAATAGCCATCCTCTTTGTCTGGATGTTGTCCCAAGCCCAGGATGCTTGTCTAACAACAGCTAGATTAGGCTTTATCTCACAATACAGGGTCTCAGCTAAATCTTGCACTCTAGGAGGGTGAACCAAAGCATAGCCCAGTTGTCTTTTAAACAGCAAAGGATTGTAGTTGATGCAACCCTTCACTCCTACCAGAGGTACATTGGGGTACTGCCCACAGCTAGTGATGATGTCCTTGCCCTTGGTGCTCTGGGTGCACCATCTAATGTCATCTGAAGTCAAAGCAATAAGTCTCTTAGCCCAATTCTTCTGTTGGTGAGGGTTCAGGAATGCATCTGACTTGGGTAGGTGTCTGAGCAGCCATGTGTGAAATAGAGGAGCACAGCATCTCACCAACTTCCCTCTCTGTTTCTCATTCCTCTGATGAATGGAATAATAGAAATCTCCCAGCAATGTGGGTACTGGGTTCCTCAGAAGGAAAAGATGAATGGCATTCTTGTTGATAAAATTGGGCTCATCTGCAAATAGTATAACCTCATATATGTTGAGGGCTAACAATGCACAAACTGCCCTCCATTCTCCCAAGGAGGCCTTCAGGATGGCCTGAGAAGTCAAAAAGTCTTAGTGCAAACCAGGGATCCCACCCCTGACAGGTACTCCAATTAATGATGAGAACTCCTCCAGCAGAGGTCCTAGCTGAATGTTTTGGAAAGTGAAACATCTCAAAGGAGGGTCATAAAACTGTAGGCAGGTGTGGATCATGCACCTCTGAGAAGGGTCCAGGTCCATAACCATATCAAGGATGCCTCCATAATGCTCTCTGAATAATGGGATGTGGTCTGGAGTGATAAGTGCCTGGACCTGCCTGATACCAGTCAACACAGGCTCAAAGAAATGGTATGAAATGTTGCTCTTCCTGGGTGCAGACATGAGTGCTGATGAAGAGCTGAAGACAAGTGCTGATGAAGATCAAGACTGGTACTGGAGATGAGCCACTGATTGGCTAGTGCTGGTGATGATGAAGGTAGCTGAAGCAGATAACTGATGAAACAGAGGCCTATGTAGATGAAGGGGTCAAAACTAAGCCAGATAAAATGTGGACACCCTGAAAAACAAATAAACAAATGTTAAATGATGCAAATGATGAGTATGCAAATGATATGCAAGGGTTTGTGATCAAGCTGGATCTGATTTATCTGTCTTGATATAAAGCCCATGTATGTCCAAGAAATCCAGATGGAAGTTTAGAAGTCCAGTAACCAAGGTGGGGGACTCAAATAAAGAGTCACATGTCCAGGGTTAAATCACAAGAACTGTCCAAAATGAGGTACCCTTAACCAAAACAAAGTAACAGGGTATGATGTGGCCAAGGGTACCTGCAAACCTGTAAACAGCCCAACCCCCTCACAGGTAGTGTTCTAAAACAAGGATCCTCAGACTTGGATCAGTTATGAGAAGTGTAAACACCTCTAACCCGGAGGTACAGTGTTTACAATAACCATAAAAGATTCTCCTCTAATTCACCTCAGTTTCTGAAGGTCATAGTAAAGGTCATCCATACTTAGCAGGCTTCCCAGATAGCCCTAGCACTACAGGAAATCTGTAGCACAGAGTTCTCAAGAAGAAACCCATATCTGAACCGTGTTTCATATTCCCGCACTAGACCGAAATGGAATGGGAAAGAACATGAACCACTCTAGCCTAGGTGTCACTCAGGTCCCAGGTATAGGACCTTAAACTCTCAGTAGAACCCCACCCATCAAAACAACAAACCAGATCCAGCAGTGACAATGACAGTATGAAATAAGAAAAAACTGTAAAGAAAGCAATAAACAGAGCTGTACATAAAGCAGTAAATAAAACAACTATATAAACACAATTAGCACATAACACCCCAATAAACAAAAATCAAACAAGCACTA
Source organism: Lathyrus aphaca (assembly GCA_963966055.1). Lineage (NCBI taxonomy): Eukaryota > Viridiplantae > Streptophyta > Magnoliopsida > Fabales > Fabaceae > Lathyrus > Lathyrus aphaca. Next base: position 317,918,833 of record OZ014521.1, on the reverse strand, counting down.
GGAGGAACCCACAAAAAGAACCAGAAGCCCTGGTTACAATATAAGGGTCCCCAGCAGAGTCGCCAAGCTGTCGCTCCCACCAAATGAGGCCAGGTCAAAAGGGGTACAGACGCGAACGGTCGGCGAAAGGAGAGAGAACACACAAGGGTGAACTCAGAAGACAAGAGTCGCCAGCTATGCATTTTTATCCCGAAGGAAAGGTAATACTGCATAAACCTAAGAAAGGATGGATAAGACGGTCGCGAACCAGAGAAACTGAGAAAGGGGGTTGGTTACAACCTGGGAAGGTATTAGCACCCAGATTGTCTGTCGTACTCGACAGGATCCACGCTTAAAAGATTTGTGTTTTAAAGGGGTAGTGTCTATGCAATTTGTGTATCAAAGCTGGAAAGAATGCAAGTGTCAGTGTGAAAGAAGTGTGAGGTGTATAAGAGAAGTGTCAGTGTAAGAACAAGAATGAAATGCTCAAGACTGAGGCTTAAAGAATAATGCTGAAAGAGGGGGGAATATACAGAGACTTTTGTTCGATAACCGTTAAGTTATGCCTATGTATCCTCTCGTGCAATGAGGAAGTCAGAACACCGTAGTTCGACTCAAAGAGACTGAAAGACGAATTGACTGTGAACTGCTTACTTGTCTATGCTCAAGTGTAAGACTCGTCTGGCTCGAGTGCTAACTGTCTTGCATTAGACGGAAGAAGCGAGTTCTCGTTTGTGAGTGAAGATGATGAGAAAAGAATCCCGGAGGAGACGATTATTGTTTGTTTTTGGTGTTTTCAATCTTTTATTGCTTTTTATGAAGTTTATCATAGGAAAATGAGCTTAAGACTAAACCAAGGGTTAGTAAACTCATCACATCCTCCCTCTGATTAGGGGTAATGAGAATACCTTAAGTGTGAAGTAAGCACCTCACACTTAATCACCATGATGTAGGATTAAGATCATTAACCTACTTGTGTATTTATTTAGATGTTTTTGTTGGTTTTGTTTAGTGTTAAGTAATGAGTTTAAGCCATAATCAAGGATTTAATGGACCCATTACACCATCCTAATAGAAGGATAATAGATGAGAACATTTAAGCTGAGAAAGACTTCTCAACTTAATCCATGATTAGGGATTAACCTCATGATAAAAAAAAGCCTTTATTAGGTGGATTTTAGTTAATGATAAGATGAAGGAGTGGTCTTTATGGTTTGCAAGACAACTTGAGGGGGACTTGTCCATTAACACTAGGGTTAGTCCTTCTTAACCAATTAAGGAAGAATTAGAACCCTAATGCAAGGCCCAAGTTACAAGCTTGATGTCTTAGTGATTATTAAGTGGATTGATTAAAGGATTTAAACACATTAAGGGTTTAACACTTAGGATTAAAGTTATACACTCCATCCTAATAGAAGGATGCAGGCATAAGCTTAATCACAAAGCCTTAAAGCCTTTAGGGTTTAGTCCTTGATTGTGAGATGAGAAGAGAAGACTCAAAGATGACACAAAGGTAAAACTAATGGGGGTACTAATCAAACCCTAATTGTGATCATGCTTGGGTGTCCTAGGGTTTGTGAGGCCTAAGAGAGAAAGAAACTTCAAAGAGCCACCAAGGAGAGAAGCAGATGAAAGGAGAAAGAAACAGAGAGAAGCAAGACAACTTGCTTCACTTAAGAAGACAAGTTGCTTGAAGGAAGAAAATGGGAAAGAGCATGAATGAGCAAACTCACTCTAATACAAAGATAAAATGCAGCAAAGATGCATGAGAGGGATGAAAAGAGATTGTGAGAAGTGAAGGCAAATTCACTTCTCAAAACAACTTACCACCTGAAAAGTTAGCAAAAGAAAGGAAATGCAATGCAAATGAGATGAAATGTCATGATGTAAACCAAAACCAGAAGCAAGAACGTGAAGTTAATGATGCTAAGAGATGATGCAAACACATGACAAGGGATGAGAATGATCAAAGAAACATAAGAATGCAAATGAAGCATGCCTTGAACCATAAGGATTCATGAATGTTTATGAAATGAAATGAACATATAACATGGCAAAGGAATGATGCAATGATCAAACATGATTCTAATATGTCCTAAGATGCATTATGAATCATGTGGATGCACACAATGTCATGGCAAGTCATTGGATGCAAGCAAATGAGAAATGGATGCAAGGGAAGGCACAAATTAGGGTTCATGATCAACACACAAGGAAAAATTCAAAATCAGAAGCATATGACATGATAAAAAATTGAAAATGCCATCAAAGATACCTTAAACCTATACAAGATCACTGCCCAAAGGAGGGGATCCAACTCTTAACCTAATGAAAGTTATAAATTTTCTAAGATTACTAGGGTTTTGGGGTGCCTCATCAAGAAAAACACCAAACAAATTGAAAATGCAAGATCAAATCAAACCAATTTTATCCTCTAAACTACATGCTATGAAGGGTGCAATGCAAGAAGAACCATCCTCAAACTCTCAAGGGTTAGGCAGAATGAATTTCTCAAAGTTTGAACCAAAATATTGCCTTAAAATGAAATTAATTCCAATGAAAATGATCAAAAGGCATCAAGAACAAAAAAGAAATTTGGTTTGAGAGTTTGATAATGTTTCTAAATGTTTCTAAATACAATGTGAATTTTTTTGTGATTTTTAAATACCTAAATGCATTTTTAATTAATTAATTTTCATTAACCAATTAAAAATAAACATTTAAATGATTTAAAACTGATTTTTAATGCAAAAAATAAAAATAGAAATATTTTTGGGTTCTGAAAATTAATAAAAGATTTGATAAAAATTTTCAGAATTTTTAAATGTATTTTGCTATTTTAAATAATTCGTGCAAATTAAATGAAAAGAAAATGAAATAAAAGTTAAAATATGAGAAGTATGCACAATGGAGAGCTGAGATTCATTCTGGGGAAAGGGGGTTTGACTGCGCGCGTCATCCAACGGCTGACATTCAAACTGACTAGATTTAACTAAACCTAATTAATTAAATTAATAAATTAAGATTAGGGTTAAGTGAAACTATCCTGGCTATTCAAACACGCGGGAGTCAACAAAAGTCAGCTAGATCCATGGTCCACATTCAAACTTTGCCCTAAACGTGATTAATGACTTAATGACTTTCAGGTGGCCGGAAATGACCTCCGGTCATCTTCTCCGGCCACACCTCCCCTGAGAAATTGCTAACTTCTTCCCTAGGCCACTAAAACTTAATCTCTCTGCCCAGAATCCAACCCCATACATCATACAACTAGAATCATCAATCAAAACACATTTATTTTTCATACCAAAGCTGAATCGAATCAAAATGTTTTTAGGTCAACAAATTTCAGAAGCTTCATACATACTCAATACTTAACCATTTGCAAAACTAAACATATCAGCATGATCAGCACATCACATAGATTCATTTAGGAACTTAAAAACAAATTTCTGGAAAAAAGTTCTTGAGCTCACCTGAAATGGAGCTTTCAATCCAGGAGCTTTCTGCCTGCTTCTTTGCTTCAAAATGGCTCCAATGATCCTCTTGATGAAGCTTTGAAGCTTGGTTGGTGTTTAAAGTGGCTGGTTTAAGAGTTTGATGAAGTTCTGTTCAGTGAGGGGTGAGAATCGTGTTTCTGCTTGAGGTGGTTTCAGGGACAAATGAGGGTTGGGAAATGATCAGGGGAACATGTTGAGTGATTCTATGAAGTTTGTTTTGATGTTTGTGTCTTGTGTGATGTGTTTCGAAGGAAAGTGCATAAGAGGTGAAATCTTGAAACTATGGCTTGTGAGATGCTTCAGGCTTGTGTGTGTGTTGCTTTGAGTTGCTTTTTGTCCACTTATCACACTGTGATAGGTCTGTGGAGTTGGTGTGGCCTATGTTGATTGGTATGGGCCATTTTGCATAAAGTCCATGTTAGGTGTACTTGAGGTATGGGCAAGTGGGAGGCTGTGATAGGGGCATGGTTTGGCTCAGCTGAGATCATGGAGTTCTTGTGGATCGGATTTTGTGAGTTGTAACAAGTAGAGGCATGGTTACATGAGTTCTTGCAAGTTGGTACAACTTTGGCCCCTTTGTGATTACTTGAAGCATAAGTCATGAAAATGGACAAATCTTTGGTGCATTCTGATTTTTAGGCATTGGTTTATGTTTGTGCAAAGGTTAGAAGTCACTTTGAAGTCTCATTTTGCCTTGGCAAGAGGTTTTGCAACTTTGCCTCTTTGGTGTAAAACTTGAAATTATGTGATTTTGCCCAACTTTGACAAGCCATAACTTTTGATCCAAAATGAATTAGAATGAGTTCTTGTACTTTTTGAAAATGGAATGATCCATTCTACAACTTTCATGACCAAAGTTTTCTCATTTGAAGCATTTTTGAATCAATGGCAAGTTTACATTACAAGTCACTTTCCCAAAAAGGAAACTTTGCAAATGGCTTGAAATTCTTCAATTTTGTGAACTTCTAACATCTTCTATGATCAAATAAAGATCATACACATTCAAAATGATGAAGAACACCCTTTGGTTGGGTCATTGGGGGCCTCAGATGCCCTGATTTTGCACTGACTTGCTCAAGAAGTCAACTCTTGATCAGATGCCTTCCCCATGGAATTTATTCATGAAACTTGATATTCATGATCCTTATAACATATAGAGTCCAATAGAAACAAGAATGACCAAAAAATTTGGAGTTATGGCCTCTAAAACCAAAACCCTAATTCTAGGTCATCTGTGCAGTTAAACCTGGCTCTGCTTCCATGCCATTCTCAGTTCTTGTGATTCTTTGACTTTCTTGACTTTGTGGGGATACAATATGATGCTTGGACATACATGGACCCCTTTGAAGTGATTGATGACCTTTGGAGTGGCTCAAATGGCTCTTGGATGGCTCAGATCACAAACCCTAGATGCAGATGACTTTGAATCAATGCAGTGAAGCAAACATGCAATATGAGATGCTATGATTGAATTTATGCATATGAAGATATCACAAGCCATGGTGTGAATGGGTGAGGGAAAATTTGGGGTGTTTACAAGTACGTTCTATGTTATGGATATCCAACCCGCTTATAGCTGTCTGCTGGGACGTCCTTGGATTCATGCTGCTGGCACCGTGACATCCACATTGCATCTGAAGTTGAAGTATATGGTAGACGGCAAGGTTGTTACTATATGTGGAGAAGAAGATATTTTCATAAGTCATCTGTCGACCTTCAAGTATGTGGAAATGGACGGGGAGATCCATGAGACACTTTGCCAAGCTTTTGAGACGGTTAATGTGAGTGCTTTGTCTCCGGTTACTGCAGTTCAGGGCGATGAAAAGGAAGGGGCTCCTATCTACTCCTACAAGCAGGCTAAGGAAGTAGTCCAATCTGGAAATGCCCAGGGATGGGGCAAGTTGTTAGAAGTGGAAAAGAAAGATGACAAGTTCGGTCTCGGATATCAACCTGGTCAGTCCAGCTGGTCTCATGGCACTAAGCCCATATCATTCACAAGCGCTGGAATGCTCGACTACAATATCTTTTGTGCAACAGGTGCAGATGGGGATGGTGACTACGACCGGGATAACTGGATTCACCCATGCGTACCTGGGGAGGAGCTCCGGAACTGGTCTACTGAAGATTTTGTTCAAGTTACTTGGCAGTCAAACTAATTTTCTTTATTTCCATTTTTATCATACTGCATGTCAAATCTTGCACTCTGCCCAAGGTGCATGGATCCATATGTAGGGCCACCATATTTTAATGCATTTACTTTTTCCATGAAATAAAGGACATTTTTCAAGCAAAACGTGTTCTCTTTCTTTCGTTTTAAATTTTTTCACAAAAACAAATAAAATGACAATGTATTTCTTTCCAGTGTTTTTGTGTGTTTGCGTCTCCTTTGAACGAACAGATTCTGAAATATGCACATCCTTTGTGCAGTGTTGATCGTTCGGATTCTTGTGATAACGTTCCTGCTATGACTATGCATGACTTCGATAATCCTATCTACCAAGCTGATGAAGGGGTTTAGGAAGACTGTGAACTCCCGGAAGAATTGGCTAGGTTGTTGAAACAAGAGGAAAGGGTCATTCAGCCTCATCAGGAAGAATTAGAGATCATCAACATCGGGTCTGAGGATGTAAAGAGAGAGATAAATATTGGGGCCAGTCTGCAGGCCGAGGTAAAGAAGAAGTTGATTGGTATGCTACGTGAATATATGGATATCTTCGCCTGGTTGTATAAAGATATGCCAGAGCTGGATACTAACATCGTTGTGCATAAGCTGCCACTAAAGGAAGATTGTCCTCCTGTAAAGCAAAAGCTGAGAAGAACTAGCCCTGATATGGCTATGTGTCGCTCCCGATAAATGGGAATGGCCCAAATAGAGGTACAGACGCGAACGGTCGGCGAAAGGGACAATGAGAACACACAGCAGTGAACTCACTAGAGATGAAAAGAGTCGCCAGCTAGGCATTTTTATCCCGGAGGAAAGGCAATGCTGCATAGACCTAGAAAGATATGGATAAGACGGTTGCGAACCAGAGAGACTGAGAAAGGGGGTTGGTTACAACCTGGGAAGGTATTAGCACCCAGATTGTCCGCCGTACTCGACGGGATCCACGCTTAAAAGATTTGTGTTTTAAAGGGGTAGTGTCAGTGCAATCTGTGTATAAAAGGGCTGGAAAAGAATGTACAGGTGTCAGTGTAAAGAAATGTGATGTGTATAAATGTACAGTGCCAGTGTAAGGACAAGAGTGAAATGCTCATGATAAATAGGGCTAAGAAAATAATACAGGAAAGGGGGAATATACAGAGACTTTTGTTCGATAACTGTTAAGTTATGCATACGTATCCTCTCGTGCAATGAGGAAGTCATAACACCGTAGTTCGACCCAAAGAGACTGAAAGATGAATTGACTTGTGAACTGCTTGCTTGCCTATGCTCAAGTGTATGACCTGTCTGGCTCAGGTGCTAACTGTCTTGCATTAGACGGAAGAAGCAAGTTCTCGTTTGTGAGTGAATAAGATGAGAAAAGAATCCCGGAGGAGACGATTATTGTTTGTTTTTGAGTTTTCAGTCTTTTATTGCTTTTGAATTTGTCATAAGTTAATGAGCTTAAACCTAAACCAATGGGTTAGCAAACTCATCACATCTTCCCTCTGATTAGGGGTAATGAGAGTACCTTAAGTGTGAAGTCAGATTCTCACACTTAATCACCTTTGGTGTAGGATTAAGATTATTAGCCTACTTGTGATTATTTAGATGTTTTTGTTGTTTTTGTTTAGTGTTAAGTAATGAGATTAAGCCATAATCAGGGATTAAACAGACTCATTACACCATCCTAATAGAAGGATAATAGATGAGAATGTTTAAGCTGAGGAAAGCTCCTCAACTTAATCCATGATTAGGGATTAAACTCATGACAGAACAAGCCTTTGATTAAGTGGATTTTATTTAATGGTATGATGATGAAGTGATTTTTAGGGTTTGTAAGACAACTTGAGGGGGACTTGTCCATTAACACTAGGGTTAGTCCTTCTTAACCAATTAAGGAAGAATTAGAACCCTAATGCAAGGCCCAAGTTACAAGTGTGATGTCTTGATGATTATTAAATGAATTGATTAAGAGATTTAAACACATTAAGGGTTTAACACTTAGGATTAAAGTTATACACTCCATCCTAATAGAAGGATGCAGGCATAAGCTTAATCACAAAGCCTTAAAGCCTTTAGGGTTTAGTCCCTGACTATGAGATGAGAAGAGGAGACTCCAAAGAGACACAAAGGTAAAACTAAATGGGGGACTAATCCAAACCCTAATCATTGTCATGCTTGGTTGTTCCTAAGGTTTGTGAAGTTTACAAGAGCAATCTTCTATGGAACCACCAGGAAGCAGATGAAAAGGAGCCAAGAGAAGCAAAGTAACTTGCTTCATTCAAGAAGTCAAGTCACTTGAAGAAAGAAAGTAAGAAGGAGAAGAATGATCAAGCTCAATCTCAAACATATGATAAAATGCAGCATGGGTGCATGAAAGAGATGAAAAGAAATTATGAGAAGTGAAGGCAAATTCACTTCTCAAACAACTTACCACCTGAAATGTTAGTGAAAGAAAAGCAATGCAATGCAAAATGAACTGAAATGGCAGGATGAGAAACAAAACCAGAAGCACATTCATGATGGTAATGATGCTATGAGATGCTACAAACATGAAACAACACATGGGGATGATCATACAAGCTCATGGATGCAAATGAAGCAAGTTAAGGCACATGAACATACATGAAAAGTTATGAGGTGCATATGGCATACAATATGGCAAATACAAGATGTAATGATCAAACATGCTTTCAATATGTCCTATGATGTTAAATGAATCAAATGGAGGCACAAAATGTCATGGCAAGTCAAGGTATGAATGCAAATGCAAGATGGATGCATATGGAAGCCCAAATTAGGGTTTATGATCAAAGCATCAAACACAAACCAAAATCAGAAGCAAACAATAAGATAAAATTTGAAAATGCCATCAAAGGATCCCTAATCCTATGCTAACTCACTGCCCAAAGGAGAAGCTTCAACTCTTAACCAAATTCAAGATATGATTTTCCTAAGTTTTCTAGGGTTTTAGGGTTCCTTAACAAGAAAATTACCAAACAAATGGAAAATGAAAGATCAAATCATGGCCATTTAATCTCACAAACTACATGCTAAACACAATGCAATGCAAAAAGAATCAAGGTCCAACTCTTTAGGGTTAGGCAGAAGTGATTTTTTAAGTTTGGATCAAAATAATGCATAAAAATGATTTTAATTTCATGAAAAATTCTCAAAATGCATCAAGATCAAAAAATAAATTTGGTTTGAGGGTTGGACAATGTTTCTAAATGTTTTTAAAGGTTTCATGAATTTTTTGGTGATTTTAAATACCTAAAAGTATTTTTAATTAATTAATTCTCATTAATTAATTAAAAAGAAACTTTTAAATATTTAAAAATACTTTTTTAATGCTAAAAATAAAAGTAAAAATATTTTTGTGTTCTGAAATAAAATAATAACTTGTTTAAAAAATTTCAGAATTTTTAAAGTATTTTTGCTATTTTAAATTAAATGGACAAATTAAATGGAATAAAAAGAAAAGAAAATAAAATAAATGGGAAGTATGCAGGATGGAAGGCTCAGATTGAATCTGGGTTTTAAAATGTTTGACTGGGCGCGCATCTGGACGGCCCAAGTTCAAACTTCCTAATTTCAATTAATTAAATAAATTAATCCTAATTATCAACTAATGACATGATCCAGACCACACAAACGCGCGCGGGAAGACAGATCCAAGGGTCCACGTTCAAAGTTTGCCCTAACCCTAATTAAGTGACTAATGACTTTCAGGTGGCCGGAAGTGACCTCCGGTCATCTTCTCCGGCCACACTCTCCCCTGAGAATCTCAATCTCACTCCCTAGGTATCTAAAACACAATCTTTCTGCCCAGAATCCATCCCTAGATATCATACAACATGAATCATCAAACAAAATGCATTTATTTTTCATAACCAGGCTGAATCGAATCAAAAGGGGTTTAGGTCAAAAAGTTTCAGGAACAACATACATGCTCAATACTCAATTATTTTCGAAACAAAACATATCACCATGACCAGTGGAACATAGAGAATCATTTAAGAACTTAAAAACAAGTTTCTGGAAAAAATGTTCTTGAGCTCACCTGAACTGGAGCTTTGCTTTCTGACACTTTCTGGCTGGCCCTTTGATCCAAAATGCCTCTAATGGACTCCCTGAGAAGCTTGCAGTGCTTAGTTGGAGTTTAGAATGGCTGGTTTGGAAGTTTGAACAAGTTCTGTTCAGTGGGGTGAAGGGATCGTGTTTTTGATTCAATGGCTTTCAGGCTGTTTTGAGTGTTGGTTTGTGTTCAGTGAAGCATGGTGAGATGATTGGTGAAGCTTGTTTTAGTGTTTGTGGCTTGTAGGATGAGATTCGAAAGAAAATGCAAGTTGGAGAGAGTTTGTGGATGCTGAGTTCTAGTGAGTTGCAGGCTGGCTTCTTGTGATGTTTTGCTTGCATTTGATTTGTATAAACTAATCCTATTGGTCAGATGACATGACATGTACTTTATTGATTGGTATGGTGGCTTTTGCAAAATGTCAACTTTGTGTAAGAGAAGGCATGGGTCTTGTTCTAGCCAAGTACAAGGGCTGTGGGCTGCACAGCATGGTGAGGGGAAAGGCTAGGGTGGTTCAGCATCCAAGGCAGCAAGTGGATGAGAAGTGATCATGAGCTTTTGCAACTTGACTTGGCTTTTGCTTTTCATGAAGATATCTTGCTCCAAAGGCCAAACAAATGGGAAACTCTTGGCCCATTCTGATTTTTAGGTCACATGTGATGTTTGTGTAATGGTTTGATAACAATTAGAGGTCACAAATTGCCTTGATACATGATTTTGCAAGTTTCCTCTTTGGTGCATAACTTGAATTTTAGTGATTTTTGCCAACTTTGATGCACCATAACTTTTGATCCAAAATGAATTAGGTCATGTTCTTGTACTTTTTGAAAAGAGAAAGATCTAATCTTCAACTTTCATGACCAAAGTTTTTCCATTTGAAGCATTTTTGAATCAAAAAGTGAGGGTTGAAAAAGTTGCATAAAATGACATTTTCATTAAAAGTCAAACTTGCCCAAAAAAGTCAACCTTGCAAAAACTTGTAATTCTTGAATTTTGTGAACTTCCAACTTCTTCCATGATCAAATAAAGATCATATACACTCAAAATGATGGAGATCACCCCTTGGTTGGGTCATTGGGGGCCTCAGATGCCCTGATTTTGCACTGACTTGTCTGAAAAGTCAACTCTTGATCAGATGACTTCCCCATGGAATTTCTTCATGAAAATTGATATGCATACTCCTTATACCATATAGAGACCAATAGAAACAAGAATGACCAAAAATTTTGAATTTATGGCCTCTGAAACCAAAACCCTAATTTTAGGTCATCTGTGCAGTCAAGCCTAGCTCTGCTTCCATACCAAACCCAGTTCTTGTGATTTTTTGACATCCTTGACTTTGAGAGGGTATAATGTGATACTTGAACACACATGGGCCCCTTTGAACTGATTTTTGATCTTTGGAGTGGCTCAAGAAGCTCTTGGATTGCTCAGATCACAAACCCTAGATGCAGATGACTTTGAACCAATGTAGTGAGTCAAAATGTGATATGAGATGGTATGATTGTGTTTATGCATATAAAATGATCACAAGCCATGGTGTGAAAGGGTGAGGGCAAATTTGGGGTGTTTACAGCTGCCCCTATTCAAACATGAGTTAGCTGTGCAGGATGTAAGCAACGGCTTAACAGGCTAACAAGATAACTTGTGGTTGAATACCAAAGACAGTCCAAAATTTACACTCACAGAATGAAGAAGAAAAGGGATATAGATTGTAAAGGAAAATAAAGTATATTGTAAAAATGGGCGACGGAGGATGACCGTCGAGCAGAGGACGACTGCTGGGTAAAGGGCGATGACGGGGACGACCGACATGCTGGGAAAAGTGCGGGAAATGAAGCAATGACGGGGACGGCCGACATGCTAGGGATGAAAATAATTATGATGGGGACGGCCATCAAGTAAAGGTGTAAGATTCTCTGGGGATTAATGAAAAATGACGGGGACGACCATCAAGTTCATAAAGGTAAAGTAATCAGCGATTGGGACGGCCACCGAGCTAAAAAGAAAAGGGACCACGACGGGGACGGCCATCGGGTTAAAGAATGAATGAAACAAACAGATGATGAGGTACGGTCATCACAGGTGAAGGACGATCACCTAGCAGGGGACGGCTGCTCTGTTGGAGATAAGATGAGGGACGATCATCTAAGGTGGAGGACGACCACCTAGCAGGGTACGGCTGCCGAAGATATCGCGACATAGGACGAATGCCGGATAAAGGTCAACGATGGGGACGGCCATCGGACGAGCATGATGGAGGACGACCATCAAGAGGTGGAGGAAGACCACCTAGCAGGGGACGGCTGCTCTCGGGGTTTATCATGACATAAGACGAATGTCAGATAACCAAAAGTCAACAATGGGGACGACCATTGGATAAAATGATGAAGGACGATCATCAAGAGGCGGAGGACGACCACCTAGCAGGGGACGGCTGCTAAAATATCACGACATAGGACGAATGTCGGATAGAGAAAGTCAACGATGGGGACGGCCATCGGACGAGCATGATGGAGGACGACCATCAAGAGGTGGAGGACGACCACCTAGCAGGGTACGACTGCTCTCAAGGTTTATCATGACATAGGACGAATGTCAGATAAGAAGAAAAATGTTTACTGGGGAATAGTAAACACGGACGAGTGTTTACAATCCAAGAAATAAAAGGTATGAGTGTTTGATATTGTGTATAGATTAAAGATGCGGACGAGCATCCTTAAGACTATGATACAGACGAGTATCAGGTAGAAACAAAAACTGACACGTGTTCCGAGATGATGATACCGACGAGTATCAACTGGTTAACAAGGAACACAGACGAGTGTTGAATCTGAAAGAACTCTTCTGGGGAATAGTAGACACAGACGAGTATCTATATTCAAGAAGACACAGTGTATGGATTAAAGATGCGGGCGAGCATCCTTAAGACTATGATACGGACGAGTATCATGTAGAAACAAACGCTTGACGCATGTTCTGAGATGATGATACGGACGAGTACCAACGGGTTAACAAAGAACACGGACGAGTGTCGAATCTGCGGGGATGTATAAATGGTGTATACAAGATACGGACGAGTATCTGTATAAGTATGAGAAGTATGAGTGGTGTATAGATGAATGTTTAACTCGCTGGGGAGAGCGACACGGACGAGTGTCAAAAGGAGAAGAGTGTAGTATAAACAAGTATCTGATATACAAAGTGTTTACATTGCTGTGTTCGGAAAATGACATGGACGAATGTCGAGGAAATGTATATATATAAGTACATGTGAGTGCAAAGTGAATGTCTTTGTCTTTCTGCTGGGGATGTGACACGGACGGGTGTCAAAGGGAGTATATACTGGTGTTTGTGAATGTGAGGCAACTGCTTTCGCTGGGGAATCTGGGGGATGTTTCGTACGTTGACGAATGGTTATTATTCACAAGTGTCTGATTCGGACATGACTTATGATTATGCAACATGTTTGATTTTTGCCGTAATGCTCCGTATTAGACGGAATGCTACGCTTTGTGGGTGAATATGATGCGAATGCCATGATTATGAAAAGATACCAAACCGGGATTCGGATCCCGTCACTTGTGAAGATTTTAGATCAATTTGCTTGAAATGGACATCCCATTCGGGGATGAGATCACTGGTAGATCTTATGAGATGATATCTGCTTGGGGATTCAGGTCACTGACAGACCTGTCTCAGTAATGAGGGACCCAGCTGGGGTTTGTAGCAGCTTTCTTCACTCTATTGTGATTCCTTCATGTGTTGCTCTTCTGAATAGAGGCTGAAATTCCGTGGGGAGATGGTTCCCTGGCTTTTGTATTCTGCTGAGGAAGGATGATCGGCAACTCGGTTGGGAGAAGCAACAAGTGGTAACTCAACTGGGGAGAAAACACCTTGGGTCCTAAGACTGAGTTTTGTCAGCTTGCTGGGATGAAGCTTTCATGCCCCAAGTTGCGTTCTGGATACCTGCAATCCTGCAAAGATAGGGAGACGCACAAGTAATCCTGAGGTATCCTTTACTGGATTCCGTCATAGGAGTTTAGACACTTCTGAGAGTAAGCATATTCCCTGCAAGCATGTATTTTTATTTTTGGAGAAAAGCATCTGTACTTATGCAATCAGTTTTTTAGAGACATCAGACATTCCTTGCAAAATAAAAATGCACAAGACGAAACATGACTGAAAAATCTGATTTTATTAATTCGAATGCCCTGAATTGGCGAGATACAGTCAAAGAAACAAATCTCCTAAAATGAGGAGACTGTTACAAATTGAGAAACAAAGTGCTGGCGATGTCGACGACGCTTTCAAGGAGCTTCCTCTTTTGCTATGACTCGCATGACTTTTGACGTTCTTCTCGTCTTGCTTCCTGAAGAAGGTTGATTATGATTGAAGCTTGATCCTTTCGAGGCTTACCAAGTTGTAGGTGATACAGACGAATTCAGAGTGCAGTTGTTCGCTTATTCCCTTATTTTGCATGGATCGCCCTTTCGGGTTTTCAATCCATCGGGATACCCATTTTTGCCTGAGTTGTCCAATGCGGCTTTTCAACTCGGCGGGTGTACATTTTTTTTTCTTTCCCTTATTTTTGCCCGAGTCTTTTATTCTGTTTTTGACTCGCCGGGATGCCCTATTTTTGCCTGGACTTACATTCTGTTTTTTATGTCCAGCGGGTCATTTTTATGCGAAGTATTTTTTAACTGCATCTGAATTCACAGGGGACGGGAAATCTTCACCATCCATGGTGCTGAGCATCAGTGCTCCACCAGAGAAAACTTTCTTTACCACGAATGGTCCTTCATAATTTGGGGTCCATTTGCCCCTGTGGTCTGTATGAGGAGGGAGGATTCTTTTCATCACAAGATCTCCTACTTGGTACCCTCGGTGCCTGACTTTCTGATCGAAGGCTCTCTTCATTCTTTTCTGGTATAGCTGCCCATGACAGATTGCAGCCAATCTTTTCTCTTCAATCAGACTCAGTTGTTCGAACCGGGACTGAACCCATTCTGCTTCGTTCAGCTTAACATCCATCAATACCCGTAGAGAGGGTAATTCAACTTCAACAGGTAGGACTACTTCCATACCATACACAAGCTGATACGGTGTTGCCCCAGTGGATGTTCTGATTGACGTGCGGTACCCATGCAAGGCAAACGGTATCATTTCATGCCAGTCTTTGTAAGTGACTACCATCTTCTGCACAATCTTCTTGATATTCTTGTTAGCTGCCTCAACAGCGCCATTCATCTTTGGCCTGTAAGGAGAAGAATTGTGGTGTTGGATCTTGAAGTCCCGGCATAACTCAGCCATCATCTTGTTGTTTAAGTTGGAACCATTATCAGTAATGATTCGCTCGGGAACTCCATATCGACAGATGATATCTCTCTTCAGAAATCTGGCTACCACTTGTCTTGTAACATTTGCATATGAGGCTGCTTCAACCCACTTGGTGAAATAATCAATGGCGACCAAGATGAATCTGTGGCCATTTGAAGCAGTTGGCTCAATCTTGCCAATCATATCAATGCCCCACATGGCAAAGGGCCATGGTGAAGACATTATGTTCAAAGGATTGGGAGGCACATGCACCTTATCTGCATAGATCTGGCATTTGTGACACTTTCTGGCATAAGCACAACAGTCTGCATCCATTGTGATCCAGTAATAGCCTGATCTTAGCAATTTCTTAGCCATGGCATGTCCTCCAGCATGGGTACCAAAGGATCCTTCGTGCACCTCGTGCATCAACAAGTCTGCTTCTGTCTTATCAACACATCGGAGGAGTATCATATCAAAGTTCCTTTTGTACAAAGAACCATCAGTGTTCAGGAAGAAACTACCAGCGAGCCTTCTCAAAGTCTTCTTATCATTGGAAGATGCCCCAGGTGGGTATGTTTGATCCTCCAAGAAGCACTTAATGTCATGGAACCAAGGCTTATCGTCTTTGACAACTTCTGCTGCGAACACATATGCTGGCCTATCAAGTCTGGACACTGAAATCTGAGGTACAAAGTTGGCAGCTTGAACTTTGATCATGGATGAAATGGTAGCCAGAGCATCTGCAAACTGATTCTCGTCCCGAGGGATATACTCAAGCTTGACTGTTGTGAAGAAAGTCAATAGCCTTCTCGTATAATCCCTGTAAGGTATCAGATGATCCTGGTGGGTGTACCATTTGCCGTTGGTTTGATTGACTACCAGAGCTGAATCTCCGAATACGGTTAATGTCTTGATCCTGAGGTCAATGGCTTCCTCAAGACCCATAATGCAAGCTTCGTATTCAGCTTTGTTGTTAGTGCAGTTGAAAGTGAGTTTTGCCGAGAAAGGCATGTGAACTCCTTTAGGTGTAATGAGTACTGCACCAACACCACGACCATTCATATTAACAGCCCCATCAAACATCATAGTCCATTCTTCTTCCGGGTCAGGCCCTTCAGTGTGAATAGGATCTTCATGATCTTTTGCTTTAATGAACATGATGTCTTCATCAGGGAAGTCAAATTTCATAGGCTGGTAGTCATCAATAGGTTGCTCATCAAGATATTCAGATAGTACACTGCCCTTGATGGCTTTCTGAGAGGTGTACTGGATGTCATATTCCGTGAGAATCATTTGCCATCTTGCAACCCGTCCGGTAAGAGCTGGCTTCTCGAAAATGTACTTAACTGGGTCCATCTTTGAGATCAATAAAGTAGTGTGGGTCAACATATACTGTCTTAGTCGGCGAGCAGCCCACGCTAAAGCACATCAAGTTTTCTCGAGCAGTGAATAACGTTGTTCACAGTCGGTAAACTTTTTGCTCAGGTAGTATATTGCATACTCTTTTCGACCAAACTCGTCATGCTGGCCCAGCACACACCCCATTGACTCTTCTAATACTGTCAAGTACATTATCAGAGGTCTTCCTTCAACTGGAGGCATAAGGATTGGTGGCTCTTGCAGGTATTCCTTGATCTTGTCAAAAGCCCTTTGGCAGTCTTCATTCCACCTGACCGTCTGTTCTTTTCTTAACAGTTTGAACAAAGGCTCACAGGTTGCTGTAAGGTGAGATATGAACCGTGAAATGTAGTTCAATCTACCCAGAAACCCTCGAACTTCTTTCTCAGTTTTCGGTGCAGGCATCTCTTGAATAGCTTTGACTTTATCAGGGTCAACTTCAATCCCTTTCTCGCTTACAATAAATCCCAGCAGCTTACCAGATCGCACCCCGAATGTGCACTTGTTGGGGTTCAACTTCAGTTGGTACTTCCTCAGACGCTTGAACAGCTTCAGCAGATTCACCAAGTGATCTTCTTCAGTAAGGGACTTGGCGATCATGTCATCCACATAACATTCTATTTCTTTATGGATCATATCGTGGAATAATGTCACCATAGCTCGTTGATATGTTGCACCAGCATTCTTCAGTCCGAACGGCATTACCTTGTAACAGAACGTGCCCCAGGGTGTGATGAAGGTTGTCTTCTCCATGTCTTCAGGCTACATTTTAATTTGATTGTATCCTGAAAATCTGTCCATGAAGGAGAATACCGAGAACTTAGCCGTGTTATCCACCAATACATCAATGTGAGGTAATGGGAAGTCATCTTTCGGGCTGGCTCTGTTCAGATCCCGGTAGTCAACACACATTCTTACTTTGCCGTCCTTCTTAGGCACAGGTACTATATTAGCAACCCACGGCGGATAGCTAGTTACAGCAAGGAACCCGGCGTCCCACTGCTTTTGTACCTCTTCCTTGATCTTCATGGCCATGTCTGGGCGAGTACGGCGCAGTTTCTGTTTAACCGGTGGGCATTCTTCCCTTAAAGGCAGCTTGTGTACAACAATGTCGGTGTTCAACCCTGGCATGTCTTGATAAGACCAAGCAAACACATCCACATATTCTTGAAGCAGATAAATCAGTTGTCTCTTCACTGAGTCTTGTAGGCAGGCCCCGATTTTAACCTCTTTCACGTCTTCATCTGTACCAAGATTAATCGTTTTGACCTCCTCCTGATGAGGAGTGATAACTTTTTCCTCTTGTCTCAACAATCTAGCTAGCTCTTCAGGAAGCTCGTAATCTTCTTCAACCCCTTCGTCAGCTTGATTGATCGGATTGTCAAAGTCATACGAAGTCATAGCCGTGCTGTTGTCGGTGCTGTCTGGAAGGCACTCTCTGCAAGGGTTTAGTTTGTTCATTTTAGTGATTGATTTTAATCTTGTTTAGAAAAGTGAAATAAAGTTGTCATTTTGAAAACATCGCCATTTATTTTTTGTACAAAAAGAAAAATGGAAAAACAGTGAGCGGAAAAGAAAAAGACCCATTTGCAAAAAGATGTCTGATATTTCATTGATTAATCTTGTTGCACAAAAAGTACAGATGGCCCGATTACAAAATGAGTCTTGTCATCTTGGGCAAGATGCAAGACTTTGATGCATGCTATAAAAATACAGGAAATAATAATTACTCAGCATGAGTAACTCTTATAATTTCCTGGGAAGACCAGTTTGAGATACTGCTCCCCGGGACCTTTGGACGTATCCAAATCTCCAGATTGCGTTCTTCTTCCAACTCGTCTTCCAGATTGTTGATAGCATCAGGGGTGAGCATCCCCCCACTGACAAAGCCTGGTTTCTCAGCAGCCTCCGCTTGATTTTGTTGAGTTGGTCTGTAACCCAACCCAAATTTGTCCTTCTTTTCCTCCACAGATAAAACCTTGCCCCAGCCTTGGGCAGTTCCTTCCTCAACAACCTTCCGGGCTTGTTGATAAGATGCCATGGAGATTCCAGGTACAGCAGATGTTTCATTTACGTTCAGGGCCTCAAACCCTTGACTCATTGTTTCATGGATCTCCCCATCCATCTCAATATATTTGTAGGTAGCCAGGTGACTGATAAAAATATCCTCCTCCCCACAGATAGTAACGACTTGACCCTCCCACTCGAATTTTAACTTCTGGTGAAGGGTTGAGGTCACGGCGCCAGCGGCGTGAATCCATGGCCTACCCAATAAGCAGCTGTAGGCGGGCTGTATATCCATCACGTAGAAGGTCGTTTTGAAAATTTGTGGGCCAATCGTTACAGGCAACTCAATTTCTCCCAGAACCGATCTCTTAGAACCATCAAAAGCTCTTACTACCAGGTTACTGGGACGCAATGCCAATCCTTCATACTCTAGCTTCACAAGGGCTTTTTTAGGTAAGACATTGAGGGATGACCCTGTGTCTACCAGCACATGGGAAAGGACTGCACCTTTACATTCCATGGTAATGTGCAAAGCCTTGTTATGATTACGGCCTTCCGTAGTCAAATCAGTGTTAGTGAACCCTAGTCCATTGCTAGCAGTAACATTTCCAACCACAGTTTCCAACTGATTGACGGTGATCTCTTCAGGCACGTAAGCTGCGTGCAAGACTTTGAGTAGTGCATTCCGATGGGCTTCGGAGCACATAAGCAATGATAGAATGGAGATCTTGGAAGGCGTCTGGTGAAGCTGATCCACTATTTTGTAATCACTCTTCTTGATGATTCTCATGAACTCATCAACTTCTTGATCAAAGGGTGTTTTCAAAGCTTCCTTAACAGCTTGGTCTTCCTGCACCGGGCTCTTCCCTTTTGCCTTGGCAGCAACTTCTGCTTCAGAACTGGGTCTTGGAATTTGTGGAGCAAAGAGACGTCCGCTTAGAGTGAAGCCTCCGCCTCCTCCCACATTGTCTATTTGTGGTGCAGGGGTTGATGATTCAAGAGTGATTTTCTGTCCTTCGCGGTAAAGATCAGCACCGTAATGCCAGGGGATGGCATTACTGCTTTCATAAGGTATTGGCCCAGGCACTGTGATAGTGACTGGACTGACTGCAGCTGCAGAAGGGACCATGATGGTCTATGGATCATAATATATTGTGACCGGTGCTCTGATAGGAGTAGCACTTTGTGAGTTGTAGGCAGAGTCATTTTCAGGATCATAATAAATCGTCACTGTTGAGACATCTTCATGGTTTGCTGCTGATGTTGTAGGAGACATTGTTGGAAGAATGGACGTTGTTGTTGTAGGAGATTCAAAATGAAGTGGTGCTGAAGTTGTAGAAGGAATGTTCGTTGATATCTGGTCAGTTGAAATGACAGATGAAACATTCGTTGATGAAGCTGAAGCGTTGTTTGGAACAATGGTTGTTGCAGTTGTAGGAGGTTCTGGAACCGTTGTTTAGGAGATTGCTGGATTGGTAGGAATTGATGTTGTAATTTGAAGAAGGCCACTCTGGATGAGGCCATCTATGCCATCCCTCAAGTTATCACAACCATTCACTGAAATGTTGCAGTAAGCACACCCTAGCTCACATCCCGGGAACATTTGACATTCGAGGAGTTGAGCTTTAATCTCCACCAACGGTGTCCGAATCTGACCCACACTGGTTATTAAATAAGACGGCTTGTCTTCTTCAATAGCATTGATTCTGGGACCTCCGTGGTGTGGCATGGGGTTTTTATTAACATTTGGTGGTGGTGCGAAATTTAGAGCCTTAGAATCTACCAAGTCTTGTACCTTCATGTGCAAGGCTCTGCACTTCTCTGTACTATGGCCAGGTGCATTTGAATGGAAGGCACATCTGGCGTTGGAGTCGTAATTC
The DNA here is from genome assembly GCA_963966055.1 of Lathyrus aphaca. NCBI lineage: Eukaryota > Viridiplantae > Streptophyta > Magnoliopsida > Fabales > Fabaceae > Lathyrus > Lathyrus aphaca. The sequence continues at coordinate 317,898,526 of OZ014521.1, read as the reverse complement.
CTGGGTAGACTATTAGGATCTGGAGGTGCCAACGTCCTTAGCTCAACTAGGTTGAGTTTCAGGAGTTGTGGCAGTAATGTTGCATAGGGCATAGGGATCGGATCGATCACCCTATTGGCCTGAGAAGGTCTCTGTTGGAATGGTCTTTGCTGATTGTTGTTGTTGGTGTTGTTGTAGTTTCTCGGAGGATACTGAGTTTGTTGCTGGTACTGAGGTTGTTGCTGATAATTTTGTTGCGGTGGTTGATAAGCTGGTTGTGGATGAGCTGGAGCGGGAATGGTGACTGCTGTCACAGATCTATGAACATATTGGGGTCTGCCCCTGCTGGTGTGGATAGCATTGGCCTCACCAGTTCTTCTTGGGCCTACAAAAGGTTTCCTTGTATTGCTGGACGAGCTGGCACCGTTGTCAGAAATTTTGCCCATCTTTAACAGACTCTCAATTCTTTCCCCAGCTATGACAACATCTGCAAAGCTGGTTGAAGAGAAAGCAGCCAGCCTGTCAATGTATGTTCCTTGGAGGGTGTTCATAAACATATCTGCCATTTCCCTCTCTGACATAGGTGGCTGGACAGCAGCAGCCAATTGCCTCCATCTCTGGGCATACTCTCGGAAACTTTCTCTAGATGACTGTGACATTCCCATTAGGAGGGTCCTGTTGGGTGCCATATCCAAATTATACTGGTATTGTCTAATGAAGGCTTCTGCCAAATCCTTCCAACACCTGATGGTTGCTCTTGTCAGATGAGAGTACCATTCTCTTGAAGCTCCCGTCAAGCTATCCTCAAAATAAAACATCCATAGCTTCTCGTCCATGGTATATGCTTTCAACCTCCCCAGAAAGGATTGTAAGTGGGTCCGGGGGCAGGAAGTCCCGTTGTACTTTTCAAAACAAGGAGGCTTAAACTTATGGGGAATCCTGACCCCGTCTACCAAGCCCATGTCCATAACATCAAAACCCAAAGAGTTTTGAGACTCCAAGGATCTTAATTTCTCAGCTATCTCATCCAGCCTTCTGTCATAAGCTTCCTCCCTAGCTCCCATCACTGTGAACTGATCTTCCTGGGGGTCTTCTTGCAGCACTCTGCCTGCAGTGGCAGTCCCTTGAACATTTGCAGGAATGTTGACCTCTGGATGAAGGTGGGGTCCAAAAACTGGGGGATTGACATGAGGTTGGACTCTCTCATTGTTGCTTGTCCCAGCAGTCCCTGGATGATGGTCTTCCTGATTCCTCCCTTCTACTAGTGCTCTCAACCTCTCCTGGCTTTGAGCCATATTGTTCATTACCTCCATAAATTGTGTCATCTGATTCCTCATTTCCAGCCTCTCGTTGGTCATTTGATTCCTGACCTCTGTAAGGTCCTGCTGCATCTGGTCCATTTGTATGCCCGGAAGATTGTTGCGGGTGGGATATCTATGTGGACGGTTGAGTGGGAACACACGTCGTCGAGCAATAGTTCCTGACACCACAACAGAGTTAGTAACAAATAAACAAAACCTACAAAACAAGGTAAAAGGTTAGTATGCAATGCAGTTATGCTTATTTGTTTCCAAGGTATCCGGCTTGGCACTTGGTTTTGACCCTTCCAGACCCTTGAAGATGCTTGTGATGTTGCTTTGAAAGAAAACTTCAAATAGAGCAAACTGATACATATATTACAAAAGTAAAATAATACATAACTTGTTTCTTTTTACAACACAAGCCCTCTGAGGGGTCAAAATACATCATAAGAAAATAAAAGTACATAAAATGAAAGCAACAACAAGCAAAAAGTCAAACACCAAGACCAAACTCATCCTCCTGAACTTCCTTGAGAAGTGCTTCAGTCACAGGATCAGCTGGACGCTCTGTAAGATTCTTGATAAGGAGATTCCGGGTAACAACAGCTGCAGTTAGTTTCTTGTGTTGATTCTGGTCCTTTGTCCTCTTCACACCAGCTCTAATCTTCAGCTCTGAGATCTCCCTCTGGGCTGCTGCCAGGGCTTCCTGTTGCTCTTTTGCACTAGCTTCCAGCTGCTCAATCTTATCCTGAGTCCTCTTATCTTCTAGAGTACGAGCTTCGGTGATCCTGACCCACCTAGCTTGACTCTCCTTCAGATACAAATCAGTCCTGGCCTTCTGGAACTGAGCTTCCTTGCAGGCATTCTTCAGAATCTGTTCTCCAGCCCTAGACTTCTTGATGTAATCCTCAGACTTCTCAATTCTAGCCAAATGCTCTATCTTCAACTTCTCCAACCTTTCAATATCCAACCTACCATCACTCCTCTCCCAGAGGGTCTTCTGTAGAGCCTGATTCAACTTCTCATTTCTCTCTTTCAATTTCTCAAACTCCTCTAAGCTGATAGTGACAGGAGGTGGTGCTGAGGATGGCCCAGGCATATCCTCTATGGTAAAGGGCATCCCAGAAAACTGAGCCCTGGCATGGGACCACTCATAGTACTGTGCTGATGCCACATTATTGCACTTCCCCAGAATGGTTACTCCTTTAGTCTGCACATTGTCCCAGGCCCAGGCCGCTTGCCTGACAACAGCCAGATTAGGCTTGATTTCACAGTAAAGGGTCTCAGTCAGATCCTGTGCCCTAGGAGGATGGACTAATGCATAGCCCAGTTGTCTTTTGAATAGCAGAGGGTTGTAATTGATGCAACCCTTCACTCCAATCAGAGGCACATTGGGAAATTGCCCACAACTTGTAATGATGTCTCTGCCTTTGGTGCTCTGAGTGCACCACCTGATATCATCTGAGGTTAGAGCAACAAGCCTCCTAGCCCAGTTTTTCTGCTGGTGAGGGTTCAGGAATGCATCAGTCTTTGGCAAATGCTTGAGTAGCCAAGTATGGAACAAAGGAGCACAGCATCTTACTAATCTTCCCCTTTGCTTTTCATTCCTTTGGTGAACAGAGTAGTAAAGATCTCCCAGTAAGGTGGGCACTGGGTTCCTCAGGATGAAAAGATAGATTGCACTCTTGCTAACAAACCTAGGCTCATCTGCAAAAAGTATGACCCCATATATGCTAAGGGCCAACAGAGCACAGACTGCCTTCCACTCCCCCAGGGAGGCCTTCAGACTAGCCTGAGAAGTCAAGAAATCCAGATGAAAACCAGAGATTCCAGCTTTAGATGTTAAATTCTGCCCAATCAGAACTGGTTCCAGATGTAATGCTTTTGCTATCTCCTCATTACTTGGGAAAGCCATCTCAGGGTTGAAGGGGATTCCACCTTTGACAGGTACACCAACCAATGATGAATATTCCTCCAACAAGGGTCCCAACTGAAAATTCTGAAATGTGAAGCACCTCAGAGGAGGATCATAGAACTGCAGGCAAGTATGTATCAAGCTCCTCTGTGAAGGATCCAAATCCATAACCACATCAAGGATTCCTCCATAATGTTCCCTAAAAAGTGGTATATGGTCTGGAGTAATCAGGGTCTGAATCTTCCTGATGCTAGCTAGCTCAGGCTCAAAGAAGTGATAGGAGATGTTACTTTTCTTAGGTGCCATGTTGCTGAAGAAGAAATAAAACAGATGCTGATGATGGAGAATAAAATTTGATGATGGGCCTCTAACAGGCTGAGACTGATGATGCAGATAGCTGATAACTGGAGTAGATACTGGTGAAGATAGGTCTATGCTGATGATGGGGTCAAAACCAAGCCAAAATAAAGTATGGATACCCTGAAAAACAAATAAACAAATGTTAAAATGATGCAATGATGGTGTATGCAAATGATATGCAAGGGTTTGTGACTGAGCTGGATCTGATCAAGTACTCTGATATAAGTTCAAGAAATCCAGATGGAGGTTTATAAGTCCAGTAACCAAGGTGGGGGACTCAAATAAAGAGTCACATGTCCAGGGTTTAGAATCACAAGAACTGTTCCAAAATGGAGTACTCTTATTCAAACAAAGTAACAAGGTATGCTGAGGTCAAGGGTACCTGCAAACCTGTAAACAGCCCAACCCCCTCACAGGTGGTGTTCTAAAACAAGGATCCTCAGACTTGGATCAGTTATGAGAAGTGTAAACACTTCTAACCCGGAGGTACAGTGTTTACAATAACCATAAAAGTTCCTCCTCTAATTCACCTCAGTTTCTGAAGGTCAATACTAAAGGTCATCCAGACTTAGCAGGCTTCCCAGATAGCCCTAGTATTGCAGGAAATATGCAACACAGAGTTCTCAAGAAGAAACCCATATCTGAACCGTGTTTCATATTCCCGCACCAGACCGAGATGGAATGGGAAAGAATATGAACCACTCTAGCCTAGGTGTCACTCAGGTCCCAGGTATAGAACCTTAACTCTCAATAGAACCCCACCCACCAAAGCAAAACATGATCCAGCCAGACAACATGACAATATGATATATGTAAAGCTATAAATAAAGCAAACAAACAACTGTACATAAAGCAGTAAATAAAACAAAACATACAAGCACAGATAACACATAACACCCCAGTAAACACAAATCAAACAAGCGCTAGGAGGAACCCACAAAAAGAACCAGAAGCCCTGGTTGCAGTATAAGGTGTCCCCAGTGAAGTCGCCAAGCTGTCGCTCCCGATAAATGGGAATGGCCCAAATAGAGGTACAGACGCGAACGGTCGGCGAAAGGGACAATGAGAACACACAGCAGTGAACTCACTGGAGATGAAAAGAGTCGCCAGCTAGGCATTTTTATCCCGGAGGAAAGGCAATGCTGCATAGACCTAGAAAGATATGGATAAGACGGTTGCGAACCAGAGAGACTGAGAAAGGGGGTTGGTTACAACCTGGGAAGGTATTAGCACCCAGATTGTCCGCCGTACTCGACGGGATCCACGCTTAAAAGATTTGTGTTTTAAAGGGGTAGTGTCAGTGCAATCTGTGTATAAAAGGGCTGGAAAAGAATGTACAGGTGTCAGTGTAAAGAAATGTGATGTGTATAAATGTACAGTGTCAGTGTAAGGACAAGAGTGAAATGCTCATGATAAATAGGGCTAAGAAAATAATACAGGAAAGGGGGAATATACAGAGACTTTTGTTCGATAACTGTTAAGTTATGCCTACGTATCCTCTCGTGCAATGAGGAAGTCAGAACACCGTAGTTCGACCCAAAGAGACTGAAAGATGAATTGACTTGTGAACTGCTTGCTTGCCTATGCTCAAGTGTATGACCTGTCTGGCTCAGGTGCTAACTGTCTTGCATTAGACGGAAGAAGCAAGTTCTCGTTTGTGAGTGAATAAGATGAGAAAAGAATCCCGGAGGAGACGATTATTGTTTGTTTTTGAGTTTTCAGTCTTTTATTGCTTTTGAATTTGTCATAAGTTAATGAGCTTAAACCTAAACCAATGGGTTAGCAAACTCATCACATCTTCCCTCTGATTAGGGGTAATGAGAGTACCTTAAGTGTGAAGTCAGATTCTCACACTTAATCACCTTTGGTGTAGGATTAAGATCATTAGCCTACTTGTGATTATTTAGATGTTTTTGTTGTTTTTGTTGTTTTTGTTTAGTGTTAAGTAATGAGATTAAGCCATAATCAGGGATTAAACAGACTCATTACACCATCCTAATAGAAGGATAATAGATGAGAATGTTTAAGCTGAGGAAAGCTCCTCAACTTAATCCATGATTAGGGATTAAACTCATGACAGAACAAGCCTTTGATTAAGTGGATTTTATTTAATGATATGATGATGAAGTGATTTTTAGGGTTTGTAAGACAACTTGAGGGGGACTTGTCCATTAACACTAGGGTTAGTCCTTCTTAACCAATTAAGGAAGAATTAGAACCCTAATGCAAGGCCCAAGTTACAAGTGTGATGTCTTGATGATTATTAAATGAATTGATTAAGAGATTTAAACACATTAAGGGTTTAACACTTAGGATTAAAGTTATACACGCCATCCTAATAGAAGGATGCAGGCATAAGCTTAATCACAAAGCCTTAAAGCCTTTAGGGTTTAGTCCCTGACTATGAGATGAGAAGAGGAGACTCAAAAGAGACACAAAGGTAAAACTAAATGGGGGACTAATCCAAACCCTAATCATTGTCATGCTTGGTTGTTCCTAAGGTTTGTGAAGTTTACAAGAGCAATCTTCTATGGAACCACCAGGAAGCAGATGAAAAGGAGCCAAGAGAAGCAAAGTAACTTGCTTCATTCAAGAAGTCAAGTCACTTGAAGAAAGAAAGTAAGAAGGAGAAGAATGATCAAGCTCAATCTCAAACATATGATAAAATGCAGCATGGGTGCATGAAAGAGATGAAAAGAAATTATGAGAAGTGAAGGCAAATTCACTTCTCAAACAACTTACCACCTGAAATGTTAGTGAAAGAAAAGCAATGCAATGCAAAATGAACTGAAATGGCAGGATGAGAAACAAAACCAGAAGCACATTCATGATGGTAATGATGCTATGAGATGCTACAAACATGAAACAACACATGGGGATGATCATACAAGCTCATGGATGCAAATGAAGCAAGTTAAGGCACATGAATATACATGAAAAGTTATGAGGTGCATATGGCATACAATATGGCAAATACAAGATGTAATGATCAAACATGCTTTCAATATGTCCTATGATGTTAAATGAATCAAATGGAGGCACAAAATGTCATGGCAAGTCAAGGTATGAATGCAAATGCAAGATGGATGCATATGGAAGCCCAAATTAGGGTTTATGATCAAAGCATCAAACACAAACCAAAATCAGAAGCAAACAATAAGATAAAAATTTGAAAATGCCATCAAAGGATCCCTAATCCTATGCTAACTCACTGCCCAAAGGAGAAGCTTCAACTCTTAACCAAATTCAAGATATGATTTTCCTAAGTTTTCTAGGGTTTTAGGGTTCCTTAACAAGAAAATTACCAAACAAATGGAAAATGAAAGATCAAATCATGGCCATTTAATCTCACAAACTACATGCTAAACACAATGCAATGCAAAAAGAATCAAGGTCCAACTCTTTAGGGTTAGGCAGAAGTGATTTTTTAAGTTTGGATCAAAATAATGCATAAAAATGATTTTAATTTCATGAAAAATTCTCAAAATGCATCAAGATCAAAAAATAAATTTGGTTTGAGGGTTGGACAATGTTTCTAAATGTTTTTAAAGGTTTCATGAATTTTTTGGTGATTTTTAAATACCTAAAAGTATTTTTAATTAATTAATTCTCATTAATTAATTAAAAAGAAACTTTTAAATATTTAAAAATACTTTTTTAATGCTAAAAATAAAAGTAAAAATATTTTTGTGTTCTGAAATTAAATAATAACTTGTATAAAAAATTTCAGAATTTTTAAAGTATTTTTGCTATTTTAAATTAAATGGACAAATTAAATGGAGTAAAAAGAAAAGAAAATAAAATAAATGGGAAGTATGCAGGATGGAAGGCTCAGATTGAATCTGGGTTTTAAAATGTTTGACTGGGCGCGCATCTGGACGGCCCAAGTTCAAACTTCCTAATTTCAATTAATTAAATAAATTAATCCTAATTATCAACTAATGACATGATCCAGACCACACAAACGCGCGCGGGAAGACAGATCCAAGGGTCCACGTTCAAAGTTTGCCCTAACCCTAATTAAGTGACTAATGACTTTCAGGTGGCCGGAAGTGACCTCCGGTCATCTTCTCCGGCCACACTCTCCCCTGAGAATCTCAATCTCACTCCCTAGGTATCTAAAACACAATCTTTCTGCCCAGAATCCATCCCTAGATATCATACAACATGAATCATCAAACAAAATGCATTTATTTTTCATAACCAGGCTGAATCGAATCAAAAGGGGTTTAGGTCAAAAAGTTTCAGGAACAGCATACATGCTCAATACTCAATTATTTTCGAAACAAAACATATCACCATGACCAGTGGAACATAGAGAATCATTTAAGAACTTAAAAACAAGTTTCTGGAAAAAATGTTCTTGAGCTCACCTGAACTGGAGCTTTGATTTCTGACACTTTCTGGCTGGCCCTTTGATCCAAAATGCCTCTAATGGACTCCCTGAGAAGCTTGCAGTGCTTAGTTGGAGTTTAGAATGGCTGGTTTGGAAGTTTGAACAAGTTCTGTTCAGTGGGGTGAAGGGATCGTGTTTTTGATTCAATGGCTTTCAGGCTGTTTTGAGTGTTGGTTTGTGTTCAGTGAAGCATGGTGAGATGATTGGTGAAGCTTGTTTTAGTGTTTGTGGCTTGTAGGATGAGATTCGAAAGAAAATGCAAGTTGGAGAGAGTTTGTGGATGCTGAGTTCTAGTGAGTTGCAGGCTGGCTTCTTGTGATGTTTTGCTTGCATTTGATTTGTATAAACTAATCCTATTGGTCAGATGACATGACATGTACTTTATTGATTGGTATGGTGGCTTTTGCAAAATGTCAACTTTGTGTAAGAGAAGGCATGGGTCTTGTTCTAGCCAAGTACAAGGGCTGTGGGCTGCGCAGCATGGTGAGGGGAAAGGCTAGGGTGGTTCAGCATCCAAGGCAGCAAGTGGATGAGAAGTGATCATGAGCTTTTGCAACTTGACTTGGCTTTTGCTTTTCATGAAGATATCTTGCTCCAAAGGCCAAACAAATGGGAAACTCTTGGCCCATTCTGATTTTTAGGTCACATGTGATGTTTGTGTAATGGTTTGATAACAATTAGAGGTCACAAATTGCCTTGATACATGATTTTGCAAGTTTCCTCTTTGGTGCATAACTTGAATTTTAGTGATTTTTGCCAACTTTGATGCACCATAACTTTTGATCCAAAATGAATTAGGTCATGTTCTTGTACTTTTTGAAAAGGGAAAGATCTAATCTTCAACTTTCATGACCAAAGTTTTTCCATTTGAAGCATTTTTGAATCAAAAAGTAAGGGTTGAAAAAGTTGCATAAAATGACATTTTCATTAAAAGTCAAACTTGCCCAAAAAAGTCAACCTTGCAAAAACTTGTAATTCTTGAATTTTGTGAACTTCCAACTTCTTCCATGATCAAATAAAGATCATATACACTCAAAATGATGGAGATCACCCCTTGGTTGGGTCATTGGGGGCCTCAGATGCCCTGATTTTGCACTGACTTGTCTGAAAAGTCAACTCTTGATCAGATGACTTCCCCATGGAATTTCTTCATGAAAATTGATATGCATACTCCTTATACCATATAGAGACCAATAGAAACAAGAATGACCAAAATTTTTGAAGTTATGGCCTCTGAAACCAAAATCCTAATTTTAGGTCATCTGTGCAGTCAAGCCTAGCTCTGCTTCCATACCAAACCCAGTTCTTGTGATTTTTTGACATCCTTGACTTTGAGAGGGTATAATGTGATACTTGAACACACATGGGCCCCTTTGAAGTGATTGTTGATCTTTGGAGTGGCTCAAGAAGCACTTGGATTGCTCAGATCACAAACCCTAGATGCAGATGACTTTGAACCAATGTAGTGAGTCAAAATGTGATATGAGATGGTATGATTGTGTTTATGCATATAAAATGATCACAAGCCATAGTGTGAAAGGGTGAGGGCAAATTTGGGGTGTTTACACTATGAAGATCAAGGAGGAAGTTCAAAACAATGGGATGTCGGGTTCCTTGTCATAACTAGTTACCCACCTTGGGTAGCTAACATTGTGCCTGTACCAAAGAAAGATGGCAAGGTTCATATGTGCGTTGATTATCGAGATCTAAACAGAGCAAGTCCAAAGGATGACTTTCCACTACCTCACATTGACGTGCTGGTAGATAACACCGCTCAGTTCTCGGTATTTTCTTTCATGGATGGCTTCTCCGGGTACAATCAGATCAAGATGGCACCAGAAGACATGGAGAAAACGACGTTCATTACCCCGTGGGGTACATTCTGTTATAAGGTTATGCCCTTTGGATTGAAGAATGTCGGGGCAACGTATCAACGGGCTATGGTAACTTTGTTCCATGATATGATACAAAAGGAAATTAAGTGCTATGTGGACGATATGATTGCCAAGTCCCGGGATGAAGAAGAGCATTTGGTCAATCACAAAAAGCTGTTTGATAGATTGATAAAGTACAGACTGAGGTTGAATCCAAACAAGTGCACTTTCGGAGTGTGTTCCGGTAAGTTGCTGGGTTTTATTGTTATCCAAAGGGGGATTGTGGTAGATCCTGCAAAAGTAAAATCAATACAAGACATGCCTGCACCGCAAACAGAAAAAGAAGTGTGTGGGTTTTTAGGGAGATTGAACTACATTTCTCGGTTTATATCTCATCTAACTGCCACATGCGAGCCAATCTTCAAATTGTTAAGAAAAGAACAAACGGTCAGGTGGAATGAAGAGTGTCAAAGAGCCTTTGAAAAGATAAAAGAGTACTTGCAGGAGCCTCTGATCCTAATGCCTCCAGTTGCAGGACGACCACTTATCATGTACTTGACTGTGTTAGAAGGGTCGATGGGGTGTGTGTTAGGCCAACATGATGAGTCTGGTCGAAAAGAGCATGCTATTTATTACCTTAGCAAAAAGTTTACCGACTGTGATCCCGTTACTCACTGCTCGAGAAAACTTGATGCGCTTTGGCATGGGCTGCTCGCCGACTGAGACAGTACATGTTGACCCATACCACATTGCTTATCTAAAAAATGGACCCCGTCAAGTATATTTTCGAGAAACCAGCGTTAACCAGAAGGGTTGCAAGGTGGAAAATGATCTTAATAGAGTATGACATACAATATACTTCCTAGAAACCCATCAAAGGAAGTGTATTGTCAGATTATCTTGCACAACAACCGCTTGAAGACGACTATCAGCCAATGAAGTTTGATTTCCCTGATGAGGACATCATGTACCTCAAGGCAAGAGATTGCGAGGAACCACTTCCGGAGGAGGGGCCTGACCCTGAATCCAAATGCAAGTTGATGTTTGATGGGGAAGTCAATATTAACGGACGTGAAATTGGTGTTGTTCTTATCACTCCCGAAGGTGTTCATTTTCCCTTCGCTGCCAGAATTACTTTTGGCTGCACCAACAATGAAGCGGAATACGAGGCGTTCATAATGGGAATAGAGGAGGCTATTAATCTTCGGATTAAGACCCTCGATATATTTGGAGATTCAGCCCTCGTTATCAACCAGATTACCGGCAAGTGGTATACACATCAAGAACATTTAATGCCTGATAGGGATTATGCCAGAAGACTGTTGACGTTCTTCACAATGGTAAAGCTTCAATATATACCACGAGATGAGAATCAATTTTCCGATGCATTGGCTACTCTTTCTTCGTCCATCAAAGTCTTGTGTTGGAATTACGTGCCTAGGATTGACATTTCCAGACTTGACGCACCAGCTTATGCTTTCTCTGTAGACGCAGTGTCTGATGAGAAACAATGGGACTTCGATATTAAGATTTTCCTAGAAAAACAAGAATACCCAGTTGGGGAATCATCCAATGACAAAAAGACATTGAGACGACTTACTGCTAGCTTCTTCTTGAATGCAGACGGAGTTCTGTACAAGAGAAACTTTGACATGGTCTTGCTCAGATGCATGGATAGACACGAAGCAAACCTGTTAACGCAGGAAGTCCACGAGGGATCTTTCGGTACTCATGCAGGAGGGCATGTAATGGCTAAGAAGTTATTGAGATCAGGGTATTATTAGCTAACAATGGATGCAGACTGTTGTTCGTACGCCCGTAAGTGCCACAAATTCCAGATTTATGCAGACAAAGTGCATGTTCCTCCTAGCCCGCTCAACGTCATGTCATCTCCTTGGCTCCTTTCTATGTGCGACATTGACATGATCGGGAAGATAGAGCCTACTGCTTCAAATGGTCATCGTTTCATCTTGGTTGCGATCGATTACTTCACCAAATGGGTTGAAGCAGCATCTTATGCCAATGTCACTCGTCAAGTGGTTTCCAGATTTCTAAAGAGAGACATCATTTACAGATACAAGTGCCCGAGAAAATCATTACTGATAATGGTTCCAACTTAAACAACAAGATGATGGCAGAACTGTGTCGGGACTTCAAGATTCAACATCACAATTCTTCTCCTTACCAGCCAAAGATGAATGACGCGGTAGAGGCAGCTAACAAAAATATTAAGAAGATTGTGCAGAAGATGGTTGTCACTTACAAAGATTGGCATGAGATGTTACCATTCGCGCTGCATGGGTACCGAACGTCAGACAGGGCGTCAACCGGGGCAACTCCTTTCTCCTTTGTATATGGTATGGAGGAGGTCTTGCCTGTCGAGGTAGAAATTCCTTCATTACGTGTGATGATGGACGTGAAGCTTGATGAGGCTGAGTGGGTACGTGTTTGGTATAATCAGTTGTGTCTAATTGAGGAAAAGAGATTAGCGGCTATCTGTCATGGTCAGCTTTATCAGAGAAGAATGAAGCGAGCATTCAACCAACGAGTACGTACTCGAGAGTACCAAGTAGGAAAGCTTGTACTCAAGAGGATCATTCCTCCAGGTTCAGATCACAGGGGCAAGTGGACCCCAAACTACGAATGCCCATTCATAGTAAAGAAAGTTTTCTCAGGTGGGGCGCTGATGCTCACTATTATGGATGGAGAAGATTTACAGTATCCTGTTAACTCGGAGGTAGTTAAAAAATACTTCGCATAAAAAGACCCACTGGACACAAAAATAGAATTAAAGTTCAGGAAAGAAAAGGGCATCCCGGCGAGCTAAAAACAGAATAAAAAGCTCGGGCAAAATTTAGGGAAAAAATACACCCGCCGAGTTGAAAAGCCACATCGGACAGCTCAAGCAAAAAAGGGTATCCCGGTGGATTGAAAACCCGAAAGGGAGATCCATGCAAAACAAGGGAATAAGCGAACAACTGCGATCCAGATAATCTGAACCAAATCACCGTTTTAAACAGTTTGGAAATATCAGAAGGGTAGGAATCAGTCCCATCATCTTCTTCGGAAAGCAAAGGCATGAACAGAAAGTTTTGAAGATATGTTGGTCATAGCAGAAAGGAAACTCATTGGAATGCCATTTACATTGCCATTAGGATAGTTTCTTTTCTCAATTTTATGGTAGCTACCTCTTTCCAGGTAGATGCTTCCTGATGTAAAACTTTGCCTATTCAGAGGCCATTCAATGAATGAATATTCAGCCAAAAGCCGTGTTGTGTTGTGTTTACTTTGTTTGCAAAAATGTCCTGAATTTTTGTCAAAAAAAGAACATTGCATATGAAACATGTTGGTTTTTCTAAGAAAATTGACATTGCAGGGAAACAATTAAAACTGTCTTTGAGTGTCGAATGACAATGGATGAACAAATCATACCATGCAAGTCCCCGGGGCACATGTGTGTATACTGTTGTTGCAGGTTTTGCAGGGCAATATGGTATTTCCCCAAGCAGAGAGTGCTCCCCGGTTGAGCTATAGAAAATGGAATCTCCAGCAAAAATTCAAACCTAATCAAAGAGGTGTCCTCCCTAGGCGGCGTTTGTCCTTGACAAGAAAGATATGGTTATTCCCAGTAGATTTCAGATGGAACCTTCCCCAGTTAAGTCAGAGTAGGGTGGTATCCCCAGCAGAACTTCAAACCCAATCGAAGAGGTTTGTCCCCAATCAGAGTCTTTATGTCAGAATGGGCTATTCCCAGCAAGCAGCTAAATGCCTAATTCCCCACAGAGTTGTAACTGTCAGAACTCTTTCCTTAGCGAAGGTTTATTTGACCAAGTATTCCCCCAACCGGGTCGGAAGTTCGTCATTTCCTCACAGAGTTTCATGATTGGTAAGAAACCATAATTGAAATAGTACCAGCGAGTCCGCCAATTTATTTTTGGACAATGGGATAGAGTAATGCAGACAGTTGTTCACATTTCATTCCTCAACCAAGTATTGCCAGGACATCTTGGAAATTTCCCTAAGCAAAGTCCTCCTCAGCGAGCAGCTGTGCGCCTGGTTTCCCCACAGAGTCAGAGTTTTCAGAATTCATTCCCCAGCTAGAGTCTTGACCAAGCGTCTTCCCCAGACAGTTATCCCCGCAGATTTCATGATTGGGACTTGCTCCCATCGTTGAAATATTCCCCGGAGAAGTCGCCAATTTATTTTTGGCCTTTGTGATGATACATACATGCATTCATCTCCCCAGTCTGAGATAAGCATCGTCGAAACCTCTTGACCTGTTTCTCCCCTGCAGAGCCGTGTTTATTGTTGCCAATCAGGGAACTTTGTTTGATGCTCGTTCGCATTATCTGGCACTCGTCGATGCTCGCACTTCGTTTGTTGCTCGTATGCACGTCCTAGCACTCATTTGTGCCTGATGTTTGATTGTTTCCCGTACGCACGTCCTAGCACTCGTCTGTGTTTGATGTTTGATGCTCGTCTGCATCCCCCAACACTCTCGTCTGATGTTTGATATCTGCTGGATGTTCGTCTGCATTCCCAGCACTCGCTCATTTGTGAATTATTATTCGTTTAATCCTCCCTGGCAGAGTTGTGTTTCTTACCAGGCATTTGTTGCCCGTACGCACGTCCTAGCACTCGTATGTGTTTGATGTTTGATGCTTGTCTGCATCCCCCAACACTCTTGTCTGATGTTTGATATCTACTGGATGTTCGTCGGCATTCCCAGCACTCGCTCATTTGTGAATTATTCTTCGTTTGATTCTCCCTGACAGAGTTGTGTTTCTTACCAGGCATTTGTTGCCCGTATGCACGTCCTAGCACTCGTCTATGTTTGATGTTTGATAGTTGCTCGTCTGCGTCCCCCTAACATTCACCTGTGGTTGATATCTGCTGGATGTTCGTCTGTATTCCCAGCACTCGCTCGTTTGTGAATTATTCTTCTTTTGATCCTCCCCCGGCAGAGTTGCGGTTCTTATCAGGCATCTGTTCGTTGCTCGTCTGCATTTCCCAGCACTCGTCCGTGTTTGAAATTTTCTTTTGCTCGTCCGCACTTTGCAACACTCGTCTGTGTGTGACATATGTTTGATGCTCGTGCTTTCCCCAGCAGTCACCTGTGGGTGGTAGATGCTGATGCTCGTATGCATTCTCCAACACTCGTCTGTGTTTGACATCTGTTTATTGCTCATATGCAATCCCCAACACTCGTCCGTGTTTGAAAATTTGTTTGATGCTTATATGCATTCTCCGACACTCGTATGTTTTTGTTATCTGTTCGAAGCTCGTTTGCATTGTTGGACACTCGTCTGTATCATCCCCTCACACTCGTCTGTGTTAGCTTATATTCATATGTACTGATTTGATAATCGCTCCCACTCGTCTGTATTACTATTCCAAATGATCATCTGAGTTGGATTTCTGGTACTCGTCTGTATTGCTACTCCAAATGCTCGTCTGTGTTTAATCTTTGGTATTCGTCTGTATCAGTGGCTGATATCCGTCTGTATCGTCGCCTGAAGCGCTCGTCTGCGTTTCTTAAGATCATCGTCTGATATTCGTTTGTGTCATTGACTTATAGCACTCGTCTGTGTTCTCTTGATGATCATCCAATGCTCGTCTATGTTGAAGAGGTTTGAAGTCCTGACGATGGGATTAAACGTCGAAATGGTTACCGGTCATGGCGTAACAGGTTTATCCAAAGGAGGTTCGTCTTTCTCAGAGACCACTTATCTACGTAAGATTTGTGAAGAGGGTTTGTCCAATCCTAATGTTGTACCCGGCGTAACAGGTTATTTGAAGAAAACTCGTCTGACTTAGGCCATATATCCACATATAATATATGAAGAGGGTTCGTCTATCCTGATTATGCATGTCTATCCCACATACTTAAGTGCATCACCGGTCCTGGCGTAACAGGTTTATCCGAAGGAGATTCGTTTGTCTCAGGTCATATATTGCAAAATGTATGAAGAGGGCTCGTATGTCCATTTCCTGGTGTAACAGGTTTATTTGGAGAGGGCTCGTATGTCCATTTCCTGGCGTCATAGGTTGGCTTGAAGAAGACTCGTCTGTCCAAGTTTGTCTTATCCGAAGTAACAATTATGGTTGGAAGGAGCTTGTCTGCTTCATATTTGCTTCAGTCGCCAAAGCGTCATTTGGTTGGGTTTATTTCCCATTGCTTGCATTCTCCAGCAGAGTGCAAATTTCAGGTCTTCTTGGTATTCAACCACGGTTTATCTTGAACGGTCGATTGCCCGTGCTATCGTCCTTTTTAGACTAACAGTTGCTCGAATAGGGGCAGTTGTAACACCCCAAATTTTCTCTCTTCTGTTTAGCATCATCATCATATCATAATCATCATAAGCATGTCATGTCCTTAGAATTTTGCATAGAAAAATGAAGCATAGCACTTGCGTGTTCTAGCACAAGGCATATAATCAACCATCCGGGAAATTTGAAGCACTACAAGTCAAAATCAAGAGCATGGTGACCTGGCAAGAAGCTCAGAGGATCTTTTATGCAAGCTCTGTATCATGTTCAAAGCCCTAAAAAGGATTGAGTATAAAAATCAGATCAAACGGTTGGCACCGGGTTATTATGGAAGTTTCCCACCAAAAGGAGGGAGAATTCAAAATTCACTGGCCTTAACCGGTTAACGGCTGCGAATTTTGAATTCCAGCAGCAAATTCAGCATGTGGTTTTGGCTCAAATTTTCCAATTTTCTGATTTTTATTCATTTTGAATTAAGGAGAAGGATCTAGAGAATTTATCCAAGCTTAATTCCAATGATAGGTCCTAATCACTTTCTAAGCCAACTCCAAACCATATTTTTTGGATCCCAAACCAAAATTTTGGTTCCCAAACCTAAACCATATTTAATCCATTTCCCTCCAAACCAAAGAAAGGGCTCTCACACAATTCACTCCTCTTCATTTTCTGAATTTTGATCTCTCTCACCATTCTCTCACTTTTCTCTCCCAATTTTCCAAATTCAGTCAAAGTTCCTCTTTGAAGATCACATAACTTTGCATTAAAGTGTGTAGATCTTGGAACTAGACCTCCATCCATAATTTCCTTGCATTAATTTGCTGGTTTCACTACTTGGTTCAGATCTGGTTTGGAGATTAGAAGTGCTTTTGGATCCAAAATTCTACATCAAGACCCTTTGCTTGCATTTATTTTGCATGGAGTGTGAGGATTAGCACCGGATCTTCGAAGTTTTCCACGAGATCTCTCATTTCCAGCTCAAACAACAATTACCAAAGCATACCTCAGCTTTGTAGGTTGGTTAAATTCAGATCTAGCTCTGTTTTAGCTTATTTACATGCTTGTGCTTTAGATCCACCATGTGCTTGTGTATTTGCTTGTGTTGCTTGAATTGATTGGTTGATTTGTAGCTGGATCCGGGTGCTAATATTCATGAGCTTAATGATGTTAATTAATGTGAATTGATCCATTTATTTCATGCTTAATTGATTGCTGGTATGTGGTGGAATTATTTGGATAAGCTTGATATGAGCTGATTTTCATGCAGGATCTGTTGCTGTTTTGACAGTGTTAACCGGTTAACGCTTTGGTTAACCAGTTAACGTACCTTTTTTCTGCGTAATTTGCTACAGGTTTGAACTGGTTAACCGGTTAACGCTTTGGTTAACCGGTTAACACTGATGCAGAATGCCATATTTGAGCTGTTTTGAGCTTGTTTGAATATGCTTCCATGGATCATCGTATGATTATTGAATATGCTAGTTTAGGGCGATTTGCTTGTTGGTTGATGTATGCTTTCATGTTCTCGACGCGTAAGTCATGTATTTTCAAAGCTTGGCATGTTGTTTGATCTTTGTTTTCTAGAACTTTGAACATGTTACTCCTATGGATTGTGCTAATCAATTTGCTGGAATTTTGCTAACATTTCAGGGGCTCATGGTAAGTGAAGTGTGGATGTTTATCCACATTTCAACTCTTCATCTTTACCTCTTCTTTTTAAGTTGCTTTCTACTTTGTGGTTTTTGATGTGCCTTATGCCATCATGTGATTCAATTCTTATCTTTACCCTCTAGGAGCAACTTATCTCCTTTAGAGGAGTAAGTTGCTCTCTAGCTTTCCTCTCTCCTTTCTTTTGCTTCTCCTTGGTTCTTCTTTTCTCTTAGGATAGTTGAAACCGCACTAACCTTAGGACCACTTTTTGCATGATAACTTTAGGTTTAGTTTTTCCCTAATAGACTTTTGCCTTTTGCTCCTTTGGTTCTTTCTCTTCTCATCTCAAAACAAAGCATAAAAAAAGTAATAAAGAAAGAACTGACTTCTTGTGTAATAGCCTTATTCCATGGGGCATATGTATTCATTCCATCTTGAAATAGTGCATTTGTCTAGCATGATGCACAAGTCGGATCATGAGGCCATCTTCATCAAGGAAAATCCTAAAAAATACTTCTTCATTTTAATCACTAAGATACTTAATAAATTCAACAAGTCGATGAACTTAGGCCCTTGCCTTTGGAAACAAGTCATGGATAAATTCTCCTTACTTGGTGTGCTTGTTCTATTATTCCATCTTGGAATGTAGTAACAAGTACACATTCCATGGAAAATAGTTTGAGTTCATTCTCTTATGCCACACCAATAAAAAACTCATAAAAAACACAAACAAACAATAAGCGTCTCTCCTTCAGGAATTCTTTTCTCATATCCTTCGCTCTGTACGCGAACTTGCTCCTACTTGTCACTTTGCAAGACGGTAACGCACTCGTCGTCCAAGCCTGCAACACCTGAGCATTGACATAGGCAGTTCAAGCCTTAATTCACAAGCATTTTTTCCACCCCTAGTTACGGGAACTACGGCGTCTCTAATCCTCATGTCTAGATGAGGTACGTAGGCAGCAGGGTTGGGCCCGTTCGAGCACACTCTTTTATTTTCCCTACATTTTCCCCCTTTCTTCTCTTTCTTATCCAGTCTCAGTTTCAGTTTTGAAACATTTTCCCCCTTTCTTCTCTTTCATTTCTTTACCCTTTGAAACATTTTCTTTGCAAGCGTGGATCCCGTCGGGTACGGGGGACGATCTGGGGTGCTAATACCTTCCCAGGTCGTAAACGACTCCCGAACTCAGTCTCTTTGGTTCGCAGGACCTGTGTCCTTCCTTTCTTTTCTTCTGGTTTGTGCAGCATTACCATTCCCGTTCCTTCGGGATAAAAATGCCTGGCTAGCGACTCTACCTCTTTTCCGCGCCACTTTCGCGTTTGTACCAGGATGGAAATCCAGGGAGCGACACGATTGAATCCTATTTAAGAGGCCTGAGTCGAAGACGCGTGTGTGCCAAGGAAAGTCAAGTTTCTGGACTTAGAATATTTCTAAGCATAAGGATATATGGTTCGACCGAACACTTCTGAAGGTGTTCGACGCGTGACGGTTACATTCAATTATTGGAGGGAAGTTTGTCCTTCTCCTAGTTTGAAAAAGAGACAAGTGACACACATCTAAAGGAGGAAGACTTGCAAAGCAACATGTATCACGTTTCTAGTAGGAGACCATTAGTAGTGGTTATTTTTTACGGTTATAAATAGGTATTTTTAAAGTTAGAATTGTGTGTCAAAAATCATATTGTACAAGTTACTCCATATCCACTCAAAGTACTCGTATGTAGAGAAATAAATGAAAGTGAGAATGTATGTGATGTAAACACCACCATCTTTATATTAAATGCAATATCCATTAAAGTCTTTACTTTAAAGCATTTAATTTTAGCATTTACTTTCATGCAAGTTCCATTTCCAGCAATTTACTCATTTCATTTATTTTCTTTCTTTTAGCATCCTTTGCATGTTTATCCTTTTGCACTTTATTTCGACTTTAAAGCATTTTGAGTCTTATTTTACTTTCATTTTATCTTTCGATACCAAACACTTTCATGAATTATGTCGAAGTATTTATGATAATTCACCAGACAATAAATAAAATGACTTATAACAGATGTCCAAGGATCAATCTAGTCGATCCTGTGAGTAACTGAGAATGTTTTAGTGTTTTTAGAGGAGCAGCGATTGTTTACCATTTTTCAAGGTAAATAATGTTGCCATTCACGCTTCAGTGTAAACGTTCAAGTTCTTGACCTCTGTGATTTGGTCGAATTCTCTAGGCATGACTGACACCAGGTTGACTATGATGTCGAGAGAAGCTTCAGACCTAGAATCAGAGTTATCCGTCATCATCTCGTCTTTAGAATATGATTTTTCAAACTTTTCTTTAGCTATTTCCTCTTGATAGGTAAGCAACTTTTGACCCACAATTGGCTTCTTTGTAGTTTTTGATTTGTGCCCTCCGTTATTATCAATAGGCACATTGGTGCTTGATTCATCTTGTCTTTTGACTGAAGCTCCTTCTGGGGCTTCCTTCGACGTTTCTCTCTCTTCCACTACGATCGATACATCCGATTTTTTCCCCTTATAATTTTCGGAGACATATGTTGATTTGTTGGAGGAGAACTCCTTTATGTAAGCAACGGAAGATCCTCTTTCGACATCAAAGTTCCTCCATTTTTGTTGGCCTTTTGTTATGTCTTCGGCAAGCCTTAACCACTTCCTAATTGGGGCTTTACTAGTAGGTTTAATTGTGGTCTGTCTAGCTCTAGGGTATTGAGATTTGTTTCCATGTTGATATGCAACAGATCTTCTTGGGTCGAAATCCTTCTGACCTTGAAGGGTTCTTTGCTCATATCTCTTATTCGCCCCTCTAACTCCTTGGATGTTGCTTGCAGCCTTCCTGTCGAAGATTTCACATCATCGATGGCAAATCATAACATCAGATTTCCTCTTTTGGCATTTATGGAGGAAATCAATAATAGTTTCATCCTGTTTAGGATAAGCCACCTTATTATGTTCCTTTTGGCGGCTTTCCTCGTCAACCTCCATAGTGTGTTCCTTTATCTACACCATATCGATGTCCATATTGACATAATTGGATGTGTTCAATTTTTGGAAATCTACATCAAGGCCTTCAGTGGCCTTGTCCATCAGTATGAAACCATCAGCGGTTTCCTTTGTAACCATTACCAGGCTGGAATATTCAATGATCCCGTCTTCAAAGTTCTAAGTAACTTCAAAGTTTCCAACATTCCTTTCGACAAAGCCATCAGCAACCTTGGTCATAAGTTTTCTCACATCATCAATGTTAAGATCTTCAGTAACCCTGACTAGGATAACATCATTGAGGAAATCATCAGTGATCTCCACCATATTGATTGAACAATTGATGTCGTTAGCAACTTTGACCATGTTCACTTCAGTGTAATGGGCACCAGCCATTTGTAAAGGGTCTGAATCAATCTTCATCTAGCCTTTGGTTTTCTCTCCAAACTTCAGCCTATCGTCCTGGATAGCATTTTGCACAAAATCTCTGAAAATAAAACATTGAGAAGTTTTATGACCCAAAAAATTATGGTATTTGTAAAAACCTCTCTTTTCATTTGTTCTAAAGGTGGCATTTTAGCGCCTGAAGGCACTATCATTTGTCTATCCTTAACTAACAAATCGAATATTTTATCACACTTGGTGATGTCAAAAGTGTATGTTTTTTTTTTGGAAATCTGTCGTTAGTTTCTACCGTTTTTTTTCATTTGAAGGAGCTAGAAATTTGCAAGAGTATGGTGGACCTTGCTTGAGTTCAAAAATATCTATTTCATTTTTGTCGAACTGCAAAGGTTCTTCATATAATTCTTCGACTCCCTTATTGTATTCGACATAAGCTATCTTTTTGTTCTTATTTGCCCTAACCTTTTCATCCTTCAAATGCTCTAGCTATCGAACCCTATTAGCCAATTGGGCCATATCCCTCAAATATTGGGTGTCCAATTTCTTTCTAATAGAGTAATCTAGGTCACCAGTGGTCATTTCTACTAGTTCACTTCTGGAACATGGATAAAACATCTAGAATTAAGTAATAAAAAACTATTAAGATAATCGTCTATTGGATCAGTAAACTTTCATTTGATGTTAGCCAATTCATTAAGACTAATCTTAGTTTGTCCCATATAGAATTATTCATGGAACAAACGTTCTAACTGGGTCCAATTACAAATCGAATTAGGTGGAAAGACTGTAAACCACGTGAAAGCGTTCTTAGTGAGAGAACTAGGGAAATACTTAACTCTAAGGCTTTTGTCATTGGCAATCTCCCCTGCTTCGATCAGGTAACAAGCTACATGTTCGACAATAGACTTAGTAGTATCCCCTAAAAACATAATGAATTTTGGGACCTTTGTCCTAGGGGTTAATTATGACTGAAGTATATGTCGCTCCCGGGATTTTCATCCTAGTACAAACGCGAAAGTGGTGCGGAAAAGGTAGAGTCGCCAGCCAGGCATTTTTATCCCGAAGGAACGGGAAAGGTAATGTTGCACAAACCTGTGGAAGAAGGAAATGACAAGGTCTTGCGAACCAAAGATCTGGGTTCGGGAGTCGGTTACGACCTGGGAAGGTATTAGCACCCCAGATCGTCCGCCATACCCGACGGGATCCACGCTTGTTTGTCTGTTTCAAAGGGTGAGAAATAAGATGTTGCTGAACAAAGAACTGCTACTGGAACTGGAACTGAAATGAGAAATGGAACAAAAATAAAGGGGAAATGTAGGGAAAATAAAGAATATGCTCGAACGGGCCCTACCCCGTTGCCTACGTACCTCATCGGGATAATGAGAATCAGAGTCGACGTAGTTCGCCAAACCAGGCGAGAATTTTGTTTGTGTTTTTTATCGCTGGAACTGCTTATGTCTATGCTCAGGTGTTGCAGGCTCGTCTGATACGAGTGCGTTTACCATCTTGCATGCGAGACAAGTCGTCACAAGTTCGCGTTTAGAGTGAATGAGGTGAGAAAAGAGTTCCCGCAAGAAAGCCGCTTGTTGTTTATTGTTTTGTCTTTTATGAGAAGTGTTTTGAATTTGTTTGTGAACATTCTCATACTAAGACCTATCCATCGTGGTAAATACTTACACCTCGCCCCGAAACAGGATGCGTATAAGTACTCCGCAACGAAGTCTCATGATGTATAAGAACATTCAACCTTTATTAGGTATTTTATTATTTTCTTCATGAGGTGAGAAAGAAAGACTCAAGTTGTAAAAGGACAAACTAAGGGAACTAAGACACAACCCTAAGTTATTTATTATGTACAAAAGGTGATCCTAATGGTTTGTGAAGTTTTCTAATCCTAAGGAAGAAAAGGAAAAGAATAAAAGAGAGTTAGAAACAAACTTACTTCCTAAGGAAGTTAAGTTGTCTCTAAAGAAAGGGAAATCCTAAGAGCAAAGCACAAGGTGCTAAGGCAAACACAATTATAATGCATAAGAGATAGTAATGAAGTGAGGCTGACCTCAATCTTCCCCCCTACAAAACAAAGGTTAGCATTACAATGCATATTGAAAGTAAAATCAAAGCATAAAAGCGATTAAGTACCATAAACGTCCTAGAATGGAACTAGGGTTTCAAAGTAAGACCTATGTCTAAAGGTGAAGGTACCTAAAGGTTACATGACTTCTAAAGTCAGTAGCTACATGCTATAGGTCCCTAAGTATGCTAGGATACCTCACAAGATCAAACTATGTCAAACTATGTACAAAACGTTCACCTAAGTTCACCTAAATGCAAGTTAGTGCTTATGGATGAAGTATGAATGCATATGGCTTAAAAGCATGAATTAATACATGAAATGAGTATCAAAGTCAGTAGTGAATTCTTATGAATATGGATGAATGATCATACCATCATAGGTGCAATGGTGTAAGCATATGGAGCAAGGAGAAGAAGATGTGAGAACAAATGGAGCAAACATCGCATAAGATCACGAATGATGCAAGTTAAAGATGGATGGCATGTGAATATGCATGAAATGATTATGGGTCAGTAGCATACAAGATATTATATGAAATTAGAATTCATGGATATACATTAATGATTCCCACATAATTCATGTTAACAATTAGAGGAGAAGAGAAACAAGTTTAAGTTAAACATGTTCAAATAAGTATGCACTTTGAAACACCAAAACAAACCAAATGAGTATGGTTCAAAAAGTGACCTATAACTGGAATTAAGGACCTATAAATGACCTATAATTAAATCCTAAGATTTACCAAAATTATTCCAAGCAAATGGCATGAATGCCTTCCTATCATTTAGATTATGGAGCAAATAAACACATAAATCAACCTATGATCTAGGTGACATGGAAAAATAGCAAAAAGGCCTGAAAAATTATGAAATTAAATCCATAGCATATTAAAGTCAGTATTTAACATGGCCTAAAATAATTTCACAAAATTATGCACCAAAGTGCCAAAACAATTACTTAACGATTGAGATAACAAGGCATGATCGCCGAAAAATAACTCCACGAAGTGGATAAAAAATGGCACCAAAATTTATGAAAAAAATGCCTAAGGAGCATCAAAATGTCACAAATTCCATTTTTTAATCACACACAAAAAATAGGTCTCACACCTATGGGAAAAATGGTTTTTGGTCCCTTTAACTAAAACAATGCATTTTGGGACAGCTTGTAACCAAAAATCCAAATTAATTACTAAACCCAACCAAACCTGGAAACAAAAATTATAAAAAATTAATTAAGAGGATAATTATCACTCATGAATTTTTTCAGAATTTTATCACACCTAAAACTATTTTTAATAATTGCGACGAAACGGAAAAAAAATGGTGTTTTAAGGGAAAGTGAAAGGAACCGAATTCTCTAATCCATAACCTAATCCCTAAGCTCCGAAATCGACACATATAATTAAAAATCACAAATAAATCCAGTGCCTCAGGTGGGAGGGCTCAATATGCACCTTAAGTTATATGATCCTAAGCCGCATACAAACTAGAATGATGCGTAATCGTGGAGAAGTCGAGATTACTTACTTGATTGAAGTGTCGATTCTTCGCATAAAAGAAATCCAAAAAACTCCATGCAAGGGCTTGTAATCTCCATAAGCAAAATAAATGCTTATCTTCCATAATTTCTTTGTGAAGATCCACCATAATCGAAATTGATTCAAGTCGATTAAAAACTCATGAACATTTATATCACAAATTAATTCACAACAAATAATTAAAATCATGACACAAATTCTAACTAGAAATTTTTGTGAAATGGACTAAGAAACTAATCCACCAAAAATGATTTTCCAAGAAAAATAATTAAGAAATCTATATATAAAATTTGTATAAAAAAAACAAAAGCACAGGGGGTGCAGTAAGGAAAGTAAGGGTGTAGGTAGCCGTTTAGTAGACTTAGCCCAAATTCCTAAAAGAATTTCGCAGGGGAGGTGCACTCAGTGGAAATTGTGGTGCGAATAGCCGTCCAAGGCCCAATTTGATGATGTTTCTCGCATGGGGTGAGATAGTGATTTGGAGGTCTGAATAGAGTTCCATGGAAGAAGCCCAACCCACTGATCCATTGGTCACAGGTGTAAAAATGAAAAATAACGGTGCTTATAATACCTTTATGGAGGCCCGACCCAAATCAATTCATGTTCAATGACTTAACCCTATAAGGTATCTGGAAAATAACCATCGAAACCCTATCTTCTTCCTGCATCCGCACGTTTCAAATTCTTCCCTAGTCGTTGTCAGCGCTCTCGAACCTCCTTCACCCTCACAAGACTTCATAATCTGAAACCCCAAGATTTCAAAACTTCGTCGCGGCCTCGTCTTATCTCTCGCGACGTGTTTCTTCTTCCATGATCCTATCGCGCCTCTGCCTCCTCTTCACGACAACTTCGTCGTCCTAGAAACTTCTCCAGAGATCAACAATTCAAGCTCATCGTGGCCAAAATATCACTCCATATCATCTTCGTCCATTCGCCCGTTTATGCGTATCGTATGGCGTCACACATACCGTATCTTTCCGAACTCACTCAGGTATGCTTCATGGATTCCAACATCTCGCACAATCCTCTTCGATCTTCTTTTTTGCGCAATCTGAAATCTTTGCCGAAAATACCAAGGATCAACTTCGCGACCTTCATCTCATCTCATATCGATCAGATACCAGCAATAAACATCTTTGCCACACCGTGGCCTTACGTCGGCATCGGCGAAGGAAATAACCAACTATGTTAGACTCTTATTAACAGTGAATCCATCAAATAATCTTGCGCGATTCTCGGTTCGAAATTCTTCAGGTACGGATTTGAGTTTATTATTGTTGCAACTCGTTTTTTGTCCTTCATCACTAGGGGTGGCAAAACGGGCCGCTCGCCCCGCCCCGTGCCCGCCCCGCCTAAAGCCCGCCAAAAAATAGTGGGGCGGGCATGCCCACCAAGTTGAAATGGGCATAAAATTCTAGCCCGCCCCGCCAAGGTGGCGGGTTGGCGGGCGGCGGGCTTGCCCGCCTTCTTTTTTAATTATTTTTTCTATTTTTTTAAATAAATTAAAAGATTCTTCTTTCTACATTTCAATAAAAATACATCAAACCAACACTTAAAAAACATAATTTTTATTAGCCTAAAACATCAACTTTTAGTGAAATAATACTCTTATCATATATAATATCACATTTAGTATTTTATATGATCTAAATTCAAATTTCGATCACACTTTTGTCATTTTTCATTAGAAAAATTCAAATACTTGTCCAACAATAAAGAAAGAGAAAGTAGATTAGTCCTAATAATCTAATAACAACTTATGTACATATCACAAACTATTTTCATAGGCTCTTCCAAATACTTAAATAGTGTTATTATATAGGTGTGGCGGGCTTTGGCGAGCGGCGGGTTTTGGCGGGGCGGGCTTTGGCGGGTGGCGGGATTTAGCGGGGCGGGTTTTAGTGGGCGGCAGGTCTAAAATCCCATCCCAACCCGCCACTTTTTGGCGGGTGTGCGGGCCGGCCCGGCGGGCCACGACCCGTTTTGCCACCCCTATTCATCACGATCTCTTTTTATTCACTCTGAATTTTCCTGCGGTTATTGTCGATTGGAGATGTTGAATCTATTGAGTATTGTCATTGATAACTCTTGCCGAATCGTTGTGATTTATGCAATGATTATTGCGTGTCATTGTAGGTTGTTGTTCTTAGACTGTTAAAGCTAAATCTAGTTGGTGGTGATGATCAAGGATCGATGATGATGACGATTTTGAAGGTGATGAAGAACGTTGACGATGAGCGATGTTGAAGACGATGATTGATGGTGCAGAGTGTTGGTGAAGATCGTGAAAGAGAGTTGATGAACATTGATGATGAAGTGTGATGATTGATGGAGGTTTTTCATTGAAGATGCAGATTAACGAGAGGTTGGAAAAATCCGTGAAGAATGTAGAAGCATCTTTTTGATGATTGATGAAATTACTCAGGTGTGAACATATCCTAATCTTTATATCGATTTAGTTTTTCTTCTGAACTTCTTCTTCTAAATCTATGCGTTCTCGTTATCGCTTCAATTTATGTTGATCTTTTGTTATTGTGGACTCAATTTGCAGGTTATTGAATCAGTCGCAGGGTGAATTGATGAAGAAATTGTTGAAGCGTTGATGTTGTTGATGAAGATTGTTGACGGTTATTGAAAGAAGATGATGGAAGATGGGTTTGGAAGAGAGTGATCATTATTTTTCACTGCCTGGGATTGATATTGATGAAGTTTTTTTTGAAGAGTTTCTCTGTTTCAGTCCCTCCTACTGTGTTCTGTTAAATATCAAGATAGTTCAGTTTTTTTTTCTGTTATGAATTTTTCCTCAATAATTAATCTGAGTTTTTTTCTGGTGTATATTTGTTTCTTCTGATATAAGTTTGTGATAAATCCTCCTTCTGCATAGATTTTCTGCAAAATAAATGTATCTAAATCCTCTAAATTCCAATTCCTGAGTTTCTAACCGTATTCTCTATAACTGAATCCACTTGAAGTTTTATTTTTCTCATAATTTCTGGTGTAATGTTGTAACTTCAAACAAGTCATTTTTGTGAATTTCTTATTTGTCAATAAAAATGAATATGAATTCAAAAATAATAAGAAATTGACATATTATATCTATCTTCTGTTAGACCAATAGGTTTTCATGAATATAAAATGAATATGATCACAACTAGTTCAATGTGGATAAAAATGAAATTTGGATATTGGACTTGACAATTTAAATGGGCTTAGAAAAAGTTTAGAAAACGGATAAAAATGATAAAATGTAAATGGAATTAGAAAGGAATGGCTATTGAATAATGAAAATTGATCATTGAAATCAAATGGACACTTGACTTAACATACGTAATCATGTGATTAATTAAGTTGGACTGGACAATTACAACTCGACTACATCTTGCCTTGAACTGATAACCCTCTCGGATTTAACAATGAATGTCATTGAAAATGAATTCATTCACGAATCTTGAATAAATGGCTCCTTGACTCCATCCTGGATCATGATGAACTACAATATCCATGTTGAAACCCTTTGGACAATAATATGCATCTGACGAATCTGTTTCGAAATTTTGAAACCCAATGCCCCTACATAAACCTTAACTGAAAGGTGAATTGTATCCAGATGATTATCATTCATCATTGTACACACCTACGCCTTGACAACTTTGACTTTCTCACAAGACCAAATGACCTTGGATAGATACTGTTTTGGAAATAAACCAATTGTACTTGATGAATTGTCGTCGAAGCAATATCTTTATAATCATGAAGAATCGGTCTTATTAGGTATACACCTCATCCACCATGAAACCCTAATCCATAGAAATTCTGAATTAAAAACCAAATGATGGACCAGATGTACTAGTAAATAGTCTTGGCGAGCGGAATCCTCGAAGATCACTTAATTAGGGAAATAAACCCTAATCAAACAACAAGGATACACGAAGGTGTTATTGATGGCCTTATAACCAAAACATTGAATCCACCTGATAGATATGGATAGGGTATGAAACCCTAATTTCATATGGCGTTGATCCCATGCCTTAGGAGCTCCATGCAAATGATGAATGCGGATGATATGACCTAATGGGAGAATGCAGATGAACGCGAACATGAGCCAGTCAGTGGTAATAAAAGCGAGGGAAAATTTTGGGGTATTACAGTATATAGTCTACTATTGGTGATGTAAAGTTTGGTCTAGCCAAGCCCATATTAATCCCATTTCGAGCCATTATCCTTTCGACCATGGTTGATAGCTTATTGTCTGTCGCTATGTTGTTACACCGAACCTGTTGTACCACATTATCAACATTTTGGTTTCTATTTACTAACATTACCCCTTGTTCCCTCTCTTTAGGAATTGGTATTTGATTTCTAGGAGGTTCGATCTTGGGTGGTTCGACTATCTCCTGATTCCCAAGGTTTACCTGCTGGATGTTCTCTCATATTTCAACACATTGGTTTTCTTGCATGTATTCCCTTGTTGGGTGTCAAACAGGGGCAGGTGTGGCGGGGAAATCATGAGTATAAGCTATTGATTAACTTAACTCAAAGTAAACAGAGTATCCACCGCACTTTTATTTTATTCCAAGAGGAAAAGGAAAAAAGCGAATAAACTCTAATGAATCTAAAAGCAAAAAGCTAAAGAAACAAGTAGATAAAGGGTAAGGGGATTCGTTACAAAATGGGAAGGTTTTAAGCATCCAAAATGTTCGTGGTACTCCACAGGAGCCCTTTGAAAAATTTATTGCTCTTGATTTGAAAATGGTTTGGTAAATGAGTGTGAGGTGTAACGCCCCAAAATTATATTTATTTATTTTAATAGGATTATAATGTTTGGTGTATGGAAGAATAATATATTATTGAGTATAATATTAAGGTAAGAATTTTATTATGGTGGATAATAAGATTATTATTGAATAAATTAAATAATTGGTATAAAATGAGGTAAGGAATAAGGTGGTCATTTAGTGGAATTAGTGGGGGTAATTGAGGAAGTTCCTAAGTTTGTCTAAGAGATTATGTGGTAAGAAGGATAAAATAATCATGTTTTTGGTAAAAAGAGAACAATCGTGGAAGTTGAGAAGAGAAGAAGGAAAGGGCTACAATGTCAAGGAGAATCCACGAGGAAGAGGGATTTCTTATCAAAACCAAGGTAAGGGTGAGATTCTTTCGTCTTTAAAGGGTTTTATAATGGGAATTGGGTAGATTGATTATTGGATGTTGGGGTTTTTGGTGTGTGAATAGGAATTGCATTGATTTATTGGTAATTTTTTGTTGTTGTGTATTAATTATATGGAATAGATGATAATATGAGCAATTCTGGAGCTGTATGACTGGATATTGGTGTTTTGAGATGAAATTTCTTAGAGGTTTGAGTGCAGGTGGCACAAGAGAGAACTGCGGAAATCGTAAAGCTTGCTTAGTGAGCAAAGTGAACTTTTGAAGTGTCATAATATAGAGAGTTGCTTGTTTAGCGAGCAATCCCCCTCGCTCAGCGAGACCTAGAGAAAAAAATGTTGAGTTTTAATTTTGAAAAATTGCTTAAAAATATTTAATTAATTTAGTAATGCTTAGGAACGATGTGGTGTAGTTATAGGCAGTGAAAGAGGGGTTATACATGAAATTATAGAGATAATTAGTATAACTTGAAAATGAGTATAGAGTGGTGTGTTGATGGTTTGTTTTTCTTGTTTGATAATTACATAGGATTGTAGTTGATACTTGTATATGTAATATGTTGTCGTATGTGTTGAAGTTGCGTATGTGGTAGTTGGAGTTGTTTTATGTTGTTGTATGCTAAAATATGCATGACGTTGATGATAATTGTGGTAGTAATGAATTGTTGTATGCGGTAGTTGTTGTGATGAGTTGTTGTATATGAGTTGTTGTGGTTGAGTTAAAAAATGTAATCGTTGCATATATGCATATATGTCATTGGTGTTGCATGACATGTTGCATAGTTGGAACAATATACCAAGGTAGGGTATGTTCGTTGTTGTGATGTTGGTGTGGTCATGGAATACGTATCGTACGTGGCCATGAAATAGGCATCGAGGGTGTGATCATGAAATAGGGATCATACTGGACCACGAAAGAGGGGTCGAGAGTTCCGACGGGAACTGAATCTTGAAATAGAGATCAGAGTATGGTACCGCATGCATAGAGTCAAGTAGATCTCATTGCATGATTGTTGTTGTTGTATATTATTTTTGTGTGTATGATGTTGTTGTTGTATATTATGTTGGTGTATATGATATGATTGTATGGTAGTCGATGAGAAATAGTGTCTAATTATGATACTTTCTAGTTCTTATTATATTACTCTTCTGTGATGTAAGCATCTCACTCATTCTGTTTAAATGTTACCCTTATGTTGGTAATGTGTAGGTGAGCAGGATAATTCGAGTGGTGGTCAGTGAAGTAGGTGTACTTCACGTCTTTAGGATGTCGGCTCTGATACGTCGTTTTGGGTGTCGGGATGACGTTGCAATTGTTTATTTACTTGTTTCAAAAGAAAAAATTTTGTAATTGAATGATGATGTGGAGTTTCTTTTAAAATATTTTCCGCTTCATATTGAAAAAAAATTCTTATAAACATATCATTGAGCTAGGTGTGGTTTTTAGAGTTGAATTGTGGAACTCAAATAGTTTTTGATGAAAATTTTTACTCTGATTTTTATAAATATTGATGTGGGACAATTAGGGTGTTACAAAGTTGTATCATAACAGGTCGGTCAGTCTGACCAAGTAGTTGAGTCGTTCAATCATAGAGTTGTTGTGTTGTTGTTGAGTGTTGAGCATTGTTGTTGTCATT
This sequence comes from Lathyrus aphaca, assembly GCA_963966055.1. Taxonomy (NCBI): domain Eukaryota; kingdom Viridiplantae; phylum Streptophyta; class Magnoliopsida; order Fabales; family Fabaceae; genus Lathyrus; species Lathyrus aphaca. The sequence goes on along the minus strand of OZ014521.1, from coordinate 317,866,981 downwards.
GTTGTTGATTCTAAATCATTATTGGATTGTTGTTGTGTGTAACAAATTTAGAATGGCTGGAAGAAATGGTGATGCACTTGCTTTTGCTATGCAAGCGATGGCACAGTCTGTGCAAAATTTGATGAATGTTGGGGATCGCGAAAGTGATGAGTTCAGGAAGAATGGTCCGCCTATATTCAAGAGGAAGTATGACTTTAATGGAGCACAAGATTGGCTCAAGGAGATCGAAAGGATTTTCAGTGTGATGGAGTGCTCAGAAGGAAGTAAGGTGCGGTTGGGTGCGCACAGATTGGTAGCTGAAGCTGATGATTGATGGGTTGGGACTCGCCAATGATTGGATGCATCTGGTGAGGCAATCACTTGGGCTGTGTTCAGAATAAAATTTATGAGGAATTATTTTCCTAAAGATGTTCGGGCAAAGAAGGAAATCAATTTTCTAGAGCTGAAGCAAGGCACTATGTCCATGACTGAGTATGCTGCGAAGTTCACTAGTTTGGCAAAGTTTTATCCTCACTATAGCGAGGCAACTGCTGAGTTCTCGAAGTGTGTCAAATTCGAGAATGGTTTGAGGCCCGAGATTAAGCATGCGATTGGTTATCAGAGGATTCGTAGATTTTCGGATTTGGTGGATTGTTGTAGGATATTTGAGGAAGACAACAAGGCTCGATCTGAGCATTTTAAAGGCTTAGCTGAGAGAAGAGGGAAACTACAAATGAATCATGGAAAACCTTATGCAGATATTGCTGATAAGGGTAAGCAGAACCATAATGAAGGTAAAAGGCCAAGTGGGGGAGGTGCTCCTGCTTCGCTGAAGTGTTATAGATATGGTGAGATGGGTCATCGTGTCAGTGAGTGCATGAGTGATGTGAAGAAATGTTTCAAGTGTGGTCAGCCTGGACACTTGATTGCTGAGTGCAAGACAAATATGGTTACTTGCTACAATTGTAGGGGGCAAGGTCACATCAGTACATGTTGTTAGAAGCCTGAGAAAGTTGCATTTGGAGGAAAGGTGTTTGCTTTGATAGGGACACAAACATCCAGCGAGGATCGTTTGATCAGAGGTATTTGTCATATTAATAGTATGATTTTGATTTCTATGATTGACACAAGTACTACGCACTGTTTTATTTCTCTTAATTGTGTGAGGAGATTAGGACTTGTTGTTTCTCTGATGAAAGGAGAGATGGTTATCGAGACTCCTACTGATGGGTCTTTAACTACTTCTCTCATATGTCTGAATTGTCCGTTATAGATTTATGGTAAGGACTTTGGTGTAGATCTGATTTGTTTGCCGATGGGAGGTTTTGATGTAATTCTAGGTATGAATTGGTTGGAGTACAACCATGTTCATTCTAATTGCTTCAGTAAGTCGGTTCGGTTTCTTACTCCTGGTGAAGAGGAAGAAGAAGCTAGTTATTTGTCTCCTCGAGAGTTGAAAGAGCTTATGAATGAGGAAGCACAAGTTTTGGCATTGTTTGTATCATTATTGATGGAGAATGATATGGCACTTAGTGAATTTCAAGTGGTGAGGGATTTCCAGAAGTGTTTCGAGATGATGTTGTGGATGTGCCGCCAGAGAGAGAGGTAGAGCTTAGTATTGATCTTGTTCCAGGAACAAGACCTATTTCGATGGCACCGTATCGTATGTCAGATTACGAGTTATCCGAGTTAAAGAAACAGTTAGAGGAACTCTTAGAAAATAAATTTGTGAGACCGAGTGTATCGTCGTGGGGAGCACCGGTATTGTTGGTAAAGAAAAATGATGGTAGCATGAGGTTATGTATTGATTAGAGGCAACTGAATAAGGTGACAATCAAGAATAAGTTTCCGCTTCCAAGGATAGATGATCTGATGGATCAGTTAGTTGGTGCTCTTGTATTTAGCAAGATCGATTTGCGATCGGGTTATCATCAAATAAGAGTGAAAGATGAAGATATTCATAAGACTTCTTTTAGGACTTCGTATGGACACTATGAATATGTAGTGATGCCATTTGGAGTTACTAACGCACCTGTTGTATTCATGGAATATATGAATCGGATTTTCCATGAGTATTTGGACCAATTTGTTCTTGTTTTATAGATGACATTCTGATTTATTCCAGGTCAGAAGAGGAGCATGCTGAACATTTATGGATTGTGTTGCAAGTGTTGAAAGAGAAGAAGTTGTATGCTAAATTGTCAAAGTGTGAATTCTAGTTGAAAGAGGTGAGTCTTCTTGGCCATGTGATTTTGGAAAAGGGAATTGTTGTGGATCCATCCAAAGTAGATGCAGTGCTACAATGGTAGACTCTGAAGTAAGTGACATAGATCATAAGTTTCTTGGGATTAGCTGGTTATTATCGAAGATTTATTGAAGGATTTTTTAAATTGGCACTTCCGTTGACCCAATTAACTTGTAAGAATAAAGCTTTTGCGTAGGATTCTAAGTGTGAGAAGAGTTTTATTGAGCTGAAGAAGAAGTTGACTACTGCTCCAGTTTTGATTTTTCCGAAAGCAGATGAACCGTTTATGGTTTATTGTGATGCTTGTTTGATGGATTTAGGTGGAGTAATGATGCAAGATGGTCAGTTTGTGTTGTATGCTTCGCGTCAGTTCATATTTCATGAGAGGAATTATCCTACTCATGATTTGGAGCTAGCAGTTGTAATGTTTGTCTTAAAGATTTGGAGGCATTATTTGTATGGTTCAAGGTTTGAAGTTTATAGTGATCCTAAGAGTTTGAAATATATATTTGATCAGAAAGAGCTGAATATGAGGCAAAGACGTTGGTTAGAATTTCTAAAGGATTATGACTTTAGTCTGAATTATCATCCTGGTAAGGCTAATGTTGTAGTTGATGCCTTGAGTCGGAAGACATTGCATATGACATCTCTGATGGCTAGAGAGTTGGAGTTAATTGAACAATTCAGAGATATGAGTTTGGTTTTTGAACAGACACCTCATAGTGTGATGTTGGGAATGCTGAAAGTTAATAATGATTTTCTTTATCGTGTTCGGGAGAGTTAGAAGTCATATGTGAAATTGGTGGACTTGATGGTTAATGATGAACGAATCGGAAATAATGAGTTTCGAGTTGATGAACAGGGAGTACTTAGATTTCGGGATCGTATTTGTATTCCTGATGATCTTGAATTGAAGAGAGTGATTCTTGAAGAAGGGCATATGAGTGGTTTGAGTATTCATCATGGAGCGACAAAAACGTAGCAGGCTCTGAAGAAGATATTTTGGTGGCCTGGTATGAAGCGAGATATGGCTCAGTTCGTTTATGCATGTTTGACTTGTCAGGAGTCGAAGGTGGAACATCAGAAACCTTCTAGTTTGATGCAACCGTTGGATATTCCCGAGTGGAAATGGGATAATAGAGCGATGGATTTTGTTATAGGGTTACCTACTACTCCAAGAGGGCGTGATTCTATTTGGGTGATCGTTGATAGGTTAACTAAGTCAGTGCATTTTATTCCAATTGGTGTTACTTATTCTTTGAAGAGATTAGCAGAGATATATGTCGGTGTGATAGTGAAGTTGCATGGGGATACCATTGAATATTATGTCGAATAGAGATCTACAGTTTACTTCGAGATTTTAGGAGAGTTTGCAAGAGGCATTAGGTTCAAAGTTGAAGTTGAGTTCAGCTTATCATCCTTAGATTGATGGACAGACAGAAAGGACGATACAATCTTTAGAAGATATGTTGAGGGCTTGTATGCTTGAACTAGGAGGTGCTTGGGATAATCACTTGATGTTGATCGAGTTTAATTATAACAAAAGTTATTATTCCAGTATTAGAATGACGCCGTTTGAAGTTTTGTATGGTCGAAGATATCAGACACCTTTGTGTTGGCATGAGTCAGGTGAGAGTGTGGTACTTGGACCTGATATTGTGAAACAAACTACTGAGAGGGTGAAGTTAATTCGAGATAAAATGAGGACTTCACAGAGTAGTCAGAAGAGTTACCATGATAAGAGAAGGAAAGATCTTGAGTTTCAAGAAGGAGACCATGTGTTTTTTAGGGTTACTCCAGTGACCGATGTTGGACGAGCTTTGAAGACGAGGAAGCTTACTCCTAAGTTTATTGGGCCGTATCAGATTTCGGTGGGAGTTGGACATGTTGCTTATAGAGTGGTGTTGCCACCGAGATTATCCAATTTTCATGATGTGTTTCATGTTTTGCAGCTTCGAAAGTATGTTCCGGATCCGTCACATGTGATACCTATGGATGAAGTTGAGGTAAGAGATAATCTTACGGTTGAAGCATTGCCAGAACAAATTGATGATCGAGAGGTAAAGTAGTTGAAAGGAAAGGAGATTTTTCTTGTGAAGGTGGGTTGGGGAGGAGCTGCCGTTGGGCACATGACTTGGGAATTGGAGATCAGGATGCGGGATTCGTATCCGAATATTTTCGCATGAGGTAAGTTTTCGAGGATGAAAACCTTTTTAGTGGGGGAGAGTTGAAACGCCCCAAAATTATATTTATTTATTTTAATAGGATTATAATGTTTGGTGTATGGAAGAATAATATATTATTGACTATAATATTAATTTAAGAATTTTATTATGGTGGATAATAAGATTATTATTGAATAAATTAAATAATTGGAATAGAATGAGGTAAGGGATAAGGTGTTCATTTGGTGGAATTAGTGGAGGTAGTTGAGGTAGTTCCTAAGTTGGTCTAAGATGTTATGTGGTAAGAAGGAGAAAACAATCTTGTTTTTGGTAAAAAGAGAACGATCGTGGAAGTTGAGAGGAGAAGAAGGAAATGCTAGAACATGAAGGAGAATCCGTGAGGAAGATGAATTTCTCGTCAAAACCAAGGTATTGGTGGGATTCTTCCATCTTTAAAGGGTTTTATAATAGGAATTGGGTAGGTTGATGATTGGATGTTAGGGGTTTTTGGTGTGTGAATAGGAATTGCGTTGATTTGTTGGTAATTTGTTGTTGTTGTGTATTAATTATATGGAATAGATGATACTAGGAGGAATTCTGGAACTGTATGACTGGATATTGGTGTTTTGAGATGAAATTTCGTAGAGGTTTGAGTGCAAGTGGCATAAGGGAGAACTGCAGAAATCGTAGAGCTCGCATAGCGAGCTGGAGCTTGCTTAGCGAGCAAAGTGAACTTTGGAAGAGTCAGAATATAGAGAGTTGCTTGTTTAGCGAGCAATCCTCCTTGCTCAACGAGACCTGGAGTGAAAAATGTTGAGTTTTAATTTCGAAAAATTGCTTAAAATTATTTAATTAATTTAGTAATGCTTAGAAATCGATGTGGTGTAGTTAAAGGCAGTGAAAGAAAGGTTATACATGAAATTATAGAGATAATTAGTATAAATTGAAAATGAGTATAGAGTGGTATGTTTGTGATTTGTTGTTGTTGTTAGATGTTGTTTTTGTTGTGATAATTTCATAGGATTGTTGTTGATACTTGTATATGTAATATGTTGTCGTATGTATTAAAGTTGCGTATGTGGTAGTTGGAGTTGTTTTATGTTGTTGAATGCTAAAATATGCATAATGTTGATGATAATATGGTAGTAATGAATTGTTGTATGTCAGTAGTTGTTGTGATGAGTTGTGGTATATGAGTTATTGTGGTTGAGTTAAAAAATGTAATTGTTGCATATATGCATGTATGTCATTGGTGTTGCATGACATGTTGCCTAGTTGGAATAATATACCAAGGTAGGGTATGTTCGTTGTTGTGATGTTGGTGAGGTCATGAAATAGGGACCGTATGTGGACATGAAATAAGGGTCGAGGGTGTGATCATGAAATAGGGATCATACTAGACCACGAAAGAGGGGTCTAGAGTTCCGACGGGAACTGGATCTTGAAATAGAGATCAGAGTATGGTAACGAATGCATATAGTCAAGTAGAGTCTCATTGCATGATTGTTGTTGTTGTATATTATTTTGGTGTGTATGATGTTGTTGTTGTATATGATGTTGCTGTATATGATGTGATTGTGTGATAGTCGATGAGAAGTGGTGTCTAATTATGATACTTTCTAGTTCTTATTATATTACTCTTTTGTGATGTAAGTATGTCACCTCTTCTATTTGAATGTTACCCTTATGTTGGTAACAAGCAGGTGAGGAGGATAAGTCGAGTGGTGGTCAGTGAAGTAGGTTTACTTCACGTCTTTAGGATGTAGACTATGATACATCGCTTTGGGTGTCAGGACGACGTTGCAATTTTTTATTTACTTGTTTCAAAATAAAACATTTTGTAATTGAATGATGATGTGGAGTTTCTTTTAAAATATTTTCCGCTGCATGTTGAACAATTTTTCTTATAAACATATCATTGAGCCAAGTGTAGTTTTTAGAGTTGAATTGTGGCCCTCAAATAGTTTTTGATGAAAATTTTTACTCTGATTTTTATAAATATTTTCGCGGGGTAATTTTGGTGTTACATGAGGGGATGAGAAAAGAATTAATTAATTTTTTGTGTTTGGAGAGGTTTACCACCTTATGCCTACGTACCCACAATGTGCAATGTAAGATCAAAACCCCATAGTTCATGGTAAAAATAATGAAAATTGGTTGGTTTTTGATTGATTTTAAGAAGTGTAGACAATTTGTCATTTTTAAGTGGATAGCCTAACAAATCTACCATGAGAATGAGGGCATGGACTCATACATCATTATGGGGAGGGTGCTAACTTGGATAAAATCGACGAGTATGCCACTAAACCCCCATGAATGACAAGAGACTCAATTATATCAAACTAAAACCATGGAGATTGAGAGACTTGCACCCGACTTGAAAAAATGACTCATAGTCTAAACTTGCAAAGAAAACAAAACAAAAAGGTGCACAAAGGCACAAAATAACTTGAATGAGTTTGGTTCTTTTTATATTTGAAATGAAGTAAAAAATGATTAAGTTCATTGAAATTTATTTAAGAAAAGATGAAGTAAAAGCCACTCGACAAAAAGTCAAGGTTTTATTTATTAAAATGGTGAAGGTTTTTTAAACCAAGAATCCTTTGAAAAAGAGGGAAATTTCGAAAATTGAAGAAGGCGAGGAGATGAAGAGGTTATCCTAAAAAGAAAATAAAAGAGGTAAAAGAGGAAGGATCTAACCAACTTGTTGATACTTCCAAGAATAAGCACAAGAGTTCCATCCTTATAAGCATAAGCTAGCAAAGGGCCAAATAAAGGCTAAAGTACCAACTCCATGATGATCATATCAAAAGGAAGGTATCCTAGAATCTAAGTCCAAAACTCCAATTCCAATGAAAAGGATAGTAACCATAGTCCATGATCAAACTCACAAATTTTTTAGAGGTTTAATCCTTTATTAAAATTTTTGTATCCAAATGGACAAAGGAAAAAGCACAAGGATATATAAACATAAATATGATAATGGATGATAAGGCATAATAAAAATAAAGGAGATAAGGAAGAAATAAAGAAATTAAAAAGGATAAGGTGCAAGAGGAAAATTAAAATAGTAATATGGTAATAGTAATAATAATATATACATAATAGTGGTATGGTGAACTTAATTATCCACAACCAAAAGAGTAACAAGGTACTTAGTGCCAAAATGGAAAAGGCAACTGATTTCGCTTAGTATCTTACACTATAGTGATTAACCGATGAGATTAGTCTCAAATTCGATGAATACTTGAAAGAAGATTGGGATACCCAAAGCAACTAGATATCAAGCTTCAAAAGTCGTGGATCTAACGCAAATTATTAACCAATATTGGGATGAAGCGACCAATACGAGGTCCGGTCTACCAAAGTGCAAGTATCCAATTGGGTTTTTATTCCGAAGTAGGAACACATTTAGGTCCATGTTAAGAAATCACCGAGTAATTTATGGAGTAATTACCTTACAAATGACGCCGACCAAAACCAATTAAGGTTAACGATATTAGTCCTAATACATGTGAGACAAATGATATGTAAATCGCCATCCGAACGTAATGCCACACAAAAATAAAGATGAATACCAAATTAAGTTACACTTATGGTATTCTTTCATCTTTAAGTTCAATTACTCATTTTGGTGGATTCAAGGTAGGAAAATATATCACTAATTGAAAGCACCTAAAGTGAATTAAATAATTCACTTATAGAATGATTTGAAATAATGAACATTAATTCCTCTAATCTACACACAAAGTCCATTGAATCTAATGAGAAATTAATCCCAAAAATGTCTCTCAAGGTAAAAATAAGTAGAAAGGGGAATAAGGGGGAAAAGGAGGCAAAACAATCCTAAAAACAGGCCAAAAACTGCCACTAACTCAGTGTTAATCGGTTAACCAATTGGTTAATCGGTTAACACGTTGAAAATTTGAATTATGTGCCATTTTACACTGGTTAATCGATTAACCAGTTTGTACTGCAACTGGTTAATCGATTAACACTAAACCAGAGGCAGGAAATTGACCAAAATCCAGCATGATCCTCTTTTAAAAAAAATTTCAAACACCTTATGATCATGAACTAAATTTTCATGAATTTTAAATTGAAATATCAGTGAAATCCATGCAGTCAAACAACAATATAAGATCCAAGGAATAAACAACAAAGATAACCAAAGTTCTACATCTTGAATGATGATGATGATGATGATGATGATGTAACAATGGAGAAAGATGAATTACCAAGAACAAATTTCCAGTTGATCCACAAACAAACTTGATCTACTGAAATTGATGAAGAAAAATGAAAAGGATGAAGCTTTAGCTCAAAGTTGATCAAGAATTCAATGCAAATTCTTAATAACTTTCAAAAGAAGAAAACAAGCTTTGTTGAATTTTATGGTTTGAGGAGATATTTTGCAAGGGTGAATTTGACTATCAAAAGCTTGAAAAATGAATAAAATGAGGGTGATATTTAAAGAATTTAGGTATGGGAATTTGGTGGAATAGACCTTGCTTTGGAAAATCAAATTTAGGCTTGGAAATCAAATTTGGAGGGAAATTCATAAAAGAGTGGTGATTAGTGAAGGAATATGGTGGGAAATGATCAAAGTGATGTAGAGGAATAATAATGAAGTGGATCTAGAATATTACAAGTGAGATCAAGGGCTAAGATGTGTTGAATTTGAAAAAATTATTCAAATTTCGCCCTAGTTAATCGGTTAACCATTTGGTTAATCAATTAACCAAGTCAAATTTTGAATATTTTATTCGCTTTTGATTACTTTATTGTTTCGGCTCGATTCTTTTGCGCGTTTATTGCACCCTCAAATTTGCCCTCACATCTTCAAGACAATTTGTGTCAAAAGGGTATCTTCATCCCAAGTCATAATCCTTGCTTCACACGTTTGCTCAGTCAATTGCTCAAATGATCAACATGAAGTTATAATGGATGTCTTGAGGTTTTCCAAAAAAGCCCAGGATCACCTTCATATGACAAAAATTGAAAGAGTTGTTACTGGTACAAGTTGGACAATTTTTGAGAAAATACATGAAGTCACTTTGAGTAAAACTTGAAAATTTGGACTAATGGACCAAAGTTTTAAGGTTTAAGCATGTTCATGACCTCTTGAAGGATCTCATTATTTATATTTTTACTTATTTGCATTTTATTTATTTTAACTTGGATTTTATTTTTAAAAATTCAAAATAAAATGAAATTGAATAAAATAAATGACAAGGATAATGGGGGGTGCCCCATTGTGGGCTTCTAGAAGCAAGATCATCACATTCAAAGCTCCATGGTACCTCATCAAACCATGATCTTCATGCAAGTAAGGTTTTTGAAAAATTATAGAAATAATCTTTCCCTTTGATGGCCATGAAACACTTGTTTCTTCCCATCTACATCACACCCTTATCTCCTATAAATAGGAGGCCAAACTAAGCCTTAGAGAAAAAAAAAAGATATGCTAGAATAACCATAAGAAGCAAAAGTTTGATCACAAAAATTCTCAAAGGAGGTGCAATTTTCTATCTCATGTTCCAGTCGGTTCTAAGTCCATACTACCGTCCAAATATCTTCCTAAGACGTCCAAGGGTAAGTACAAGTAGTTTTTTATACTCATCCATGCTTGAAATAATCATATGCATTATCCTCGATTTTATGAATTTTCCATCATTCGTATTTTCAATTTCCTCCAATCTTATTAATTACTAACCATATAAATTTGTGTGTGTGCTTATTTAGAACAGGTAGAACGCGTTCCATGGAATTCGTAACGTAAAGTTCATAATCTGACATCGATGAACTGTGATACACCTTTTTTTTACGAAACTCGAAAAAACCAATAAAAATTTAGACTTAGGTTTATTTTAAAATTTTGGGATTTTCTCTTATTGAGCTTAATTATTTTATAATTAACCATGTAAATAATTTTTTTTAAACAATTAATTTATTTTTTTAATGAAAAATACGTAAAAAAAGGTTGTTTTGTCTAATCGATTTTTTTTTTATCAAATTAGTTTAGGCTTGGGATTCCTATTAATTAATTTTGTAAAATAAACTAGAACTTAGGTTAATTAATTATTAATAGCACCTAGAATTAAATCGTAAAAAAGTACAAAAAACAATAATTTAGACTTTAGGACTTTAAAAATATTTCTTCTTTTCTTCTAACATTGTCCTTATTTTATTGCTATTTAAATTCCTAGAACAAGTGTATTGGATTGCACAAACTATGTAATAGCGTAGATTTATTTTCTCGCAATTTTTCCCTATTATGTAATTGCCTATAACCATATAATAGTCTAGATTTTACATTCCTGTATTTCTTACACTTATGTATCTCTCCCAAAGCGATGTAATAGCTTAGGATTATTGTTCTCTCACTTTATGCTTATCTATAACTGTTAGATGTATGCTAATAGGCTTGTATGACAAGATAAAAATAGTCGGTAGATAACCCTAACCTCCAAGATAAATATAACTAAATTGAACATATTGTGCACACTCACACATCTAGGGTAACCTCTCTTGGTGCCTTTCGACAAATTGGTCGTGTCCCTCGAACATAGGGGTATCTTAGCAAAAGATGCTTACAAATAAATCATCATAGTTGCCTACGAAAAAAGATCATAGTCCCTCAACGACCCTTCGAGTTTCCTACGAAAAGATGATCTCGTCCCTCGATGACCCTAAGGAAAAATGATGATAGTCCCTTTGAATTGCTAAGGTATCCTTACATGTTGCCTTCTATGACAATTCGATGACCCTTCGATGTCCCTCCACATCCAATAGATAGGACTACCTACCCACTAATGGTATGGATAGTACTATCTCTCAAGGAAAACAATAAGTACAAGAAAGACCTTACATTAAGGGTAAGTAACTCTTAAATGCTTGCTCACAATTCAAAAAAACAAATACTTTTTGCACCTCGCACTTTCAAATATTTTCAACAAAAAAAAAACACTTTGTATACATTCATACGAGAATCATTACAAAGTTAAACTTTTTTTTTACGAAATATTTTCTAAACACACAACACATTTCAAAACGAAAATTAAAGTGAGCAAGCATTTAAGAGCCCATGGATAACCATGGATACAAAGGGTGCTAATACCTTCCCTTTGTATAATTACCCCCCGAACCCAATTTTTTTTAAAAAGGTTTTTCCTGTTCTTTTATGCCTTTCCTAATAAAATTGGATAAAATAAAAGTTGGTGGCGACTCTTGCTAACCGCAACATTTTTTCAAAATCAAAACTAAAAAAGTCAGTTCTCCCACCATGTTACAGAACTGGCGACTCTATTGGGGAAGTAATAATAAAATAGAGTTACCTTAGAATTAGCTCACTTTACAGTTTTATTGCTTGAATTGTATGCTTTACTTTTAAGGGAATTTGTTTTGGGAAATACTTGTGTGAAAGATCATATACCCGGATCTAGTGTACCTTAAGTAAGTAGCAAAAGATCATGGAGACTCTATGGAATAGACTGATATAGTTCAAGTGATGGCTACAATTAGTGCAACATTTTTTGTTGTACCAATGTTCCTTGAGGCATGTATCAAGGATAACAGTTGGGATCTTGCGTGGTGTCATTAGCACTAATTTTCTTTTAGAACCCTAGTTAACTCATCTTTGGCCATTAGAAAGTAGTGAGGTGGTCGGCTTTGGTTTCGACCAAAGTTGGTTGATACTCGAAACTACACTCATTGAGATCCGACTTTCGGGATGTTTTCGGTTGGAGAAAATGTTGTCGAGCTGAAATAATGCCTTCGAGAAAGATCTGTGATATGATATTCCTAGAACCCGATTACTATTCTAGGACTGGTTGAACCAACTAAACTTCAGTTGGGAGGGTACTAACCTAAGGACTTCATGCAAGCCTTTAAACCTAAGGCTTTTGTGTGACTTGTTTGACCATTACACAACATAACATCATAACATCATTACATCATAAACATAGCATTTTTCACTAACCATTTCAAGGATCTTGGAATTTATCTTTGATCTTTGTTGCAGATTATGGCTTCTGCTCGTAGAAACACTATCTGAGTCCACTTTGTAAGCATACCTTCTCAACTTAAAGATTTGGTCTCAAAGATTCCCGAGGGTTCTCGATTCATTGAAAAATATGGTTATCTTCTCAGCTTAGTTACCTCAGGATTTGATGAAGAAATGATGAGTGTTCTATTCTAGTTCTTTAATCCAAAGCATCACTATTTCACCTTCCCCGATTACCAGTTGGTACCTACTATGGAGGAGTTCTCTATACTGTTTGGCATACTGTAGACTAATATTTTCGACACCGTGACTTGAAAGATAAAACGATGCTTTTCGATAGAAGAAGATATTTGCAAAGGAATGGAGTTGAAGATATATATTTAAAGAAATATTTCGATAGTTCGACAGAGTTGAGTGACAACTAAAATGTTCGACATTTCGACTAAGAGAGATGATGCATTGTTTCGACAAATTCGACAAGGCTAAAGGGATGCGTTGTTTCGACATTAAGGATAAATTCAAATTCAGACAGTTATTCCGCTTGGCAGAAGGATGCGTGGAAGCTTTTGAAGAAAGAAAAACATGCAGAAAGCCAAGTGTCATCAGTCTTAGAATATTTCCATTGATAGCAGTTATTTTATTTTCTATATAAATAGGATAATGTTTGTTAGATTTAGTGTGTGATATTGTGTACAAATTTCGGTTAGAAATTACTCAAAGTACCCGTGTGAGAGAAAAGAGTTTGATTTCTGGAAAAATGTACGTCTGAAACACCATTTTTATGCAATTTTATACAATTTCATGTTGTTTAACATTTTTACATTTTTTATGATTCCTGCAAATTTACAAGTTCTTTACTTTTGCCAACCTTTACTTTCCTTGCCATTTATCCTTTTACATTACCAGAATTTACTTAGTTTACATTTTCGCCAAGAAACCTTATTTTTGTTCTTCGTTTCATATAATCATATAAATATAATAAAAACCTTAGTAAGAGTAAAACAACACAAGATGGTTAAATAATCATTTTCGACCAAAGCACTTATGTCCTAGGATTTGTATGGTTGATCCTGAAAGTAAAATAATCCAACATTAGATTAGAAACCAGCGGTTGTTCGACGGAAAATCCCCATCAAACAAAATGACACGCCCAGTGGGCCATAGTGCGTAAAAGATATTATAACAACTCTTAGTCAAAAAGGTTTTAATTTGTTGCATGATTCTAAGAAGCAGTAAGTTAGCCGTAACCAATGTAGAAATGCCTAAACGAACAAGAATAAGAAGAATGGCGAATCTGCCACATAGTCAAAATGAAGATACTATGGTGCTTAACCCTAATCCTTCGACTGGAGGAAATACAGGGTCAGTTTTTGTATCAGAAGCCATACCCTATTCGTCAGGGTTAACGCCTACATTTGCAGTATCTTAAAATGCGCCTAGTTTTTCTTCCATGGGACCCCAAATGTCCATGGGAATGCCTTCCCCCATGGCGACATTCATAGGCCCTTTTCGACGAGATTTACAATGCCTTTGTTTGGTAGGGACCAACCTTATAGGATGCCCACTACCACTATGGCAAGTCTGCAAAATGCATCTTCAGTTTATTCTGACTCCTTGTTGAATAGGTCATCATCATTGCAAGGATCAAGACCTGGTGGAAACATGGGAAGAATAAATCAATTCCCACCAGGATTTCAAAATTATTCGCCAGCAATCACCACAAATTCGGCAAACACCATTAGGCAACAAATGGATGAGAGCAATCATGAGATGGTCCATATGTTAACACAACAAATAGGAGAAGTGTTTAATCCTCTGATACGAAACACGACCCAAACCAACCAATTATTGGCAGAACAAATGACGCGTATTGCCAATTTCTTCGGCGTACCCCAAACACAACCCAGAGAGCAAATAGTTCCAAATCCTAGGACACCGGTCGAAGAAGAACATACCATAAACCAGAGGCTAGTAGAAATTCGTCAAGTTAACATTAGAAACCAGGAGGAAGCAGTCGAACAGCCTCAAGTAGAAATTCATGCCCAGCCAGAGCCTAGGAGAATTTTAGTCCAAAGGGGTCAAGACGCTGATCGTGTTATGCATCAAATGCGCTATAATAATATGTCTGCCGAAAACAACCTAACAGTCATTGTCGAAAGAATAATGGCATAAAATGGGGTAAATATAGGATTACAAAGGCCTAGTTATGTCTCCCCATTGTCTGAGTATATTCTACAACAAGAATTACCCCCAAGGTGGAAAGTCCCCAAGTTCACCAAATTTTCAGGGGATACTAGTGAATCAACCATATAGCATGTTGCACATTATCTAATCGAAGCAGGAGAAATAGAAAATAATGAATTTTTAAGGATGAAGTATTTTCCATGTTCTTTGACAAAAAATGCTTTTACTTGGTTTACGTCTTTGCCTGCAAACTCCATTTATACATGGACCCAACTAGAAAGATTGTTCCATGAACAGTTCTACATGGGGAAAACTAAAATAAGCCTGAAGGAATTGGCCAATGTTAAAAGAAAACTCTCTGAACCAATAGATGACTACTTGAATAGGTTTAGATTACTAAAGGCCATATGTTCCACCCAAGTACCTGAACGTGAATAGGTCGAAATGGCCGTAGGTGGTCTAGACTACTCTATAAAGAAGAAACTAGACACCCAGTATTTAAGAGACATGTCACAATTGGAAGATAGGGTGAGACAAGTCGAAAAACTAAAGGCTGAGAAATTCAGAGTAAATAGAAACAAAAGAGAAAGAGTGGGTTATGTAGGGATGCGCCAAGAAGACGAAAATGTTGTAGATAATGTAGACGAACCATCCTGTTTCGACGAACAAGAAATTGACTTAGCAGAATTAAAACAGGGACCACCATATTCTTGTAGAATGCTAGTTCCATCGAACGGAAAAAATCCAGTAGATCCCAAAAAGAATGATAAGTTTCCAAAAAGAACTTATACGTTCGACGTCACCAAGTGTGACGAAATTTTTGACAAGTTAGTCAAAAACGGTCAGATGATAGTTCCACCAGGCACTAAAGTGCCTCCTATGGAACAACATAAAAAGAGAGGTTTTTATAAGTACCATGGTTTTTTAGGTCATAAAACGTCTAAATGTTTACTTTTCAGGGACCTAGTGCAGAATGCTATCCGTGACGGAAGACTGAAATTCAGTGACAAGCAAAAGCAACAAATGAAAATTGACTCAAATCCCATGCAGACTGTCGACGACCACTACGCTGAGCCATCAATCATCAACATGGTGGAAGTGGAAGAGATTTTTGAGTATGGATTCAAAATGGTAGGAGCTATTGAAGGCTTCGATACCAATGTCAACATGGTGGAGATTACTGAAGATCTCACAAACAAGGACAAAATCACTGAATGGTAGAATGTTCAGCACAAGTTTAAAGGCGAATCAACTGGTTACAGTAAGAAGGTCACTGAAGACCTCAACGACCCAACCAAGATTGGAGGCACATAGAACCTTGACAAAACAAAGGTTGGAGAAGTTATTGAGGATTTTTCCCCAGCAACAGTGGAGGCCACTGAAGGTCCCATCAACATGGTCAAAGTGAAGACCACTGAAGGCCACAATAAACCAAGCAACGACGAAGGCACTAAGGACTTCGTCGAAAAAGATTGGAGTATTACTGACAACCCTAATATGACAAAAAACCAAGAAATTTATGGCAACCTGAATGATGCTGGAAAGGAGAGTGAAGAAAGCTTCATTAACAATAATGGAGTGGACGAAAGTGTTGTCATGCTGAAAGCAAAGGTTGACAAAATGTCTGAGAAACCAACTACCTATGGAATCATGCGAAGAATAATGGAGGATCCTAAGGGAAGTCAAGTCAAAAACTGCTACCCAAAAGCATATGAAGAAGCACTTCCAACTGATGGGGACAGTTCAACAGAAGAAATGGGTGAAGCTGAGAGGAAGTTGATCGAAAAAATGGAAAAGTTAAAGATCACTAGTGGTAAATCAACTAGTATCAACATGGTCGAAACTTCTCAAAAGAACCCAACATTAGCTCCTGAGGAACGCCGTCGAGAAGAATATCAGAGGCTGGCATATCCTAAAGAGGAAGAAAGTCTGATTGATTTTATGAAAATATGTCAAAGGGAGAAAGCTGAAGTAATGTTGTGTCCACGTTGTAGCGCTATTTTCGATAAGAAAGCGGCAGAAAATCTGGAGGTGATAGAATATTCCAAAAGAAAAGCAAACTGGGGGGAAAGACCTGCCCCAAAGACAGAAAGATATGATCCAAGAAGAAGGGAGCATCACCAATCAAGAATTGGAGGTCGAGGCAACCATTCTTATAAACTAAAAAATAAAGGCGTCGATGATAGGTGGGTACAACCCATCAGGGACACTCAAGGGAGAAAGGAGTATATCAGTTTCAACATTCAGAGAGGTTCGTCATTAGCACAAGGAACAGGAACTGAGAAGCAGAAACCATGGGGTTACCCTTTAGAAAACTACAAAGGAAAAAACCCTATGACTAAGTCTCAGTGGAGAAGATTCCAAAGGCAAAAGAGGGTCAAAAAGGAAGCTATGGAGAAGGAAACGACAAAGAAAGATACTAGAGAAAAAGGTGATGTTGCACCTACTCACAACGCCCAGGAGGTAGAGAAGAAAACGATTTCAAACAACAATGCCCCAAGTACAAATATGGGGCGAACAAAGCCAAAAGAGCAAGTCCAAGATGATGAAGAAATAACTGACGACTTTGCGTCTAGTTCTGAAGCCCCTTTCGACGTAGTGTGCAATGTTGTCTCAGTGTTACCAAGGGATTATGACAGAGTAATGCAGATGGAAGACGAAGACGATGGTGTCGATGAGGAAAAAATGACTCACAAACCCGTATGCTACTACATTATGAACAATGGCCGTGTGGAGGAGCAGAATGCGTTCTTCGAAAGACTATATGACTCGCTGAAAGGACATTTGAAGCCCTTGTTTATAAAAGGGAAGATTGAGAATGTTGGAGTAAATAAAATACTAGTGGACGAATGGGAAACAATAATCTTAATGCCCAATTTCGTGTTGAGAAATATTGGCAAAAATGACTTTGATGCCAAACCACACAATATGGTATTGTCGAATTACGAAGGGAAGATAGGGACTACCATGGGAGTGATCCAGGTGGATTTAACAGTTGGTATAATAACAAGAGTAATAATGTTTACGGTAATAATGTCGAAAGCAAAGTATAACCTCCTCCTAGGGAGGGAATGGATACATGGCGTGGGAGTTGTGCCTTCATCGATGCACCAGAGGATTTCTATTTGGAGACCAGATGTCATAGTAGAGAATATAGAGGCAGATCAAAGTTATTTTATGACCGACGTAAATCACGTCGACCACCTCAGTTTCGACAGAAATTTGGCTCACATCCCCCCATGTAGTTCAGCCAATTTTGACCTCAAAAAGACTGACAATGCATAATGCTCCATGTACCTCCACCCTACATATGGCTTCCAGTGGGATAAAGAAGTGGTGGACGATTCGAATTATATATGGGGAACTGCCCACATACAACCCACTGGGTGGGGAAGCGAATTTGTGGATGATGACTAAAGCATCTGCGTTAGAAAGAATTACGACTTACATAGCCGAAAATAAACTCAAAGCGGAACTTGAAGCCGAAGTGAAATTCATGGTTGTCGAAGCCAGTCAAAGCAAGTCCAACCAACAAAGTCTAGAAATAGGCATTGAAGAAAATATTAAGGAAATCCCAGATGGCGAATGGAAAAATCAGAAGCTCGACGCCATTTATGATGACGAACCTCTGGGGTTCGAAAAAGATCTAGTGTCAACTAACATGAAGATGGTGGCGCAGGATCCATTGGAAGAAATAAATCTGGGACTGGGGGCAGAAAAGAGACCAACCTACATAAGTGCTAGGATGGACCCTCAATTCAAGGTCGAAATAGTCTATTTGTTGAAAGAGTTCAAAGACTGCTTCGCATGAGACTATGACGAGATGCCTGATTTAGATAGAAGTTTGGTCGAATTGAAGCTACCAATAATGGAGGGAAAAAAGCCAGTAAAGTAGACTCTAAGATGCTTCGCACCAAAAATTCTGTCGAAAATAAAAGAAGAGGTCGAAAGACTTCTGAAATTAAAATTCATCCGCACAACCAAGTATGACGAATGGATTGAAAATATAGTGCCTATAATTAAGAAAAATGGAAAACTAAGGGTATGTATTGACTTTCGAGACTTGATCTCAGCTACCCCAAAGGATGAATATCCTATGCCAGTAGCGAAAATGCTTATAGATTCTGCAGCAGACCATGAGTACTTAAGTATGTTAGACGAATACTCTGGCTATAATCAAATCTTTATTGTAGAAGAAGATGTTTCTAAAACAGCATTCCGTTGTCCTGGAGCAATAGGGATTTACGAATGGGTAGTAATGCCCTTTGGTTTTAAAAAACGCTGGAGAAACTTACGAACGGGCTATGAATTCAATTTTTCATGATTTTATTGAAACTTTCATGCAAATTTATGTATATGATATTGTAATCAAGTCTGTTTCAGGAAAATATCATTTAGACCATCTTCGACAATCCTTTGAAAGGATGAGGAGGTTTGGTTTAAAAATGATCCCCCTTAAATGTGCTTTTGGTGTGTAGGCGGGTGACTTCTTAGGTTTTGTGGTCCACAAGAAAGGGATCAAAATAAATGAAAACAAAGCCAAAGCCATAATGGAAGCGAAAACACCAACAACAAAAAAGGGATTGCAGTCTCTGCTAGGGAAAATCAACTTCCTTAGAAGGTTTATCTCCAACCTTAGTGGAAAAACGCAAGCCCTCTCTCCTCTACTTCGACTAATGAAGGAAGACTTTGCATGTGGGCAAGAACAACAAGATGCCTTCGACAAGATCAAAGAGTATCTAGCTAGTCCTCCAGTTTTGATGTCCCCTTGTAGAAAAGGAAATATGAGGTTATACATTTTAGCATCAGACAAAACCTTGGGAAGCATGTTGTGTCAAGAAGATGAAAATGGCGTCGAAAGGGTCATCTATTATCTCAGCAGAATCTTAAATGATGTTGAAACTAGATATAGTGTGATAGAGAAATTATGTTTGTGTGTATATTTTTCTTGTACAAAGTTAAAACACTATATAAAACCTGTTGATGTATATGTTTCTTCTCATTTTGACAGAATATTCCTTGAAATATCTACCTTTAAAGGTTGTTAAGGGACAAGTGGTTGCTGAATTCATAGCTGACCACTCAATAAATGAAAATAAAATAAAATATGTCGAATTAGAGCCATGGAGGATGTATTTCGATGGTTCCCGTCATAAGAACGAAACTGGCGTTGGAATACTAATTATTTCTCCTGACAAAATTCCAACAAAATTCAAGTACAAGTTTGAAGGCTTATGTTCAAATAATGAAGCAGAATATGAAGCTCTGATTGCTGGACTTGAAATCTTGTTGGAATTGGGGGCAACAGGAGTCGAAATAATGGGTGACTCTGAGTTGGTAATAAAACAATTGACAAAAGAATATAAATGTGTCAAAGAGAATCTGATTATGTACTTAGTAATAGCTAATAGACTCCTTAAAAAATTCGACAATGTAGACATTAATCACATTCCTAGGTTGGAGAATCAAGAAGCAAATGATCTGGCTCAACTTCCATCTGGCTACAAAGTGTCGAAAGAAAACATGGAGAGAACTATTGAAGTAAGGGGAAGAGTTATATCCACCAAATTGTCCCCATCAGATTTGGAGACAATAAAATTAGGTTATGGGGATGAAGAAAATGTCGAAATATTCAATGTAGATGATTCAGAAATTGAAGATTGGAGAAAACCTATTAAGGATTATCTACAAGACCCAAATCTGAAAGTCGAAAGAAAGGTAAAGTACAGAGCTTTAAGCTACGTGCTTTTCGGAAATGAATTATTTATAAAGACTACAGAAGGAGTTTTACTGAAGTGCTTGGGCGAAGATGAAGCTTACATAGCTTTATCGAACGTGCACAGTGGTTCATATGGCACGCACCAAGCAGGCCATAAAATGAAATGGTTATTATTTCGACAAGGAATGTACTGGCCAACAATATTGAAATATTGTGTCAAATTTGCAAAAGGTTATCAGGAATTCCAAGTACATGCAGGTATACCACATGTCCCTACAAGTGAGTTGCATTCAATTATAAAGCCTTGGCCATTCAAGGGTTCGGCTTTGGACTTAATTGGTGAAATTCGGACAGCTTCTTCAAAAGGGAAAATGTACATTTTAGTTGGAATAGATTATTTCACTAAATGGATTGAAGCTATACCATTGGTAACCGTGGATCTAGAGACAGTTATAGAGTTTATCCAAAAATATATAATCTACAGATTTGGGATACCATAAACAATAACTACTGATCAAGGATCTGTATTTACTGGAAAAAACATGCAAATATTTGCAAAAGAAACAGGTTTTAAACTCTTAACTTCGACACTTTATTATGCCCAGTAAAATGGACAAGTCGAAGCAGCAAACAAGGTTGTGATAAATTTGATCAAAAAGCACGTGGGTAGAAAACCTAGAAACTGGCATAAGACTTTGGATCAAATTTTATGGGCTTGTCGAACGTCTCCCAAAGAAGCAACAAATTATACTCCATTCAAATTGACTTATGGACATGATGTAGTGCTACCAGTCAAAATTTATTTACAGTCGATAAGAGTTCAAAGGCATCATGAAATCCCATCAGAAATATATTGGAGCATGATGATGGACGAATTAGTTGATTTGGACGAAGAGAGGTTGCGTGCGTTAGATCTAATAAAGAGTCGAAAAGAAAGAGTCGAAAAGTTTTACAACAAGAAAGTGAAATTTAAGACCTTTTTAGTGGGTAATCTTGTTTGGAAAGTGATTCTTCCTATGGATTGAAAAGATAGATTAATGGAAAATGGTCTCCTAAGTGGGAAGAACCTTTCCAAATTTTAAAAGTTTTTTCAAATGGCGCATATGAGGTCGAAGAGATAGACAAAGATAAAAGAATACTAAAGATAAATGGCCAGTATTTTAAAAAGTATAAGCCAACATTGTAAGAAGTTAAAATAGAAATAGAATAATTATATAAAACAAAATGATGTGTTTCGCCAAACAAATGGCGTCAATATCATTACAAAGAAAATCCTCAAAGGCTACTAGTAAATAAGAAGCTTATTCCTATTGCAATTTAATCTATAAGAAAAGACTCTTTAAGCTCTTCAAATTTCCTCTTTTGGATCTGGAGTCAACATTCGCAGAGGCTCTTGTTATGAGAAAGGTTGTCGATCTCCTGACTTAATTATTGAGCTTTATCTGCATGGTGAAGTCCCACTTTAATCTCTCTGTCAATCTCATCTTGCTTGGGTTGCTAGAGGTTTGCTTTGCGTTGTTTTTCTTGGGAAATCTTTTGTTGAAGATTGTCTATCTGCTTCTCCAAATTTTGGATGTTGATGTCGCATTCAGTAACATCTTTAGAATAAACTTCAGAAAGTTTTTGTAGCTCTGAAACTTTATCAGTCAAAGAAGCCACATCATCCCACTGCAATTTGAATCTAAGACTTTTTAGAGATTTGTTGGGAGAACTCTTTTTGACGGTGCAGATCTGCACTCACCATGTCAATCATGTGGGTTAGATCCATCACCATGCGACTTTCTTCAGCAGAGGCCTCCAAAACACTTACTTGTTTGAGGGTTTTCTTCAGGCCGAACTGGGCTGTGGGATTTTCGCCAAAAATATTGAATAAGTCCATACCAAGTGTAACACGGTGGGAGAACTGACTTTAGTCATGTTGCGGATAGCAAGAGTCGCCACCGACTTTTATTTTATCCAAAGGAAAGGGCATAAAAGAACAGGAAAGACCTTAACATATTTTTGAGTTCGGGGGGTAGGTTATGTAAAGGGAAGGTGTTAGCACCCTTTACATCCATGGTTATCCATGGGCTCTTAGTTACTTAGCTCACTTTAAACTGTTTTGAGAAGTGTAGTGTATATTTGAAAAATTTTCTAAGTACTTTATAATGATCCTTGTATGGATGTATATAAAGACTTTGTTTTGAAAATTTGTTTGAAAATGTGAAGTGTAATGAAGTATTTTTGAATAAAAGTGAGCAAGTACTTAAGAGGAACCTACCCTAATTTGAATATTTACTGTTCTTAAATGTTCTTTCAATGGTAAGACTATCCCTATTATTAAGGAATAGGTAGTCATTACCTTGGATGTTATAAGGGACATGTGAAGGGTCATCTGTGTTTAGGCAACTGTAAGGTGTCTTAGCAATACGAAGGGACTTATCATCTTTTATTCGAAAGGGACAAGATCATTTACGAAGGCAACATCGAAGGGACTTGATCTTATAATATTGAAAGGGACTAGATGATATTTTATGAAAAGGGACTTTTCTTTTTAGACACCTTACTTGACCTTTTGATTTAGGCAACATGAGGGACAACCTTAGGAAGTGAGATGGCGATCAAAGATCGACTTAGGTGTGTGCGTGTATAGGTTCATATATTTATCTTATGATTAGTGATTCTAAATTAATTTTAAAGCAAATAAGTTATCACTCCCTATAATTACTAACCATGGCAATATAAACATTTATAAATAATAAAATAAAGACAAAAATAACCCTACAACTATAACAAGGCTTTTGCAGTTACATTATAATAAAAACAAATTAAATAATAACTATATAATAAAATAAGCAATTAAATAAAAGGTTAGTGATAAAATAATTATAAGAAGAAAAGGTTAGTAATAATATACAAAATATATATATAATTCAATTAAGTATTTTTAGATTTAAATAAACAACTTTAAAGAATTTTTGAGATGAAAATAATAATAATGAACCATCTAATAATTATTTACAAAGAAAATATTATTAATTATTTTAATTAGATATTAGAAAAGTTTAATTAATTTTTAATATTTAAATTAAATAAGAACTAGGGTTAGGAAGTTAAAAAATAAAATTAGGGTTTTAGAAATTAGGGTTATGGATTTTAGAAAATAGAATTAGGGTTTCTAATTTAATTTACATTATTAATTTTATTATTAAATAAATATATACATATTTTAATTTAAATACATAATAATAAAAAAACTAGGTTTAGAATTTTAGAAAATAAATTAGAGGGTTTTTAGAAAATATGAAAGATTTACATATTATTATCTAAATATATTTTTATTGTAACTAAAATAAATTATAAAACAATAATGGTAAAATAGAATAATTAAAGAAAATAAAAACCAAAACTTACCTGGGGCAGGGATTAAACCCACGCCCTAGGCATTGCTTCCCTTGGACGCATGAGGCCGCCACTAGTCCAGCTGCGTGCTGGTGATAGTATTTAGATGGTAATCGTTTTGTTGTTTGACCTGTGAAATAAAACAAAGTAAAAAAAAATACGCAGGACCTGGGAATCGAACCCAGGTCTCTCACCACCAAAGTCTTTCAACAAAACCAACTGAGCTACACGCGCTAGTTGTCATATACACGAAACGCATTCGTTTTAAGCCTTCTTGAAATTTCAAATATTTCCTGCGCGCCAAACTTCATCTCTTAGCTCCGTCCGTCCAGTTAGGCTATACCTATGGCTTGTCTGTCACTAGAAGTTTTAGTGACGGATCTTCGTCGTCACTATAGCACCTACACATTAAATCATGGAAAACACAGACAATAAACTTATTTTAATTGCCCAGATCAACTACATGAAGGCCGCTGATCTCAAATATACCATTAATTTGGATTAAAATCGACTATTAAGTGAATTCCCAATTCACGATTTTCTTAGAACCCTAACATGGCAAGTCTTCGATTCTGTGTCAAAATTCAAATTAAAGTATACAGAAACAATCATTAACTTACTACAAACATGAAACAACAATCAAATACCATTTATATTATACAAAGATAAGAAAACGAAAAATTCATAAAAGTTCAAGAACTTTGATTCGGTTTGATCAATTCTTGGGATTTGAGATGTATATGACTATTGCTACATGATCAGTGATGTTCAAGGAAGAGATTGATGTCCTTAATTCACCTGAAAAACCACACAATATTAGAATCCGACTTTCAAATTTTTGATGAATTTTGAAAATGAAAAACTTATCCTTGAGGCTCTGAATTCGTGAATAGGGTTGAGCTTCATGTTGTATATATACCACTTAATTGAATTTAGGTCAAAAACTTTAACAAATTTGTGGACTTTTGGACTTTGGAAGATTGAAAAAGATATGATCTTAAAATTTAAATTTCCTTGATCTAGCCTTGCTATTTTGGTATGATCTCCATTATATTTGTATCAATCAAGTTTAAATAAGTCTTAAGACCTTCTAGAAACCAAATCCTTTTCAAATATATGATTTTTATATTTTATTTCAATTTAATTTGTATTTTAATGAATAAAATTCAAATAAATATCAAATAAAATATAAAAAATCGGAAAATGTATTGGTTGGGTCGTGCTTGATGGGTTTGTAAAGTTTGGATGGCAATTTGGTGGGCTCATTTAGCAAAAATTGGTTTTAAGGCCTTATTTGCTTCATAAATTTCCCAAAAATTTCCCAACTTTGCAAGGGCACAAATCCTTCAATTTTAATGCTATGAAGGTGTTTTTGGACATTTTGTAAAGCTTAAAGAGTCCTATAACCAACCTCTTTGGTCTCATGTCCATATCTTTTACCATTCTCAAGTTATGCTCTTTGGAAGTTGTTGACTTTTTGTTGACTTTTAAAAGGACCTATAATGTCTTAGCTCATACCTTCCAAATGAAGCATTTTGGGGCTTGGCTTGTAAGACACAAAGTTGTAGAGAATTCAATTTCCTTCAAAATGAGCTTTGGATGGAAAATATTTGATGAAGCATGTGAAAGTTATGGCTGGTCAAAGTTCAGTTGACTTTTCCTATGAAAACCCTAATTTAGAAACTCCTGATTCTTGATGATCTGAAATCTCCTTGATGAATCATGATAAACCCTTGATCAAATGATGAATTTTACTTCATATACTTGATGTTGGCAAAAAATCATGAAGTTTGACTTTGGTTTGACCACAGTTGACCTCAGTTTGACTTTTTGACTGCCTTGACTGATTTTAACCTTTCTGATCATCTGACTGAGCAAATCTTTTGGGAAAGTCTTGAAACTTGACATGGGGATTCTTACACACATATAGGATGCTATGAAGCTCATTTTAAGTCTTGGAAGTCCATTTAGCCTGATGAAAGTCAAAACCCTAGTTTAAGATGCATTGCTTAAGAGGATGCATTGTCTGAGGGAATTGTCAAACTTTCTGACTAATTGTGAACTTTGTGAACCTTGTGAACCTCATGTGATGTCTTGTGAACCTTGTGAACCTCTTAGTACACAATGTCTTGTCTTGTGGGGGAAAATTTTGGGGTGCAACAGCTGCCCCTGTTCAATTTTCTGAAACCCGGGGGGTTAGATTGGTATATGTGCCATTCGTGACCTAGAAGGTTGAAGGGGATTGAACACAAAAGCCCAAAAATTTGCACTCGCCGGTGCGTAAAGTAACACTGACGATTAGTTGTATATGCTGGAGTGGGATTGAAGATGCCACTTGGAAGAACTGGAGATGGGCTTAGAGATGCCATCCATAATATCAGGAGGTGATAATATTTTGATGTTGATGTTGGATATCAGTACTAGGTATTTGTATAGGCCGTCTCTGAATCTTTTATGCAACATAGTTTGTATTGTTGAATAGACCATTAGAAATAAATCTTCGTGACGATTATCTCTTCTGGAAATATCTTGGATAAGGGAATGAATCTTTGTACAGACCGTTTGCCTACTCTCCAAGGACAAAAGAATATCAGGATTAATTCTTCTGTAAAATATCTTGAACTAGGGAATGGATCTTTGTACAGACCGTTTGCCTACTATTCAAGAACAAATAGATTAAATCTTCTGAAAATATCTTGAACTAGGGAATGGATCTTTGTACAGACCGTTTGCCTACTATTCAAGACCAGATAGATGAAATCCTATGGAAATATCCTGGATTAGGGAATGGATCTTTGTACAGGCCGTTTGCCTACTCTCAGAGGAAATAGATTAAATCTTCTGAAAATATCTTGAACTAGGGAATGGATCTTTGTACAGACCGTTTGCCTACTATTCAAGACCAGATAGATGAAATCTTCTGGAAATATCCTGGATTAGGGACTGGATCTTTGTACAGACCGTTTGCCTACTCTCCGAGGACATCTTGAGTAATGTATAGATCATTTCTGACCTGTTGTGGATTGTTGAGTTTTATCTGCATATAACTATCCTGCAAAGAAAATGTTAGTTTATGCAATGTGCATGCACGTATGTATGGCATGGTGCATTTAAGTAAATGTGTTATGCATTTATGGACATGTTATGGTATGATGTAAATGATGTATGTATGAATCATGCAGCCTGAAGCGTTTGGATATCTTTGTATAACAACTGTTGGCTAGGGAAAATAAATCCCGATTCGTTGCTGAAGAATATGAGGAACTTGTTTCCGTCTTGTTTGATAGTATAGTATTTATAACCTCCCGTCTTCTTTCGTTGTACTTATACTGAAGGAATGAGTTCCTGAGTACCCCGACTGAGGATAAAAGAGATGGACATAAATTCAAGGGGAGATGTAACTTCAAGCATAGATTTGTTGTACTGGGGATTTGTAGTTTTCTTGTGAGGATGAACCGACGAAGCTTCGTTGAATTCCTACCTTCGTTCGTCCTTAGTAAATACTATTACTGCATGTTTATGCATTTCTGGTAAACATCAATCATATTCAAGCATTTTATGCATTTCTGGTAAACATCAATCATATTCAAAAGCATACATACATTCAAACACAACCAATGGACGTTCCGCTTATGTAATTAGGGTAAAAGTAAATCTGGATTCAAAGATGAAATTTTATTTATATCACAAAGTGATCTATACATAGGCAAGTTTATACAAGGAGACAGAAATCCTAGTAAGAGGAATTTGTCATAAAATTTTTACAAACAAAGAAAACAGCTATGTGAGAAATAATCCTATTGAGTTTCAATTCTACTATTGCCATTATCTTCAAGCATCTCATCTTCTGCTGTTGAGACGGAAACGATTGGATTGATCTGTATCTGTTCGAGCTTGAGTTAAGTAGCACAACTGGTTGGAGTTACATGGGTGATCCAAACGAGACATAGTCATACGCTTTAATCCCTAATTTTTGCCTGGATTTCCCTTTCAGGTTTTCAATCCACCGGGATACCCTTTTTTTCCCAAGCCGCCTTTTCAGGTTTTCGACTTGCCGGGTGTACATTTTTTATATATATATATCCCTAATTTTTGCCCGAACCCTTTTGGTTCGCCGGGATGCCCTTATTTTTGCCTAGGCCAGTCAACCTAGCGGGTCTCTTTTTATGCGTAGTATTTTTTAACTATGTCTGCGTTTACAGGCTGTGGGAAGTCTTCACCATCCATAGTAGTAAGCATCATGGCACCTCCTGAGAATATTGTTTTGACTACAAATGGTCCTTCATATGTAGAAGTCCAATTGCCCCTAGGATCACCCTGTGGTAATATGATACGCTTGATTACCAAGTCACCAGCCTGATATACCTTTGGCTTAACCTTCTTATTAAAAGCTTTGATCATCCGTTTCTGGTACATCTGGCCATGACAAACAGCTGCCAACCTTTTCTCATCAATCAAATTTATCTGGTCAAGTCGAGTCTGAATCCACTCATCTTCATCCAAGCTTGCATCCTTCATGATTCTTAGGGAGGGAATCTGAACTTCAATGGGTAGAACTGCTTCCATACCGTAGACTAAAGAGAATGGGGTTGCCCCTGTTGAAGTATGTATGGTAGTACGATAACCATGAAGAGCAAATGGTAACATCTCATGCCAATCTTTGTAAGTAACAGTCATCTTCTGTAGAATCTTCTTAATGTTCTTATTAGCAGCTTCTACTGCCTCATTCATCTTTGGACGATACGGAGAAGAGTTGTGATGCTTAATCTTGAACTGTGTGCAGAGATCAGTAATCATAGTGTTGTTCAGATTAGAGCCATTTTCAGTAATAATCCTTTCAGGGATGCCATACCTACATATGAGATTATTCTTAATGAATCGGGCCACCACATTCTTGGTAACAGATGCAAATAAAACTGCCTCTACCCACTTCGTAAAGTAATCAATAGCAACCAGGATGAAACGATGCCCATTAGAAGCAGTAGGCTTGATCTCACCAATCATATCAATGCCCCACATGGCAAAAGGCCAAGGAGCAGTCAACACATTCAATGGTGATGGAGGTATATGTACTTTATCAGCATAGATTTGACACTTGTGACATGTTCTGGAATGTTGATAGCAGTCAGCTTCCATGGTAGACCAATAGTAACCTGCTCTCAATATTTTCTTTGCCATAGTATGACCACTAGAATGAGTGCCAAAGATCCCATCATGCATGTCTTCCATAATCTCTGTTGCTTCCTTCTTATCCACACAACGAAGCAGAGTTGAATCATGATTGCGCTTGTACAAAATTCCATTACTCAAGAAGAACATAGCAGAAAACCTCCTTAGAAACTTCTTATCTTTGACAGATGCCCCTTCAGGGAACTCGTGAGCTTCAAGATATCTTTTCACTTCATAGAACCAAAGCTTCTCTTCTACTTCTTCAGTGTCAATCTCATTGCAGTATGCAAGCTTCTCAAATCTATCAATAGTAATCTTGGGAGCTTCATCATCCCAGCTAATCTCAAACATAGATGCCATGGTGGCTAATGCATCTGCCAACTGATTTTCTCTTCGTGGAATATGTCCAAAGGTAATCTCTTCAAAACATGGGATCAAAGACAACACATGCTCTCTGTAAGGAATGAGATTATCATGCTTGGTATCCCAATCTCCTTTAATCTGACTTACTACCAGGGCTGAATCATCATATACGTCCAGGAACTGAATCTTCATCTCAATGGCAGCTTTGATGCCCAGGATACATGCCTCATACTCAGCCATGTTATTGGTACAATAGAAACAAAGTCTTGCAGTAATCGGGGTATGACAACCTTCAGGGGAAATGATCACAACACCAACACCATTACCAAGTGCATTAGAAGCTCCATCAAAAACCATAGTCCATCGGGATCCTTGTTCAGGTCCGTCATATTGTCCAGGTTCTTTGGTAATAATCATAATGTCTTCATCAGGGAACTCAAAACTCATTGACTGGTAATCATCCATTGCTTGATGAGCCAAATGATCAGCTACAACACTTCCTTTAATGGCCTTCTGAGTAGTGTATTGTATATCATATTCTGTTAAGATCATTTGCCATCTTGCTATTCATCCGGAGAGAGCAGGTTTCTCGAATATGTACTTGATTGGATCCATCTTCGAAATCAATAAGGTAGTATGAGTCAACATATACTGTCTTAGTCGGCGAGCAGCCCATGCCAAAGCACAACAAGTTTTCTCGAGCAGTGAGTATCTTATTTCACAGTCGGTAAACATTTTGCTAAGGTAGTATATTGCCTGCTCTTTTCGACCAGACTCGTCATGTTGCCCCAATACACACCCCATTGAGTTGTCTAATACTGTTAAGTACATAATCAAGGGTCTTCCATCAACTGGTGGCATCAAGATTGGAGGTTCTAGGAGATATCTCTTGATTTCATCAAAGGTTGTCTGACACTCATCATTCCACTCCATTGCCTGATCTTTCTTCAACAACTTGAAGATTGGCTCACAGGTAGTAGTTAATTGGGAAATAAATCTTGCAATGTAATTCAATCGTCCCAAGAAACCTCTAACTTCCTTCTCAGTACGGGGAGCTGGCATCTCTTGTATAGCTTTCACTTTTGTGGGGTCTACTTCAATACCTTTTCCACTGACAATGAAACCCAGGAGTTTACCAGACCTAACTTCAAAAGTACATTTGTTTGGGTTCAATCTCAACTTGTATTTCTTCAACCTCTCAAACAACTTATGCAGATGATCAAGGTGTTGCTCTTCATTCTAGGACCTGGCTATCATATCATCCACATATACCTCTATCTCATGATGAATCATATCGTGAAACAAAGCCACCATAGCACGCTGATATGTTGCCCCGACATTCTTCAAACCAAATGGCATCACTTTATAGCAAAAGGTGCCCCACTGTGTAACAAATGTAGTCTTCTCCATATCTTCAGGGGCCATCTTGATTTGATTGTAACCAGAGAAACCATCCATGAAAGAGAATACCTTATGCTGAGCAGTGTTGTCTACCAGAACATCAATATGAGGAAGTGGAAAGTCATCTTTGGGGTTGGCCTTGTTCAAATCCCTGTAATCTACACACATACGTACCTTACCATCTTTCTTAGGTACCGGCACCACATTTGCAACCCATTGAGGATAAGAAGTCACAGCTAAGAACCCTGCATCAAACTGTTTCATCACCTCTTCTTTAATCTTTTCTGACATTTCAGGACGCATGCGACGAACCTTCTGTTTTTTTGGACGACAATCTTCTTTTATCGGCAAACGGTGAACCACAATGTCTGTATCCAACCCTGGCATATCTTCATAGGACCAAGCAAAGATCTCCACATAATCATGTAACATCTGAATTAATCTGCTTTTAACACCATCCTTTAGTTCAGCCCCTATCTTGACTTCTTTCCTGTTTTCTACAGTTCCCAGATTCACAACTTCGATTGGCTATTCATGTGGCTGTATAACTTTCTCTTCTTGTTGTAACAACCTAGCAAGCTCTACAGGTACTTCACAATCTTCCTCCTTTCCATCTTCAGTTTGATAGATCGGATTCTCGAAATTATAATTGGCAATAGTAGAACTGTTATCAACAGGATCCAGAGTGGATGAGGATCTGCATTTTAGTGATGTGGGTGTGTGTAAGAACACATAGCTGATAAAAGAATAATAAAATAAAATAAAAATAATGAACACAATATTTACGAAAACGAAACGTCCACTGATTTTTATTGAATGAAGTATGCAAATGAAATGACATCTCGAAACAAGCATACCATTGTGCCCCGGGTAAGGCACAAGGCTTAAAAGTTTAATTGTTCAAAAATTACAAGCTTAAAAGTAACAACACAGTAATAGTATTTACTCCTGACTAAAGGAGATAGGAATAATGTCTTCAGCCTTCCAATTATTGAGCCCATCACCCACAGTAGGAAAGATCCAGTCATCCAGGTTGTAGTCTTCATTATAGTCACCCACAACATTGATCTGATCTTTCATGATCCCTTGATTGGTGATACGAACGACACGAGCACGACGAACAGCCTTCTGGGACTCTGCAGTGAAACCCAAACCAAACTTGTCAGACTTGTAAAGAATATCAGGAAGCTGACCCCAAATAGTACAACCACCTTCTTCAACCACAGCTCTAGCATCTTTGAGGGAGGCCATTGTAGGAGGTACTCTGGTGACCACAGGAACTCTTTTGACAACAGGAGGAGCTTCAGCAGCAGGAACAACCCAAGGAACTACTTCAAATGTCTGGCAAGGAGTCTCAACATATTCACCTTCCACTTCAACATACTTAAACGTATTCACATGACCGATCATATATTCTTCTTCTCCGTAAACAGTGACAACCTTTCCCTTCACTGGGTATCTCAACTTCTGATGTAAAGTGGAGGTCACAGCACCTGCCCCATGGATCTAGGGGCGCCCAAGCAAACAAGAGTACGAAGGACGAATATCCATTACATAGAAGGTTGAATTGAAAACTTGAGAGCCTACTTTGATTGGGAGATCTATTTCTCCGTGCACCACCCTCCTTGAACCATCAAAGGCCCTCACCACTATATTACTTGGTCTCAACACAGCATCTTCAGGACTAAGCTTGTTTAGAACCTCTTTGGGAAGTACATTCAGTGAAGAACCATTGTCTATCAACACATGAGACAGGGTAGTGCCCCTACACTCAATAGAGATATGTAAAGCTCTGTTATGATTTCTCTTGGCAGGAGTCAAGTCGGCATCAGAAAAACCTAACCCATTATCATAAGTCAGGTGTGCAACACAGTTTTCAAACTGATCCACAGAAATCTCATTTGGCACATGAGCAGTTTTCAAGAATTTAATCAAGGCCTTAGCATGAGCCTCAGAACACAACAATAAAGACAACATGGAAATATTTGAGGGAGTATGCCCCAACTGGTCAACAATATCATAATCACTCTTGCGAATGATTTTCAACACTTCTTCCATCTGCTTAGAAAGATTATCAGCAGTTGGTGCCTCAGCTTGCACAGGTTCAATAACAGGACCTTTGCCCCGAGCATCAGCATTTGGCCCAGAAGTAGAGGTAGTAGTTGGAGTAACTGTATTCTTGGAGGTAACCAGAGGAGAGAAAATTCTTCCACTTCTTGTGATCTTACTAGATCCAGCAATATTATCAATATCATGGTTATCAGGCGTAGCAGGTGTATCAGTCAAAGGTTCTTGTTTAACACCATGGATATAAACATCAGAACCGTAATTCCAGGGTATAGCTTTATCAGAAGTATACGGAATAGGACAAGGAGTGGTAATAATCATAGGAGCCACTCTAGCTTCAGCAACAATCTTTACCGGACCTTCAGCAATAATCTTAATAGGACCCTTATGAGTGATCTTGACAGGGCCTTTGGAGGTAATCCTTATTGGTACTTTATCAACCATATCCACCTCTTCAACCTTCGCACCTTGAGTTAGATGTTCCACCATACTCTCCACAGAAGGTGTCCTCTCAAACAATATGGTGTAATTGTCCATGAGGCGTTGAATACCATCATTCAACTTCCAGCAGCTATCAGGTTTATAAGCACAATAAAAACAATCTTCATTACAACCTGGAAAGAACCCAGCTTGTACCAACTTCTTCTTAATAACAGATAATGGAGTAGTCACATCTGCAACTGAGGAAATATATGAAACTTCATCAATGGCATTAACAATCTTTTCATGATTTGGCATGGGAGCAGTAATCACATTTGGAGTCCCAGGAGGATCAAATTCAATTTCTCCAGCATCAATCATATCTTGAATCTTATTTTTCAATATCCAACAATTGTTGGTATCATGTCCCGGACAATTAGAATGATAGGCACATCGTGCATTAGGATTGTACCGAGGAGAGGTAACATTAGGATTCTGAGGAGGGTCCTTCAAAGTAATGAGTTCCCCTTTCAACAAGTGTTGCAAGGCTTGGGCCAGTGACATGTTGATCTTGGTGAACTGTCTTCTAGGCTTCTGCTGATTGCTCTGTGGTGGTTCTGGTGCTGCAGGAGTAGGATTGGAGATGTGAACTGCTCCCACAGCTTGGTGACTCCTATTACGACCAGGTTGACCATAAATAGAATTTGACTCCTTCTTCCCACTAGGGGGCTTCTTTGCAGTACTTGATGAAGAGGCACCCACCTGTATCTTGCCACTTCTTATGCCACTTTCCACACGCTCTCCAGTCATTATCAGCTCAGTGAAGCCAGATGATGAGCTTCCAATGAGATGACTATAGAAAGGACCATTCAGCGTACTCATAAACATATCCACTAGCTCCCTGTCAGTCAAAGGAGGTTGAACTCTACCAGCCAAGTCTCTCCACTTCTGGGCATACTCCTTGAAATTCTCCTTAGCACCCATTGACGTGCTTTGGAGCTGCATGAGAGTAGGTGCTAAATCAGCATTGTATTGGTATTGCCTGTAGAAGGCCTCGGCAAGATCATTCCAATCACGAATATTGGCACTCTCCAATTGATAATACCATTCCAATTGAGCTCCAGACAAGCTCTCTTGGAAGAAATGAATCCATAACTTCTTATCAGCAGTATGGGGTTAAATCCTCCGGACATAGGACCTTAGATGCAGCTTGGGGCATGAAACACCATCATATACTACAAAAGCAGGGACCTTGAAACCAATGGGTATAACCACTCCAAATATCAAACCCAGATCTTCAAAATCCAGCCCAGAAGGCTTTTGTAACTCCATAGCATTCATTCTATCCACCAGCATCTTGAACTTATCTTCATTAGGATCATGATAGTAATTTGCTTCAGAATCAGAATCCCCCATAGTATTATGGAGACTGCCTCCCTCTTTCTCAGACTCCTCAGACTCATAATCTTCAACCTGTTCCTTTGTCTTGACAGGACCTTTGAATCTTCTTCCCAGATTAATAAGGCCTCCTGATCTTCTAGCCTTCTTAGTCTTCTTAGCCAGCAGTGTCTTCAATTCATCCTGTCCCTTGGACAAGTTCAGGATCAGCTCTTCGAATTGTGCATTCTGTGCCTGGAGATCTTTGACAGTCTATTCGAGAGCCATTTCTGCTGAAATAAACAGCGAGAAGATAAGATACTTGTTCATAAGAAACCTGTGATGCAATGATATGGTGTATAAATTCATATGCAATGTTTTCAAGGACCGCAGGATTTAAATTTGTTTAAACAACCAAAAAGGTAAACTTTTATTAGTAATAAATTTTTTTGCCCCTTGGGCTTACAATAAAAATGAAACGAATACAAAAGATGGGGTTTTAAGTCTCCCATGGACGTTTCCTCTTTGTGTTGAGGTATGAGTTGAGATTCTGCTCCTCGTGAAGTTGTTTTGTTAGCTCCAGGATTCTTTCTTGACTTGCTTTGTAATGAGTCTCAAAAGTATCCCTTTGCTCCTTCAACTGGATCCAGGATCTCTGTAACTCTTCCATATCAGTGGGCATGTCTGGATGAAGAACGATATAAGAAGTATCTCCCTCAGCAATAGGCTCCATAGTAACTGGCAGGATGGAAGGATATGGCATCATAAGCGTCTGAGCGCGAGATCGTACCCATCTGAGGTAAGCTTCCATAAGAATAGTGTACTAGGGTTCCAGAGTCTTGCTGTCAACCTTGTTCACTTTACCCCATAAACCTTTGACGATAACCCTGAAGATTGTTGTCGTAGTCAAACACAATACCCTGAATAAGCATATCATGAGGACCATCACTCCGAGCATAACCAAACTGACGTAGAGCTAAAGAAGGATTGTAGGTAATGCCCCCTCTTATGCCAAGGAGTGGCACATTAGGAAACTCCCCACAACGGTCAATGATAGTAACATTCTCCATAGATCTAGAGCACCAATGAATATCTGAATGAGAGAGTGACATGATCCTCTTGGACCACCTGAACCCTTGTTCATTCTTCATCACTGATCGAGGAAGGTGTGAAATAAACCACCTAGACAATAGAGGTATACAACACATCAGAGTTCCTCGTGCCTTCGTAGTACGGGTATGAAGAGAGTGTAAGATATCTCCAAGTAATGTAGGTACTGGATTATGAGTCAGAAATATGTTGATGGCGTGAACGTCTATGAACTGATCTGGATTGGGGAACAACACTAAGCCATAAATCAACAAGGCTAAGATCTCCTCAAAAGCATCATAACTCATAGCCTTCAAGAACACTTGAGCCTTCTCTATCAACACCTTAGCAAGAATACCCTTAACTCCACTCCTCGTTTCTAGGACAATGTCTGATTTCTTCAAATGTAGGGCTACAGCAATGACTTCAGGTTTAGGCTCTTTTTCCAAGCCTGTGAAAGGTCTCTGATCAAGGACAGGTATACCCAGAAGTTTGGAGAACTCTTCCATTGTAGGAACCAGCTCATAGTCGGGGAATGTGAAACAATGATGTTTAGGATCAAAGAACTGAAACAGAACACTCATCATGTCTTCATTGAACCCTGAAGTGACTAGATCCAGTAGGTAACCATGTCTCTTGATGAACTGGGAGTTTTTAGAAACTTGAGAGACTAACTCCTTAAGCTTAGGAGGTATTCCTACAAAGTTGATCCGGATAGTATTCCTACGAGCAGAAGCCATGACCTGCAACAAAGAACAAAGATAAATCCTTTGGTCCTTGAAATGGTTAGTTAAAATGCTATGCTTATGATGCATGATGATGCTATGATGTTATGCTCAATCACAAACATGTGGCACACACAAACAAGTCACACAATAACCCTAAGTTTGAAGGCTTGCATGAGGTTTAAAGGTAAGTACCCTCCCTTGAAGTTTGGTTGGTTCATCCTGTCCTATAAAGTAACCAGGTTCTAAGGGATCTCAATATCATTGATCCTTCACAAGGGTGGTTGTTCAGTAGGCAACTTACTTGCCAACCAAAACCCTCCAAGTTTAGGATCTCAATGAGCGTAGTATAGAGTATCAACCAACGTCAGTCTTCACCAAAGCCGGTTATCTCACTACTTTCTAAAGGCCAAGATGGGATGACTAAGGTTCTAAAAGTTAGTTAGTATATTGACAACATATGGCAGCCCCATATTATCCTTAACTTACTTAAGGAACATAAGCACCAACCAAGAAGTCACACTAACTATGGCCACCAGATCAACCATATCGGTATACGCCGTACAATTTCCTTGGTCTATTTCCATTTACCTAAGGTACACTAGATCCGGGTTAGGATCTTTCACACATAAGAGCACCCAACAGATAAGTATAAAGCAAACAAGGCAAACAATTTTAAAGTGATCTTATTCCTAAGGGTACCCCTCTTTTATTAAATCCCCAGCAGAGTCGCCAGTTTTGTAACACGGTGGGAGAACTGACTTTAGTCATGTTGCGGATAGCAAGAGTCGCCACCGACTTTTATTTTATCCAAAGGAAAGGGCATAAAAGAACAAGAAAGACCTTAAATGATTTTTGAGTTCGGGGGGTAGGTTATGTAAAGGGAAGGTGTTAGCACCCTTTACATCCATGGTTATCCATGGGCTCTTAGTTACTTAGCTCACTTTAAACTGTTTTGAGAAGTGTAGTGTGTAATTGAAAAAATTTCTAAGTACTTTATAATGATCCTTGTATGGATGTATATAAAGACTTTGTTTTGAAAATTTGTTTGAAAATGTGAAGTGTAATGAAGTATTTTTGAATAAAAGTGAGCAAGTACTTAAGAGGAACCTACCCTAATTTGAATCTTTACTGTTCTTAAATGTTCTTTTAATGGTAAGACTATCCCTATTATTAAGGAATAGGTAGTCATTACCTTGGATGTTATAAGGGACATGTGAAGGGTCATCTGTGTTTAGGAAACTGTAAGGTGTCTTAGCAATACGAAGGGACTTATCATCTTTTATTCGAAAGGGACAAGATCATTTACGAAGGCAACATCGAAGGGACTTGATCTTATAATATTGAAAGGGACTAGATGATATTTTATGAAAAGGGACTTTGCTTTTTAGACACCTTACTTGACCTTTTGATTTAGGCAACATGAGGGACAACCTTAGGAAGTGAGATGGCGATCAAAGATCGACTTACGTGTGTGCGTGTATAGGTTCATATATTTATCTTATGATTAGTGATTCTAAATTAATTTTAAAGCAAATAAGTTATCACTCCCTATAATTACTAACCATGGCAATATAAACATTTATAAATAATAAAATAAAGACAAAAATAACCCTACAACTGTTACAAGGCTTTTGCAGTTACATTATAATAAAAACAAATTAAATAATAACTATATAATAAAATAAGCAATTAAATAAAAGGTTAGTGATAAAATAATTATAAGAAGAAAAGGTTAGTAATAATATACAAAATATATATATAACTCAATTAAGTATTTTCAGATTTAAATAAACAACTTTAAAGAATTTTTGAGATGAAAATAATAATAATGAACCATCTAATAATTATTTACAAAGAAAATATTATTAATTATTTTAATTAGATATTAGAAAAGTTTAATTAATTTTTAATATTTAAATTAAATAAGAACTAGGGTTAGGAAGTTAAAAAATAAAATTAGGGTTTTAGAAATTAGGGTTATGGATTTTAGAAAATAGAATTAGGGTTTCTAATTTAATTTACATTATTAATTTGATTATTAAATAAATATATACATATTTTAATTTAAATACATAATAATAATAAAAACTAGGTTTAGAATTTTAGAAAATAAATTAGAGGGTTTTTAGAAAATACGAAAGATTTACATATTATTATCTAAATATATTTTTATTGTAATTAAAATAAATTATAAAACAATAATGGTAAAATAGAATAATTAAAGAAAATAAAAACCAAAACTTACCTGGGGCAGGGATTGAACCCACGCCCTAGGCATTGCTTCCCTTGGACGCATGAGGCTGCCACTAGGCCAGCTGCGTGCTGGTGATAGTATTTGGATGGTAATCGTTTTGTTGTTTGACCTGTGAAATAAAACAAAGTAAACAAAAATACGCAGGACCTGGGAATCGAACCCAGGTCTCTCACCACCAAAGTCTTTCAACAAAACCAACTGAGCTACACGCGCTAGTTGTCATATACACGAAACACATTCGTTTTAAGCGTTCTTAAAATTTCAAATATTTCCTGCGCGCCAAACTTCATCTCCTAGCTCCGTCCATCCAGTTAGGCTATACCTACGGCTTGTCTGTCACTAGAAGTTTTAGTGACGGATCTTCGTCGTCACTATAGCACCTACACATTAAATCAAGGAAAACACAGACAATAAACTTATTTTAATTGCCCAGATCAACTACATGAAGGCCGTTGATCTCAAATATACCATTAATTTGGATTAAAATCGACTGTTAAGTGAATTCCCAATTCACGATTTTCTTAGAACCCTAACATGGCAAGTCTTCGATTCTATGTCAAAATTCAAATTAAAGTATACAGAAACAATTATTAACTTACTACAAACATGAAACAACAATCAAATACCATTTATATTATACAAAGATTAGAAAACGAAAAATTCATAAAAGTTCAAGAACTTTGATTCGGTTTGATCAATTCTTGGGATTTGAGATGTATATGACTATTGCTACATGATCAGTGATGTTCAAGGAAGAGGTTGGTGTCCTTAATTCACCTGAAAAACCACACAATATTAGAATCGAAATTTCAAATTTTTGATGAATTTTGAAAATGCAAAACTTATCCTTGAGGCTCTGAATTCGTGAATAGGGTTGAGC
This sequence comes from Lathyrus aphaca, assembly GCA_963966055.1. Classification (NCBI taxonomy): domain Eukaryota; kingdom Viridiplantae; phylum Streptophyta; class Magnoliopsida; order Fabales; family Fabaceae; genus Lathyrus; species Lathyrus aphaca. The sequence continues at coordinate 317,827,555 of OZ014521.1, read as the reverse complement.
TTCATGTTGTATATATACCACTTAATGAATTTAGGTCAAAAACTTTAACAAATTTGTGGACTTTTAGACTTTGGGAGATTGAAAAAGATATAATCTTAAAATTTGAATTTCCTTGATCTAGCCTTGCTATTTTGGTATGATCTCCATTATATTTGTATCAATCAAGTTTAAATAAGTCTTAAGACCTTCTAGAAACCAAATCCTTTTCAAATATATGATTTTTATATTTTATTTCAATTTAATTTGTATTTTAATGAATAAAATTCAAATAAATTTCAAATAAAATATAAAAAATCAGAAAATGTATGGGTTGGGTCGTGCTTAATGGGTTTGTAAAGTTTGGATGGCAATTTGGTGGGCTCATTTAGCAAAAATTGGTTTTAAGGCCTTATTTGCTTCATAAATTTCCCAAATATTTCCCAACTTTGCAAGGGCACAAATCCTTCAATTTTAATGCTATGAAGGTGTTTTTGGACATTTTGGAAAGCTTAAAGAGTCCTCTAACCAACCTCTTTGGTCTCATGCCCATATCTTTTACCATTCTCAAGTTATGCTCTTTGGAAGTTGTTGACTTTTTGTTGACTTTTAAAAGGACCTATAATGTCTTAGCTCATACCTTCCAAATGAAGCATTTTTGGGATTGGCTTGTGAGACACAAAGTTGTAGAGAATTAAATTTCATTAAAAATGAGCTTTGGATGGAAAAATTTTGATGAAGCATGTGAAAGTTATGGCTGGTCAAAGTTCAGTTGACTTTTCTTGTGAAAACCCTAATTTAGAAACTCCTGATTCATGATGATCTGAAATCTCCTTAATGAATCATGATCAACCCTTGATCAAATGAAGAATTTTGCTTCATATACTTGATGTTGGCAAAAAATAATGAAGTTTGACTTTGGTTTGACCACAGTTGACCTCAGTTTGACTTTTTGACTGCCTTGACTGATTTTAACCTTTTTGATCATCTGACTAAGCAAATCTTTTGGGAAAGTCTTGAAACATGACATGGGGATTCTTACACACATATAGGATGCTATGAAGCTCATTTTTAGTCTTGGAAGTACATTTAGCCTGATGAAAGTCAAAACCCTAGTTTAAGATGCATTGCTTAGGAGGATGCATTGTCTGAGGGAATTGTCAAACTTTCTGACTAATTGTGAACTTTGTGAACCTCATGTGATGTCTTGTGAACCTTGTGAACCTTGTGAACCTCTTAGTACACAATGTCTTGTCTTGTGGAGGGCAAATTTTTTGGGGTGCAACACCAAGTATTTTGGTCCTAATTTCAGTCATGATGGTATCAAGTGACCTAACCTCAGAAGTGGCCCCAGAAGTAGTCGAACTGCTATAAGAAGAGTCTTGAAAGCTATAGCGAGCGCTGAGTATAGCCTTCAGATAGTCTAAAGGTTTTCTCACTTTTAAGCTCTCAAATTCCTCGCGAGAGAGACTGGTTGAACCAGTTGATGGAGAAGGTCCTTGGGTTTGGGCAGAAATTGGTTGAACACTTCGTCCAGAAGTCAGTCCAGCATCTCGTTGTTTCGACTGGTCCTCCTCTCCCTCAACATTCTTTTCTTTGTTGCTTTCTCCAACCCTAGCATCTTGGTCTTTCTTATGATCACCTTCTTCCTTAGTAGTTTTTCCTTCATTAGCATCTTCGACCTTATCATCCATGACAACATCATCACCTTTTTCAGTATTTAATCTTGGATGAGGATTGGAATTATCATCAGATTGGTCATCCATGTTGGCGTCGAAATCTGCTATAGTTTGTGGTTCAGGTTCGTCATCTTTGGGGTTAGCCTCATCTTGGACCTTCTCCATCAAAATTGTCTCAGCTTGAGGATGAGTTTTTATATGATCTACTTCTGCCCCTGACTCTTTGGAGAATTGGGAGTAGAACTAATAGCTTTAGAAGCAGAAGCAATTTGAAATTGTGGAGCTCCTTCTGCTGCAAGGTGTTCTTCGACCATAACCTGGACCTAAGAACAAGCAAGAAAGTTAGGGAAAAGAAAATGCAAGTAAAAAAGTGAATACCATTAGTCGAAATAAAGTTTACCTGAGGGATCTCAATATGGAAGCTAGAATTCCCTCTCTCTGCATCTTTTGTATGAGCTCTGGTATCTGGACTGGTGGGGGAGTTTTCTTTGTAGATCTGACAATAGACCTCTAGGAGGCGACCGTCTTGATCTTCAGGACTTTATTTCTCTTAAGAGGTTGTTGTTCTGGAGATTCGTCCCCAGATTCTTCAGTAACCACCTTTGCCTCCTCTTGTTTTCTTTTTTGGGTAGTTGGTGGTTTTCGATTCACCTAAAACACCAAAGAGAAATTTGGTTAGTGTGGGTAAAATAAATATACTACATAAAATAAAGGTTGATGCTTTTGTTGAAACCTTGCTTACAGTAGAGGATGGATTTTCGACCACCTTTCTAGGAATACTTCCGACAGGAGCTTTCTTAGCAGTAATCTTGACAGCTAAAAGACGGAAAAATAGAGAAATAAATAAACACAAAGGGAAAACACATAAGAATGAAGTTAGAACGAAATATAAAATTGTGTTTTCTTTAACACCTTCAAGAATGGGAGATTCTACACGAATGTGTTCTATTCCAATATGAAGGTGCCCTGGGAAATTGTCCAAATGATAATTAGTCGGAACCACACGCTCAGCAGGTGTTTTACAAGATTCACGAAGCAGTTTCAGAACGGATCCACAAATGAACCAATCTGGGAATGGATGGCTCAATGCCACACCAAATTCAGTAGAACGTAGAGGGGGAAACTTTGATGGATAATAATTGTACGCCAAATCATAACGTATTTCTGGTCGAACATATGAAGGCAACGTCAGTTTCCCCAGTTTTTCTGTAAACTTGTGTTTTAAAGTCACTGTTGCTTCGCCTATGGTTCGACTAAGATCATTTGGTCTGTAAATGGTTTCAAAATACTTTTGAAATTTTTGGATTTCTTTAATGTGTTGTTGAGTACCTTTCTTTGTTCGATCCTGCACAAAAGCAAAAGCGTTCGTCAGATGAGTTGTAAAGGTTGTCACGTCAAAAAATCTGGTGAGGTAATAATCTTTCCACCAAACATCAAATTCTTGAGTACAGAGGAAAGATGGTCGAAAAACCACTAGTCAAATCTCTAGAGTTTCATCAACTAACTTCTCCGACAACTCTACACTTTTTTCTGTGTTGTGGAAATAATTGTAAAATATGATGGAGCCTTTCTTTGGGTAGATGGATTTTGGTTTTATTTGAATCAACCCAAACTAGCGAACAACAAGGTTAGGCTGATAAACTATAAGAGCGATCTTGGTGTTGTTCATGTTGTGGTGGGAGTAAAGGAGCCTTGGTGTCAAAAATGATTCCCAAATAACCAAAAATGTATCTTCATCTTTTTTGCAACTCAAAGGGGAGTTGTTTAGTGAACCATTTAGGTCCAATAGTTCTGTTGGCAAAGGGTGCCATGGTTGAAGCTGATTAATGTTCGTTAGGTTCTTTTTGAGAAAATCCCTTCTATGGGGAGCTTGTGTAAAAATTTAACTGATTTGAAGTTAGAAGACGTGTCTGTCGTGACAATTCCAAAGGTTCCTATCAGGATCCCCCTAGTGGTTCCCGTAAAGATTCCTGTTGAGCCCATGACAGTTCCCTTAATTATCACTACATCTGGACCAGTTATGTATTCCTCAGAAAAAGCCATTCCCTGGAACTACGGAGCTGATGTGTACTATCACGGTGTGAAGTAAGATCAGTCAATCGTTGATAAAGAAGATGTTGAAACATTTAACCCTGATATTGACAATATTGTTGGGGCTAGCAAAATTACAAGGAGTGAAAGAATTTTCTCTTTGGAAATCTCTCTAAAAGTTAATGCACCTATCCGTATTCCTGCCATCAAGTCGACTATTGAGCCCGCTCAAACAAGGGCGCCTGAAAAAGAAGGTGTTGATGATTCCTCTAAATAAGAAATGGAGGAGATTTTAAAAATAATTAAGAAAAGTGATTACAAGATTGTGGAACAGCTGGGGAAGATCCCATCCAAGATATCCATGTTGTCTTTGTTATTATGTTATGAGGCTCACGCGCAGGTATTGATTAAGCTGTTGAAATCTTCCTATGAACCTCAAGAGATCTCGGTGGACCAATTTGAGAATTGTGTAGCCAGTCTGACTACCAACAATGGTTTAGGTTTCTCCGATGCTGACTTGACTCCCACTGGCATAAACCATAATAAAGCTCTCCATGTTTCTATTGAATGAAAAGGGACCAACTTAGCTTATGTGTTGGTGGATAATGGTTCATTGTTGAATGTGCAACCTAAATTTGCTTTAGACAAGATAAATGGTGAAGGTTTGACACTGAAGCCTAATGGCGTGGTTGTGAGAGGTTTCAATGGCTCAAAAAGTGAGGTATATGGTGAAATTGACCTCCTGATCAAGGTGGGAGCCCAGGTTTTTAATTCTACCTTTTATTTCATGGATATTTGTTCAACATACTCTTGTCTACTTGGACGCCCTTGGATACATGGGGAAGGTGCAATCATTTCAACATTGCTCCAAAAGTTGAAGTACCTAGCTGAAGGGAAGATCATCACTGTCTGTGGTGAGGAAGATTATGTTGTCAGTCACCTCAACTCATTCAAGTACGTGGAGGTTGAAGATGAATTTCAAGAGACTCCCAGTCAGAACTTCGAAATTATTCCCTGTTAGTTCCTATTCTCAAGGTTGCTCCGTTTGTTCCCAAGGTTGCTCCTTCTATTCCCAAAGTTGCCAAGATTCCTCCTACCATGGCCTCGTTAAAGGACGCACAAGCTACAATTGAAAATGGTGGTTGCACTATTTGGGGCCGATTTCCAAACGTCCTTTACAAGTTTGACAAGTTTAGTTTTAGGCTTCAGTTCCCAAGCTCAGAAGGCGGTTCACCGTGCTCGTGCCGTCTCTGAAAAACAACCTATCCGCTTTACCAGCACTGGAGTTCCAAAAGATCAAGTTAATGCCATGGGAGATGAAGATAGTGACTGTGACTTGGACAACCAGATCTACCAAACTACTCCCGAAGGGCTCAAAAATTGGACATCTACAAACTTCATTACAGTCTCCTTCTGCCATGAGTAATTTCCGTTTTTTCGCTTTTCAAGTTTGTTTTAGGATTATGTAATAAATAATAAATTTTAAACCTTGTGCCTTTCCCAGGGCAAAAAGGTCCATTTGTTAAGGGCTTATCATTTTCATTTGCATCACTCATTCAATAAAATCATTTGGATGTTTTTCATACAAATTTTGCACTCTCTTTCTTTCTTTTACTTTTCTTTGTTTTAAATAGCTATGTGTTCTTACACGCACCCACTAAATAAATTGCAGATCCATATCCACTATGGATCCCATTGATAACAATCTTGCTACTGCCCATTATGACTTTGAAAATCCGATCTACCAAGCCGAGGATGAAGGTGAGGAAGATTGTGAAGTGCCTGGAAAACTTGCTAGACCGTTACAGCAAGAAGAGAAGACCATACAACTGCACAAAGTGTCGATCGAGGTTGCGAATCTGGGTACCGAGGAAGACAAAAAAGAAGTCAAGATAGGAGCTGATTTGGACGATAATGTTAAGAAAAGGTTAATTCAAATGTTACATGACTACGTTAAGATCTTTGCCAGGTCGTATGAAGACATGTCTGGTCTTGATAGATATATTGTTGTGCATCGGTTACCTATCAAGGAAGATAGTTCTTCGGTAAAGAAGAAACTTAGAAGGACTAAGCCTGACATGTCTAAGAAGATTCATGACGAGGTTGAGAAACATTTTGATGATGGCTTTCTAAAAGTCGTGAATTATCCGCCATGGATTGCTAACATCGTGTCTGTGCCCAAGAAAGATGGAAAGGTTAAAATGTGTGTTGACTATAGGGACTTGAATAGAGCTAGCCCTAAAGATGACTTACCTCTACCTCACATTGATGTATTAGTCAACAATATTGTGAAATGCAAAGTTTTTTCCTTCATGGATGGCTTCTCCGATTACAATCAAATCAAGATGGCACCAGAAGTCATGGAGAAGACAACTTTCATAACACCGTGGGGGAATTCTGTTACAAGGTAATGTTGTTTGGTCTAAAGAATGCAGGAGCAACATATCAGCGTGCAATGGTAACTTTCTTCCATGACATGATCCACAAAGAGATTGAGGTTTATGTCGATGACATGATTGCAAAATCCAATACCGAAGAAGAGCACTTCGTCCATTTGAAAAATTTATTTGACAGATTGAGGAAATTTCGTCTGAGACTGAATCCAAACAAGTGCACCTTTGGAGTAAGATCTGGTAAACTCTTGGGTTTTGTCGTCAGTAGTAAATGTATTGAAGTGGATCTTGCGAAGGTAAAAGCTATTCAAGAGATGCCTGCTTCGCTTACTGAGAAGGAAGTCAGAGGTTTATTGGGACGTCTAAACTACATTGTCAGATTTATCTCCCATTTAACAACTACATGTGAGCCAATTTTAAAGTTACTTAAGAAAGATCAAGTAGTGAAATGGAACAACAATTTCCAGATAGCTTTTGATAAGATCAAAAAAACATCTCCAAGAGCCTCCTATTGTGATGCCACCGGTTGAAGGAAAACCTCTTATTATGTACTTAATAGTATTAGAGAATTTGATAGTGTGTTTTGGGGCAACATGACGAGTCTGGTCGAAAAGAGCATGCAATCTACTACCTTAACAAAACGTTTAATGACTATGAGACAAGATACTCACTGCTCGAGAAAACTTTATGCGCTTTGGCATGGGCTGCTCACCGACTAAGACAGTATATGTTGACTCATACTACCTTGTTGATTTCTTATATGGATCCAATCAAGTACATCTTTGAGAAGCCCGCTCTCTTTGGGAGAATAGCAAGATGGAAGATGCTCTTAACAAAGTATGATATTCAATACACTACTCAAAAATCCATCAAAAGGAGTGTGTTAGCTGACCATTTAGCTCATCAAGGAGTAAAAGACTATCAGTCCATGAGTTTTTAATTCCCATATGAGAACATTATGCTTGTTACCGATTACGAAGAACCTAGACTGTATGAAGGACCTGAACAGGAATCCCGATGGACTATGGTTTTTGACGAAGCTTCCAATGCACATGGTAATGGAATTGGAGAAATAATTATCTCTTTTTAGGGTTGCCATACACCGTTTACATGTAAACTTTGTTTTGATTGTACCAACAACATGGCAGAATATGAAGCGTGCATAATGGGACTCAAAGCTGCCACTGATATGAGGATCAAATTCTTGAAGGTATATGGGGGCTCAGCCTTAGTGATCAGTCAGATTAAAGGAGAATGGGACACAAAGTGTGCACATCTTATTCCTTACCGAGAGCATGTGATGACTTTGATTTCATACTTCGAAGAGATTACCTTCAAGCATATACCACGAGAGGAGAATCAGCTAGTAGACGCTTTAGCAACTATGTCCTCTATGTTCAAGGTAAGTTGGGAAAACGAAGCTCCTCGAATTACTATTGACAGATTAGACAAACCGACACACTGTTGTGAGATTGATACTAATGGAGTAGAGGAAAAACCCTGGTTCCCTGAAGTAAAAAGATATCTCGATGCTCAGGAGTATCTTGAAGGGGCATCTATCAATGACAAGAGGTTTCTTAGGAAGTTCTCTGCCAAGTTATTTCTGTGTAACGATATCTTGTACAAACGCAATCACAATTCAATTTTGCTTCACTGTGTAGATAAAAAGGAAGCAGATGAGATTATGGAAGACATGCATGAAGGTGTCTTTGGTACTCATTCCAGTGGACATATGATGGCTAAGAAGATTCTGAGAGCAGGTTACTATTGGTCTACCATTGAAACAGATTGTCATCGTCATTCCCGAACCTATCACAAGTGCCAAATCTATGTTGACAAAGTACATATACCGCCGTTTACTTTGAATGTGTTGAATTCTCCATGGCCTTTTGCAATGTGGAGGCATTGACATGATTGGTGAGATCAAACCTACCGTTTCTAATGGACACCGCTTTGTCCTTGTGGCCATTAATTACTTCAAAAAGTGGGTAGAGGTAACTTTGTTTGCTTCTATTACCATGAATGTTGTGGCTCGATTTATTAAGCATAATCTGATTTGTCGTTATGACATCCCCTAAAGGATTATCACAGATAATGGTACCAACCTCAATTATACTATGATCATCGAACTCTACACGCAGTTCAAAATTAGGCATCAAAATTCTTCTCCATACAGACCAAAGATAAATGGCACACTGGAAGCCACCAATAAAAATATCAAGAACATCTTGTAGAAAATGACTATGACATACAAAGAATGGCACAAGATGTTACCATTTGCTCTTCATGGATACCGCACTTCAGTACGTACATCAACTGAGGCAACTTTGTTCTCTCTTGTTTACGGTATGGAGGCCATCTTACCTGTTGAAGTCCAAATTCCTTCCTTGAGGATTATGAAAGACGCGAGTTTAGATGAAGAAGAATGGATTCAGACTCGACTTGACCAAATACATTTGATTAACGAAAAGAGACTCACGGTTGTTTGTCATGGTCAAACGTATTAGAAGCGCATGATCAAGGCCTTCAGTAAGAAAGTTAGACATCAGGTGTATCAGGCTGGTGATTTGGTAATAAAGCTTATCATCCTACCACAAGGTGATCCCAGGGGCAAATGGACTCCCACGTACGAAGGGCCATTTATAGTTAAAAAGATATTTTCTGGTGGTGCTATTATGCTTACCATTATGGAGGGCGATGATTTTACGCACCCTGTTGGCGCGAAAAAGGTAGAGTCGTCAGCCAGGCATTTTTATCCCGAATGAATGGGAAAGGTAATGCTGCACAAACCTGAGGAAGAAGGAAATGATGAGGCCTTGCGAAACAAAGATCTGGGTTTGAGAGTCGGTTATGACATGGGAAGGTATTAGCACCCTAGATCGTCTGCCGTACCCGACGGGATCCACGCTTGCTTATTTGTTTCAAAGGGTGAGAAATAAGATGCCGCTGAACAAAATAATTGCTAACTAGAACTTGTAAACACCCCAAATTTTCCCTCACTAAGTTCACCCCATTTCTTGTGATCTTTTCATTTGCATAAGTTCAATCATATCATCTCATATTGCATTTTTGATTCACTGCATTGGTTCACAGTCATCTGCACCTAGGGTTTGTGGTCTGAGCAATCCATGAGCTATCTGAGCCACTCCAAAGGTCTTCAATCATCTCAAGAGGGTCTATGTATGTTCAAACATCATATTATATCCTCCCAATATCAAAGAAGTCAGAAAATTACAAGAACTTGCAAGGCATGGAAGCAGAGCCAGGTTAACTGCACAGATGACCTAAAATTAGGGTTTTGGTTTCAGAGGCTATAACTCCAATTTTTTTGGCCATTCTTGTTTCTATTGGTCTATATGATATAAGGATCATGCATACCAAGTTTAATGTAAAAATTCATTGTGGAAGTCATCTGATCATTGGGTAACTTCTTGAGTAAGTCAGAGCCAAATCAGGGCATCTGAGGTCCCCCAACATGGAACCAAAATGGATTTTTCATCAAAATTAAGTTATATGGTCTTTATTTGATCATTGAAGTGGTTTGAAGTTCACAAATTTGAAGAAAAGTGGGCTAAACCAAAAGTTGCCAAATATGGAAATGACTTGTAATGTAAACTTTCCATTTTGGGAATGTTTTTCAACCTCCTCTTTCTCAACCAAAAATGCTTCAAATGAAAAATTCTTGGTCATGAAAGTTGTAGATTGGATAATTCCCTTTTCAAAAAGTACAAGAACAAGATCTAATTCATTTTGGAACTCAAGTTATGGCTTTCCAAAGTTGGGAAAAATCACATAAAATTCACTTTTGCACTAAAGAGGCATTTTGCAAAAAGGCATGATAAGGCATTCTAAAGGCTTCAAATATGCACAAATATTTCACAACATCCTCATGTGACCTCTAAAGATCAGATTTATGCTTTGTAACATTCCATTTCATGCCTTGAATTTCAAGTAATTCAAAAAGGGCCAAACTTCCCCAAAATTGCAAAATGGATCAAATCTCTTCAGCCACTTGTGCCAGCTACAAAATATGACTTCCACGGACCTCCTTGAAGCTAGCTGACTCGAGCCATACCCTTGTACCATGCCTGAACCAGCCCATGCCTTCACTTACACAAAAGTTGACATTTTGCATATTGAACCATACCAATCAGCATAGGCCACCAACAACTCTCTGACCTATCAAGACTTGATATGTGTACCAAAGGCAAGCCATTTCACATAAGCTTGGAACCTGAATCCTCCCAAAAGTCAGCATTCACCAAAACTCCCTCTTATGCATATTCCTTCGAAACTCATCACACAAGCTACAAACATCCAAACAAACTTCATAGAACAACTCACCATCAACCCCTGATCATTTCCCACCCTTCATTTTGCCCTAAAAACCCTCACACACAAAACACGATTTTGGCCCCCTTGGAACTGAACTTCATCAATCTTCAAGAGGAGCTCACAAAAGCTTCAGCCAAACATTCCAGAAGCAAGAGGGAGTCAAGAGGAGGGGAAAAGCACCAAAGAAAGGTCCAGATAGTGCCATTTTCGAAAGCTCCATTTCAGGTAACTTCAAGAACAAATTTTCCAGAAATGATTTTTTAAGTTCTTAGAATGTTCTCCATGCTTCACTGATCACACTGCACCTGTTGGTTTTGAAAATGATTGCATATTAAGCATGTATGAAGCTTCTGAAATTTCTGAATAATTTTCCGTTTTGCTTCGAATCTTGTTTTTCATGTGAAATAAATGATTTTTGATGGCTAAATCTTGTTTAGAATGAGTTAGGGATCATTTCTGGAGAGTTTAGTGGTTTGATTTTACGAAATGAGTGAGTTAGCAAAAGTGGATGGTCGGAGAAGATGACCAGAACACTGTTTCCGGTCACCTGAAAGTAGTTAGGGCATAATCAGTGTAATTAGGGTTAGTTTGAATTGAGGCTGTAGGATTCAGTTTACCCGCGCGCGTGAATGGTCTGGATTGCATGATTAAAACCCTAATCTGAATTAATTATTTAATTAATTAGGTTTAGTAAGTTTGAACCTGGGCCGTCCAGATGCGCGCCCAGTCAAACCTCCCAAAGCCCAGAATGAATCTCAGCTCTCCATCCTGCATACTTCCCATTTTATTATTTTTAATTCATTTTATTTCCATTTAATTTGTATATTTTATTAAAAATAGTAAAAAGACTTCAAAAATTCTGAAATTTTTTATTAAATCTTTTGTTAATTTTCAGAACCCAAAAATATTTTTATTTTTATTTTTTGCATTAAAAAATATTTTTAAATCTTTTAAATGGTTATTTTTAATTAATTAATGAAAATTAATTAATTAAAAATACATTTAGGTATTTAAAAATCCCAAAAAATTCAGACAGCATTTTCAAACATTTAGAAACATTTACAAACTTATAGTACAAATTTCTTTTTGGTTTTGATCACACTTTGACAATTTTCATTTGAATTAGGGTTCTTAAATTTGAATATTTTTAACCCTAACTTCAAAAATTCGAAACTTTTGAACCAAAGTGAGTTTGTGAATGATTCTTTTTGCATTGTGTTATGCATGATTTCAAGCTCCTAAAAACATTTTTGTTTCATTTTTATAATGCATTTTCAATTTGTTTGGAATTTTACCTTTAGGATCACCCTTGAAACCCTAGAAACTTAGAAAATTCATAAGTCCCGTAGGGTTTAGCTTCTGACCTTCCCCTTTGGGCAGTGAACTTGTATAGGTTTAGGGTCCCTTTAATTCCATTTTCAATTTTTTTTATCTCATGTCTTGCTTCTGATTTTGAATTTTGCATCTCATGTTATGCATAAACCTTAATTTGCATCTTCATTTGCATCCACCTTACATAAGCTTGCATACATGAACTTGCCATGACATTTTGTGCATCCACATGACATATAAGACATATTAGGAAATGTTAGAATCATGTTTGATCATTGCATCATCCATTTGCCAAGTTATGCATTCATATCATTCCATGTGTATTCATAAACTTTCATGCCTATTGTATGCTTCATTTGCATTCTCATCTTTTGTATGATCATCTCCATATCATGACATACATTTGTATCATCTCTTTGCATCATTAGCATCATGAATGTGCTTCTGACTTTGGATTTCATCTTTTCATTTCATTTCATTTTCAATTCATTTCATTTTGCTAACTTTTCAGGTGGTAAGTGTTTTGAGAAGTGAATTTGCCTTCACTTCTCATAATCTCTTCTTATCTCTTTTATGCATCGTTGCTGCATTTTATCTTTGTATTAGAGTGAGATTGCTCATTCATGTTCCCTCCTTACTTTCTTTCTTCAAGCAACTTATCTTCTTAAGTGAAGTAAGTTGTCTTGCTTCCTTCCTGTTTCTTTCCTTGGTGGCTTTTCCTTGAAGATCTCTTGCAAGTCTCATAAACCCTAGGAATACCCAAGAATGATCACAATTAGGGTTTGATTAGTCCCCCCATTAGTTTTACCTTTGTGTCATCTTTGTGTCTTCTCTTCTCACCTCTTAATCAAGGACTAAACCTTAAAGGTTTTAAGGCTTTGTGATTAAGCTTATGCCTGCATCCTTCTATTAGGATGGAGTGTATAACTTTAATCCTAAGTGTTAAATCCTTAATGTGTTTAAATCCTTTAATCAATCCTCTTTAATAATCACTAAGACATCAAGCCATTAACTTGGGCCTTCCATTAGGGTTCTAATTCTTCCTTAATTGGTTAAGAAGGACTAACCCTAGTGTTAATGGACAAGTCCCCCTCAAGTTGTCTTACAAACCATAAAATCCACTTCTTAATCTCACCATTAACTAAAATCCACTTTAATAAAGACTTTGTTTTGTCATGAGGTTAATCCCTAATCATGGATTAAGTTGAGGAGCCTTCCTCAGCTTAAATGTTGTCATCTATTATCCTTCTATTAGGATGGTGTAATGGGTCCATTAAATCTTTGATTATGGCTTAAACTCATTACTTAACACTAAACAAAATACCAAAAACATCTAAATAAATGCAATTAGGTTAATGATCTTAATCCTACATCATGGTGATTAAGTGTGAGGTGTTTACTTTATACTTAAGGTATTCTCATTACCCCTAATCAAAGGGAGGATGTGATGAGTTTATTAACCCTTGGTTTAGGCTTAAGCTCATTTTCTTATGAAAAACTCAAAAAGCAATAAAAGATTGAAAATATCAAAAACAAACAATAATCGTCTCCCCCGGGATTCTTTTATCACCTCATTCACTCATAAACGAGAACTCGCTTCTTCCGTCTGATGCAAGACAGTTTGCACCTGAGCCAGACAGGTCATACACTTGAGCATAGACAAATGAGCAGTTCACAAGTCAATTTATCTTTCAGTCTCTGAGTCGAACTACGGTGTTCTGACTTCCTCATTGCACGAGAGGATACGTAGGCATAACTTAACAGTTATCGAACAAAAGTCTCTGTGTCTTCCCCCTCTTCCAGCATTATCCTTTAGGCCTCATAGTCTTGAGCATTGTACTCTTTCCTTGCACTGACACTTTTATTTTCCACTTGACACTTCTTTTACACTGACACTTGCATTCTTTTCCAGCTTTTGCACACAAAATAGCACTGACACTACCCCTTTAAACACAAATCTTTTAAGCGTGGATCCCGTCGAGTACGACGGACAATCTGGGTGCTAATACCTTCCCAGGTTGTAACCAACCCCCTTTCTCAGTTTCTCTGGTTCACGACCGTCTTATCTATCTTTTTCCACGTTTATGCAGCATTACCTTTCCTTCGGGATAAAAATGCCTAGATGGCGACTCTTTTCAGTTCACCCTTGTGTTCATCTTCATGTTCTCTTTCGCCGACCGTTCGCGTCTGTACCCTATTTGACCTAGCTTCATTTAGTGGGAGCGACAGCTTGGCGACTCTGCTGGGGAACCTTATATTGCAACCAGGGCTTCTGGTTCCTTTTGTGGGTTCCTCCTAGCGCTTGTTTGATTTGTGTTTATTAGGGTGTTATGTGCTATATGTGTTTATTTATTTTGCTTTATTTATTGCTTTATGTACAGCTTTATTTACTGTTTTCTTTACAGTTTCGCATATTTCATACTGTCATTGTCACTGTGCTGGATCTGGTTTTCTGTTTTGGTGGGTGGGGTTCCATTGAGAGTTTAAGGTCCTATACCTGGGACCTAAGTGACACCTAGGCTATATGAAACACGGTTCAGATGTGGGTTTCTTCTTGAGAACTCTGTGCTACCGATTTCCTGTAGTGCTAGGGCTATCTGGGAAGCCTGCTAAGTCTGGATGACCTTTATTATGACCTTCAGAAGCTGAGGTGAATTAGAGGAGGATCTTTTATGGTTATTGTAAACACTGTACCTCCGGGTTAGAAGTGTTTACACTTCTCATAACTGATCCAAGTCTGAGGATCCTTGTTCTAGAACATTACATGTGAGGGGGTTGGGTTGTTTACAGGTTTGCAGAACCCTCGGCCACATCATACCCTGTTACTGTGTTGTTTAAGAATACCTCACTTTGGACAGTTCTTGTGATTAACCCTGGACATGTGACTCTTTATTTGAGTCCCTCACCCTGGTTACTGGATTCCTGAGCCTTCATCTGGACTTTTGAACCTACATGGACCTTATATCAAGACAGATAATCAGATCCAGCTCTTGATCACAAACCCTTGCATATCATTTGCATATATCATCATTGCATCATTTGACATTTGTTTATTTGCTTTTTAGGGTATCCACCTCATTGTATCTTGGTTTTGGTTTTGACCCCTTCTTCTGCATAGACCTCTGCTTCAGCTGTCTTCATCATCTACCTGCTTCAGTCCTTTCCATCCTCACCAACATCAATCTGTCAGAGGTCTACTTCCAGTATCAGTCTTGATCTTCATTAGCACTTGTCTTCAGTTTCTTCAGCAACACTCATGGCTACTCCCAGGAAGAGCAACATATCCTACCACTTCTTTGAGCCTGTGTTGACTGGTATCAGGCAGGTCTAGTCACTTATCACACCTGACCACATCCCACTGTTTAGAGAGCACTATGGGGGTATCTTGGATATGGTTATGGACCTTGATCCTTCTAAGAGGAGCATGATCCACACATGCCTGCAGTTCTATGACCCTCCACTGAGATGCTTCACCTTTCCAGACTTTCAGATAGGACCTCTGTTGGAAGAGTTTTCTTTGTTGATTGGAGTGCCTGTCAGAGGGGGAATCCCCTTCAACCCAGAGATGACTGCTCCCAGAAGTGAGGAGATAGCAAGGGCATTATACTTGGAGCCTGCCCTTATTGAGCAAAGCATGACAACAAAAGCTGGGATCCCTGTTTTACATATGGATTTCTTGACTTCTCAGGCTATCCTGAAGGCTTCATTGGGAGAGTGGAGCAGTATGTGCACTCTTAGCACTCATCATATATGGGATTATACTATTTGCAGATGAGCCCAAATTTGTCAGCAAGAATGCCATCCATCTGTTTCTTCTGAAGAACCCAGTGCCTACACTGCTAGGAGATTTCTATTATTCCATCCATCAGAGGAATGAGAAATAAAGGGGGAAGTTGGTTAGATGTTGTGCTCCTTTGTTTTATTCTTGGCTGCTCAGACACCTGCCTAAATCAGATGCTTTCTTGAACCTACACCAGCAGAAGAATTGGGCCAAGAGGTTCGTTGCCTTAACTTCAGATGATATCAGATGGTGCACCTAGAGCACCAAAGGCAAGGACATTATCACCAGTTATGGACAATACCCTAATGTGCCTCTGATAGGAGTAAAGGGTTGCATCAACTACAACCCCTTACTGTTTAAGAGACAATTGGGCTATGCCTTAGTTCACCCTCCCAGAGGACAGGATTTAGTTGAGACCCTATATTGTGAAGTTCAACCTAATTCAGCTGTTGCCAGACAAGCATCCTGGGCTTGGGACAACATCCAGACAAAAGGGGTGGCTATTCTTGGAAAATGTAACAATGTTGCTTCACCTTAGTACTATGACTAGTCCCGTACTAGGGCTCAGATTACCAGAATGCCTTTCACCTTAGAAGACATACCTGGACCATCTACAGTACAGCCAACAGCAATAGTTAGCCTGGAGGAATTTGAAAAGTTGAAAGAAAGGAATGAGCAGTTATCCCAGGCCTTGAAGAAGACTCTTTGGGAAAGAAGTGATGGTCGCCTGGACATTGAGAGATTGGAAAAGCTCAGGGTTGAGCATCTTGCCAAAATTGAAAGGACAGAAAACTACATAAAGAAAGCAAGGGCTGGGGAACAAATATTGAAGAATGCCTGCAAGGAGGCCAAGATTCAGAAAGCTAGGGCTGAGCACTATCTGCAAGAGAGCCAGGCTAGGTGGGTCAGGATCACCGAAGCCCGTGCACAAGAAGACCAGAAGACTCTGTAATACCCCAAATTTGCCCTCTTCATTTTGAGCATCATATCACATCATATTCATCATGAACATATCATTTTCTTAGCATCCTAGCATGGAAAGATGAGGCATAACATTCTTCATGACCTAGCATTAGGCATATGATCACCTGTGGAGGTTCTTGAGGAATCACAGGTCATGACAAGGGTCCCAATGGTTTTGTATAAGTCTCATGAGGGGTCTACACTCCATTTACAAGATCAAGTCCATTTGCAAAAGCTCAGAAGATTGCATGATCCTCAGAGATTCCAGGATAGGGCAAAGCTCCTACACAAGGCACCTAAACTAGGGTTTGAGATTCAAACACCAAGACCTCACAACTTTGGCCATTTAATTTGGGAAAACTCTTCTATATGTCAAGAGGATCCTAGGTATCAATTTTCATGAGAAAATTCCATGTGGAAGTCAGAGAATTCTTCAGTTGCTTGCAGATGAAGTAATTGGTCAACTGTGTCCTTAAAAAGTCAACTGTGTGATTTCAAGGGGTCTAACCCAACTTTTCTTGCCAAGGGGTGTCCTTAAAATGTTATAAGAGGTTTGGGATGTTCAAAGATCAAGAATCATGGATATTTGAGGCTTTTTGCAAAATTGGCACAAAGTTGGTTTTTGGAAATTTCCATATTTGGCAACTTTTGCCCTAATTTTCAAGTGAGCTTAACATGATCAAAAATTCTTCAAATGGACCAAAGTCAAACATGAAAGTTGTAGATTAAGGGCTCCCATTTTCAAAAATTACAAGTACTTTTTCATGGGATTCATGGTTTGCTCTCTAGCCTCTTCGAAAATTTCACTAAAACTAGGGCAAAACCAAAATCCCATGCATGCACCAAAAGCAAAAGTGTTCAAAACCTATTTTCAAGACTTGGTATGGATCAATTATGTTTCCAATGATAAAACACAAGACATTTGGCACATTTTTCTCCAAAGAATATCCCATTTTCGTGCAAGGCAAGGATTTCACTCCAAAAATGCAAAATTGGCAAAATCATGAGAAAAGTGTGATGACTTGATCTAAGGGCCAGGACTTGTTGGATTATGATCAAGGGTAGGATTTGAATTGCCCATGTGATGAGAGGCCAAGCAAAGCATGAGGAGTGCATGCTTCCCTCACAATTTGCAAAATTTTCAAATTCACCAATTTCTCATGATCCACACGTGCAAACTTGATATTTTTTTCAGCATTGAATTGTGTGGTCATACTTAAGCAGCTAGGGTTTCAGAATTGGAAAACTCTCTCTCATTCTCTCATTTCCAAGTTTATGCACCAATTGCATTTTCTCTCATTTCTCATCACACACTTGCTCATTTCGAAAACTAGTGATAGATCCTTGATCAGTGCAAGCTAAGGATCATTAATCACACACTCTTTCAAGCAATCTCTCAAGTTCAACAACATTGCCATTTCAGGGCAGGTGTGGACAAAGCTTCAGATCCAGCCATCTTCAAGACTTTAGATGCATTTATTTTGCATCTAGAGTGAGTATAGAGTGATTTGCATCCATCATTTGGCTTTCTATCTCATTATTTCCAGATCTGCAACTCAGGTATGCCTTGGATTCGTCACCTCTAAAAATGAAATTAGTTATGTGTTTTGTGATCTGTGATATTCACTGAGTATGCTGCAACTTGTAGTTTTGGAAATGGTGCATTATAGTGTGAGATATTTGAATTCAAAGTTTCTTGGTCAAAGTTGTTTTTGTTCGATCCGCTTGTTTCATGGATCCATTGCTTATTTTGATCTCATTTTCGAACTCAGGGCCTATTAATTAGTGAATCTGGAGCTTTTTGTATATTTATTTTGAGGTTTTTCTCTTCTGGTTTGAATTCCGGTGCCGGAGCCCTAGCTCCGGTCACCGGAAACTGCAAGTGTGAGTTAGGGTTTATGAGAGGTTGAAGATGAACCTCAACCCTCAGATCGTCCCTCTCCTTCGTCCAGATCTGGCCACGTTGCCCTAGACACCCCCTCCCTCTCACGTGAATTATGTTTCTCATTTTAATTCTGTTTGTTTCTCAGCACACCATAAGTATCATGCGTCTCCAATCACAATTCACCAATGATCCACGTTAGTTAATGAAAAGTGTACAGCCTGCGTTGGATTGATCTTACGTCCTGCTTATTTTCCAATTTATTTCACTGAATTTCCACCACATGAGCTATGAACCTGCGCACCAATGGGCCTCAGTGTTGCTAATCACACCCCCAACCAGCTAAGCCCAATCAATTTGAACGTAATACCCTTGCTACCAACACCCCCAGCCAATTTCCTTTTAATTTCTTTTTCTTATTTTTATTCTTTTAATTCATTTTGGTTTTCATTTATTTAAAATAGTTCCAGCCACTAAAAAATTCCCAAAAAAATTCTCGAGTCTTCTATTAAGTTTCTTTTATTTTTCTATATTTTTATTTTCCACTTTTTCTAATTTCCACGTGTCATATAAATTCCTTATTTCAATTAACTTCCTTTTAATTCTTTTTTGAGTACACTTCCTTGTTCATTTTCCATAGGTCTCATTATTTTGAGTTTCTTATTCATTCTTTTTGCTATGAATTTCTAAGAGGATGTAGTTCTTGTGTGATTTTTCCCCTGATTTTTAGAAATTTATTCCTTGGGTCTTGGTCCTTTGACATGTTTTGGAAGTTATTAACCCTAGTTTGTGTTCTTGCCTCCATTTGACCTAGTTTGCTTCTGAATTTTTCCAAATCCTTTTGGCTCATTGATTTATCATGTTTGAGGATCATTTGACTTAAGTTGTGGAATTTTTAGATGCTTGGTTGATTTAATTTGAATTTTGTCTTGAACCTTGTCCCATTTTGCTTCTTTTGGTCCATTAGCTCTCTCATAAGCTTAGAAGGGCACTTGTGCCAACTTCTTCTTCTCATTTGGGGTCCTTTTGGGGTATGGGTACCTTCCTGGTCCTAGCTTAGGGTTTGTGTCTTAGAAATGTTTGTGTTTGTTTCCCTTTTAAGTCCTTTCATTTCTTAAGTGTATTCATCTCACTCCCTTACTTCTTTCACTCTCATTATGTGATTGTTTGGTCTTGTACCTCTTTTCTCTTCATCTTGCTGGCTTCTTAGGCCTTTCTTGGTCTTGTTTTGGTTCTGGTATTGTGCATTGAGGTCATGTTTGTGCATCTTTTCTTTGCATCTTTCTTAAGTTTGCATAAGTTTGCATTTGTTTCATGTTGCTTAATAATTAACTTGTATGCTTCATCCCTCATTCTTTTGTCTTGCATTTGCATTGAGCATGTGTACATATCATTACACTTCTGTTTGTATGATGATGGCATGTTATTTTGTTCATTTCATTTCACTTGTATGCATGTTACTAACCTTGCAGGGGCTATGGTAAGTGTGAGGTGTGGAAGTTGAGTTCCACGTCTCCAAATCTCATCTTCTCTTATTATGTTTATTGAGCTAACCCTTTGCTTGTTGGGCTTAGGCCTTTCTCATCTCTTCTTCTTCTTCTTCTTCTCTTCTTCTTTCCTTCTTCTTTAGGATAGAAACCACACTAACTTTAGGATATCCATGCATGATAACACTTAGGATTCTTTAGTCCCCCTTTAGAATTTTGCCTTTGTGATCCTTTGTTTCTTCTTCTCCTCTCATCTCATAACCATAAAAGACATCTTAATAAGTTTGAAGTGATGCCTTGAGCAATAGCCTTATCCCATGAGGTGTGCTTGTAGTCTTCCCATCTTGGGATAGTACAAGTTTACCTTGTGATGCACAAGTCTGATCAAGGTATCTTCTTCACCAAGAAAAGCATAAAAGACACTTCTTCATTTGTAAATACCAAAACACTTAATAATTTAACAAGTTAGTGAGCTTAGGCCCTAATCTTTGGGTTCAAGTTTTGGGGATCTTCTCCTTACTTGAGTGTGCTTGTTCTATTATTCCATATTGGAATGTAGTGACAAGTTCACATTCCATGGAAAAGAGCTTGAGTTCACTTCTTTGTGACGCACTCATAAAAGCTTCATAAAAAACACAAACAAACAATAAGCGTCTTTCCTTCGGGAATTCTTTTCTCATCTCATTCGCTCCGTACGCAAACTTGCTCCTACTTGTCACTTTGCAAGACGGTTACGCACTCGTCGTCCGAGTCTGCAACACCTGAGCAATGGCATAGGCAGTTCAAGCCTTAATTCACAAGCAATTTCCTTGCCACCCCTAGTTAGGTGAACTACGGCGTCTCTGATCCTCACTATCCTGATGAGGTACGTAGGCAGTGGGGTAGGGCCCGTTCGAGCACAATCTTTATTTTCCCTACATTTTTCTCTTTGTTTTCCCATTCAGTTCTTTTCTTAGTTTCTTTTCCAGTTCATTTTATTTTCTTTGCAGCAGCTTTCATACCCTCACCCTTTGAAACAGTCTTCTTTGCAAGCGTGGATCCCGTCGGGTACGGCGGACGATATAGGTGCTAATACCTTCCCAGGTCATAACCGATTCCCGAACTCAGTCTCTTTGGTTCGCAGGACCCGTGTCCTTCCTTTTCTTTTCTTCTGGTCTGTGCAGCATTACCATTCCCGTTCCTTCGGGATAAAAATGCCTGGCTGGCGACTCTATTCTTTTTCCGCGCCACTTTCGCGTTTGTACCAGGATGGAAATCTGGGGAGCGACAGCTGGCGACTCTGCTGGGGACCGAACCCAGAATCTCTGGTTCCCCTGTGAGTCTCTCTTAGCGCTTGTTCGTTGCTGTTTCTTTGGGTGATGTTTGTTTGTTGTTGTGTGTTGTATTTTATTGTTGTTTATTTACAGCTTTATTTACAGTTTTCAGTATTTATTTTCTGCATCATGTATATATACTGGACTGTCTGGACTGGTTTTCTGTTTGGTGGGATGGGTATTACTGTTTCGGAGAGATGAGCTCATTACCACGGCTCGAGTGCACCTTAGGACTTAGAGTGGTTCCACTTTGGCCTCATGAGATCTTGTCATGGGGATAGTAGTGAGTTCCACGCCCAGATTTGCGATTGTCTTGGAAATGTTTTGATTTGGGGATCTTCTTCTCTCATTTCATAAGCTTGACAGTTATGTGCAGCTGGGGACCGATCTTTGAGAACCTTGTGGAAACATCCCTCTTTAGTGATGACAGTGGCAGACCATATTGTGTGGCAAACCCATTCACATTCGAGGGCCCACCTGGGACTTACATAGGATGACCTTGTTTCCCGGACTCAGCTGAGGCCTCCCTACGTAGTATATAATGCCAAACCGATTCCCTGATTTGGTCATGAGCCATTTTTCGGAGATGGTGAAAGTATTATTGCTATTCGGCTTTGAGAGTCCGTGATGTCTGACCCGGAGCCTACCAGTGAGATTGGGAGGGGTTTACAGGTTTGCAGGAACCCTGGGCCTCTACATACACTCTTTTTCAGTGGTCCTATGATTATGATCTTTGGTCCTATGGTCCTATGGTTCTTGGTGTTCTGGTTTTCTTGGTACTAGTTTTCTTGGTACTGTGGTTCTGAGATCTTCTATCAGAGAGTTGTGATTATTTCTATCAGAGAGTTGTGACTCAGAGGACTTTTGGTTTTCCAGTTGATCAGAGGGGCCTTTGTGTTCAGTGATCCAGTGTCCAGATGGTCCCAGTTGATCATATGCCTGCATTGCATTTGCATTTGCATCATCTTGCATTAACTGTTTATGTTTACCATTTTTCAGGTCATTGTTCATATTCAGTTCCCAGTACTGGTGAATCTTATCTCCATGGTAGAAATTAGAAGAGTTACAAGGAAAAAGAATGTTCACTATACTTTTCTTCAGCCTGAAGTTAGAAGTGTTCAGAAGTTAGCAGGTTGGATGAATGACCAAGTCTTGGGCAATTTCAAGAAAAGATATGGCCAGATACTGAAGTTTGTGGACAAGCCCACTGCAGACCAGAAGGACAGTTTGCATACTTTGTTGCAATTTTATGATCCTCTGCTGCGTTGCTTTGTTTTTCCAGGTTACATCTTAGCTCCCACATTGGAAGAGATCTCCAGCATGCTGAATGTTCCAGTCAGAGAGATATTTCCATTCTATGGGTCTGAGGTTGTGCTTAAAGAAGAAGACATAGCCAAAGTTTGCCATCTTCCAGCTGCTACAGTCAAGAAGGCCCTGAAAGATAGTGAAGGTAAAGGACTCCCTTGGAGTGTTCTCATCCCAGAGGCAGAGAGATATGCTACAGAGGCTAATTGGAATGACTTTGGTGCTATACTTGCTTTAATGGTATATGGGTCCAGCTTGTTCCCAAAAGAGAAAGAATTTGTAAGCTTAAAGGTGATCTCAATCTTTGACAAAGGCAATCCAGTGCCTACTCTTTTGGGTGATTTCTACTACAGTGTGCATTACAGAAATGAGAAGGGTGGGGGGTGGACCAGTAGTCTGCTGTGCTTCATTGTTTGCTGAATGGTTTGCCAGACAACTGCTAAAATCAGGTGCCTTCAAGGAGATGAGGGATGAGTGGAGATGGTCAAGAAGACTGATGGGGTTAACTGCTGAGGATATTTCCTGGGGATATGACAGGGATTTGCTTGGTAAAGAATTGATGGTCAGTTGTGGAAGGTTTGCTGGAGTACCTTTGCTGGGAAGGAAAGGTGTCATCAGTTATTATCCAACACTAGCCAGGAAACAGTTTGGTTATCCTTTGAAGGATCCTCCACAGATGGAAGAGTTTGCTAAGTCTTTGTACTTTCCTGTTGAAGGAAACAAGGAGTTATTATTGCAAGCAGTCCAAGCTTGGGCTCACAGGATAAGGAAGGGTAAGAAAGACTTTGGTAGAGTTGATCCCAAGATGTATCCACCATTTGCTGCATGGTTGCAAAAGCATATAGAAGAAGTTCTCATGCCTTTCTCAGTTGAAGCTCCACTTTATCCCAGAGAAGTTCCAAGTCAGAGTAGTACTGTCTCTCTTGAAGAGCACAAGAAATTGGAAGCTCAGTTGCATGAAGTTAGAGTGTAGAATGCTGAAATGGTAAACCTGTACCATCTTGCCAACAGGGCCAAGAATGAAGTAGAAGGTAAGCTGCTGAAGATCCAAGCCTCCTGGGAAGCTAAAGAGAAAGACTTTGCTGGTAGAGAAGCCCACTTTCATAGGTTGGGTCTGATGGAGGCTAAAAGAGAAGCTGAACGCAAAAAGACTTTGAAGACTCTCAAGGAAGCTCGAAAATCCATTGTTTGGTTGCAAGGCCAAAGGGAGGAAGAGCAAAAGAAGTTCAGAGAGAAAGAAGAGTTCTTTGAGGTGCAAATGGATTACAAGAAGGAAGAGGTGGAGCAAGTCCACACCATCCGGAGGGAAAAGACTCAGCAGTTAGCACAAAGCCAGTTAGCCTTGGAGGAAGCAAGGAAAGAGATTGAAGAGCTCAAGATGAGAGAGGGTATCAAGAAGAGCAGAGCAGAGGTAGCAGAGCCTGGGTCTTTAGCTTAGTTGTTTATTTTTTCAGACTACCTACAGACTTGTTGTAGGAATCTTGCTTATTTTGTATTTTGTCTTTTATTCATGTATTGGCTTGTAACCCTTCGGGGAGTATTTCTGTTTGTATTCTGACTTTTGGGCTGGCAGTGGTTTGTCCATGATACAGTGTTAATATGCAAGTTATCTTTTCTGAATGTGCGAGACTTGTTTGTCTGATACTGCTAATGTCTGAACACTCATCAAAGAGAAAGCTTGAAAGTTAATACTCAAAGCTGTCTGGAGTAGATGCCAGAACAGGGGCATGCAAATGCTTAAAACCTAGGAACATGAGCAGTTACATTGCATTGCATATAACTTGTTTGCTTGTTTTGCAGGTAGTGCTTCAGTTGCTAATGTGTTTTGTGTTTCAGGCACTATAGCTCCCAGAAAAGCCCGGGAACAACCAGTCGCACACAAATATCCAACAAAGGTCAATAGAGAGAGAATCATGGATCAGATGCAAGCTGACTTAGCTGACCTGAGGCTAAGGATGGACAATTTTATGACTCTGATGGCAGGCATGGGTCAGAATCAAGAGCGTCTACGGGAGTTGGTTGAGAATCAAGCCAGGAACAACATTGTTGCTGCTGATAATCGTAACGGTGCAGGCGCACGTCAAGTGGAAATCCCTGTAACACAGCCAGGGGTTACCATAATCAATGATGGGTTGAATAATGTGCAAATGGATAACCAGGACGAATAGTTCACTCTGCTGGACGAAGCTGAAGGTCAGGGGGCTGAGATGAACAAGAGGTTTGAGGAAATGGCAGAACAAATCAAAGCTATTCAATCCCAGAGTTCTTTGGGATTTGACATAACAGACTTGGGCTTGGTTCCAGGGGTTAGAATCCCTTACAAGTTCAAGGTTCCAACTTTTGAGAAATACAATGGCACTGCATGCACAAAGACCCATCTTCAATCCTTCGTAGGGAGGATTGCTGCTCACACCGATGATGAAAAACTCTGGATGTACTATTTCCAAGACAATTTGGTTGGAGCTTCTCTGGAATGGTATATGAAACTTAGCAGAGTCAGCATTAAGAGCTGGAAAGACCTGGCAGAAGCTTTTGTGAGACAATATCAGTATAATTTGGACATGGCTCCAAACCGCATGCAATTGCAGCATATATCTCAGACTGCTAAGGAGGGATTCAAAGAATATGCCCAGAGGTGGCGTCAGCTCGCTGCCAGGGTGTAACCACCCCTGCTTGAAAATGAAATGGCTGACATGTTTATGGGGACTTTGCAGGGTGTGTTTCTTGAAAGATTGGCGTCCAGTTCTGCCACTAAATTCAATGACATTGTAATTGCTGGAGAGAGGGTTGAGACCTTGCTGAAGATGGGAAAGATCCAAGATCCAAGTGCTAGCAGCTCAAATGGAGCGAGGAAAGCTTTCAGTGGACCTCCAAGGAGAAGGGAGGGTGAGACGAATGCTGTGTTTGGCCGAGGCCGAGGCCGTGGTTATAGAAGACCGTATGAGCATGTGGCAGCAGTTATAATTCCTTCTACTCCAGTGAAACAGATGCAACCACAACAATCACATCAACAACAACAACCACCCCGTACTAATTATCAACAGAGACCTTATCAGCCAAGGCAAACTCGCCCGGCTAATAGGGTGCTTGAGGCTATCCCCATGACTTATGCTGCTTTGCTACCAAGACTGCTAGACTTGAATCTGATTCAACTGAGAACTTTGGCACCACCACCTCCTGGAGAGCTTCCAGTGGGTTACGATGTCAATGCAATATGCGCTTTCCACTCAGGGACACCCGGGCACTCGACTGAGAAGTGCAGGGCGCTACATCACAAAGTTCAAGACCTGATAGACTCCAAAGCGATTAACATCGCACCACCGCCAAATGTTAATTCGAACCCTATTCCGATTCATGGAGGGGCTAGAATCCATGCTGTTGAGGGTGGTGAAAAGTTAAGTCTTATGATGGGTATTGAAGAAGTGAAGACTCCTTTGATGGTAGTGAAATAGAGGCTGCTGGATGGTCGAGTGTTTCCTGGTTGCTGTTCTGATTGTGAAGAATGTCTGAATTCAGAGAATGGATGTGAGAATATGAAGATGGGCTTGCAGAAGCTAATTGATGAAGGATCTTTGCAATTTAACAAGGTTGGTACTGAAGCTGAAGATGTGTCCACCGTAACCATATTCTATGATGAAGCTGAGATGCCGGCCAGAAGAGAGCCTATTACCATTTATGCTCCTGAGATTAGTCCCGGGACTATCACCGTGCCTGGGCCTGTTCCTTACATAGACGATAAAGCCATTCCATGGCATTACAACTCAGATGTATATGTGGCTGGACAGAAAGTTGAGAGCAAGTCTGCTGCTATTGACCCGACTGTAGAGAATGTCAGAAGAGTTGGAGGTTTCACAAGAAGTGGTCGTTTATTTGCTCCCCCTGTGCTTAGAGGGGATCCTGAGGCTGAGGTTCGTCAAAGGCCAAAGGAAAACAAGCTGTGACTGATGAGACAACAACTCCTATGGCTGGGCAGGGTACATTTGAAAAAGAGGTCGAGGAATTTATGCGCATTATCAAAAAGAGTGATTATAAGGTGGTCGAGCAGTAGAACCAGACACCTTCCAAGATATCCATTCTCTCATTGCTGATGTGTTCTCCCGCACACAGAGATGCCTTATTGAAAGTGCTGCAGATGGCCTATGTTCCTCAAGAAATCACTGTCAACCAACTTGAAGCTGTAGTGGGCAGTGTTAATGTAAGCCATGGGCTAGGCTTTACAGACAGAGACCTCACGTCAGAGGGTCGAAACCACAACAAAGCACTACATATCACTATAGAGTGCAAGGGTGCTGTGTTGTCACACGTTCTGGTTGATACAGGCTCTTCCCTTAATGTGCTTCCGAAGAAGGCATTAATGAAGCTCAATGTTGATGGTATAGTCCTAAGACCAAGTGATTTGATTTTCAAAGCTTTTGACGGGTCGAGAAGATCAGTTTTTGGAGAGGTTGAGTTACCCGTGAAAATAGGTTCTCAAGTTTTCAAAAGTATCTTCTACGTCATGGACATTCAGCCTGCATATAGCTGCTTGTTGGGACGCCCATGGATACATGTTGCTGGAGCTGTTACTTCAACCCTGCATCAGAAGCTCAAACATGTGGTTGACGGCCAGGTCATCACAGTCTGCAGAGAGGAAGACATCTTCGTAAGCCACTTGTCAATGTTCAAGTATGTAGAGATGGATGGAGAGATCCATGAGACCCTATGTCAAGCCTTCGAAGCAGTTAACGTCAGCATCTTGACTCCCATGGAGAAGAGCAGTGAGAAGGAAGGCACCTCCATCCATTCCTACAAGCAAGCGAAGGAGGTTGTTCAATCAAGAAGTGCCCAAGGCTGGGGGAAATTGCCGGAGCTAGAAAAGAAAAACGACAAGTTTGGTTTGGGGTATCGGCCTGGTGGATCTACTCCGAGTGGTAAAGCCATTACGTTTACAAGTGCTGGGATGCTCGACCGCAACCATATTTGTGTGACAAGCCAAGATGGAGACAATGATGGTGACTGGGACAACTGGATTCACCCGTGTGCGCCCGGCGAGGAGCTGAAGAACTGGTCTGCTGAAGACATTATTCAAGTTACCTGGCACTCAGAGTAATTCATTTGTTTCCTTTTATTATCATACTGCATTGTCAAATCCAGCATTCTGCCCAAGATGCTAGGATCCATTGTATTGGGCCACCATGTTTTGTATACATCTTATTTTTCCATGAAATAAAAGGACATTTTCAGACAAATTGTGTTCTCTTTCTTTGTTTTTAAAACTTTTCACAAAAATATAAAAATGGAAATGGTTTTTCCTTTTTGTTTTTGTGTTAGCGTCTCTTTTCAAAATAAGCAGATTCTGAATAAGCACATCATCTGTGCAGTTTTGATCATCCGGATTCCATTGATAACGTTCCTGCTATGACCACGCATGACTTTGACAATCCAGTCTACCAAGCTGATGAAGGGGTTGAGGAAGACTGTGACCTCCTTGAAGAATTGGTCAGATTGTTGAAACAAGAGGAACGGGTTATTCAGCCTCATCAAGAAGAAATTGAGATCATCAACATTGGCAGTGAAGATGTGAAGAAAGAGATCAAGATTGGGGCCAGTCTGCAGGCCGACGTCAAGAAAGAGTTGATCAGTATGCTGAGAGAGTATGAGGATATCTTTGCTTGGTCATATCAAGATATGCCAGGTTTAGATACCGACATCGTTGTGCATAAGCTACCTCTGAGAGAGGATTGTCCTCCTGTGAAACAGAAATTGAGAAGAACTCGTCCTAACATGGCTATGAAGATCAAAAAGGAGGTTCAGAAGCAATGGGATGTCGGCTTCCTTGCTGTAACTAGTTACCCACCTTGGGTAGCTAACTTTGTACCTGTACCAAAGAAGGACGGAAAGGTCCGAATGTGCGTTGACTACCGGAATTTGAATAGTGCAAGCCCAAAAGATGACTTTCCGTTGCCACACATTGATGTGTTGGTAGACAATACTGCTCAATTCTCGGTATTTTCCTTCATGGATGGCTTCTCCGGATATAACTAGATTAAGATGGCGCCGAAAGACATGGAGAAAACAACGTTCATCACCCCATGGGGTACATTCTGCTATAAGGTTATGCCCTTTGGTTTGACGAACGCCGGGGAAACTTATCAGCGGGCGATGGTCACATTGTTCCATGACATGATACACAAAGAGATTGAGTGTTATGTGGACGATATGATTGCTAAGTCCCGAGACGAAGAAGAGCTTCTGGTCAACCTGAAGAAGCTGTTTGATAGACTGATCAAGTACAAGCTGAGGTTGAATCCAAACAAGTGCACTTTCGGAGTGCGTTCCGGGAAACTACTGGGTTTCATTGTAAGTCAGAAGGGGATTGAGGTAGATCCAGCAAAAGTAAAAGCAATGCAAGATATGCCTGCACCGAGAACAGAAAAATAAGTGTGCGGGTTTTTAGGGAGGTTGAACTACATTTCTCGGTTCATATCTCATCTAACTGCCACGTGCGAACCGATATTCAAGTTGCTAAGAAAAGAGCAAACGGTCAGGTGGAACAATGACTGTCAAAGAGCTTTCGACAAGATAAAAAGAATATTTGCAGGAGCCTCCAATTCTAATGCCTCCAGTTGAAGGAAGACCGTTAATCATGTACTTGATCGTGCTAGAAGGGTCAATGGGGTGTATTCTAGGCCAACATGAAGAGTCTGGTCGAAAAGAGTACACTATTTATTACCTTAGCAAAAAGTTTACCGACTGTGAATCCCGATACTCACTGCTCGAGAAAACTTGTTGCGCTTTGGTATGGGCTGCTCGCCGACTGAGGAAGTACATGTTGACTCATACCACACTGCTCATTTCCAAAATGGATCCTGTCAAGTACATCTTTGAGAAACCAGCGTTAACCGGAAGGGTTGCTAGGTGGCAAATGATTTTAACTGAATATGACATCCAATATACTTCTCAGAAAGCCATCAAGGGAAGTGTATTGTCGGATTACCTTGCACAGCAACCTCTTGAAGATGATTATCAGCCAATGAAGTTTGATTTCCCTGATGGGGACATCATGTACCTCAAAGCAAACGATTGCGAGGAACCACTTCCGGAGGAGGGGCCAGACCCTGAATCCAAATGGAAGTTGATGTTTGATGGGGCAGTCAATATCAATGGACGTGGAGTTGGTGCCATTCTTATTACTCCTGAAGGTGTTCAGTTTCCCTTCGCTGCCAGAATCACATTTGGTTGCACCAACAATGAAGCGGAATACGGGGCATGCATAATGGGAATAGAGGAGGCTATTAATCTTCGGATTAAGAACCTCGATATATTCAGAGATTCAGCCCTCGTCATCAACCAAGTTACCGGCAAGTGGTATACGCATCAGGAGCATCTAATTCCATACAGGGATTATGCTAGAAAACTGTTGACGTTCTTCACAACAGTTAAGCTCCAATACATACCACGTGATGAAAATTAGTTTGCCGACGCATTGGCCACTCTTTCTTCGTCAATCAAAGTCTTGTGTTGGAACTATGTACCCAGAATTGACATTTCTAGGCTTGACGCTCCAGCTCATGCCTTCTCTGTAGACGCCGTGTCTGATGAGAAACCTTGGTATTTTGATATCAAGTTATTCCTGGAAAAGCAAGAATACCCAACTGGGGCATCTTCCAATGACAAGAAGACCTTGAGGCGACTTGCTGCTAGCTTCTTCTTGAATACAGACGGGGTTTTGTACAAAAGAAACTTTGACATGGTCTTGCTCAGATGCGTGGATAGACACGAAGCAAGCCTGTTAATGCAGGAAGTCCACGAGGGATCTTTCGGTACCCATGCAGGAGGGCATGCTATGGCTAAGAAATTGTTGAGATCAGGGTATTACTGGATGACAATGGATGCAGATTGTTGTTCATTCGCTCGTAGGTGCCACAAGTGCCAAATATATGCAGACAAAGTGCATGTTCCTCCAAGCCCGCTCAACGTCATGTCATCTCCTTGGCCCTTTTCTATGTGGGGCATTGACATGATCGGGAAGATAGAGCCAACTGCCTCAAATGGTCATCGCTTCATCTTGGTCGCGATTGATTACTTTACAAAATGGGTTGAAGCAGCATCTTATGCCAATGTCACTCGTCAAGTGGTGGCAAGATTTCTGAAAAGGGACATCATTTGCAGATATGGAGTGCCCGAAAGAATCATTACTGACAATGGTTCTAATCTCAACAACAAGATGATGGCGGAGTTGTGTCGGGACTTCAAGATACAACATCACAATTCTTCTCCTTACCGACCAAAGATGAATGGTGCGGTAGAGGTAGCAAACAAGAATATCAAGAAGATTGTGCAAAAAATGGTTGTCACTTACAAAGATTGGCATGAGATGTTACCATTTGCGTTGCATGGGTATCGAACGTCAGTCAGGACGTCAACTGGGGCAACTCCTTTCTCTCTGGTATATGGTATGGAAGCAGTCCTGCCTGTGGAAGTAGAGATTCCTTCATTGCGTGTGATGATAGATGTAAAGCTTGATGAGGCTGAATGGGTGCGTGCTCGTTACAATCAGCTATGTCTAATTGAGGAGAAGAGATTAGCGGTTATCTGTCATGGTCAGCTTTATTAGAGGAGAATGAAGCGTGCATTCTACCAACGAGTACGTACTCGGGAGTATCAGGTGGGAGAGCTTGTGCTGAAGAGGATCATTCCTCCAGGTTCAGATCACAGGGGCAAGTGGACCCCAAACTACGAAGGACCATTCATAGTGAAGAAAGTCTTCTCAGGAGGAGCATTGATGCTCACCACTATGGATGGAGATGACTTCCAGTACCCTGTTAACTCGGACGCAGTTATAAAATACTTCGCATAAAGAGACCCGCTGGACACAAAAACAAAATTATAGTCCAGGCAAGAAAAGGGCATCCCGACGAGCTAAAAACAGAATAAAAAGCTCGGGCAAAAGTTAGGGAAATAAATATTTAAAAAAATGTGTACACCCGCTGAGTTGAAAAGCCACATTGGACAGCTCAGGCAAAAAAGGGTATCCCGGTGGATTGAAAACCCGAAAGGGCGATCCACGCAAAACAAGGGAATAAGCGAACAACTGCGATCCGAGTAATCTGGACCACACCATCGTTTCGTACAACTTGACAATATCAGAAGGATAGGAATCAGTCCCCTCATCCTCTCAGAAAGCAAAAGCAGAATGGAGAGTCTCGAAGACATGCTGGTCATAGCGGAAATGGAACTCATTGGGATGCCGTGCCCATTGCCATTAGGATAGTTTCTTTTCTCAATTTTTATGGTGGCTACCTCTTTCCAGGTGGTTTCTTCTTGATGTAAATCTTTGCCTATTCAGAGGCCTTCCAATAAAAAGAATATTCAGTCAAAAAAGTTGTGTTGTGTTTATTTTTGTTTGCAAAATGTCCTGAATTTTTGGCAAAAATAGAATTGCATTTAAATATGGTGATAATTTGAAAGAAAATAACATTGCAGGGAAACATTTGAAACCCTCTTCGAGTGTCGGGTGACGATGGATGAACAGATCATACCATGCAAGTCCCCGGGACACACTTGTGTTTTCTATTGTTGCAGGTTGCAGGATGGCGTCACATTCTCCCAAGCAGGTTGTTTCTCCTCATGAGAGACACTGTGCAATTCCTATCTCCAGCAGAATCTTCCCCAGCTAAGCCTTGGTAGCAGCCCAAGCAATTTTTTCTTCCCCCAGTGAAGTATGCCCAGCAGGAAGCTGAAAGCCTGATGTCCCCACAGAGTTAGAGTTGTCAGAATTCTATCCCCAACAAGGGTCACAGCTAGAGTTTTGCTGAAGCATCTTTCCCAGCCAAGTCTGAAGATGATCCTTCCCCACAGAGTTCATATTTGATTTTCACTTCCGTCAGTGAAATATTCCCCAGTGAAGTTGCCAATTTGTTTTTGGTTAATATGATGATACAGTCAGGTATTCATCAATTCAGTCAGAGTTAGGTGTCCAGGCCTCTTGACTTGTCTTCCCCTGCAGAGTTGTAACTCAGGGTGCCAATCAAGTGTTTGTTTGTTGCTCGTCTGCAATCTCCAACACTCGTATGTGTTTCCAGCACTCGTCTGTGTTCTTGCTTTATTGCTGCTCGTCTGCATCTTTCAACACTCGTCTGTGTATTGCTCGTTTGCTCTCCCCAGCAGTGGTCCATGATTAGCTTGATATTGCTCGTCCGCAATTCTCAACACTCGTCTGTGTTTGATACTTGATATTTTTGCTGTTGCTCGTCTGCAATTTCCAGCACTCGTCTGTGCTTTGAAGTGTAATGTTTCTGTTTGCTCGTCTGCAGCTCTCAACACTCGTCTGTGTTTGACATTTGACATTTGATGTTGCTCATCTGCAATTTTCAACACTCGGCTGTGTTTAATATCTGATATTTGATGTTGCTCGTCTGCATTTGCCAACACTCGTCTGTGTTTGGTGTATGAATACTTTGGTGGTTGCTCGTCCGCATTCTCCAACACTCGTCTATGTTGTTTATCTGTTTGAAGCTCGTCTGCTTTATTTGGATACTCGTCTGTATCATCCCAGCACTCGTTTGTGCTATCTTATATCTGTATGGGAGGATTTGCTGTTTATCATTGTATTCTTCTGTGACTACTCCAAATGCTCGCCTGTGTTTGAATTTCTGATATTCGTCTATACCAGTTGCTGATAATCGTCTGTATCATTGCTTGAAGCGCTCATCTGTGTTTCTTAGATCATCGTCTGATACTCGTCTGTATCATTGACTGTTGGCACTCGTTTGTGTTATCTTGATGATTATCCAATACTCGTTTGTATTGAGGAAGTTTAAAATCCTGACAGTGGGGATAAATGTCAAAATGGTTACCGGTCCTGGCGTAACAGGTAAATCCGAAGGAGGATCATCTGTCTCAGGCAATTATTATTGCTGCACCTGGCGTAACCGGTTTGCTCGAAGAAGACTCGTCTGTCTTATACCATATATCCACGGATAATATATGAAGAAGGTTTGTCTATCTTGATTGTGCATGTCTATCCCACAGACTTTAATGCATCCCGGTCCTGGCGTAATAGGTATATTCGAAGGAGATTCGTCTGTCTCAAGTCATTTGTTCAAGTAAAGTGTTTGAGGACTCGTATGTCAAATTCCTGGCGTTACCGGATTGTTCGAAGAAGACTCGTCTGTCAATGTACTCTTATTCCAGATATCAGTTTCAACTTGGAAGAAGCTCGTCTGCTTTTTCTCCCCTTCAGTCACCAAAGCGTCTTTTGGTTGGGTTTATTTCCCAGTGTTTGCATTCTTCTTCAGAGTGCAAATTTCAGGTCTTCTTGGTATTCAATCACAGTTTAT
Source organism: Lathyrus aphaca (assembly GCA_963966055.1). NCBI lineage: Eukaryota > Viridiplantae > Streptophyta > Magnoliopsida > Fabales > Fabaceae > Lathyrus > Lathyrus aphaca. The sequence continues at coordinate 317,793,757 of OZ014521.1, read as the reverse complement.
CTTGAACGGTCGATAACCCGTGCTACCGTCCTTTTCAGATTAACAGTTGTTTGAATAGGGGCAGCTGTAACACCCCAATTTTTCCCTCTTCATTTTGAGCATCATATCACATCATATTCATCATGAACATATCATTTTCTTAGCATCCTAGCATGGAAAGATGAGGCATAACATTCTTCATGACCTAGCATTAGGCATATGATCACCTGTGGAGGTTCTTGAGGCATCACAGGTCATGACAGGGGTCCCAATGGTTTTGTACAAGTCTCATGAGGGTTCTACACTACATTTACAAGATCAAGTCCATTTGCAAAAGCTCATAAGATTGCATGATCCTCAGAGATTCCAGGATAGGGCAAAGCTCCTACACAAGGCACCTAAACTAGGGTTTGAGATTCAAACACCAAGACCTCACAACTTTGGCCATTTCATTTGGGCAAACTCTTCTATATGTCAAGAGGATCCTAGGTATCAATTTTCATGAGAAAATTCCATGTGGAAGTCAGAGAATTCTTCAGTTGCTTGCAGATGAAGTAATTGGTCAACTGTGTCCTTAAAAAGTCAACTGTGTGATTTCAAGGGGTCTAACCCAACTTTTCTTGCCAAGGGGTGTCCTTACAATGTTATAAGAGTTTTGGGATGTTCAAAGATCAATAATCATGGAGATTTGAGGCTTTTTGCAAAATTGGCACAAAGTTGGTTTTTGGAAATTTCCATATTTGGCAACTTTTGCCCTAATTTTCAAGTGAGCTTAACATGATCAAAAATTCTTCAAATGGACCAAAGTCAAACATGAAAGTTAGAGATTAAGGGCTCCCATTTTCAAAAATTACAAGTACTTTTTCATGGGATTCATGGTTTGCTCTCTAGCCTCTTCGAAAATTTCACTAAAACTAGGGCAAAACCAAAATCCCATGCATGCACCAAAAGCAAAAGTGTTCAAAACTTATTTTCAAGACTTGGTATGGATCAATTATGTTTCCAATGATAAAACACAAGGCATTTGGCACATTTTACTCCAAAGAATATCCCATTTTCGTGCAAGGCAAGGATTTCACTCCAAAAATGCAAAATTGGCAAAATCATGAGAAAAGTGTGATGACTTGATCTAAGGGCCAGGACTTGTTGGATTATGATCAAGGGTAGGATTTGCATTGCCCATGTGGTGAGAGGCCAAGCAAAGCATGAGGAGTGCATGCTTCCCTCACAATTTGCAAAATTTGCAAACTCGCCAATTTCTCATGATCCACATGTGCAAACTTGATATTTTTTCAGCATTGAATTGTGAGGTCATACTTAAGCAGCTAGGGTTTCAGAATTGGAAACCTCTCTCTCATTCTCTCATTTCCAAGTTTATGCACCAATTTCATTTTCTCTCATTTCTCATCACACACTTGCTCATTTCAAAAACTAGTGATAGATCCTTGATCAGTGCAAGCTAAGGATCATTAATCACACACTCTTTCAAGCAATCTCTCAAGTTCAACAACATTGCCATTCCAGGGCAGGTGTGGACAAAGCTTCAGATCCATCCATCTTCATGACTTTAGATGCATTTTTTTTGCATCTAGAGTGAGTATAGAGTGATTTGCATCCATCATTTGGCTTTCTATCTCATTATTTCCAGATCTACAACTCAGGTATGCCTTGGATTCGTCACCTCTAAAAATGAAATTAGTTATGTGTTTTGTGATCTGTGATGTTCACTGAGTATGCTGCAACTTGTAGTTTTGGGAATGGTGCATTATAGTGTGAGATATTTGAATTCAAAGTTTCTTGGTCAAAGTTGTTTTTGTTTGATCCGCTTGTTTCATGGATCCATTGCTCATTTTGATCTCATTTTCAAACTCAGGGCCTATTAATTAGTGAATCTGGAGCTTTTTGTATATTTATTTTGAGGTTTTTCTCTTCTGGTTTGAATTCCGGTGCCGGAGCCCTAGTTCCGGTCACCCGAAACTGCAAGTGTGAGTTAGGGTTTATGAGAGGTTGAAGATGAACCTCAACCCTCAAATCGTCCCTCTCCTTCGTCCAGATCTGGCCACGTTGCCCTAGATACCCCCTCCCTCTCACGTGAATTATGTTTCTCATTTTAATTCTGTTTGTTTCTCAGCACACCATAAGTATCATGCGTCTCCAATCACAATTCACCAATGATCCACGTCATTTAATGAAAAGTGTACAGCCTGCGTTGGATTGATCTTACGTCCTGCTTATTTTCCAATTTATTTCACTGAATTTCCACCACATGAGCTATGAACTTGCACACCAATGGGCCTCAGTGTTGCTAATCACACCCCCAACCATCTAAGCCCAATCAATTTGAACGTAATACCCTTGCTACCAACACCCCCAGCCAATTTCCTTTTAATTTCTTTTTCTTATTTTTATTCTTTTAATTCATTTTGGTTTTCATTTATTTAAAATAGTTCCAGCCACTAAAAAATTCCCAAAAAAATTCTTGAGTCTTCTATTAAGTTTCTTTTATTTTTCTATATTTTTATTTTCCATTTTTTCTAATTTCCACGTGTCATATTAATTCCTTATTTCAATTAACTTCCTTTTAATTATTTTTTGAGTACACTGCCTTGTTCATTTTCCATAGGTCTCATTATTTTGAATTTCTTGTTCATTCTTTTTGCTCTGGATTCCTAAGAGGATGTAGTTCTTGTGTGATTTTTCCCCTGATTTTTAGAAATTTATTCCTTGGGTATTGGTCCTTTGACTTGTGTTGGAAGTTATTAACCCTAGTTTATGTTCTTGCCTCCATTTGACCTAGTTTGCTTCTGAATATTTCCAAATCCTTTTGGCTCATTGATTTATCATGTTTGAGGATCATTTGACTTAAGTTGTGGAATTTTTAGATGCTTGATTGATTTAATTTGAATTTTGTCTTGAACCTTGTCCCATTTTGCTTCTTTTGGTCCATTAGCTCTCTCATAAGCTTAGAAGGGCACTTGTGCCAACTTCTTCTTCTCATTTGGGGTCCTTTTGGGGTATGGGTACCTTCCTGGTCCTAGATTAGGGTTTGTGTCTTAGAAATGTTTGTGTTTGTTTCCCTTTTAAGTCCTTTCATTTCTTAAGTGTATTTATCTCACTCCCTTACTTCTTTCACTCTCATTATGTGATTGTTTGGTATTTTACCTCTTTTCTCCACATCTCCAAATCTCATCTTCTCTTCTTATGTTTATTGAGCTAACCCTTTGCTTGTTGGGCTTAGGCCTTTCTCATCTCTTCTTCTTCTTCTTCTTCTCTTCTTCTTTCCTTCTTCTTTAGGATAGAAACCACACTAACTTTAGGATATCCATGCATGATAACACTTAGGATTCTTTAGTCCCCCTTTAGAATTTTGCCTTTGTGATCCTTTATTTCTTCTTCTCCTCTCATCTCATAACCATAAAAGACATCTTAATAAGTTTGAAGTGATGCCTTGAGAAATAGCCTTATCCCATGAGGTGTGCTTGTAGTCTTCCCATCTTGGGATAGTACAAGTTTACCTTGTGATGCACAAGTCTGATCAAGGTATCTTCTTCACCAAGAAAAGCATAAAAGACACTTCTTCATCTGTAAATACCAAAACACTTAATAATTTAACAAGTTAGTGAGCTTAGGCCCTAATCTTTGGGTTCAAGTTTTGGGGATCTTCTCCTTACTTGAGTGTGCTTGTTCTATTATTCCACCTTGGAATGTAGTGACAAGTGCACATTCCATGGAAAAGAGTTTGAGTTCACTTATTTGTGACGCACTCATAAAAGCTTCATAAAAAACACAAACAAACATTAAGCGTATTTCCTTCGGGAATTCTTTTCTCATCTCATTCGCTCCGTACACGAACTTGCTCCTACTTGTCACTTTGCAAGACGGTTACGCACTCGTCGTACGAGTCTGCAACACCTGAGCAATGGCATAGGCAGTTCAAGCCTTAATTCACAAGCAATTTCCTTGCCACCCCTAGTTAGGGGAACTACGGCGTCTCTGATCCTCATTATCCTGATGAGGTACGTAGGCAGCGGGGTAGGGCCCGTTCGAGCACAATCTTTATTTTACCTACATTTTTCTCTTTGTTTTCCCATTCAGTTCTTTTCTCAGTTTCTTTTCCAGTTCATTTTATTTTCTTTGCAGCAGCTTTCATACCCTCACCCTTTGAAACAGTTTTCTTTGCAAGCGTGGATCCCGTCGGGTACGGCGGACGATCTGGGTGCAAATACCTTCCCAGGTCGTAACCGACTCCCGAACCCAGTCTCTTTGGTTCGCAGGACCCTCGTCCTTCATTTTCGTTTCTTCTAGTCTGTGCAGCATTACCATTCCCTTTCCTTCGGGATAAAAATGCCTGGCTGGCGACTCTATTCTTTTTCCGCGCCACTTTCGCGTTTGTACCAGGATGGAAATCCGGGGAGCGACAGACTCAAGCTAAGATTGAACAGTTGGAGGCCAATGAGAAGAAGAAGTAGGAAGCTTTGTTGGCAGCTCAGAAGGAGATATCAGAATTGAAGCTCAAAGAAGGGTTGAAGAGATCATAAGACCAGGACAGATATAAGAAGCTGACTACTGCTATTGCTACTAGGAACCTCCTCATTAGGACCAGTACAGAGCACCCAGCTGGTCCGGTGACTGAGGCACTCCTAAAAGAAATCAGGGAAGATGAGTTTGGATTGGATGTATGATTTTTCTTTGCTTGTTGTTCTTCCCTTTTGATGTACTTTTCCTTTTGTTGTATTTTGACCCTCCATGGGCATGTATTGTAAAACAAACTATGTATTGTTCATCATTTGTGATATTTTCAGTTTGTTTTCATTGGGCTTCTTTTCTCAACAACATCAAGCATCTTCCTCGAGGTCTGGAAAGGTCAAAACCAAGAACCAAACCGGATACCTTGGAAAACAAATAAGCATACTGCATTGCATACTAACTTTGTTTTTGCTTTGCAGGTTTTTGTTACCTTTATTGTTTCTAACTTTGTTGTGATATCAGGAAACATTGCTCGTCGCCGAGTGTTCCCTGTCAACCGCATGCACCGGTACCCTACTCGTAACAACCTTCCCGGCATTCAAATGGAGCAGGTACAACATGACCTAAATGAGGTCAGAAATCAGATGGCAAATGAGAGAGTAGAGATGAGAAACCAGATGTCTCAATTTATGGCTGTCATGACTGGCTTAGCCCAGAGCCAAGAAAGACTGAGAGAATTGGTAGAAAGACAGACACCTGAGGAGCCTCATCTTGGAACAGGGGGAACCAGTAACAATGAACGGGGGCAACCTCATATTGACCAACCAGAATATGGACCCCATCTGAATCCAGAAGTTAACATCCCAAGGAATGTTCAAGGTAATACTATTGGGGGCAGAATCCTGCAAGAGGATCCCCTAGAGGAACAGTTTACTGTTATAGGGGCTGGAGATGAGGTATATGATAGAAGGTTGGAAGAGATTGCTGAAAAGCTAAGATCTTTGGAATCTCAGAATTCTTTGGGTTTCGACGTGATGGATATGGGACTAGTAGATGGGGTGAGAATTCCCCACAAAGTCAAACCCCCATGCTTTGAGAAGTATAATGGCACTTCATGTCCACGTACTCATCTGCAATCTTTCTTGGGAAGGCTCAAGGCTTATACCATGGATGAGAAGTTATGGATGTTCTACTTTGAGGACAGTATGACTGGAGCTTCAAGAGAATGGTATTCGCATCTGACTAGGGCCACCATAAGATGCTGGAAGGATTTGGCCGAGGCTTTCATCCGGCAATATCAGTACAACCTGGACATGGCTCCCAATATAACTCTTCTAATGGGTATGTCTCAGTCTTCTAGAGAGAGCTTTCGGGACTATGCTCAGAGATGGAGACAGCTTGCTGCTGCTGTCCAACCACCCATGTCAGAAAGGGAAATAGCTGACATGTTCATGAACACATTGCAAGGGACTTATATTGATAGACTTGTTGCCTTCTCCTCTACCAGTTTTGCTGATGTGGTTATAGCTGGTGAGAGGATTGAAAGTCTCTTAAAGATGGGAAAAATCTCCGACAATGGTGCAAGTTCCTCCAGCAACCCCAGAAAACCCTTTGCAGGACCCCGAAGGACGGGTGAAACTAATGCCATCCATGCAGGCAGGGGCAGGCCCCAATATTCTCACAGGTCAGTAGCAGCTGTTACCATCCCAGCTCCAGTTCCACAACAACCGTTATATCCTCAACAACAACAACAACATCACTATCAGCAGCCATCTCATTTTCCGCAACAAAGGACCTACAACAAGAACAATAGCAACCAACAACAGCGTCCCTTTCAACAGAGGCCATCACAGGAAAATAGGGTGATTGATCTTATCCCTATGCCTTATGCTGCCCTATTGCCACAACTCCTGAAGCTCAACCTGGTTGAGTTAAGGACGTTGGCACCACCAGATCCTCTCAATCTCCCAAAGAATTATGATGTCAACGCCAGGTGTGCCTTTCACTCCAACGCACCTGTTCACAATACTGAGAAATGAAGAGCATTACAAATGAAGGTTCAGGATTTGGTTGATTCTAAAGCCCTAAACTTCGCACCTCCTCCGAACGTCAACAGAAATCCTATGCCTAATCATGGTAGGCCTAGGATTAATGCTATTGAAAAGGACCAACCATCTACATTGATTGATAATGTTGCACAGATTCAAACACCACTGGCTGTAGTCAAAGTTCAAATTTTAAGATGCCAAGTGTTCCCAGGCTGTGGGGCCTGCTGTAAATTGTGTAAGACAGCTAGTAATGGTTGTGAGAAGCTAAGGATTGGCATAGATGTCCTTATCCAAGATGGAATTTTGCAAATTACTTCAACAGCTTCTGCAGCAACTCTTGTCTCCACAACAACGGAATCTCATACAACACCAACAGTTCTCCTTTCAACAGATTCTCCTACAACAGCAACAACAATCATTCCTACTGATTCATCAACATCACCAGCAATTACTCTGTCCATCACTTCAACAAGTCAAAATTCAACAATTGTTTCTTCTACAACATCAGCATCCATTTTATTGACAGAATCTTCTACAACGCCAGCAAAAATTAATGAAGATGTCTCAATAGTTACAATCTACTATGACCCATCAAATGTTCCTCCCAGTAGCAATTTCCAACAACAAACTGTGGCACCTCCTGCCAGATCTCCGATCACTATTTACTACGATCCGCACACCATTACAGTGCCTTCCTCTGCAGCAATCAGCCCAGTTACCATTACAGTACCTGGGCCTGTTCCTTATGAAAGCAGTAATGACATACCTTGGCATTATGGCTCTGATCTCTACTGCAACAGGGAGAAAATCACCCTGGATTCATCAACCTCTTCACCACAAATTGATAATGTTGGGGGAGGCGGAGGCTTCACCAGAAGCGGACGCCTTTTTGCCTCACAAACACCAAGACCTAATGCTGAAGCAGAAGCTGCTGCCAAGGCAAAAGGAAAGAATGTGGTATCTGAAGAGCCACCTGCTAAAGAAGCTCAGAAGACATCTTTTGAACAAGATGTAGACGAGTTCATGAGAATAATAAAAAGGAGTGATTACAAGGTAGTGGACCAGCTTCAACAAACACCCTCCAAAATCTCCATATTATCACTGTTAATGTGTTCTGAAGCTCACAGGAATGCATTGTTGAAAGTCCTGCACGCAGCATACGTGCCGGAGGAGATTATTGTTACTTAGCTAGAAATTGTGGTTGTAAATGTCAACACCAGTCATGGATTGGGCTTTACAAACGCTGACTTAACAACGGAGGGACGCAACCATAACAAGGCTTTGCATATCACCTTGGAATGCAAGGGTGCTGTTCTGTCTCATGTACTGTTGGACACTGGGTCGTCACTCAATGTTCTACCAAAGAAAGCCTTAGTGAAGTTGGAGTATGATGGCTTGGCGTTGCGCCCAAGTAATTTGGTGGTGAGGGCATTTGATGGCTCTAAAAGATCAGTGCTTGGGGAGATTGATCTGCCTGTGTTGATTGGCCTGCAGACCTTCAAAACTACCTTCTTTGTGATGGACATACAGCCGACCTACAGCTGTCTGTTGGGTAGACCCTGGATCCACACTGCTGGCGTTGTTACATCTACCCTTCACCAGAAGTTAAAATTCGAGTGGGAAGGCCAAATCATCACCATTTGTGGGGAGGAGGACATATTTGTTAGCCAGCTGGCTACGTATAAGTACATAGAAATGGATGGGGAGATCCATGAGACCATGAGTCAAGGGTTTGAAGCCCTTAATATAAATGAAGCATCTGCTGTGTCTGGGACTTCCATCACTTCATATCAACAAGCCCGGAAGGTTGTTGAGGAGGGTACCGCTCAAGGCTGGGGCAAGCTGCTGCCAGTTGAAAAGAAAGAAGACCGATTCGGGTTGGGTTACAGACCAACTCGACAAGATCAACCAGAGGCTGCAACGGAGCCCAAGTTTGTCAGCGGGGGAATGCTCACCCCGGATGCTGTGAATAGTTTGGAAGATGAGTCAGAAGACGAACGCAACCTGGAAAGCTGGATACGTCGAGGTATCCCGGGGAGCCAAGTCTCAAACTGGTCTTCCCAGGAAATTATAAGAGTTACTCCTGCAGAGTAATTATTATTTCCTGTTTTTAAGCATGCATCAAGTCCTGCATCTTGCCCAAGATGTCAGGGCTCATTTTGTAATCGGGCCATCTTGTATTGTGTGCAAACGATCAATTAATGAATATCAGGACATCTTTTTCAAATGAGTCTTTTCTTTTTCCGCTCACTGTTTTTCATTCTTTATTTTCTGTACAAAAATAAAATGGCAATGTTTTTCAAAATAATAACTTCACTTTTCACTTTTTTCTAAACAAGATAAAACTGATCACTAAAACGAACAAATCTAAACCCTTGCAGAGAGTGCCCTCCAGACTGCACCGACCACAACACCGCTATGACTTCGTATGACTTTGACAATCCGATTAATCAAGCCGATGAAGGGGTTGAAGAAGATTACGAGCTACCTGAAGAATTAGCCAGGTTGTTGAGACAAGAGGAGAAGGTTATCACTCCTCATCAGGAGGAAATGGAGACAGTTAATCTTGGTACAGAAGAAGACTTGAAAGAGGTGAAGATCGGGGCCCGTCTGCAAGATTCAGTGAAAGAGCAACTTATTGACATGCTTTGGGAGTATGTGGATGTTTTTTCTTGGTCTTATCAAGATATGCCAGGACTGGATACCAACATCGTTATGCACAAGCTGCCCCTAAAGGAAGATTGTCCGCCAGTAAAGCTGAAGTTGCGCCGTACTCGCCCAGATATGGCAATGAAGATAAAAGAAGAGGTACAAAAACAGTGGGACGCCGGTTTCCTTGTTGTGACTAGTTACCCTCCGTGGGTTGCTAACATTGTACCTGTGCCTAAAAAAGATGGCAAAGTAAGGATGTGTGTGGACTACCGGGATCTAAACAGAGCCAGCCCGAAAGATGACTTCCCTTTACCTCACATTGATTTATTGGTTGACAATACAGCTCAGTTCTCGGTGTTCTCCTTCATGGATGGATTTTCAGGATATAATCAGATCAAGATGTCACCTGAAGACATGGAGAAGAAAACTTTCATCACACCCTGGGGCACATTCTGTTATAAGGTAATGCCATTCGGACTGAAGAATGCTGGTGCCACTTATCAACGGGCTATGGTAATGTTATTCCATGACATGATCCACAAAGAAATTGAATGTTATGTGGATGACATGATTGCCAAGTCCCTCACAGAAGAAGATCACCTGGTGAATCTGTTGAAGCTATTCAAGCGTCTGAGGAAGTACCAACTGAAGCTAAACCCCAACAAATGCACATTCGGGGTGCGATCCGGTAAGCTGCTGGGATTTATTGTAAGTGAAAAGGGAATTGAAGTTGACCCTGACAAAGTCAAAGCCATTCAAGAAATGCCTGCGCCGAAGACTGAAAAAGAAGTTCGGGGGTTCCTAGGAAGATTGAACTATATTTCACGGTTCATATCTCACCTTACTGCAACCAGTGATCCCTTGTTCAAATTGCTAAGGAAAGAGCAAATGGTCAGGTGGAATGAAGACTGCCAAAGGGCTTTTGACAAAATCAAGGAATACTTACAAGAGCCTCCAATCCTTATGCCTCCAGTTGAAGGAAGACCTCTAATAATGTACTTGACAGTATTAGAAGAGTCAATGGGGTGTGTGCTGGGCCAGCATGACGAGTCTGGTCGAAAAGAGTATGCAATATACTACCTAAGAAAAAAGTTTACCGACTGTGCACAACGTTATTCACTGCTCGAGAAAACTTGCTGTGCTTTAGCGTGGGCTGCTCGCCGACTAAGGCAGTATATGTTGACCCACACTACCTTATTGATTTCGAAGATGGACCCAATCAAGTATATATTTGAGAAGCCAACACTTACCGGACGGGTTGCAAGATGGCAAATGATTCTCACATAATATGACATTCAGTACACATCTCAGGAAGCCATCAAAGGCAGTGTATTGTCTGATTATCTTGCTGAGCAACCCATTGATGATTACCAGCCTATGAGATTTGACTTCCCTGATGAAGACATCATGTTCATAAAAGCAAAAGATCATGAAGAGCCTATTCACACTGAAGGGCCTGACCCAGAGGAAGAATGGACAATGATGTTCGATGGGGCTGTTAATATGAATGGTCGTGGTGTTGGTGCAGTACTTATTACACCTAAAGGAGTTCACATGCCTTTCTCGGCAAAACTCACCTTTAACTGCACTAACAATGAAGCTGAATACGAAGCTTGTATTATGGGTTTTGAGGAAGCTATTGACCTCATGATCAAGACTTTAACTATATTCGGAGATTCAGCTCTGGTAATCAATCAAACCAACGGCAAATGGTACACTCACCAGGAGCATCTGATACCTTATCGGGATTATACGAGGAGATTGCTGACCTTCTTCACCACAGTCAAGCTTGAGTATATCCCTCGGGACGAAAATCAGTTTGCAGATGCTCTGGCTACCATTTCATCCATGATCAAGGTTCAAGCTGCCAACTTTGTGCCTCGGATTTCAGTATCCAGACTTGACAGGCCGGAATACGTATTCTCAGCAGACGTGGTTAAAGATGAAAAGCCTTGGTTCTATGACATCAAACGCTTCTTGGAGGATCAAACATACCCACCTGGGGCATCTTCCAATGACAAGAAGACATTAAGAAGGCTAGCTGGTAGTTTCTTCCTGAATACTGATGGTTCCTTATACAAGAGAAATTTTGATATGGTACATCTCAGATGTGTTGATAAGACAGAGGCAGACTTGCTGATGCACGAGGTGCACGAGGGATCTTTTGGTACCCATGCTGGAGGGCATGCAATGGCTAAAACGTTGTTAAGATCAGGCTACTACTTGATCACAATGGATGCAGACTGTTGTGCTTATGCCAAGAAATGCCATAAATGCCAGATTTATGCATATAAGGTGCACGTGCCTCCGAATCCTTTGAACGTGATGTCTTCACCTTGGCCCTTTTCCATGTGGGGCATTGATATGATTGGCAAGATTGAACCGACTGCTTCAAATGGCCACAGATTCATCCTGGTTGCCATTGACTATTTTACCAAGTAGGTTGAAGCAGCTTCATATGCAAACGTCACCAGGCAGGTGGTAGCCCGATTCCTGAAGAAAGACATCATCTGTCGGTATGGAGTGCCCGAACGAATCATTACTGATAATGGTTCCAATCTGAATAACAAAATGATTGCAGAACTGTGCCGGGACTTCAAAATCCAACACCACAATTCTTCCCCCTACAGGCCAAAGATGAATGGCGTTGTAGAGGCAGCCAACAAGAATATCAAGAAGATTGTGCAAAAGATGGTGGTCACATACAAAGACTGGCATGAAATGCTACCGTTTGCCTTGCATGGGTATCGTACATCAATCAGAACATCCACTGGGGCGACACCATATCAGCTGGTATATGGTATGGAGGCAGTCCTACCTGTTGAAGTTGAATTACCCTCCTTACGGGTACTAATGGATGTCAAATTGAATGAAGCAGAATGAGTCCGTTCTCGGTACAATCAACTGAATCTGATCGAAGAGAAGAGATTAGCTGCAATCTGTCATGGGCAGTTATATCAGAAGAGAATGAAGAAAGCCTTCGATCAGAAAGTCAGGCTTCGGGAATACCAAGTAGGAGATCTTGTGCTGAAAAGACTCCTCCCTCCTCATACAGACCACAGGGGCAAGTGGACTCCGAACTACGATGGTCCATTCATAGTAAAGAAATTATTCTCTGGTGGGGCACTGATGCTCACCTCTATGGATGGTGAAGATTTCCTGTCCCCTGTGAATTCAGATGCAGTTAAAAAATACTTCGCATAAAATGACCCGTTGGACATAAAAACAGAATGTAAGTCCATGCAAAAATAGGGCATCCCGGCGAGTCAAAAACAGAATAAAAGACTCGGGAAAAAATAATGGAAAATAAAAAATGTACACCCGCTGAGTTGAAAAGCCGCATTGGACAGCTCAGGCAAAAATGGGTATCCCGGTGGATTGAAAACCCGAAAGGACGATCCACACAAAATAAGGGAATAAGCGAACAACTGCATTCTGAATTCGTCTGTATCACTCACAACATGGCAAGCTTTGGAAGGTTAAAGCATCGATCAGAATCAACCTTCTTCAGAAAGTAAGATGAGAAGAACGTCAACGTCATACGAGTCATAGCAAAGGGAAGCTCATTGAAGCGTCATCAACATTGCCAGCAGCTTTTTGTTTCTCAATTTGTAACAATCTCCTCATTTCAGGGGATCTGTTTCTTTGACTGTACTTGCCAATTCAGGGCACACAAATTAATGAAATCAGATTTTCAGTCACATTTCGTCTTGTACATTTTATTTCGTTTGCAAAAATGTCTGATATCCTTGATATAATGGTTGCATAAAAAAAGATGAGCCTTCTTAATCACATGCTTGCAGGAAACTTATTACTTACTCCCAGGAGTGTCTATACTCTTATGATGGAATCCGGTAAGGGATGCCTCTGGGAACTTGTACGTTTCTTTGTCATAACAGGATTGCGGGTATTCAACGCGCAACATGGGGCATGAAAGGTATTCCCTAGCAAGCTGCCAAATCATTATTTCCTCAGCACATCTTCCAAACAGCACCAGAGCTGCTTTCTCCCCATCAGAGTTGTCGGGCATCATTTCTCCATCACATCTGTCAGAGCAGCATCAGAAGGTGTTCATCTCCCCAGCTGAGTTTTCAGATATTACCATCCTCAGAAGGATCCCTACAGAAATCTCTAGGAAGATCGTTTAGTGATATTTCTCCTCCCCAGTCGAGTACTAGACAGGGAACCATCTCCCCACAGAACTCCAGCCTCTATCCAGAAGAGCAATGTCTAAATTTCCCGCACAACAAAGTGACGAAAGCTTCCACAGCCCCCAGTTGGGCTCCTCATTACCAAGATAGGTCTATCAGTGACCTATCTCCCCAAGCAAAGCTATATATCAGATCTACCAATGATCTCACCCCCAGCTGGGATATTCTTTCAAAGCAGATCAATCAGAGATCTTCACAACAACGGGATCCGGATCCCGGATCGGTATCTTTGCATGATCATAGCATTCGCATCATAAATCACCTCAAAGCGTAGCATTCCGTCTAATACGGAGCATTACGGCAAAAATCAAATATATTGCATAATCACAAGTCATGTTTTGAATCAAACACATGTATATACCAACGTTCTGTCAGCAATATAATATAAGGACTCACAGTCCCAGTAGAAAGCCAAAACGTCCTCTTTTCACTCACTAATACATATTGATATATACTCTTTTCGACACTCGTCTGTGTCATATCCACTCTCCTGCAGATATAAACCACAAACATATATCTATACACTCCTTTGACACTCGTCTGTGTCACCTTTCCCCAGCGTGGTTGCCTAAACACTTATTGTAAACCAAACACTTCTTTATAATACACTTCTTTCGACAACCGTCCGTGTCATCTTATGCCCACAGAACTTCAGAATATCTTTTACACTCATAAGTTCATAACTCATACATTTTCGCTTACGATATTCGTCTGTATCATACTTTCCCCAGCAAGTTGAACACTCATCTGTGTCTCACTCATGCTTATTTCTTACACATACAGATACTTGTCCGTATCTCGTATACATCACTTGTTTTCTCCTCAGAATCAACACTCGTCCGTGTTCTTTGTTAACCAGTTGATACTCGTTCGTATTATCATCTCTGAACATGCGTCAGCGTTTGTTTCTACTGATACCCGTTCGTATCATAGTCTTAAGGATGCTCGTCCTCATCTTTAATCTATACACAACGTCAAACACTTATACCTTTCCTTTATTGAATGTAGACATTCGTTCGTGTCTACAATTCCCCGGAAAATCCCCATTAAAAAGCAAATTTCTCTTCTATCTGACATTCATCCTATGTCATGATACTTTTCGGCAGCCGTACCCTGCCAGGTGATCGTCCTTCACCTTTGGATGACCGTCCCTCATCCCTTCCCCCAGCGGAGTCTCCATTATTTGGAACCCCTTTAAATCCGACATTCGTCCTATGTCGTGATATTTAGCAGCCATCCCCATTTAGGTGATCGTCCTTCACCTATTGATGATCGTCCTTCATCATTTTTATCTGATGGTCGTCCCCATCGTTGATCTTGTTATCTGACATTCGTCTTATGTCATGATAAACCCTGAGAGCAGCCGTACCCGTCTAGGTGATTATCCTTCACCTCTTGATGATCGTCTTTCGTCATGCTTATCTGATGGCCGTCCCCATCGTCGACCTTTTCTATCCGGCATTCGTCCTATGTCATGATACTTTCGGCAACCGTACCTTGCCAGGTGATCGTCCTTCACCTTAGATGACCGTCCCTCATCTTATCCCCAACCGAGCAGCCGTCCCCTGTTAGGTGATCGTCATTTACCTTTGATGACCATCCCTCATCTTTTATTTCTTTAAACTGATGGCTGTCCCCATCATGATACCTCTATTTCCCCAGCATGTCGGCCGTCCCCGTCATTGCTTTATTCCCAGCAGTCGTCCTCTGCTCGATGGTCGTCCTCCGTCGCCCTCACTTTATAATCATACTTTATTTTCTTTTACAATCTATATCCCTTTTCTTCTTCACCCAGTGAGTGCAAATTTTGGACTGTCTCTGGTATTCAACCACAAGTTATCTTGTTTGCCTGTTAAGCCGTCTCTTACATCCTGCACAACTAACTCATGCTTGAATAGGGGCAGCTGTAAACACCCCAAATTTTCCCTCACTAAGTTCACACCATGGCTTGTGATCTTTTCATTTGCATAAGTTCAATCATATCATCTCATATTGCATTTTTGCTTCACTGCATTGGTTCACAGTCATCTGCACCTAGGGTTTGTGGTCTGAGCAATCCATGAGCTATCTGAGCCACTCCAAAGGTCTTAAATCATCTCAAGAGGGTCTATGTATGTTCAAACATCATATTATATCCTCCCAAGATCAAAGAAGTCAGAAAATCACAAGAACTTGCAAGGCATGGAAGCAGAGCCAAGTTAACTGCACAGATGACCTAAAATTAGGGTTTTGGTTTCAGAGGCCATAACTCCAATGTTTTTGGAAATTCTTGTTTCTATTGGTCTCTATATGATATAAGGATCATTCATACAAAGTTTGATGGAAAAATTCATTGTGGAAGTCATCTGATCATTCGGTAACTTCTTGAGCAAGTCAGAGCCAAATCAGGGCATCTGAGGCCCCCCAACATGGAACCAAAATGGATTTTTCATCAAAATGAAGTTATATGGTCTTTATTTGATCATTGAAGTGGTTTTAAGTTCACAAATTTTAAGAAAAGTGGGCTAAACCAAAAGTTTCCAAATATTGAAATGACTTGTAATGTAAACTTTCCATTTTGGGAAAGTTTTTCAACCTCCTCTTTCTCAACCAAAAATGCTTCAAATGAAAAATTCTTGGTCATGAAAGTTGTATATTGGATCATTCCCTTTTCAAAAAGTAGAAGAACAAGATCTAATTCATTTTGTAACTCAAGTTATGGCTTTCCAAAGTTGGGAAAAATCACATAAAATTCACTTTTGCACCAAAGAGGCATTTTGCAAAAAGGCATGATAAGGCATTCTAAAGGCTTCAAATATGCACAAATATTTCACAACATCCTCATGTGACCTATAAAGATCAGATTTTTGCTTTGTAACATTCCATTTCATGCCTTGAATTTCAAGTAATTCAAAATGGATCAAATCTCTTCAGCCACTTGTGCCAGCTACAAAATATGACTTCCATGGACCTCCTTGAAGCTAGTTGACTCGAGCCATACCCTTGTACCATGCCTGAACCAGCCCATGCCTTCACTTACACAAAATTTGACTTTTTGCATATTGAACCATACCAATCAGCATAGGCCACCAACAACTCTCTGATCTATCAAGACTTGATATGTGTACTAAAGGCAAGCCATTTCACATAAGCTTGGAACCTGAATCCTCCCACAAGTCAGCATTCACCAAAACTCCCTCTTATTCATATTCCTTCGAAACTCATCACACAAGCTACAAACATCCAAACAAACTTCATAGAACAACTCACCATCAACCCCTGATCATTTCCCACCCTTCATTTTGCCCTAAAAACCCTCACACACAAAACACGATTTTGGCCCCCTTAGAACTGAACTTCATCAATCTTCAAGAGGAGCTCACAAAAGCTTCAGCCAAGCATTCCAGAAGCAAGAGGGAGTCAAGAGGAGGGGGAAAACACCAAAGAAAGGTCCAGATAGTGTCATTTTCGAAAGCTCCATTTCAGGTAACTTCAAGAACAAATTTTCCAGAAATGATTTTTTAAGTTCTTAGAATGTTCTCCATGCTTCACTGATCACACTGCACCTGTTGGATTTTAAAATGATTGCATATTAAGCATGTATGAAGCTTCTGAAATTTCTGAATAATTTTTTGTTTTGCTTCGAATCTTGTTGTTCATGTGAAATAAATGATTTTTGATGGCTGAATCTTGTTTAGAATGAGTTAGGGATCATTTCTGGAGAGTTTAGTGGTTTGATTTTACGAAATGAGTGAGTTAGCAAAAGTGGATGGCCGGAGAAGATGACCGGAACACTGTTCCGGTCACCTGAAAGTAGTTAGGGCATAATCAGTGTAATTAGGGTTAGTTTGAATTGAGGTCGTAGGATTCAGTTTACCCGCGCGCGTGAATTGTCTGGATTGCATGATTAAAACCCTAATCTGAATTAATTATTTAATTAATAAGGTTTAGTAAGTTTGAACCTGGGCCGTCCAGATGTGCGCCCAGTCAAACCTCCCAAATCCCAGAATGAATCTCAGCTCTCCATCCTGCATAATTCCCATTTTATTATTTTTATTTCATTTTATTTCCATTTAATTTGTACATTTTATTAAAAATAGTAAAAAGACTTCAAAAATTCTAAAAAATTTTATTAAATCTTTTGTTAATTTTCAGAACCCAAAAATATTTTTATTTTTATTTTTTGCATTAAAAAATATTTTTAAATCATTTAAATGATTATTTTTAATTAATTAATGAAAATTAATTAATTAAAAATACATTTAGGTATTTAAAAATCCCAAAAAATTCAGAGAGCATTTTCAAACATTTACAAACATTTACAAACTCATAGTACAAATTTCTTTTTGGTTTTGATCACACTTTGACAATTTTCATTTGAATTAGGGTTCTTAAATTTGAATATTTTTAACCCTAACTTCAAAAGTTCATAACTTTTGAACCAAAGTGAGTTTGTGAATGATTCTTTTTGCATTGTGTTATGCATGATTTCAAGCTCCTAAAAACATTTTTTTTCATTTTTATAATGCATTTTCAATTTGTTTGGCATTTTACCTTTAGGATCACCCTTGAAACCCTAGAAACTTAGAAAATTCATAAGTCCCTTAGGGTTTAGCTTCTGACCTTCCCCTTTGGGCAGTGAACTTGTATAGGTTTAGGGTCCCTTTGATTCCATTTTCAATTTTTTTTATCTCATGTCTTGCTTCTGATTTTGAATTTTGCATCTCATGTTGTGCATAAACCTTAATTTGTATCTTCATTTGCATCCACCTTACATAAGCTTGCATACATGAACTTGCCATGACATTTTGTGCATCCACATGACATATAAGATATCTTAGGACATGTTAGAATCATGTTTTATCATTGCATCATCCATTTGCCAAGTTATGCATTCATATCATTCCATGTGTATTCATAAACTTTCATGCCTATTGTATGCTTCATCTGCATTCTCATCTTTTGTATGATTATCTCCATGTCATGACATACATTTGTATCATCTCTTTGCATCATTAGCATCATGAATGTGCTTCTGACTTTGGCTTTCATCTTTGCATTTCATCTCATTTTCAATTCATTTCATTTTGCTAACTTTTCAGGTGGTAAGTGTTTTGAGAAGTGAATTTGCCTTCACTTCTCATAATCTCTTCTTATCTCTTTTATGGATCATTTCTGCATTTTATCTTTCTATTAGAGTAAGCTTTATCATTCATGTTCCCTCCTCACTTTCTTTCTTCAAGCAAATTATCTTCTTAAGTGAATTAAGTTGTCTTTCTTCCTTCCTATTTCTTTCCTTGGTGGCTTTTCCTTGAAGATCTCTTGCAAGTATCATAAACCCTAGGAATAACAAAGCATGATCACAATTAGGGTTTGATTAGTCCCCTCATTAGTTTTACCTTTGTGTCATCTTTGTGTCTTCTCTTTTCACCTCTTAATCAAGGACTAAACCTTAAAGGTTTTAAGGCTTTCTGATTAAGCTTATGCCTGCATCCTTCTATTAGGATGAAGTGTATAACTTTAATCCTAAGTGTTAAATCCTTAATGTGTTTAAATCCTTTAATCAATCCACTTTAATAATCACTAAGACATCAAGCTTGTAACTTGGTCCTTGTATTAGGGTTCTAATTCTTCCTTAATTGGTTAAGAAGGACTAACCCTAGTGTTAATGGACAAGTCCCCCTCAAGTTGTCTTACAAACCATAAAATCCACTTCTTAATCTCACCATTAACTAAAATCCACTTTAATAAAGACTTTGTTTTGTCATGAGGTTAATCCCTAATCATGGATTAAGTTGAGGAGCCTTCCTCAGCTTAAATGTTGTCATCTATTATCCTTCTATTAGGATGGTGTAATGGGTCCATTAAATCTTTGATTATGGCTTAAACTCATTACTTAACACTAAACAAAATACCAAAAACATCTAAATAAATGCAAGTAGGTTAATGATCTTAATCCTACATCATGGTGATTAAGTGTGAGGTGTTTACTTCATACTTAAGGTATTCTCATTACCCCTAATCAAAGGGAGGATGTGATGAGTTTATTAACCCTTGGTTTAGGCTTAAGCTCATTTTCTTATGAAAAACTCAAAAAGCAATAAAAGATTGAAAATATCAAAAACAAACAATAATCGTCTCCCCCGGGATTCTTTTCTCACCTCATTCACTCATAAACGAGAACTCGCTTCTTCCGTCTGATGCAAGACAGTTTGCACCTGAGCCAGACAGGTCATACACTTGAGCATAGACAAATGAGCAGTTCACAAGTCAATTTATCTTTCAGTCTCTTTGAGTCGAACTACGGTGTTCTGACTTCCTCATTGCACGAGAGGATACGTAGGCATAACTTAACAGTTATCGAACAAAAGTCTCTGTGTCTTCCCCCTCTTCCAGCATTATCCTTTAGGCCTCATAGTCTTGAGCATTGTACTCTTTCCTTGCACTGACACTTTTATTTTCCACTTCACACTTCTTTTACACTGACACTTGCATTCTTTTCCAGCTTTTGCACACAAAATAGCACTGACACTACCCCTTTAAACACAAATCTTTTAAGCGTGGATCCCGTCGAGTACGACGGACAATCTGGGTGCTAATACCTTCCCAGGTTGTAACCAACCCCCTTTCTCAGTTTCTCTGGTTCACGACCGTCTTATCTATCTTTTTCCACGTTTATGCAGCATTACCATTCCTTCGGGATAAAAATGCCTAGATGGCGACTCTTTTCAGTTCACCCTTGTGTTCATCTTCATGTTCTCTTTCGCCGACCGTTCGCGTCTGTACCCTATTTGACCTAGCTTCATTTAGTGGGAGCGACAGAACTGGAACTGGAAATGAAACTGGAAAGAAAGGGGGAAATGTAGGGAAAAAAAAGAATATGCTCGAACGGGCCCTACCCCGCTGCCTACGTACCTCATCGGGAAAAGGAGGATCAGAGTCGACGTAGTTCGCCTAACTAAGGCAGGAACTTTGTTTGTGATTTTTATAACTAGAACTGCGTATGTATATGCTCATGTGTTGCAGGCTCGTCTGGTACGAGTGCGTTTACCGTCTTGCATACGAGACAAGTCGTTGCAAGTTCGCATTGAGAATGAATGAGATGAGAAAAGAAGTTCCCGCAGGAAAGTCACTTATTGTTTGTTGTTTTCTTTTTAAGAGTTTTGTATGAATTTGGCACAAGAAAGTGAATTCAAACTCTTTTCCATGGAATGTGTACTTGCTACTACATTCCAAGATGGAACAATAGAACAAGCACACCAAGTAAGGAAAATTTATCCAAGACTTGTTTCCAAGGATTAGGGTCTAAGTTCACTAGCTTGTTGACCTTATTACATGTTTTTGTAGCTTTGTGAAGAACTATCTTTTAGATTTTCCTTGTGAACGTAACCTCTTGATCAAACTTGTACATCATGCTAGACAAACTTACATTATTCCAAGATGGAATGAATGTAAGTGCCCCATGAAATAAGGCTATACACAGGAGAATCTTTCATGCATTTATTAAGTGTTTTTTATTTTGTTTGAAGATGAGAGAAGAAGACTCAAATGGGAAAAAGGTCAAAGATAATGGGGAACTAAGACACAACCCTAAGTTATCTCATTATGTACAAAAGGTGATCCTATGGTTGATGAGGTATTCTAAACCTAATGAAAAGAAAAGCAAGTTAGAGTTCAACTTACTTCCTAAGGAAGTTAAGTTGAATCTAAAGAACAAAAGGGAAGCCTATGAACAAGGCACTAAGTGCTAAGGCAAACACAATTAAAATGCATAAGAGATAGGAATGAAGAATGATTACCTTATCTTCCCCCCTACAAAAAAAAATGTTAGCATGACAATGCATATTGAAAGCATAAACAAAGCATAAAAACGATTAAGTACTACACACATCCTAGAATGAAACTAGGGTTCAAGATAAGACCTAAGTCTAAGGTGAAGGTACCTAAAGGAAATATGACTTCTAAAGTCACTAGCTACATGATATAGGTTCCTAAGGATGCTAGGATACCTCACAAGATCAAACTATGTCAAACTATGTACAAAACGTTCGCCTAAGTTCACATGAATGCAAATTAGGGTTTATGGATGAAGTATGGATGCATATGGCTTACAAGCATCAATTAATACATGAAATGAGCATCAAAGTCAGTAGTGAATGCTTATGAATGAGCATGAATGAAAATACCATCATGGATGCAATGACTTATGCATATGGAGAAAGGAGAAGAAGATGTGAGGGCAAATGAATAAACATCGCATAAGATAACAAATGATGCAAGTTAAGGATGGATGGAATATGGATATACATAAGATGATTATGGGTCAGTAGCATACAATTTATGATATTCCATTAGAGTGCATGAATAGCCATTTATTATTTCCACATAATTCATGTTAACAATTAGAGGAGAAGAGAAGTTAGTTTAGGTTAAACTATTTCACATAAGAATGCACTTAGGAACAAAAAAACAAACCAAATGAAGATAGTTCAAAAAGTGACCTATAACTGCAATTAAGGACCTAAAAATGAACTATAACTAACTCCTAAGATTTACCAAAAAGTATTCCAAGCAAATGGCATGAACGCCTTCCTATCATTTAGGTTATGGGACAAATAAGCACATAAATCAACCTATGATCTAGGTGACATGGAAAAATAGCAAAAAAGGCTTGAATAATTATGAAATTAAATCCATGGAATTTTGAAGTCAGTATCTAACATGGTCTAAAAGGATTTTACAAAATTATGCACCAAAGTGTCAAAACAATTACTTAACGATTGAGATAACAAGGCATGATCGCCGAAATAAAACTCCACAAAGGGGATCAAAAATGGCACCAAAAATTATTGAAAAAATTCCTAAGTAGCATAAAAATGTCATAAATTCCATTGATTAATCACACACAAAAAATAGGTCTCACACCTATGGGAAAAAATGGTTTTTGGTCCCTTTAACTAAAACAATGCATTTTGGGACAACTTGTGATCAAAAATCCAAATTAATTACTAAAGCCATCCAAATATGGAAACAAAAATTATACAAAACTAATTTAGAGGATGAGGGTCACTCATGAATTTTCCAGTATTTTATCACACCTAAAACTATTTTTAATAATTGCGACGAAACGGGCAAAAAATGGTGTTTTAAGGGAAAGTGAAAGGAACCGAATTCTCTAATCCGTAACCTAATCCCTAAGCTCCGAAATCGACACATATCATCATAAATCACAAATAAATCCAGTGCCTCAGATGGGAGGGCTCAATATTCACCTTAAGTTATATGATCCTAAGCTGCATACTACTAAAATGGTGCGTTAAAGTGGAGAATGTCGAAATTACTTGCTTGATCGAAGTGACGATTCTTCATATAAAGAAATCAAAAAAAAAACCTCCATGCAAGGTCTTGTAATCTCCCATGAGGAAAATAAATGCTCATCTTCCATAATTGCTTTATGAAGACCCACCATAATCGAAATCGATCCATATCGATCAAAAACAAGCTTATGAAATCTTAATCCAAATTTAGTACTAAATTATAATTAAAATTATCAACAAAAATTCGAATTAAAAATTACAAGAAAAATGGATTAATTGTTAATCCACACAAATTAATTAACAAGTAAATTAATTTAGGATTTTTAACAAGAAATTAATTAGAGATTTCTAGAAAAAATAAAGAACATGGGGTGCAAAAGAAATCCATTTGCTGTGAATATCAAAACTGGCCCAAAGCCCATCTCCGCTAAGGAACCCTCAAGAGGGGTGTGTTAGTATTTTGGTGAGTGCAGATAGCAGATCCATGGATTCTGGAGGCCCAAACCGAATGAGAACCGCAGCGGGGTATCATTAGTGAAAATAATGGTGCGAATAGTGATTTCATGGAAGATGTTGAGCCCAATTCAGTTTTGTCATTGTTGTGAGCTCAATATCTTCAGAACCCTAGAACTATACAAAGCCACTCGTTCATTTTCCTCAAAAAACCCTCAAAACTCAACTTTATCTCCTTTATCGCATAACTCCCTGCGCCGCCTTCGTCATCCTTCGTCGGCCAAAGCTTCAATGTCGGAGGCTTCTTCCTTGGTTCACATCGTCGTACGATCTCCTCCATGGCAATAACATGTCCTCGAAACAAACATCCACGCCGTGGTCTTACATCGATGGTGACAAAGAAAAGCTCCAACCTCATATCAATCTGAAATTATCTTCTCAACCTCATCTCAAGTCTATGATAACGAATGGAGATCGCGAAACTTGCGTAGGTACGAACTCAGCCTGAATTTCTTTTATTCGATCTTTGTGATCTTGAATTCTTCCCTTCTTCTTACTCAAAGTATGAGTTGTTGATTTAGTTCGCTTCGAGTTTCTTGTCATTCAGAATCTGAATTGTATTGCATCAATCCTCTTCCAGAATTTGTGGATACGAACTTGATATGATCTGCTGTTGATTGTTGTGAATCTGAATTCGTTGAATGTTATAGCGTTGTTGCAGGTTGATGCATGCGTTGAAGACTGATGATGAAGGACATACGATCTTCTGTTGAAGCTTAAAGGGGATCATTGGAGAAGTTGCGATGATGAAGATTTGTGACCTGCGATTGATGAAGAAGAAGGGTTGTTATGCGATGGACGTTGGAGAAACCGAGTTGATGAAGATGAAGGTGAATTGATGCTGATGAAGATTTATGGAGATGGTTGAAGCTGTGGAAGGTTTTGTTTAAGAGTTCTTGAAGGTTATTTGAGATTGATGAAGAAGATTGCAGAGATATTGAGGAAGAAAATTGCAGAGAGATTCATAGTTTTTTCCTGTAACCGTTTTTCTGATATGAGTTTGTTATATATCCCTCTGAACTGATATACTCCCCTGTTAAATTCTGTTGAAGTTTTCTGTTATGATTTTTTTGAAGGTGGTGATTGTTAAAGATGGTGATAAAGCTCTTAAATTTTGATAAAGAATTGATGAAGTTCTCAGAGATATTGTAGAAGATTGGAAGAAGAGTGATTGTTATACTGGGAGGAAAAGGGTCTGAAAAGTTGTTGGGATTGGAAACTCTTTTGTAACTGAATTTTCAACATGTAACTGCATCTCTTTGTATTCATTTTCTTCTATCGATTTTCTGACGTTTTAGCTGATTTTTTGATGTGTTTTGTTATTAGTTTGTTGAGTATGTTGAATGGGTGAAGGTTGAAGAATAATCAAGAATGATTAAAGACCACCTGCATAATTTGTTTCCCTTTTTCTGTTATAGAGTTATGCAGAGAGTCAGCTTCTTTCCTTGAATTTCACGTTATATCAGCTGAGAAACTATTGTATTGAGTTCTTTTTCTGAATGAGTGTTTGCAACTGTATTGGATTTTCTGGTTTTTACTTCTCTGTCATAAAATTCCTTCCTGTTATGTATTTTTCACTGATAAAAGTAAATGTATTTTTGAGCTATCCTTTTTCTTTTGTTGCTGCCATTGTGACTCATGTGTGTGTGGGGTCTTTGGTGTAATAATTTTTTAATATCAAGTCAATGGGTTGCTATGTAATATAGGTGTGATTAAAAATATGATTATATTAAATTTGAAGTTGGAATACCAAAAATGGCTGGTGGACATTTGGTTTAACAAAAATGTGAGAAAAAATTATATTGGGCTTTGACTTGTAATGGGCTTAGCAAGAAATGTGATTTGGATGAGTTATGGTTTAGAAATTAAACGAAGATGGGCTTTAAAATATGTGGCTGAAGTCATGAATAAATTGAATGAATCAAGAGGTGAAGAATTGAACAATTTAAACAAAATGAATTTTGAAACAAATTAAATCGGTCTTGACCAAATGAATTGGGACATTCGAATGAAAGAAAAAAAATGAGCTTGACAATGATATTGTTGTTTCTTTTTTTTTCAAGTGATCCACATGACCTATTCACATATACTTAGTCAACATTAAACTTCAAATCCAGATCAACCTTGTATTCTACATCCATCCTCGACTTCAACCAATAAACCCCGTTAACCTGAATCGCGGGTAACATGCAGTTGACAAGACATTTGTGCCCTAAGGACTCCTTGAGACATGTTATTAACATGAAACCCTCATCTTACGATCTTCCACTGATGAGTACTTGAAAAACTCAATTATGATGAGTAAGAAACCCTAATCCTCTTCTTGATATCCATATTAAATAAGGATAGTTCATGATATGAAGAGTCAATAACCTTTGCACAAAGCCCTCTCAATTGAAATCCATGACACTTGATGCCTTTGAGAAATCTTTTTGGGGAAAGTAAACCTGACGCTTTGATAGGAAGATACTCATGATATTGGAAACTCAACCTTTGCCCTAATCTCACGTGTAATAGCTAAATAAAACTCATGTGAATAAAAAAAATCCACATCGCAAGGAAATGCTTCGATCCCATGCCTTAAGAGCCAATGAAATGCATGATTGTGAATGTTAATGACCTAGTGAGAAATGCAGATGAATGCAAAGCGTAAAACCAGTTAAGGTAAAAAATAAGAGGGAAAATTTTGAGGTATTACACCTGTCAAAAAATACTATGCATGAAAAGAGACCCGCTAGGTTGACTAGCCTAGGCAAAAATAAGGGCATCCCAACGAACCATAAGGGTTCGGGCCAAAATTAGGGATATATATATATATATATATATATATATATATATATATATATATATATATATATATATATATATGAAAAGGTGGTACACCCAGCAAGTCAAAAACCTAAAAAGGAGGCTTGGAAAAAAAAAGGTATCCCATTGGAATGAAAACCTGAAAGGGAGGTCCAGGAAAAAGTTAGGGATTAAGGTGTATGACTATGTCCCCTTAGATCACTTATTTGCAAGGTAGCTAGATTGACTATCAATATGAAGTTCGAATGGCACGAATTGTTCCAATCATTTTCTTCTAACAACGAAAGTGATGAGATGCTTGAAGACATAGGGGAAATAACATAGTTGGAACTCGATGGGATCCTTTTTACATAGCTATTATTTCTTGTACATTTTTTTCAAAATAATTAGGACAATTTATTCTTACTAGGATTTATGTTTCTTTGTACGAAAAGGCCTGGTATAGGCAAACTTTCAAAAAAAATAAAACAATACAATTTCCATTACAAAGTTGTTTTTGTTTTTGTTTTTTCTTTCTATTTTGTAGCAAAAATGTCCAATGGTCATTTTGAATGAGCATATGCATTTGAACATGATTGGTGTTTACCAAAAAATATGTACATGAAAAGCATAAACGACATCTACTACAGGACCTTGAAGTTTGGAATCGCTAGCAAGTCTTGTATCCGGCGAATCCCCCACAGAGTCGTCTTCACAAAGCTCCCCAGCGGAGATACAATCCCTAGTTGAGTTAAGCAAGGAGAAAGACATCTTCCAGCAGTTCACCTCCATATCTCCAGTGGATAACCTGATATGATCATCTTCCCTTGTAGATCATCTAGCAGAATAAAGAATTTGATCATTGTCCCCAGCAATGCAGAAACTTCCTCAACGTAATCTACGGAATTCGCATTCTCCATCAAAGTTATTTTCCTCGATGCGACTTAATTCCCCAATTGGGTTTATTTTGCCAACAACACAAATTTCCTGACAAAATCCTCTTCCCCAGTTAAGTCTGTTCAGAGGTACTTCCCCAGTAGGGTTTATTCCTCAGCGGCGTTGTTTCCCTATGGAGGTTTGTCCTTCAGCAGAGGTGTTTCCCCAACAGATAATGTGGAATGTAGTCCCCATATGTAAACACCCTAAATTTTCCCTCACTTTTTCTCACACCATGGCTTGTGATCTTTCATTTTTTTTAACATAAGCATTACATCTCATATTGCATATTTGCTTCACTGCATAGTTCCATTTTCATCTGCATCTAGGGTTTGAGATCTGAGCAATCCAAGAATCAATCTGAGCCATCCCAAAGGTCTTAAATCTTTACAAGGGGGGTCCATGTGTGTTCTACAATCATATTATACTCCCCAAAGTTCATTAAAGTCAAGGGATCACAAAGATTGGCAAAGGCATGGAAGCAGAGCTAGGGTTTTCCTACACAGATGACCAGAATTAGGGTTTTGGTTTCAAAGGCCTTAACTCCAAATTTTTTGGTCATTCTTGTTTCTAATGTTCTTAATATGTTATAAGGATCATGTGTACCAAGTTTGATGAAGAAACTCATTGTGGAAGTCATCTGATCATTGGGTGACTTCTTGAGTAAGTTAAGTCAAAATTAGGGCCTCTGAGGCCCCCAACAAGGGAACCAAAGGATCATTTTCATCAAATTGAATTTCAATGATCTTTATTTGATATTATAAGTGGTTGGAAGTTCACAATATTGAATAATTTTGAGCCAATTGCAAACTTGCCATTTTTGGAAATGACTTGAAATGCAAACTTTCCATTTTGGGAAAGATTTTCAACCTCCTCTTTCATGACCAAAAATGCTTCAAATGAAAAATTATTGGGCATGAAAGTTGTAGATTAGGTCTTTCCCTTTTCAAAAAGTACAAGAAAGTTTCTTGATTCATCCTAGAACTCAAGATATGGCCTTTCAAAGTTGGCAAAAATCACATAATTTTCATGTTCATGTCAAAGAGGGAATTTTGCAATTTCACTTGCCAAGCATTCTAATGACCTCTAATCAACTTCTATGCATCATAATATGTCAAAGAAACTTCTAAACATCAGAATTGGCCCAAGTTTGCATTATTTTCATGACTTGATCTTCAAGAAATCTCAAAAGGGCCAAAACTCACAAACTTTGCAAAATGCCTTGGATCCTTCCATCCACTTGTTCCAACTGCATCAAACTCATTCTATGGCTCTCCATGAATCTTGCTGAGGCCAGACACCCCAAAAAGCCAGCTCTGCCATGGCCCATACCTCCAAGTACACAACCACTCTTCTGACCAATCAAGACTTCACATACATGCCTCATAGACCCCGTTTCATAACATCTTTGAGCCTGAATCATCCCATAACTCAGATTGCACAAAATCACCATAGAACTTCACTTCTTCGAATCTCCTTGCACAAGCCTCAAACTTCAAATATTTTTCCACCAGTCAACTCAAAATCATCCATAGATCACAAAGCACCCACTCCCATGGCCTGAAACCCCCCAAATCAGAAATACGATTTCTGAGTTATCAGAACCAAACACTTCAAAACAGCCATCATAAACTTGTTCTAAGCTTCACATCATCCTCAGGGGGTCCATTGAAGTTGATTTGCACAAGGGAGGAGGCTAGAAAGCTCAAAACTGCAAAGCTTCATCTCAGGTATACCTCAAGAACATTTTTTCCAGAACTTGTTATTTAAGTTAAAATATCAATCTTTATGTTCCCCTGATCACTCTGATGTTTTTATTTTTGAAAATGATTGAGAAATGAGCATGTATGGTTGTTCTGAAAGTTTGCCCGAAATTTTTGTTTGATTCAATTCTTGCTTTTGATGAAGTATAAATGATGTATGATGATGGATTCTTGTTTGGGGAAGGTAGTAGATCATTTCTGGAGCTTTATAGGTTCTAATTTGACCTAGGGAAGAAGCTGGGATTTTGGGGTGACCGGAGAAGATGACCGGAGCTTGCTCCGGTCACCTGAATGTCATTAGGGTTTGATTAGGGTTTAATTTTGCCAGTTTAAATGTGGGTCGTAGGATTAGGTTTAGCGTGTGAATGGAAGGCCTGTATTAGTTCACTTAAAACCCTAATTTTTAATTAGTTTTAATTAATAAAGATTAATTTTAAAATGCCAGATTCAACCACATCCACCCATTAGCACGCGCAGTCTTCCCTCCTTTGAATCTCATCCCTCAGATCTGTTGACTTCCATTTTTATTCATTTTATTTTATTTTATTTTCATTTCTTTTGCATATTTATTTTAAAATAACAAAACTCATCACAAAAATATGAAACTTTGCATTCTGGTTTTAAATATTTTTCTCAACCTAAAAATGATTTTTATTTTATTTTTTGAAATTAAAAAGTATTTTTAAAATATTTAAATGTTATTTTTAATTAATTAAAGTATTTAATTAATTAAAAATGCATTTAGGTTTCTAAAAATCACCAAAAAAATTATGAACCATTCCAACACATTTAGAAACATTTTCAAACTCTTCATACAAATTTCTTTTTAGGTTTAATCATAATTTCCTAATTTTCATTGAATTAGGGTTCTTTAAAATCACAAATTTTAACCCTAACTTTGAAAAATCATTTCTGCCTAACGAAGAAGAGTTTGAACTTGATTCTTTTTGCATTGTTTCATATATTGCATTTAGTTTCTAGGTTATTTTCCTCATGAATTTATCTTGAATGTTCAAATTGATTTGCATTTTTCCTTTGAATCACCCAAAAACCCTAACAAACTTAGAAAAATCATAAATTTCAATAGGATTAGCTTCTGACCTTCTCCTTTGGGGTGTGACCTAATATAGGTTTAGGGTTTGATTAAGCTTGGTTTCAATTTTTTATCATGTTGTATGCTTCTGTTTTGTCCATTTGCATCTCATACTTCCATGAAACCCTAAATTCTCATGTTCATTTGCATTCACCTTGCATATTCATCATCATGTGAACTTGCCATGACATTTCAAGCATCCATATGTCATCTTAGACATCTTAGGACATGTTAGAACATTTCTTGATCATTTCTTCATTCATTTGCTATGTCTTGCATTCATTACATTCCATAAACATCCATGTGTTTTCAAGCTTTTAAACATGCCTTCATGACATCTCATCTTGGTATGAACATACATATGCACATTGTATGACTTTACATCATCTCATATACCATTTACATTGCACTTTCATTTCTGACTTTGGTCTTTTCATCTCATTTCAATTCATTTCTTCATGCTTTATGTCTTATGCATTCATACTAACACTTTCAGGTACTCTTGGTAAGTTATTTTGGGAGGTGGATTTGCCTTCACTTCCCACTTCTTCTTATCTCTTTCATATGAATTATTACATGTATTTGAAGTGAATATAATTAACTTATGTTCCATCCCTCTCACTTTCTTCCTTTAAGTTACTTATCTTCTTCAGGAAGTAAGTAACTTATTCTTCTGCTTCCTCCTCCTTTCATCTGCTTCTTCCATTGCTGGCTTCCTTGAAGATTCTTTTCTCCTAAATCCTAACAAACCATAGGATATCCAAGCATGATAATATTTAGGGTTGTGTTTAGTCCCCCTATCTATTTTCCTTTGAGTCTCCTTGAGTCTCTCTTCTCATCTCAATAATCAGAGACTAAACTCTTAAAGTTTTAGGACTTTGGAATTAGGGTTATGCTTGTGTCCTTCTCTTAGGATGGAGTGTATAACTTTAATCCTAAGTGTTAAACCTTTAATTTGCTTAAACATATTAATCAAATCACATTAATAATCACTAAGACTTTATCTTGTAAGTTGGGCCTTACATTAGGGTTCTATCTCTTCCGTATGGTTAAGAGGGACTAACCCTAGTGTTTAATGGACAAGTCCCCCTCAAATTGTCTTACAAACCATAAAATCCACTTCTTAATCTCATCCCTTAATTAAAATCCACTTAATAAAGGCTTGTTATATAATGAATTTAATCCCTAACCATGGATTTGTTAGACGATAGCGTGGATCTACAAAGGGGGGTTGAATAGATCCCTTTTTAAAAATTATCTTTTCAAAATTAAGTTGAAAGAGAATAGCAGAAGTTTCCCGGAAAATCGTCTAGTTCAAATTTGAAGTCACCGAAGATCGGATATGCGTAAAACTCAATTGGAATGAAATGATGACTAGATGAATTAATATTTCACAAATAATTCACTTGAATATTCAGCACTTGATAAACCTATTGTTAACAATGATTGTAGAAGAAATCAAGCACAAAGATATTGATTTTGTGTGATTGAGCTTTTTATCAAACACTTGGAGTGCACACTCCAAAGGCAATTTTGTTGTATCAACTAGTGCAGAATGTTACCCACTCTAGTTAACACTTTTGAGTGAAGCGATTTATCAAACACCTTATTTGCACTAATTTGATACACCAGAATTTTCAAGCACACAATATCAATATGAACAAAAGTAAAATGCGAGAAATGATAAGAACACAAGGAATTTGTTGAGGCAGTTCCTTCTTCGTCCTCGCTCGAAGTACTCTGCCCCTAATTCGAAATTGAATTGGGCAATTTTATTAAATCGAAATTGTTTTACAAGAAGAGAAATGAATTAACCAACAAACCAAACCACGTTGAAAGTGCTGTCAAATCTTCTTCTTGTCCCTTGATTCAAAGTAGAATCAAGTCTTCCATGCATGTCGAGAAAGCCTCCGATTAATTTCTCCCTTATTGCAAGAATACACGATTCTTCAAACTTTGAGCACGGCTGAGTTTCTCCCACACTTGTGAATCCACAAAGACCTTTGCAATCCTCTGTCTACCGTGATATGAGAGAACGATCCACTTGATCTTCAATCTACCTCACTCGGCTGAATCTACGAACGATAGATGTGTGCAAAACCCCCAAATCTTCAATGATCTTGGAGGATAAAACCCTAAGGAGTTTTCCAAGGAAAACCCACACACTCTAAACCCAATCTAAAATTTTGATTCACGATTGAACGTTATCTTCAAAACGTACACCAAGATCGAACAAAGATTGTTGTGTGTAATTGTTTGATTGATGCAAGAATGAAGAAGATGAAGAGAGCTATGTGTATATCTTTCACTTTCCTTGTTAAAACTTCTCAAAAGAAATTAAGCAGCTATTTATATTGGTTAGAGAAAATGAACATAAGAGAGGGAAAAAATAAATGAAAAATTGAGTCAGCACAGTAATGAGCCAACTCAAATCATTAAATGAGTCGGCTTAAACTTACAGATGAGTCGACCAAAATCAACAGAGAGGAAGCCTATTGAGACCCATGGAAAATGAGAAGAAAACACTTCTTGATGAGTCGACTCATGAGGGATTTTGAGTCGGCTCATCAATACACATGAGTCGACCAAAATCATGCCCCAGGCAGCCTGTTTGGACCGTGTGTTTGCCACTATTTTACAATTGAATGAGTCGGCTCATAAAAGGTTTTGAGTTGAATCATCCACACTCATGAGTCGACCAAAAATGATGCATCAGGAAGCCTGTTTGGATCCGTGCGTTTGTCATCATTTTAACACTAAATGAGTCAGCTCATTGATGAATTTGAGTCGGCTCATTCAGTATGTTTTTTTTTCAAAAATGCCAATCCTTGCTTTTTCATTTTGAACCTGTCAAGCTTTCGAAACATGCCAAGTTTTTGACACATTAAAACCATGCCATGTCACACAAACTCCCCTTTTTTTATGATGGCAAAAACTTGATGAATCAATCGCCAAACTCCCCCTGATTATGTGACCCGATCTTATATACATTGATCTCAATATCATCTCCCCCTTTGACAACATCAAAAAGAAGAGAAACCATATGAGTGAATTGAAAAATAAAGATAGCAAGCTGAAACAAATGTCAAATGAGAAGCCAATTGCGATAGAACCACGCATTCACAAACAAACAATTTGGAAAGGCGAGTAAAAAAAATGAGAATAAACAAAACAATGGAATTAACGAGAAATAAAAGTTCATTCAAACAAACAAAGCAAACATTACATAAACCAAAATCATAATCATGACAATTACATATGATGCAACTATTCCCTCAAGGGTGTGGATAACGATCCCTAGTGGAAGGGTAACAACGATGATAGGTGATGGGTTGTGAATCATCCATGTCGTTTTCTGTAAACTGAAGAAAACTACTGTTGAGCGAGTTGAAGGCAGTGTCCTGAGAAACCAAGTGATCCTGCAACGCAGTGTACCAAGTGTCTTGAACAGACACATAATCAGCAAAGGCGGTGTCTTGCGTATTTAAATGCCGCTCTATCTCGGTGTATCTCTCAGCCTGAGTGTTGTAGTAAGCCTGTTGTTGAATTTTCATATTTTGGAGCATCGCCATTATTCTCGACGGATCATCTTGTTGCGGTTGAGATGGAGGAGGAGAGAGAGGAGCAAATCTAGTAGTGGTGTTAGTCCACCCGGTGTTTTGCCATTCACCCCAACCTTGATTTTCATAGGAGTCATTTGATGGTATGCCATGCCACTCTTCATTGTCAGCGGGCAAGTCTTCATTCAGAATCTCATTTGGTTCATGTTGATCTTCAGGATCATCTCCATCAGAATTATCTTCAAGTGGTTGATTTTGATCACCTCTTCCCACATACCGATACCGGCGTTCTTGAGAGTCCCATATGTGACCCATGAGGCTTAGGGTCTTTTGCTGAAACCAGTTTGTATCCGGAACGGACACCAAAGGTACATCAAAACCAACAATCTCAGCTTTGTCGATGATCTTCTGAATAATGGAAGGATAAGCAAGATCAACGCCTTTCTTTTCCTTTAAGGCAAATATACGACTCACAAAATAGTGAGGCCAGTTGACTTTGACCTTGTTTCGAAGAATATAAACCAAATGCACTTCACTCGTATCAATACGAGAGAAGCCACCTTTCTTGGGCCACCGGCTTAATTTTTCTAGTAGTAATGGTATTCGAAAACAATTCAGAATTAACAACGAAATCAACAAAAGGTTCTTTAAGCATACCATTGAGTTCAGTACAGAATTTGTAATTGTCAACTTGAGAAGTATCTGTCATCAAGATACTAGCTTCTTCAGGATCAATGCGAAATAGATCTTTCCACACATGAGCATTAACCGCAAACATTCTAGAACCCATACGGAAGTTGAATTCGAAACCCTTAAAAGTGCAAACCAAACCAGCATAGAACATCTTAACCAAATCCTCATTATATTCAACGTGACAGGATAGAAAGGGATTGATACCTTGGAAGTCCATAAGTTCAATAATGTGGGGAATATGCATTTGAGTAGCAGTTGTTCTTGAGTAGACATATTGAGGAACCACCTTCCTGTTCTTGAATTTCTTGTTGTAAACTTCAACCAAATCAGATAGAAGAAGAGAAAGGGAACTAACAGGAAGAGATGATTGAGAAGAGGAGCCACAAGACCTTTTACCTGTAGGTCTTGATGCCATTGTTGAAAGAAAATGAAGCTTTGAGAGATATTTGAGGGTTGGAGGAAAGATGGAAACTTGAGAGAATATGAGAATGTTATGTGTTGGTAATGAGAAAATGAAATGATAATGAGTTTTAATTAAAAAAAATTAAATAAATCATAAATGGAAAGTGAAAAGTGGATGGGTGCATTGATGTGCCGACCTAGGGAGGCGAAATGACAGGCGGAGCGTCTTTTCAAGACAGCCACACGTCAGTCGAGGCGACAGTGAGCCGACTCAAATTCATCAATGAGTCGACTCAATTTGAATTTGAAATGAGTAGGCTCAAAGGAACATATAGGTCGGCGCATAAGAATCCATGAGCCGACTCATGAGTCGGCCTGTTGGGACCCGACAATTTCCAACACCACATTTCACCCAAAACCACTTAAAATACCTCAAAATATGAAAATATCATCATGTATGCAAATTATTTTACAAGCAATCACTCATAATCCAAGAGAATAGAAGAAATAGATAAAGATACAAACAAAATACATGCACCACACTCTTACTAAATACATATATCAAGAATGAATTGAGGAAACCAAGTAAAGAATGATATTACCTCGAGTATATGAGAGATGGATGAAAGATAACACTTCATAACAGGATGTTAGAGACAAGAGAAGTTAACCCAAAGAATAATATATAAACAAAACAATGATTACTAAGATCTATCCGATATTTCAAGAACACCAAGTTCCCTACGGATAAAGAAGAAAGGATCGGTAGCGAGTGGTTTTGTAAAAATATCAGCTTGTTGATTTACACTATCAACATGCTCAAACACCACATCACCTTTCTCTACATGATCCCTAAGAAAATGATGCCTGATTTCAATATGTTTAGTGCGTGAATGAAGAATAGGATTCTTGGTAAGATTAATTGCACTAGTATTGTCACACAAGATTGGAATTTGTTTGAGAGAGATATTGAAGTCGAGCAATTGTTGTTTTAGCCATAGTATTTGGGCACAACAATTTCCGGCTGCAATATACTCCGCCTCTGCAGTTGATAAGGCAACAGAAACTTGCTTTTTTCTATGCCAACTGACAAGAGAGTTTGAAAAGAAATGACAAGTTCCATTAGTGCTTTTCATATCCACTTTGCAACCGCCAAAGTCGGATTCGGAAAAACCTACCAAAGAACAATCACTACCCTTAGGATACCATAAACCAAACTTAGACGTACCACAAAGATACCTAAGTATGCGTTTAACTGATTTTAAATGTGATTCCTTCGGGCAAGATTGAAACCTAGCGCACATACAAACACTGAACATAATATCGGGATGCGATGCGGTAAGATAAAGAAGAGAGCCAATCATACCTTGATACCTTTTTATATCTACATCCTTACCTTTCTCATCACGATCAAGACTTGCCGTCATAGGCATTGGTGTATCAATAGACTTAGAGTTTGTCTTATCAAACCTCTTGAGCAACTCATTGCAATATTTAGTTTGACTTATGAAGGTTCCATCTTCAAGTTGTCTAATTTGAAGTCCGAGGAAGAAATTTAACTCCCCCATCATACTCATCTCAAACTCACCTTGAATAGAACTTGAAAATTCTTTAACCAACTTCATATTAGTAGATCCAAAGATAATATCATCTACATATAATTGAACTAATATAGAATGTTTTCCTTCACGTTTAATAAAGAGATTAGTGTCAACCTTTCCTCTTGAAAATCCTTGATTGATTAAAAATTTGCTTAGGCGCTCATACCAACCTCTAGGAGCTTGTTTGAGACCATATAAAGCACGTTTTAGTTTGTAAACATGATTTGGTTTTTCAAAGATTTCAAACCCTGGAGGTTGACACACATAAACCTCTTTATTTATATATCCGTTAAGGAAGGCACTCTTAACATCCATTTGATATAGTTTAAAGTTTTGTGAACATGCAAATTTAAGTAAAAGGCGTATAGCTTCAAGGCGGGCAACAGGAGCATAAGTTTCCTCATAGTCTATGCCTTCCTCTTGGTTATATCCTTGAGCAACAAGACGAGCCTTGTTACGAATGATAAAGCTGTTTTCATCCAATTTGTTCCTAAAAACCCATTTGGTGCCAATTACTCGATGATTTAATGGAGGTGGAACAAGGTCCCAAACCTCATTTCTTTTAAATTGATTTAGTTCCTCTTGCATGGCTAGGAACCAATTTTCATCAAGTAAGGCTTCTTTGGCATTCTTAGGCTCAATTTGAGATATGAAGGCATGATAAAAACAAAAGTTACTTAGCCTTGATCTAGTAATGACACCCTTTGAGATATCTCCAATGATGTTATCGATAGGATGATCTATTGATGTCTTCCATTCCAATGGTAGATCATTTTGAAAGGATGCTTGACCTTCATCTTTGAGACTAGACACATCAATCGGCTCCTTATTAACAACATCCGGAAAGGGTTCAACACGAGAAATATCAATGTCTTTAACAATCTCACTAGAAGAGGCACCTGTACCAATAACAACACTACCTTTTCCGACAACATTTGGATAAGTTTCATCAAAAGATACATGTACAGATTCTTCAACTATAAGCAACCTTTTATTGAATATTCTATATGCTTTTCTTGAATTAGAGTATCCAAGGAAGATTCCTTCATCCGCCTTTGAATCAAATTTACCAAGATTTTCTTTTCCATTATTAAGCACAAAGCGTTTGCAACCAAAAACATGAAGATGTGAAACATTAGGCTTTCTTCCTTTTAATAGTTCATAGGGTGTTTTGTTTAGAATAGGTCGAATAGTGATCCTATTCAAAACATATCAAGCGGTGCTAATAGCATCGGCCCAAAAATATTTAGGAAGACCGCTATCATTAATCATAGTTCTTCCCAATTCCTCCAACACACGATTTTTACGTTCCACAACACCATTTTGTTGTGGTGTTCTAGGAGCGGAGAAGTTAGGATCAATGCCATGGTTTTCACAAAAAATTTCAAAGAGGTGATTTTCAAACTCACCTCCATGGTCACTTCTAATAGTTACAATGTTTGTGCCAAGTTTATTCTGAGATAATTTGGCAAAAGTTTCAAAGGCCGAAAAGGTATCACTTTTACTAGCTAAGAAGATTGTCCAGCAAAATCGAGAGTAGTCGTCAACAATAACAAAACCATAATAGTTCCCTCCTATACTTTTGATTCTAGAAGGACCAAAAAGATCCATGTGTAGAAGTTCAATAGGTCTAGAAGTAGAGACTAGATTTTTTGATTTAAAAGATATCTTAGTTTTCTTTCCCATTTGGCAAGCATCCCAAAGATGATCTCTAGTGAACTTTATGTTAGGCAAACCGACTACAAAGTTTTTGGACACAACCTTATTTAGTAAGTCAAAGTTGATATGAGCTAAACGTCTATGCCAAAGCCAAGACTCTTCATTTTTGGAAATAAGACATTTAGGATCACTCAAGGTCATCGGATTCAAATCAAGCATATAAACATTGTTAACCCTCAGGCCTTTAAACACATCCTCTTTGTTGTCATTATGTTCAATTATGCATCCTTCTTTAGAGAAAGAGACATTATATCCCTTATCACATAATTGACTAATGCTAACAAGGTTATGTTTAAGACCCTCAACTAAAAGGACATTAGAGATAGATGTAGAAGAGGGATTACCTACACTACCTTTACCGAGTATAGCTCCCTTATTGTTATCACCATAGGTAACAAAGCCCTTCTTCTTAGCCGCAAAGTCATAGAATAGGGAAATATCACTTGTCATATGTCTTGAGCATCCACTATCAAGAAACCACCGTTTCTCCATAGTCTCAAGATACTCCACCTATATGATTAGACAAGAGAGAAAGGTACCCAATTTTCATTGGGTCCTAGAGTGTGAGTGAAAATTTTGTTGCTTTTAGGCAACCATTGACAAATGCCTTTTGGGACCAAGTATCTCCTAAAACGACATTTGGCAATTATATGACCTTCCTTGCAACAATAGTGACATTTCAAGAATGGTTTTGGTTTGCATTGACTATTTTGATCCTTCACAACATAGGTATATTTTTGATATGGATTGTTCATTGATTCCCTAAAGTTTGAACGATCAATAGTGAATGTCATTTTTGGTTGTGACAACTTGTCTAGTTTAGCTTGAAGAGTTTTGACTTCCTTTTGCCAAATCCAACATGTTTCACAACCATGAAAGTTGTGCCATTCTCATCCGTCTTCTACTATAGATTCTACCATTGATGCTTTAAGAGCTTTCATAGAATTTTCACTATCTGAAACCTTGTTTTCTAAATGTGCAAAAATTCTTTTATCGGATGCAATGCGCTTGAAAGCGTCTTTAGCTTCTTGATGGAGAATACTAAACGTACTAAGCAAATCATTATAAGACAATTTTTCAGCATAATCATATTTAGCATGTCTTACCTCTTTCTTGCCTTTCTTATGAGCCATGAGGCAAAGATTTACTCTTTCTTCCTCATCGCTTGAGGTATCTTTGCTAGACAACTCACTATCGCTTTCCCAAGCAATATATGCTCTTCTAGCCTTGTTGCCTTTTCTTTGATATTTGTCTTTTTCCTTGTCTTTCTTTAACATAGGGCAATCCGGTTTGTAATGTCCCGGTTTTCCACAGTTGTAACAAGATCCCTTGCCTTTAGTACTTTTAAAATACTCTTGCTTGGAAGGATTAGATTTTCTTCGATAGTTGATGAGACACTTGTCCGAATGAGAGATCTCATTCTTTTTGAGATACCGATTGTATCTTCTTACGAATAAGCCCATATCTTCATTTGATTCGTCTTCATCATCACTCGTATCACGCCCACTATCTTTATTTGTGGAGGATTTTGAGGAAGAAGCTTTTAATGCAATAGACTTCTTCTTCTTCTCATGATCTTTATTTTTCTCGATCTTTTCTTTATTTTCTTTGTCTTCATGCTCACTTAAGTTTAAGAGCTCTTGTTCGTGCTCTTGTAGTTATCCAATGAGAGTGGTTAGATCCAAAGTTCTTACATCATTGGCTTCTTTGATTGTCGTAACTTTTGGCAACCATTCCCTAGTAAGACATCTCAAAATCTTGTTAGTTGCAACATCATTAGGAGTAGTTTTACCAAGAGCATTTAATCGATTTGTCAAGTGAGAAAATATTTTTCCCATTTCAACAATGGTTTCCCCTTGACTCATGTGAAAATGATCAAACTCTTGTTGTAGAGTATTAATTCGAGCAAGCTTAACATCATCGGTTCCTTCATGGGCAACTTGTAAGGCTTACCACATAGCTTTAGCCGATGTGTGATGAGAAACTCGAAAATATTCATCAACTCCCAAGGAAGCTATGAGTATGTTTCGAGCTTTTCAATTGTAGCTATATTTCTTTTCATCATTATCATCCCATTGTGCTTCCGGTTTTTCAATTTGGACATTATCCGGTCCGACCATGGTTATTTGAAAAGGGCCTCCTTGGATAACTTTCCAAATTTTTCTATCAACAAAGTTGATATGGATACACATACAATCTTTACAGTGACTATAGTTTTCTCTGGTAAAAACTGGAGCTCTATTGTATGCCCCTGTTGGATCGTTGTCCATTTTCCAATAAGTTGTATGTGAAGCACTAGATGAACCAGGCTCTGATACCACTTGTTAGACGATAACGCGGATCTAGAAGGGGGGGTTGAATAGATCCCTTTTTAAAAATTATCTTTTCAAAATTAATTTGAAAGAGAATAGCGGAATTTTCCCGGAAAATCGTCTAGTTCAAATTTGAAGTCACCGGAGATCGGATATGCGTAAAACTCAATTGGAATGAAATGATGACTAGATGAATTAATATTTCACAAATAATTCACTTGAATATTCAGCACTTGATAAAACTATTGTTAACAATGATTGTAGAAGAAATCAAGCACAAAGATATTGATTTTGTGTGATTGAGCTTTTTATCAAACACTTGGAGTGCACACTCCAAAGGCAATTTTGTTGTATCAACTAATGCAGAATGTTACCCACTCTAGTTAACTCTTTTGAGTGAAGCAATTTATCAAACACCTTATCTGCACTAATTTGATACACCAGAATTTTCAAGCACACAATATCAATATGAACAAAAGTAAAATGCGAGAAATGATAAGTACACAAGGAATTTGTTGAGGCAGTTCCTTCGTCGTCCTCGCTCGAAGTACTCTGCCCCCAATTCGAAATTGAATTGGGAAATTTTATTAAATCGCAATTGTTTTACAAGAGAAATGAATTAACCAACAAACCAAACCACGTTAAATGTGCTATCAAATCTTCTTCTTGTCCCTTGATTCAAAGTAGAATCAAGTCTTCCACGCATGTCGAGAAAGCCTCCGATTAATTGCTACCTTATTGCAAGAATACACGATTCTTCAAACTTTGAGCACGCCTGAGTTTCTCCCACACTTGTGAACCCACAAAGACCTTCGCAATCCTCCGTCTACCGTGATATGAGAGAACGATCCACTTGATCTTCAATCTACCTCACTCGGCTGAATCTACGAACGATCGATGTGCGCAAAACCCCCAAATATTCAATGATCTTGGAGGATAAAACCCTACGGATTTTTCCAAGGAAAACCCACACATTCTAAACCCAATCTGAAATTTTGATTCACGGTTGAACGTTATCTTCAAAACGTACACCAAGATCAAATAAAGATTGTTGTGTGTAATTGTTTGATTGATGCAAGAATGAAGAAGATGAAAAGAGATATGTGTATATCTTTCACTTTCCTTGTTAAAACTTCTCAAAAGAAATTAAGCAACTATTTATATTGGTTAGAGAAAATGAACATAAGAGAGGGAAAAACTAAATGAAAAATTGAGTCAGCACAGTAATAAGCCGACTCAAATCATTAAATGAGCCGGCTCAAACTTACAGATGAGTCGACCAAAATCAACAGAGAGGAAGCCTGTTGAGACCCGTAGAGAATGAGAAGAAAACACTTCTTGATGAGTCGACTCATGAGGGATTTTGAGTCGGCTCATCCATACACATGAGTCGACCAAAATCATGCCCCAGGCAGCCTGTTTGGACCCGTGCATTTGCCACTATTTTACAATTGAATGAGTCGGCTCATAAAGGGTTTTGAGTCAACTCATCCACACTCATGAGTCGACCAAAAATGATGCATCAGGCAGCCTGTTTGGACCCGTGCGTTTGTCATCATTTTAACACTGAATGAGTCGGCTCATTGATGAATTTGAGTCGGCTCATTCAGTATGTTTTTCCAAAAATGCCAATCCTTGCTTTTTCATTTTGAACCTGTCAAGCTTTTGAAACATGCCAAGTTTTTGACACATTAAAACCATGCCATGTCACACAGGATTGAGTTGAGGTATCTTCCTCAGCCTAAGTGTTCTCATCTATTATCCTTCAATTAGGATGGTGTGATGAGTCCACTAATCTGTGATTAGAGATTAAACTCATTACTTAACACTAAACAAAAACCCAAAAACATCTAATTAATCACAAGTAGGTTAATGATCTTAATCCTGCATCATCATGGTAATTAAGTTGAGATGCTTATCTCATACTTAAGTAAGCTCATTATCCCTAATCAGGGAGGATATAATGAGTTTACAAGCCTTTGATTTAGGCTTAAGCTCATTAACTTATGCAAAACACCAAAAACAATAACAAAACTGAAAACAAAAAAACAAACAATAATTGTCTGCTTCGGGATTCTTTTCTCATCATACTCATTCACAAACGAGAACTTGCCTCTTCCGTCTAATGCAAGACAGTTAGCACTCGAGCCAGAAGAGTCATACACTTAAGCATAGATAAGCAAGCAGTTCACAGTCAATTTATCTTCAGTCTCTTTGAGTCGAACTACGGTGTTCTGACTTCCTCATTGCACGAGAGGATACGTAGGCATAACTTAACAGTTATCGAACAAAAGTCTCTTTGTCATCCCCCTCTTTCAGTATTCTTTCTAAAGCCTCAATTCCTGAGCAATTCACCCTTTTGCACTGACACCTGTACATTCATTCTTAGCTTTTGCACACAGATAGCACATACACTACCCCTTTAAACACAGTCTTGTAAGCGTGGATCCCGTCGAGTACGACAGACAATTTGGGTGCTAATACCTTCCCATGTTGTAACTAACCCCCTTTCTCAGTTTCTCTAGTTCGCAACCGTCTTATCCATCTCTTTCTAGGTTTATGAAGCATTACCTTTCCTTAAGGATAAAAATGCCTAGCTGACGACTCTATTCATTTCATTTTCATTTTCTCTTTTCGCCGACCATTCGCGTTTGTACCAGGATGCAAATCTTTGGGAGCGACACCATAGAGGAGTTTATATCTCCCACACTACTGGACTCCCCAACAGTTTTCTCCCACACTACTGGACTCCGAAACTTGTTCAGATAGTACATTAGTGAATTATGGATGTGTTTACTTTGTCTTTAGACTATCCATGATGCACAAACACTCGTTGCAAGCGTTTGTGGTGTACATCCATGATGACCACACTGTCAAAATAAATCCTCCAATATGTGGACCCCTTGAAGCTGATTTTGATGGTGTAAACACCCCATATTTTCCCTCACTAAGTTCACACCATGGCTTGTGATCTTTCATCTTTGCATTAGTTTAAGCATACCACATCATATTGCATTTTTGTTTCACTACATTAGTTCAAATTCATCTGCATCTAGGGTTTGTGATCTGAGCAATCCAAGATCCATCTGAGCCACTCCAAAGGTCTCCAATCATTTCAAGAGGGTCCATGTATTTTCAATCATCATATTATATCCTTCAAAGATCAAGGAAGTCAAAGAATCACAAGAACTGGCAAAGCATGGAAGCAGAGCTAGGGTTTCACTGCATAGATGACCTGAAATTAGGGTTTTGGTTTCAGAGGCCATAACTCCAATTTTTTTTGTCATTCTTGTTTCTAAGGGTCTCAATATGTTATAAGGATCATGTGTATCAAGTTTGATGAAGAAATTCATTGTGGAAGTCATTTGTTCACTAGGTAACTTCTTGAGCAAGTAAGAGCAAAATCAGGGCATCTAAGGCCCCCATCAATGGAACCAAAGTGGATTTTTCATCAAAGTGAGGTTATATGATCTTTATTTTATCATTGAAGGGCTTGGAAGTTCACAAAATTGAATAAAAGTGAGCTAAACCAAAAGTTGCCAAAAATGGAAATGACTTGTAATGTAAACTTTCCATTTTGGGAAAGTTTTTCAACCTCCTCTTTCTCAACCAAAAATGCTTCAAATGAAAAATTGTTGGTCATGAAATTTGTAAATTGGATCATTCCATTTTCAAAAAGTACAAGAACAAGACCTAATTCATTTTGGAACTCAAGATATGGCTTTTCAAAGTTGGCAAAAATCACATAATTTTCAAGAATGCAACAAAGAAGATTCTTTGCAAAACCACTTGCCAATTCATTTTGTGACTTCAAACACACTTCTAATCATCATACAAACATTGTGCATTGTCTAAAACTCAGAATTTCCCAAGGAATTCCAAGATTTCATGCCTTGCCCATGAAGAAATCTCAAAGGGGCCAAAACTTCATGAAATTGCAAAAGGGCACATAACTTTGTTTCCACTTGCTGAATTGCCTCAAGACTAATTCCATGGACTTCCTTCATCATTGCTGCCCATGGACAAGCCAAGAAGCCAGCTGCACCATTTCCCATACCTCAAGTACAAAACTTTTGACTTTTTGGCAAGAAGCCCATATCAATCAGCTGCAGCCACTACCCACTCTCTGCCCAACCAGAACTCTACAAGCATGCCTCAAGGATCATTTTTCATAAGACACACAAGCTGAAACCTCCAAGAACACAACATACACAAAATCACTCCAACTTGCAAAAGCCTTCGAATCTCTCAGCTCACATACTCAATCTTCAAACTTCTTTCAACATTCATCTTAGAATCATCAACTGAACACAAAGCAACCATCAAACAAACTTCAAAGCACCTTTAACCTGAAACACGATTCTTGGCCAGTTGAAGTGCAATCTCACAAACTAGCCAATCTAAACTCCATTTAAGCTTCTCAATAGCATCAGGGTGATCATTGGAGGTGATTTGCACAAAGGAAGAGGTCATAAAGCTCAAGTTTGGAAAGCTTCATCTCAGGTAGTCATCTCAAATCATTTTTCCAGAACTCCTATTTTAAGTTCCAATGTGAAAGAGCATGCTCCACTGATCATTTTGTGCTTTGTAGTTTTGAAAATGGTTGCATATTAATCATTTACTGAGCTTCTGAAACTTTTGCCATTTTTAATTTTTCCTTCGAATCTTGTTTATGAGCAATTAGAAATCTGTTTTGAGGTTGGATTTGAGTTTAGGGGGATGAGAGGGTTTGATCTGGAGCTTTAGAGCTCCAGAAATGACCTAGGGGTGAGGTTTTGAGATTTTCAGGGGAGGAGGCTGCCAGAGAAGACGACCGAAGCTCTTCTCCGGTG
Source organism: Lathyrus aphaca (assembly GCA_963966055.1). NCBI lineage: Eukaryota > Viridiplantae > Streptophyta > Magnoliopsida > Fabales > Fabaceae > Lathyrus > Lathyrus aphaca. Next base: position 317,748,893 of record OZ014521.1, on the reverse strand, counting down.
GCCTGAAGGTGATTAATGTGTTAATTAGGGTTAGGGCATTGTTTGAATCTGGGCCGTTTGATCTCTCTTTCCCGCGTGTGTTGGATGATGTAGATTAGGTCATTAATTATAAATCAGGATTAATTATTTAATTAATTGAAATTAGCTGGATTTGAATATTAGCCATCAGATTGCGCGCCAGGTCAACACAAAATCCCTCAGTTTAAATCTAAACCATTGGATGTGATTACTTCTGTTTTTATTCAATTTTAATTCATATTTTCTCATTTATTTTGCACAATTTATTTTAAATACCTAAAAAATCCTAAAAAAATATTTTATTCTGCATTTTCACAAATTTCTTCTGCATTTTTTATTTGATTTGCATTTTTTCCCTTTAGGTGCCTTAAAACCCTAGATAACTTAGAAAATTCATTACTTCCTTAGGGTTAAGCGTTAGGTCTCCTCCTTTGGGGTGTGATATCATATGGGGTTAGGGTTCCTTTGGTTGAATTTTCAATTTTTTATCTTATGATTTGCTTCTGTGTTTGACTTTTGCATCTTATGTTGCATGAAAACCCTAATTTCTCATCTTCATTTGCATACATCTTGCATAAGCATTCATACAAGAACTTGCCATGACATTCCTTGCATCCACATGACATATAAGACATCTTAGGACACATTAGAATCATGTTCGATCACTTCTTCATCCATTTGCCATGTTTTGCATTCATTTCATTCCATGAACTTTCATGAACTTTCCTGCTTCTTACATGCTTCATTTGCATTCTCATCTCTTGTATGATCATTCATAACTCTTGGTTTTCTTTTGCATCATCTCTTAGCATCATTTGCATCATTAATATGCTTCTGTTTTTGGTTTGTATCCTTGCATACATTCCATTTTCATTTCATTTCATTTCTTTATGTTAACTTTTCAGGTGGTAAGTAACTTTGAGAAGGGAATTTGCCTTCACTTCTCACTTATCTTCTCATCTCTCTTATGCATTCATTGCTGCATTTTGCTTTTGCTTTAGAGTGATATTGCTCATTCATGTTCTTCTTTCACTTTCTTTCTTCAAGTAACTTATCTTCTTAAGTGAAGTAAGTTAACTTGTTTTCTTCTGCTTCTCCTCCTTGCATCTGCTTCTTCCTTGGTGGCTCTTCTTGAAGATCTTTTGCAAGCCTCATAAACCATAGGAACACCCAAGCATGATAAAAATTAGGGTTTTATTATTACCCCCTTTAGTTTTACCTTTGTGTCTTCTTTTGTGTCTCACTTCTCATCTCATAATCAGAGACTAAACCCTTAAGGTCTTAAGGCTTTGTGATTAAGGTTATGCCTGCATCCTTCTCTTAGGATGGAGTGTATAACTTTAATCCTAAGTGTTAAACCCTTAATGTGTTTAAACCTCTTAATTAATCCATATAATAATCACTAAGACAATAATCTTGTAACTTGGGCCTTGCATTAGGGTTCTAATTCTTCCTTAATTGGTTAAGAAGGACTAACCCTAGTGTTAATGGACAAGTCCCCCTCAAGTTGTCTTGCAAACCATAAAAATCACCTCTTAATCTTACCATTAACTAAAATCCACTTTAATAAAGGCTTGTTTTGTCATGAGGTTAATCCCTAATCATGGATTAAGTTGAGGTATCTTCCTCAGCTTAAAATGTTCTCATCTATTATCCTTCTATTAGGATGGTGTAATGTGTCCATTAAATCCTTGATTATGGCTTAAACTCATTACTTAACACTAAACAAAAACTCCAAAAAACATCAAAATTATCACAAGTAGGTTAATGATATTAATCCTACATCATGGTGATTAAGTTTGAGGTGCTTACTTCATGCTTAAGGTATTCTCATTACCCCTAATCTAAGGGAGGATGTGATGAGTTTACTAACCCTTGGTTTAGGCTTAAGCTCATTAACTTATGACAAACACAAAAAGCAATAAAAGATTGAAAACACCAAAAATAAACAATAATCGTCTCCTCCGGGATTCTTTTCTCACCTTTCACTCACAAACGAGAACTCGCTTCTTCCGTCTAATGCAAGACAGTTAGCACATGAGCCAGACAGGTCATACACTTGAGCATAGACAAGCAAGCAGTTCACAAGTCAATTTATCTTTCAGTCTCTTTGAGTCGAACTATGGTGTTCTGACTTCCTCATTGCACGAGAGGATACATAGGCATAACTTAACTGTTATCGAACAAAAGTCGTTGTCTCTTCTCCCTCTTCCAGCATTATCTTTTAAGCCTCATTCCTGAGCAATTCACTTCACTTTCTTACACTGACACTTGTACATTCTTTTCCAGCTTTTTGCACACAGATAGCATTGACACTACCTCTTTAAACACAAATCTTTCAAGCGTGGATCCCGTCGAGTACGACGGACAATCTGGGTGCTAATACCTTCCCAGGTTGTAACCAACCCCCTTTCTCAGTTTCTCTAGTTCGCGACCGTCTTATCCATCTCTTTCTAGGTTTATGCAGCATTACCTTTCATTCGGGATAAAAATGCCTAGCTGGCGACTCTTTTCACCTTCATTTCATTTCCTATTTCACCGACCGTTCGCATCTGTACCCCATCTGACCCAGTGTCATTTGGTGGGAGCGACAGCTTGGCGACTCTACTGGGGACCCTTATACTGCAACCAGGGCTTCTGGTTCTTTTTGTGGGTTCCTCCTAGCGCTTGTTTGATTTGTGCTTACTGGGTGTTATGTGCTACTTGTGCTTTGTTTATTTGCTTTATTTATTGCTTCATGTACAGCTTTATTTATTGCTTTTCTTTACAGTTTTATGCATTTTCATACTGTCATTATCATTATGCTGGATCTGGTTTTCCTTGGTGGGTGGGGTTTCATTGAGTGATTAAGGTCCTATACCTGGGACCTGAGTGACACCTAGGCTAGAGTGGCTTCATATTCTTTCCCATTCCATTTCGGTCTGGTGCGGGCATATGAAACACGGTTCAGACGTGGGTTTCTTCTTGAGAACTCTATGCTACAGATTTCCTGTAGTGCTAGGGCTATCTGGGAAGCTTGCTAAGTCTGGATGACCTTTATTATGACCTTCAGAATCTGGGGTGAATTAGAGGAGGATCTTTTATGGTTATTGTAAACAATGTACCTCCGGGATAGAAGTGTTTACACTTCTCATAACTGATCCAAGGCTGAGGATCCTTGTTCTAGAACATTACATGTGAGGGGGTTGGGTTGTTTACAGGTTTGCAGGAACCCTTTGGCCACATCATACCCTGTTACTGTTTTGTTTTAAGAATGCCTCACTTTGGACAGTTCTTGTGATTACCCCGGACTTGTGACTCTTTATTTGAGTCCCCCACCCTGGTTACGGGATTTCTAAGCCTCCATCCAAACTTTTGAACATACATGGACTTTTACCAAGGCAGATAATCAGATCCAGCTCTTGATCACAAACCCTTTGCATATCCTTTGCATATACCATCATTGCATCATTTAACATTTTCTTATTTGTTTTACAGGGTATCCATCTTCATATTTGGTTTGGTTTTGACCCCTTCTGCTGCTTAGACTTCTGCTTCAGTTATCTCCTTCAGCATATCCTTCAGTTTTCTTCTTCAGCTTCTCCACCAGTTTGTCAGTGGTTCTTCTCCACCACCTGCATCAGTCTGTCTGAGACTTACCTCCAGTTTCTCAGTCAAGTGATCTTCATCAGCAGTTGCTCTCAGCTTTCTCATCAGCATCCATCATCAGTATGACTACTTCAAGAAAGAGCAACATATCTTACCACTTCTTTGAGCCCATCTTGACTGGCATCAGACAGGTCCAGTCCCTCATTACACCTGACCACATCCCACTATTCAGAGAGCACTATGGGGGTATATTGGACATGGTCATGGATCTTGATGCATCTCAGAGGAGCATGATCCATACATGCTTGCAGTTTTATGACCCTCCACTCAAATGCTTCACCTTTCTTGATTTCCAGATGGGACCACTGCTAGAAGAGTTTTCCTTGTTGAAGTTCCTATCAGGAGAGGGATCCCTTTCAACCCAGAGATGACTGCTCCCAGAAGTGAAGAGATAGCCAGGGCATTGCATTTGGATCCTGCCCTCATTGAGCAGAACATGACAACCAAGGCTGGAATTCCAGGCCTTCATCTGGACTTCTTGATCTCTCAGGCCACCCTGAAAGCTGCAGTGGGAGGATGGAAAGTTGTCTGTGCACTTTTAGCCCTCAGTATATATGGGGTTATATTGTGTGCAGATGAGCCCAAGTTTGTGAGTAAGAATGTCATCCACCTGTTCTTGTTGAGGAACCCTGTTCCTACATTACTAGGAGACTTCTACTACTCAGTCCATCAGAGAAATGAAAAGCAAATCGGGAAGCTGGTCAGATGTTTTGCTCCTCTGTACTACTCTTGGCTGCTCAGACACTTGCCAAAATCAGATGTCTTCTTGAACCCCCATCAGCAGAAGAATTAGGCTAAGAGGTTCATTGCCTTGACATTAGATGACATCAAATGGTGCACCCAGAGCACCAAAGGCAAGGATATTATTACCAACTGTGGGCAATACCCTAATATGCCTCTGATAGGAGTAAAAGGTTGCATCAACTACAAACCTTTACTGTTTAAAAGGCAGTTGGGATATGCTTTGGTCCATCCTCCCAGAGGACAAGATTTGGCTAAGACTCTCTACTGTGAAGTTCAACCCAACTATGTTGTTGTCAGACAAGCTGCCTGGGCTTGGGACAACATCCAGACTAAAGGGACAGCCATCCTTGGAAGGTGTAACAATATTTCTTCAGCCCATTACTCTGACTGGTCCCGTACTAGAGCTCAGATCACCAGGATTCCTTTCACCTTGGAAGACACACCTGGACCCTCTACAGTGCAACCTGCAGCAACTGTTAGCCTAGAAGAATTTGAAAAGCTGAAAGAGAGGAATGATCAGCTAGCTGAAGCCCTGAAGAAAACTCTCTGGGAGAGAAATGACAGTCGTCTGGACATTGAGAGATTGGAAAGACTCAAGACTGAGCATCTGACCAAGATTGAAAAGACAGATGACTACATCAGGAAGGCAAGAGCAGGGGAGTTGGTTCTGAAGAATGCTTGCAAGGAGGCAAAGATTTAGAAAGCTAGGGCAGAGCATTATCTGGAGGAAAGCCAAGCTAGGTAGATCAGGATCACTAAAGCCCGTGCACAAGAAGAACAGAGGACTCAGGCTAAGATAGAGCAGCTAGAGGCTAGTGAGAAGAAGCAGCAGGAAGCTTTGTTGGCAGCTCAGAAGGAGATATCTGAATTGAAACTCCAGGCGGGGTTGAAGAGATCAAAGGATCATGACAAGCATAAGAAGCTAACCAGTGCCATTGCTACCAGGAACCTCCTCATCAGGACTATTATAGAGCAACCAACTGGTCCAGTGACTAAGGCCCTCCTGAAGGAAGTCAGGGAGGATGACTTTGGATTGGATGTCTGATCCTTTTGCTTATATTTCTTTCTTTTGATGTACTTTTCTTTTGATTGTTGTATTTTTTGACCCACCATTGGCATGTATTGTAAACAAACTATGTATTTTCATCCTTTGTAATATATCAGTTTGTTTTATTTATTGGTGGGCTTTGTCTCTCAACATCATCAGCATTTCCACGAGGTCTGGAAAGGTCAAAACCAAAGAACCAAACCGGATACCCTTGGAAGACAAATAAGCATATTGCATTGCATACTAACATTTTCTTTGTTTTGTAGGTTTTTGTTTGTTATTGTTTCTCACTTTGTTGTGGTCTCAGGAAACATTGCTTGCTGAAGAGTGTTCCCTGTCAACCGAATTCACCGGTACCCAACGCGAAACAACCTTCTGGGCATTCAGATGGATCAGGTACAACAAGACCTGAATGAAGTAAGGAACCAAATGGAAAACGAAAGGGTCGAGATGAGAAATCAAATGACCCAATTCATGGCTGTGATGACTGGCTTAGCTCAGAGCCAGGAAAGGCTGACGGAATTGGTGGAAAGGCAGACTCCTAAAGAACACCACCCTGGTACAGGAGGAACCAGTAACAATGATCGCGGGCAGCCTCGTATTGATCCACCGGAGTTTAGGCCTCATCTGAACCCAGATGTTAATGTCATAAGGAATTTTCAAGGTAATACTGCTGGAGACAGGATCTTGCAAGAGGATCCTCAGGAAGAGCGGTTCACAGTTATTGGAGCTGGGGATGAAGTGTACGACCGAAGGCTGGATGAGATTGTTGAAAAACTGAGGTCTCTTGAGTCCCAGAATTCCCTAGGCTTTGATGTAATGGATATGGGGCTGGTGGATGGGGTGAGAACTCCTCACAAGTTCAAACCCCCGTGCTTTGAAAAATATAATGGTACCTCCTGCCCGCGTACTCATCTGTAGTCTTTCTTGGGGAGACTCAAAGCTTATACCATGGATGAGAAGTTATGGATGTTCTATTTTGAGGACAACCTGACTGGGGCATCAAGAGAATGGTATTCGCATCTGACCAGGGCCACTATAAGATGTTGGAAAGACTTGGCCGAAGCCTTCATCCGTCAATACCAGTACAACCTAGACATGGCTCCCAATAGAACCATTCTAATGGGCATGTCTCAGTCTTTAAGGGAAAGCTTTCGGGATTATGCTCAGAGGTGGAGACAGCTTGCTGGTGCTATCCAACCACCCATGTCTGAACGGGAAATGGAGGACATGTTTATGAACACTTTGCATGGAACTTATATCAACCGACTTGCTGCATTCTCCTCCACTAGCTTTGCTGATGTAGTCATAGCTGGGGAGAGAATAGAGAGTCTTCTGAAGATGGGAAAAATCTCTGACAACGGTGCAAGTTCCTCCAACAATACAAGAAAACCTTTTCCAGGACCCCGAAGGACGGGTGAAACAAATGCTATTCATACATGCAGGGGCAGACCCCAATACTCTCACAGATCAGTCTCAGCCATTACTATCCCGACTCCAGTTCCACAACAACCACTTTTTCCTCAACAACAACAACAACATCACTATCAGCAACAACCGCACTTTCCACAACAAAGATCGTACAGCAATAACAACAACAACCAACAGCAGCGCCCCTTTCAACAGAGGTCATCTCAAGCAAATAGGGTGATTGACCCCATTCCTATGCCATATGCCGCCTTACTGCCACAGCTCTTGAAGCGCAACCTGGTTGAGTTAAGGACGTTGGCTCCGCCAGATCCTCTCAACCTCCCAAAGAATAATGATGCCAATGCTAGGTGTGCCTTTCATTCCAACGCACCTGGTCACAATACTGAGAAGTGTAGAGCCTTGCAAATGAAGGTTCAAGATCTGGTCGATTCCAAAGCTCTCAACTTTGCACCTCCTCTAAATGTTACGAGAAATCTTATGCCTAGTCATGGTGGGCCCAGGATTAATGCTGTAGAGGAGGACCAACCATCTGCACTGATTGATAGTGATGCACATATTCGAACACCACTGGCAGAAGTCAAAGCTCAACTCTTAAGATGCCAGATATTCCCAGGTTGTGAGGTCTGTTGCGAATCGTGCAAGACTGCTATTAATGGTTGTGAGAGGCTAAGGCTTGGCATAGATGGCCTTATCAGAGATGAAATTTTGCAAATTACCACAACGGCTCCTACAACATCAACAACTCTTTCTTCAGCAACAATAGATCCTCCTACAACTGCAACAACTATTACTCCCACTGATTCATCCACAACTCCAGCAATCACTCCATCCATTATTTCAACAAACCAAAGTTCAGTTACGCTTACTTCTACAACGTCAACACCCATTTTATCAACGGAATCTCCTATAACACCAACAAACACTAACGAAGATGTCTCAACGGTCACAATCTATTATGACCCGGCAACTGTTCATCCCAACAACAATTTTCAACAACAAAATGCAACACCTACTGTCAGATCTCCAGTCACAATCTATTACGACCCGCATACCATCACAGTTCCTTCTGCTGCAGTAATTAAACCAGTCACCATTACGGTACCTGGACCCGTTCCTTATGAAAGCAGTAATGCCATACCTTGGCACTACGGCTCTGATCTCTATTGCGACGGAAAGAAGATCACTCTAGATTCATCAACCTCTTCACCACAAGTTGACAATGTTGGGGGAGGCGGAGGCTTCACCAGAAGCGGACGCCTTTTTGCCTCATAAATACCGAGACCCAATGCTGAAGTAGAGGCTGCCGCTAAAGCAAAAAGGAAGAGTGTGGTACTCGAAGAGCCAACTGTTAAAGAAACTCCGAAGACGTCTTTTGACCAAGAGGTAGACGAGTTTATGAGAATAATCAAAAAGAGAGATTACAAAGTGGTGGACCAGCTTCATCAGACGCCTTCCAAAATCTCTATCTTGTCACTGTTAATGTGTTCTGAAGCCCATAGGAATGCACTTTTAAGGGTCATGCATGCAGCCTACGTGCCGGAAGAGATTACGGTTAATCAGTTGGAAACAGTGGTTGCAAATGTTAATACCAGTCACGGACTGGGCTTCACAGATGCTGAACGACGGAGGGACGCAATCATAACAAGGCTTTACACATCACCTTAGAGTGCAAAGGTGTTGTTCTTTCTCATATGCTGGTAGACACTGGGTCCTCGCTCAATGTCCTCCCGAAGAAAGCCTTGGTGAAGCTGGAATATGATGGTTTGGCATTGCGTCTAAGTAACTTGGTGGTGAGAGTGTTTGATGGATCTAAGAGATTAGTGCTAGGAGAGATTGAATTACCCGTGATGATTGGCCCACAAATCCTTAAAACTACTTTCTTCGTGATGGACATTCAGCCGGCCTACATCTGTTTGTTGGGTAGACCCTAGATTCACGTCGCTGGCGCTGTTACATATACCCTTCACCAGAAATTAAAATTTGAGTTGGAAGGCCAGATCATCACAATCTGCGGGGAGGAAGACATTTTCGTTAGCCAGCTGGCTACTTACAAGTATATAGAGATGGATGGGGAGATCCATGAGACTATGAGTCAGGGGTTTGTGGCCCTTAACGTCAATGAAGCAACTGTTGTGTCTGGAACTTCAATCACTTCATATCAGCAAGCCCGGAAGGTTGTTGAAGAAGGTACCGCTCAGGGCTGGGGCAAGCTGCTGCCAGTAGAAAAGAAAGAAGACAGATTCGGGTTAGGTTACAGACCAACCCAACAAGATCAACCAGAGGCTGCCAAAGAGCCTAAATTTGTCAGTGGGGGAATGCTTACCCCGGATGCTGTGAACAATCTGGAAGACGAGGAAGAAGGCGACCGCAACCTGGATAACTGGATACGTCCAAGGATCCCGGGGAACCAAGTCTCTAACTGGTCTTCCCAGGAAATTATAAGAGTTACTCCTGCAGAATAATTATTATTTCCTGTCTTTTAGCATGCATCAAGTCCTGCATCTTGCCCAAGGTGTCAGGACTCATTTTGTAATAGGGCCATCTTGTATTTTGTGCAAATGATTAATTAATGAATATCAGGACATCTTTTGCAAACGAATCTCTTTTTCACTCACTGTCTTTTCATTTTTCACTTTTGTACAAAACAATAAAATTGAAATGTTTTCAAAATAACAACTTCATTTTCACTTTTCTAAACAAGATAAAACTGATCACTAAAACAAACCAATCTCAACCATTGCAGAGATTATCCTCCAGATCGCACTGACAACAACACTGCTATGACCTTGTATGACTTCGACAATCCGATTAATCAAGCTGATGAAGGGGTTGAAGAAGACTATGAGTTACCTGAAGAGTTAGCCAGGTTGTTGAGGCAAGAAGAGAAAGAGATCACTCCTCATCAGGAGGAGGTTGAGACAGTTAATCTTGGTACCAAAGAAGACATGAAAGAAGTGAAGATCGGGGCCCGTCTGCAAGATTCAGTGAGGGAACAACTTATTGACATGCTTCGAGAGTACGTTGACGTCTTTTTTTGGTCCTATCAAGACATGCCAGGTCTGGATACCAACATTGTTATGCATAGGCTGCCTTTGAAAGAGGATTGTCCACCAGTAAAGCAGAAGCTACGCCGTACTCGTCCAGATATGGCCATGAAGATTAAAGAAGAGGTACAAAAGCAGTGGGACGCTGGTTTCCTTGTTGTAACTAGTTACCCGCCGTGGGTTGCTAATATTGTACCAGTGCCTAAGAAGGATGGCAAAGTACGGATGTGTGTGGATTACCGGGATCTGAACAGAGCTAGCCCGAAGGATGATTTCCCTTTACCTCACATTGATGTATTGGTCGACAACACGGCTCAGTTCTCGGTATTCTCTTTCATGGATGGATTCTCCGGGTATAATCAGATCAAGATGTCACCTGAAGACATGGAGAAGACTACCTTCATCGCACCTTGGGGCACATTTTGTTATAAGGTAATGCCATTTGGATTGAAGAATGCTGGTGCCACTTATCAATGGGCTATGGTAACATTATTCCATGACATGATCCACAAAGAAATTGAATGTTATGTGGATGACATGATTGCCAAGTCCCTCACTAAAGAAGACCATCTGGTAAATCTACTGAAGTTGTTCAAGCGCCTGAGAAAGTATCAATTGAAGTTAAACCCCAACAAATGCACATTCAGATTTATCGTAAGTGAAAAGGGGATTGAAGTTGATCCCGACAAAGTCAAAGCCATTCAGGAGATGCCTGCACCTAAGACTGAAAAGGAAGTTCGGGGGTTCTTAGGTAGATTGAACTACATTTCAAGGTTCATATTTCATCTCACTGCAACCTGTGAACCCTTGTTCAAATTGCTAAGAAGAGAACAAACGGTCAGGTCGAATGAAGATTGCCAAAAGGCGTTTGACAAAATCAAGGAGTACTTACAAGAACCTCCGAAATCCTTATGCCTCCAGTTGAAGGAAGACCTCTAATAATGTACCTAACAGTATTAGAAGGATCAATGGGGTGTGTGTTTGGCCAGTATGACGAGTCTGGTCGAAAAGAGTATGCAATGTACTACCTAAGCAAAAAGTTTACCGACTGTTAACAACGTTTTTCACTGCTCGAGAAAACTTGTTGTGCTTTAGCGTGGGCTGCTCGCCGACTAAGGCAGTATATGTTAACCCACACTACCTTGTTGATCTCAAAGATGGATCCAGTCAAGTACATATTTGAGAATCCAACACTTACCGGAAGGGTTACAAGATGGCAAATGATTTTAACAGAGTATGACATCTCAAAAGGCCATCAAAGGCAGTGTACTGTCTGACTATCTAGCTGAGCAACCCATTGATGATTACCAACCAATGCGATTTGACTTCCCTGATGAAGACATCATGTTCCTAAAAGAAAAAGATCATGAAGAGCCTGTTCACACTGAAGGGCCTGACCCAAAAGAAGAATGGACAATGATGTTTGATGGGGCTGTCAACATGAATGGTCATGGAGTTGGTGCAGTACTCATTACACCTAAAGGAGTTCACATGCCTTTCTCGACAAAACTCACCTTTGTATGCACTAACAATGAAGCTGAATACGAAGCTTGTATCATGGGTCTTGAGGAAGCCATTGACCTCAGGATCAGACTTTAACTGTGTTCGGAGATTCAGCTCTGGTAATCAATCAAACCAACGGCAAATAGTACACTCACCAAGAGCATTTGATTCCATACCGCGACTATACGAGGAGATTATTGACTTTCTTCACAATAGTCAAACTTGAGTACATCCCTCGATATGAAAATCATTTTGCAGATGCTTTGGCTACCATTTCCTCCATGATCAAGGTTCAAGCTGCCAACTTTGTGCCTCGAATTTCAGTATCCAGACTTGACGGACCGACGTACGTATTCTCTGTGGACATTGCTAAAGATGACAAGCCTTGGTTCCATGACATCAAATGCTTCTTAGAGGACCAGACATACCCACCTGGGGCATCGTCCAATGATAAAAAGACGTTAAGGAGGTTGGCTAGTAGTTTCTTCCTGAATGCTGATGGTTCGTTATACAAACGAAACTTTGATATGGTATTACTCAGATGTGTTGACAAGAAAGAAGAAGAATTGCTGATGCACGAGGTGCATGAAGGATCTTTTGGTACCCATGCTGGAGGACATGCAATGGCTAAGAAGTTGTTAAGATCAGGTTACTACTGGATCACAATGGATGCAGACTGTTGTGCCTATGCCAGAAAGTGCCACAAATGCCAGATCTACGCAGACAAAGTTCATGTGCCTCCAAATCCTTTGAACGTGATGTTTTCACCTTGGCCCTTTGCAATGTGGGACATTGACATGATTGGAAAGATTGAACCGACTGCTTCAAATGGCCACAGATTCATCCTGGTAGCCATTGATTACTTCACCAAATGGGTTGAAGCAGCTTCATATGCAAACATCACCATACAAGTGGTAGCCAGATTCCTGAAAAGAGACACCATTTGTCGATATGGAGTACCCGAGCGAATCATTATTGATAATGGTTCCAACTTGAACAACAAAATGATGGCAGAACTGTGTCGGGACTTCAAAATCCAACACCATAACTCTTCTCCTTACAGGCCAAAGATGAACGGCGTTGTGGAGGCTGCTAACAAGAACATCAAGAAGATTGTGCAAAAGATGGTGATCACCTATAAAGACTGGCATGAAATGCTACCATTTTCCTTGCATGGGTATCGTACCTCAATCAGAACATCCACTAGGGAAACACCATATCCGCTTGTGTATGGTATGGAGGCAGTCCTACCTGTTGAAGTGGAGTTACCCTCCTTACGGGTACTGATGGATGTCAAACTGAATGAAGCAGAATGGGTCCGATCTTGGTACAATCAATTGAATCTGATCGAAGAAAAGAGATTAGCTGCAATATGTCACGGGCAGTTATATCAGAAAAGAATGAAGAAAGCCTTCGATCAGAAAGTCAGGCTTTGGGAATACCAAGTAGGAGATCTTGTGCTGAAAAGACTCCTTCCTCCTCATACAGACCACAGGGGCAAGTGGACTCTGAATTACGATGGTCCGTTCATAGTAAAGAAAGTTTTCTCTGGTGGAGCACTGATGCTCACTACTATGGATGGTGAAGATTTCTTATCCCATGTGAATTCAGATGCGGTTAAAAAATACTTCGCATAAAGAGACCCGCTGGACATAAAAACAGAATGTAAGTCCAGGCAAAAATAGGGCATCCCGGCGAGTCAAAAACAGAATAAAAGACTTGGGCAAAAATAAGGGAAAAATTAAAAAAATGTACACTCGCTGAGTTGAAAAGCCGCATTGGACAGCTCAGGCAAAAATGGGTATCTCGGTGGATTGAAAACCCGAAAGGGGGATCCACGCAAAATAAGGGAATAAGCGAACAACTGCATTCAGAATTCATCTGTATCATTTACAACACGACAAGCTTCGAAAGGATAAAGCGTCGGTCAGAATCAACCTTCTTCAGGAAGCAAGATGAGAAGAACGTCAAGGTCATACGGGTCATAGCAAAGGGAAGCTCGCCGAAGCATCGTCAACATTGCCAACACTTTTACTTTTTCTCCATTTGTAGCAATCTTCTCATTTCAGAGGATCTGTTTCTTTAATTGTATTTGCCAATTCAGGGCACCCAAATTAATAAAATCAGAGTTTTCAGTCACACTCCGTCATGTACATTTTTGTTTCGTTTGCAAAATGTCCAATATCCATAATATAATATTTGCATAAAACAGATGTGCCTTTCTAAATTACATGCTTGCAGGAAATGTATTTACTTCCAGGAATATCTAACTCCTATGACGGAATCCGGTAAGGGATACCTCAGGATATTTGTGCGTTTCTTTATCTTGACAAGATTGCAGGTATTCAATACGCGACATGGGGCATGCTAAACATACTTCCTCCCCTAGCAGTATCCGGAATGTTTTTCCCCAGCGAAGTTGCAAGCATCACTTCCCCAGCACATCTTTTCCAAGCAGCATCTAAAGAACTTTCTTCCCCAGCTGAGTTGTCAAGTTTCCTCATCCTCAGAAGGATCCTCACAAAAATCTCTAGGAAGATCGTTCAGTGATCTTTACTTCCCCAACAGAGTGTTAAGGATGAGGGGAACTATCTCCCCACAGAGCTCCAACCTCTACTCAAAAAGAGCAATGTCTGAAATTCTCACACAGCAAAGTGACGGAAGCTTCTTCATCCCCAGCTGGGATATCTCCTTACTGGATAAGATCTATCAGTGATCTAAATCCCCCAAGAAGAATCATATGTTTATCAGATCTACCAATGATCTCATCCCCAGCTGGGATTCTCCTCCAAACGGATCAGCCAGAGACCTTCACAGCAGCGGGATCCGAATCCCGAACCGGTTTCTTTTGCATAAACATGGCATTCGCATCATTTTTCCCCCAGAGCGTAGCATTCCGTCTAATACGGAGCATTACGGCAAAAATCAAATATATTGCATGATCTCAAGTCAGGTTCGAACCAGTCACCTGTAAATACCAACAGTACCTCATCAGCAATATACAAAATACATCCCCATAAAAGCCAAAGTGTCTCTTTGCACTCTCAAAATACAAATACATGCTCCTTTTGATACTCATATGTGTCATCATTCCCCAGTAAAGTAGCCAGAACACTTTCTACCAAAAGATACTGGTCCTTCTCAACACCCGTTCGTGTCATCTCAATTTCCCCAGCAGAAAGCCAAAGCGTCCCCTTTGCACTCTCAAATACAAATACATGATCATATACACTCTTTCGACACTCGTCTGTGTCATATCATCCCCTGCAGATATAAACCAAACCAATGCTTATACACTCTCTTGACACTCGTCCGTGTCACCTATCCCCAGCACAGTTGCCCAAACACTTGTTTATAATACTTCTTTCGACACTCGTCCGTGTCACCTATCCCCAGCACAGTTGCCCAAACACTTGTTTATAATACTTCTTTCGACACTCGTCTGTGTCATCCTATCCCCACAGTGCCAAAACACTTGTACCCTTTTTATTTTGGAAAGCGTAAGCACTCTTCCGTGTTTACCATTCCCCAGCAAGTCCCCGGCAAAACATCTTTTTTTCTATCCGACATCCGTCCTTTGTCGCGATACTCTCGACAGCCGTACCCTACCAGGTGATCGTCCTTCACCTTTGGATGATCGTCCCTCATCCTTTCCCCCAACGGAGTCTCCATTATTGGAACCCCTTTTTTATCCGACATTCGTCCTATTTCGTGATATTTAGCAGCCGTCCCCTGCTAGGTGGTCGTCCTTCACCTTTTTGATGATCGTCCTTCATCATTTTATCTAATGGTCGTCCCCATCGTTGATCTTGTTATCTGACATTCGTCCTATGTCATGATAAACCCGGAGAGCAGCCGTACCCTGCTAGGTGATCGTCCTTCACCTCTTGATAATCGTTCTTCATCATGCTTTTTCCGATGGCCGTCCCCATCGTCGACCTTTTTCTATCCGACATTCGTCCTATGTCGTGATAAAGAGTAGTCGTCCCCTGCTAGGTGATCATCCTTCACCTTTGATGATCGTCCTTCATCAATTTTGAACTGATGGTCGTCCCCATCGTTGTTTACTTTACTTTGCAAACCTGATGGCCGTCCCCATCATTGCCTTTATCTTTAATCCCTAGAAAATCCTATTACTTTGTTTGATGGTTGTCTCCATCATGATCTCTTTATTTCCCCAGCACGTCCGCCGTCCCCGTCATTGCTTATCCCCAGCAGTCGTCCTCTGCTCGATGGTCGTCCTCCATCGCCCGCACTTTATAATCATACTATACTTTCTTTTACAATTTATATCCTTTTTCTTCTTCTCCCCAGTGAGTGCAAATTTTGGACTGTCTTTGGTATTCAACCACAAGTTATCTTGTTTGTCTGTTAAGCCAGGCGCTTACATCCTGCACAGCTAACTCATGTTTGAATAGGGGCAGTTGTAAACACCCCAAATTTTCCCTCACTAAGTTCACACTATGGCTTGATATCTTTCATCTTTGCATTAGTTTAAGCATACCACATCATATTCCATTTTTGTTTCACTGCATTAGTTCAAATTCATCTGCATCTAGAGTTTGTGATCTGAGCAATCCAAGATCCATCTGAGCCACTCCAAAGGTCTCCAATCATTTCAAGAGGGTCCATGTATGTTCAATCATCATATTATATCCTTCAAATATCAAGTAAGTCAAAGAATCACAAGAACTGGCAAAGCATGGAAGCAGAGCCAGGGTTTCACTACACAGATGACCTGAAATTAGGGTTTTGGTTTCAGAGGCCATAACTCCAAATTTTTTGGTAATTCTTGTTTCTAAGGGTCTCAATATGTTATAAGGATCATGTGTACCAAGTTTGATGAAGAAATACATTGTGGAAGTCATATGTTCACTAGGTAACTTCTTGAGCAATTCAGAGCAAAATCAGGGCATCTGAGGCCCCCATCAATGGAACCAACGTGTATTTTTCATCAAATTGAGGTTATATGATCTTTATTTGATCATTTAAGTGCTTGGAAGTTCACAAAATTTAAGAAAATTGAGCTAAACCAAAAGTTGCCAAAAATGGAAATGACTTGTAATGTAAACTTTCCATTTTGGGAAAGTTTTTCAACCTCCTCTTTCTCAACCAAAAATGCTTCAAATGAAAATTTGTTGGTCATGAAAGTTGTAGATTGGATCATTCCCTTTTCAAAAAGTATAAGAACAAGACCTAATTCATTTTGGAACTCAAGATATGGCTTGTCAAAGTTGGCAAAAATCACATAATTTTCAAGAATGCACCAAAGAGGATTCTTTGCAAAACCACTTGCCAATTCATTTTGTGACTTCAAACACACTTCTAATCATCATACAAACATTGTGCATTGTCTAAAACTCAGAATTGCCCAAGGAATTCCAAGATTTCATTCCTTGCCCATGAAGAAATCTCAAAGGGGCCAAAACTTCATGAAATTGCAAAAGGGCACATAACTTTGTTTCCACTTGTTGAATTGCCTCAAGACTAATTCCATGTACCTCCTTGATCCATGATGCGCATGGAAAAGCCAAGAAGCCAGCTGCACCATTTCCCATACCTCAAGTACAAAACTTTTGAATTTTTGGCAAGAAGCCCATACCAATCAGTTGCAGCCACTACCCAGTCTCTGCCCAACTAGAACTCTACAAGCATGCCTCAAGGATCATTTTTCATAAGACACACAAGCTGAAACCTCCAAGAACACATCATACACAAAATCACTCCAACTTGCAAAAGCCTTCGAATCTCTCAGCTCACATACTCAATCTTCAAACTTCTTTCACCATTCATCTTAGAATCATCAACTAAACACAAAGCAACCATCAAACAAACCTCAAAGCACCTTTAACCTGAAACACGATTCTTGGCCAGTTGAAGTGCAATCTCACAAACTAGCCAATCTAAACTCCACTTAAGCTTCTCAGTAGCATCAGGGTGATCATTGGAGGTGATTTGCACAAAGGTAGAGGTCATAAAGCTCAAGTTTGGAAAGCTTCATCTCAGGTAGTCATCTCAAATCATTTTTCCAGAACTCCTATTTTAAGTTCCAATGTGAAAGAGCATGCTCCACTGATCATTTTGTGCTTTGTAGTTTTGAAAATGGTTGCATATTGATCATTTACTAAGCTTCTGAAATTTTTGCCGTTTTTAATTTTTCCTTTGAATCTTGTTTATGAGCAATTAGAAATCTGTTTTGAGGTTGGATTTGAGTTTAGGGGGATGAGAGGGTTTGATCTGGAGTTTTAGAGCTCCAGAAATGACCTAGGGGTGAGATTTTGAGATTTTCAGGGGAGGAGGCTGCCGGAGAAGACGACCGGAGCTCTTCTCCGGTGGCCTGAAGGTGATTAATGTGTTAATTAGGGTTAGGGCATTGTTTGAATCTGGGCCGTTTGATCTCTTTTTCCCGCGTGTGTTGGATGGTGTAGATTAGGTCATTAATTATAAATCAGGATTAATTATTTAATTAATTGAAATTAGCTGGATTTGAATATTAGCCATCAGATTGCGTGCCAGGTCAACACAAAATCCCTCAGTTTTAAATCTAAACCATTGGATGTGATTACTTCTGTTTTTATTCAATTTTAATTCATATTTTCTCATTTATTTTGCACAATTTATTTTAAATACCTAGAAAATCCTAAAAAATATTTTATTCTGCATTTTCACTTCAAATAATTTTCTTAATCCAAAAATATTTTTATTTTTATTTTTTGCATTAAAAAATAATTTTTAAAATATTAAAATGTTTATTTTAATTAATTAATGGAAATTAATTAATTAAAATATCATTTAGGTTTCCAAAAATCCCAAAAAGTTTCACATTGCATCTTAGGACATTTAGAAACATTGTCATACCATCCATACAAATTTCTTTTTGGTTTTGAACAATCTTTGACAATTTTCTTGAATTTAGGGTTCATAAAATTCTTATTTTTGAACCCTAACTTCAAGAATTCTTTTCTGCCTAACCATGGATGGTATGACATTGATTCTTTTTGCATTGTTGTTCATTTAGCATTTAGTATCTAACATTATTTTGTCACAAATTTCTTCTGCATTTTTTATTTGATTAGCATTTTTTCCCTTTAGGTGCCTTAAAACCCTAGATAACTTAGAAAATTCATTACTTCCTTAGGGTTAAGCGTTAGGTCTCCTCCTTTGGGGTGTGATATCATATGGGGTTAGGGTTACTTTGGTTGAATTTTCAATTTTTTATCTTATGATTTGCTTCTGTGTTTGACTTTTGCATCTCATGTTGCATGAAAACCCTAATTTCTCATCTTCATTTGCATACATCTTGCATAAGCATTCATACAAGAACTTGCCATGACATTCCTTGCATCCACATGACATATAAGACATCTTAGGACACATTAGAATCATGTTTGATCACTTCTTCATCCATTTGCCATGTTTTGCATTCATTTCATTCCATGAACTTTCATGAACTTTCCTGCTTCTTACATGCTTCATTTGCATTCTCATCTCTTGTATGATCATTCATAACTCTTGGTTTTCTTTTGCAACATCTCTTAGCATCATTTGCATCATTAATATGCTTCTGGTTTTGGTTTGCATCCTTGCATACATTCCATTTTCATTTCATTTCATTTCTTTATGTTAACTTTTCAGGTGGTAAGTAACTTTGAGAAGTGAATTTGCCTTCACTTCTCACTTCTCACTTCTCTTCTCATCTCTCTTATGCATTCATTGCTGCATTTTGCTTTTTCTTTAGAGTGAGCTTGCTCATTCATATTCTTCCTTCACTTTCTTTCTTCAAGTAACTTATCTTCTTAAGTGAAGTAAGTTAACTTGTTTTCTTCTGCTTCTCCTCCTTGCATCTGCTTCTTCTTTGGTGGCTCTTCTTGAAGATCTTTTGCAAGCCTCATAAATCATAGGAACACCCAAGCATGATAACAATTAGGGTTTGATTATTCCCCCATTTAGTTTTACCTTTGTGTCTTCTTTTGTGTTTCTCTTCTCATCTCATAATCAGAGACTAAACCCTTAAGGTCTTAAGGCTTTGTGATTAAGGTTATGCCTGCATCCTTCTCTTAGGATGGAGTGTATAACTTTAATCCTAAGTGTTAAACCCTTAATGTGTTTAAACCTCTTAATCAATCCATCTAATAATCACTAAGATAATAAGCTTGTAACTTAGGCCTTGCATTAGGGTTCTAATTCTTCCTTAATTGGTTAAGAAGGATTAACCCTAGTGTTAATGGACAAGTCCCCCTCAAGTTGTCTTACAAACCATAAAACTCACCTCTTAATCTTACTATTAACTAAAATCCACTTTAATAAAGGCTTGTTTTGTCATGAGGTTAATCCCTAATCATGGATTAAGTTGAGGTATCTTCCTCAACTTAAAATGTTCTCATCTATTATCCTTCTATTAGGATGGTGTAATGAGTCCATTAAATCCTTGATTATGGCTTAAACTCATTACTTAACACTAAACAAAAACTCCAAAAAACATCTAAATAATCACAAGTAGGTTAATGATCTTAATCCTACATCATGGTGATTAAGTTTGAGGTTCTTACTTCATGCTTAAGGTATTCTCATTACCCTTAATCAAAGGGAGGATGTGATGAGTTTACTAACCCTTGGTTTAGGCTTAAGCTCATTAACTTATGACAAACACAAAAAGCAATAAAAGATTGAAAACACCAAAAACAAACAATAATCGTCTCCTCCGGGATTTTTTTCTCACCTCATTCACTCACAAACGAGAACTCGCTTCTTCCGTCTAATGCAAGACAGTTAGCACCTGACCCAGACAGGTCATACACTTGAGCATAGACAAGCAAGCAGTTCACAAGTCAATTTATCTTTCAGTCTCTTTGAGTCGAACTACGGTGTTCTGACTTCCTCATTGCACGAGAGGATACGTAGGCATAACTTAACTGTTATCGAACAAAAGTCTCTGTCTCTTCTCCCTCTTCCAGCATTATCTTTTAAGCCTCATTCCTGAGCAATTCACTTCACTTTCTTACACTGACACTTGTACATTCTTTTCTAGCTTTTTGCATACAGAGAGCACTGACACTACCCCTTTAAACACAAAGCTTTCAAGCGTGGATCCCGTAGAGTACGATGGACAATCTGGGTGCTAATACCTTCCCAGGTTGTAACCAACCCCCTTTTTCAGTTTCTCTGGTTCGCGGTCGTCTTATCCATCTCTTTCTAGGTTTATGCAGCATTACCTTTCCTTCGGGATAAAAATGCCTAGCTGGCGACTCTTTTCACCTTCATTTCATTTCCTCTTTCGCCGACCGTTCGCGTCTGTACCCCATCTGACCCGGTGTCATTTGGTGGGAGCGACAGATGGTGATTATGTCCACCTCTTTTATTCCTAAGAAAAGTATATAAAAGATCAAAGTTTCCCCAATGGGTAGACAATGAGCTACCAACATTCCGAAACGGATCTCTTCCCCAAACAGAAGTCGAAGATGCCTAACGAAATATCCTCGAAAGGGAAATCTCCAATAAAGTCAAGAAGGCATTGAAGACTTATAATCTTCATCCCCAACAACATCCCAGGATTTATTTTCCCTATGCCATACATTGCTTTTGTTGTCTCTAGCAACATTCACATTCATACATCTTATTCATAAAATATATCATGGCATATGCAGACATAACACATATTGCATCCTCATTTATTTTGAGAGCATCATCGAAAAAATAATTTTCATACATCATGATATTGCATAGAACTAACTCTATTCTTTCAGGTCAGTTCGCAAGTAGATATATATTATCAACACAATCTTCTACAGATTTGAGACTAAGCCCCGAGATGACGGGTTGTTTCAAAAGGACAAAGTTAAGCCCAGAAACAAAGGGATATTCTACAAGATGAGAATAAGCCCCGAGACGACGGGATGTTTCAAAAGGACAAAGTTAAGCCCCGAAACGATGGGATATTCTACAGTTTGATACTAAGCCCCGAGACGACGGGATGTTTCAAAAGGACAATATTAAGACCTGACACGACGGGATAATCTGTAAAAACAAGATTAATCCCCGAAATGAAGGGATATTCTACAAGATGAGACTAAACCCTGAGACGACAAGATGTTTCAAAAGGACAAGGTTAAGACCTAAGACGAAGGGATACTCTGTAAAAACAAGATTAACCCCCGAAACGACGAGATATTATACAAGATGAGACTAAACCCTGAGATGTCAGGGTGTTTCACAAAAGACAAGATTAAGCCCCAAGATGACGGGATATTCCCGTGAAGATATGAGACTTAAACCCGAGACGACGGGATGTTTCAAAAGGACGAGATTAAAATTCCGAGACGAAGGAATGTATAGCAAAAGGATACGAGACTAAACCCTGATACGACAGGAACTTTCTATCTACATGGCTAAGATGCATTTCAACTCTTGTAACAGGCCGGGTATTTATTACTTCAACTCCCAGAACGAGACAGTTACTTGCAAATGCCAATAACGAGTTTAACGTACTACGAACGGTATATGCATTTGGGTATGGGTTCATCCTAACATGGGCTCACTCCAATATTCTTATTCAGAAAAATCATTTACTCCGGATGGCATCTTTAATCCCATCTCTGAAGGCCACCCGTCATTTCTCCGAATGGCATCTTTAAGCTCATTCCCGATACAAGTCAACCAACAATTTTGCTTCCTGCACCTATGAGTTTAATTTTTTGGGCACTTACGAGTATTCAATCCTCTTCCACCTTCAGACCATGAAAGGCAGATATGCCAATCTAACTCTTCAGGTTTAAGAAGATTGAATAGGGGCAGCTGTTGCACCCTCAAATTTGTCGTCACATCTTCAAGACAATTTTTGTCAAAAGGGTATCTTCATCCCAATTCTTAATCCTTGCTTCATAAGTTTACTTAGTCAATTGATCATATGATCAACATGAAGTTATAAGGGATGTCTTGAGGTTTCTAAAAAAGCCCAAGATCACCTTCATATGACACAAATTGAAAGAGTTGTGATTTGTGCAAGTTATACAATTTTTGAGAAAATGCATGAAGTCACTTTGAGCAAAACTTGAAAATTTGGACTAATGGACTAAAGTTTTTAGGTCTAAGCATGTTCATGACCTCTTGAAGGATCTCACTATTTTTATTTTTATTTATTTTCATTTTATTTCATTTTATTTGGATTTTATTTATAAAAAGTCAAAATAAAATGAAATTGAATAAAATGAATGACAAGGATAATGAGGGGCGCCCCATTGTGGGCTTCTAGAAGCAAGACATTCAAAGCTCCATGATACCTCATCAAACCATGATCTTCATGCAAGGAAGGTTTTTGAAAAATTATAGAAATAATATTTCCATTTGATGGCCATGAAACACTTGTTTCTTCCCATCTACATCACACCCTCATCTCCTATAAATAAAAGGCCAAACTAAGACTTAAAAAACAAGATATGGTGGAATAGCCATAAGAAACAAAAGATCACAAAAATTCTCAAAGAAGGTGCAATTTCCTATTTCAAGTTCCAGTCGGTTCTAAGTCCATACTACCGTCCAAATATCTTCCAGAGACGTCGAAGGGTAAGTACAAGTAGTTTTTTATACTCATCCATGCTTGAAATAATCATATGCATTATCCCCGAATTTATGAATTTTCCATCATTCGTATTTTCAATTTCCTCCAATCTTATTGATTACTAACCATCTAAATTTCCGTATGTTCTTATTTAGACTTGGGATTTCCTATTAATTAATTTTGTAATATAAACTAGAACTTAGGTTTATTAATTACTAATAACACCTAGAATTAAATCATACAAAAAATAAAAAAACATTAATTTAGACTTTAGGACTTTAAAAATATTTCTTTTTTTTCTTCTAACATTGTTCTTATTTTATTGCTATTTAAATTCCTAGAACAAGTGTATAGGATTGCACAAACTATGTAATAACTTAGGTTTATTTTCTCACAATTTTTCTCTATTATGTAAAATCCCATAAGCCATGTAATAATCTAGATTTTACATTCTCACATTTTTTACACTTATATATC
This sequence comes from Lathyrus aphaca, assembly GCA_963966055.1. NCBI lineage: Eukaryota > Viridiplantae > Streptophyta > Magnoliopsida > Fabales > Fabaceae > Lathyrus > Lathyrus aphaca. Next base: position 317,725,426 of record OZ014521.1, on the reverse strand, counting down.
TCTCCCAAAGCGATGTAATAGCTTAGGATTTATTTTTTCTCGCCCTTTATGCTTATCTATAACTGTTAGATATATGCTAATAGGCTTGTATGGCAAGATAAAAATAATCGGTAGATAACCCTAACCTCCAAGATAAGTATAACTACATTGAACATACTGTGCACACTCACACCTCTTGGGTAACTCTCTTGGTGCCTTTCGAAAAATTGGTTATGTCCCTCGAACGTAGGGGTATCTTAACAAAATAATTTTACGAATAAATCATCATAGTTGCCTACAAAAAAAGATCATAGTCTCTCGACGATCCTTCAAGTTGCCTACGAAAAGATGATCTCGTTCCTCGATGACCCTACGAAAAATGATGATAGTCCCTTCGAATTGCTAAGGTATCCTTACATGTTGCCTTCTATGACTATTCGAAGACCCTTCGATGTCCAATTTTATAGTTGCCTACAAGGCGTGAACATACACCATTTAAGTAACTTCCACTTTGTGTCGAATCATGTGTTTGTCGAATCCCACCAATACTTAGAAAATATTCTAAACTTAGAATTTCTCTAAGTACAGGATATGTAGGTGGGGGATTCTTTCGACTTTCACCCTTTCAATGAGAAAGGTCGAAAAGACCTCATTTTAGCTTATAACAAGAAAAATCTTTTCTAAGCCAAATAACCCAATTATGCTAGCGTCGAAATTTGGAGATAACAAATTGCCCCCAAGAATGTTCTTTTCGACCATTTTGATGAAAAGATCATTTTTTATATTCATCATTTCGACGCCAACTTTGGTCAGATGAAAGTATGGTTGCAACCACCTAACCCACATTCTAAAAAATTGTTGTGATTGTCCAAAGGTTCCATCAACTATATTATGATGTTTTATCATCATGAACTTTTCTTGAAACAAAGCGCCAAGATGTCTTGTAGTAACTGCTACCTTCAACGTGTTTAATTCATAGTGCCACGCGTCCCACCACTTCACATTTACATTAAGTGGCTGGACTCCATAACTTCTCACTTTGCGCCTATAAACACGCTCTTTAGCAAACAAAAGAACCTTTTCCAATCTCTTGCAAACTTTATCTCCTTCTTGCTAAAGTCTCATTCCTTTCTTCCCAGAAACCCTAAAAACCTCCATTCTTCATTTCTAACAATGGCATCTTCAAAAGCCACCACTTCATAGAAGAAATGTCAGAAAGTAAAGGCCATTACTTTCGAACAAGCTCTTCCTCCATTCTACAACCTTACTGAACCCAAGACGGTCAAGAACCGTCAGTTCTTTCCTAGCTATCGTAAATCCCAACCTCTAGGGCACAAAAATACCCCTAAACCTGATGATTCCTCAACCACCCAACCTCCTTCCAATCAACTGGATTTAAAGTACCTCTATGATGGTACTAGACTGGTTAAGGATGTTAGCCAGTTCAATGACTTTGATCTTTGGATGGCTAAGATGGAAAAGGTCAAGTTTGCCCACTAGAAAGAAATAAGGATTTATGATATACTGATATTTTCGAAGACTGACATCCCCTATTGTTTAAACCTCTTGGAAACTTCCCTCTATTTCTAGGATATCACTCATTACACTTTCCATCTTCCTTGTGGGATGATTACCCTCACACTCTTTGTTGTAGCCGCTATCACAGGGCTTTGACCAGATGGTTTGACCTATGACCCTTCTGTTGATGTTGAAGATACCATTTGGTTTAATGAGTCTAAGCTGACATATATTCATTTCATCAAACACCACTTTAAGCCAAATACTGAAGAGGTTTCTGATAAGGAGTACATTATTTTCCTCACCCTCTGGTTGTCGAGATATGTCTTCTGCACAAATCTTTGCAGGTGGAGAAGAAATACTTAACTTTGGAAAACCAGCTCCACAACAATAAAGGGGTTTGTCTTAGTGAAATAATCCTAGCCAGCGTCTATGAATCTATAAGTGAGGGAGTATCTCGACTTAAGAATCCAATTGGGTCTTCTGGTGCTATGACCCTGAATGGCCCTCTCTGGCTTCTTTAACTTTGGCTAAATACCACTTTTGATCCTATCCTTCCCAAAAAAGGGAAAGTTGATGAAGACTCTGAGGATATTAGGCACATACGCACTGGAGGCGTTCGACTGGCCCAACTTACACCGAGTGATGAAGGTGAAACCCTGAAAGGGGCCTTCTCCAATTGCATAATGATGTTTGCACATCAGTATGAGTTTTCACCAACAATGGCTCCTTTTGTTGAGAGGAAGTAAGGCCCTAAATAGTTTACCAGTGCATTTCGGAATTCTCCTTCAAGGAAACTTCACCTGGACTCCATTGCAGTTTAAGAAGCTTTTCTAATTCTTAGATTCATTTTCACAAGCTTAATGGTGGGAAAATAGATGCAATCTTAATTGCCTACCAATCGAATTTGGTCTTTAGGATGTTTGGACTGGGACATAGCTTTCCAAAATGCCTATATGAAAAGAAAGGCCAAGTAATTTTCCACACCAATCTCTTTGACGAATACGCTACTGCCACCATCTTCGACAAATGGAATGCTCAAAAAGCAGTTCTATTTCCAGTTTTTTTCCAGCCTATTACCTTGTGCACCCACCCATTTAATAACTGGTGGAACAAGTATTAAAGTGACCATTTTCTCACTACTGCTGAATTTTCTACCTTGCTTGACCAAACTTTCATTGATGTGTAGGAAAAGATCAAGAAGAGTAAGTTTACTCATATCAAAGAGATACAAGCCTTTCAGAAGTAATTTGAAATTGTCTATCACCCAGATGATATTAGCCGAACTTTTCGCGAGGCTACTATCACTTTGAAGGAGAAATGTTTGCAAAAAATGGATAAGTTGAAAATCCCTTCAAACGATCTTCCTGAGAAGCGTTATGAGGTGGCTTTCAAACTCTTTCCTCCAACATTTCCTCGAGTGCCTATTTCTTTCTTTTGAGTGGCGTTTGCCCCTCCATTTCCAGACTGGTTCGTCTGTGGGGATTCAATAAAAATTCTTTGACAACAGTCTCAGCCGAAAGCCAAAAATGTGGTTGCGACTAAGAACACACTGGATATTTTCAAAGGACACCTTCATATAGGGATCGAAGATGTTCATGTCAAATATGAAATATATGAAGGTTTGAGGTTTTTATTTATTTCCTACTAACTGATCAATTATTAACTCATAACAATTGTCTTTGTCATTCTCAGCTATCCCCATAAGATCCAATACCACCAAGAGCGTGGTGATAAAGTCGGAGAAGAACAACAAAGGCACCAAGGTACTTCAAATCCCTTAGTTATGCACCTTTTGCATGCTTGCTTTCTAATGCTTTGATTCTCTTTTCAGATAACCAAAAAGCCTCTAAAACCCCAAAAGAAGGGCAAAAAGGCTTCAAGCATCATCATCAAATCAGATGATGATCAATATCCTGAGGAGAAGCCCCTCAAAAGAAAAAGGAAGACTGCATAGTCTCCAAGTACTGCTGGCCAACCCGCATCCAAGGTAGCCAAAATTGTCGAAAAGGCACCTGTTGCAGGTGTTGTCGAAGTTCCACCTCCCACTCATGTAGTGGCACCAACTGGTGGCCAACCCGAGAGTACAAACTCTAGTCCAGGTGCATGAGAGACTGAGGTATTTAGACTTTTCGCCTAACATCTTTTAATCATTTTTTCCAACTTCGACCTTAACTTTTCTTATCACAAACTGAGGTAGGTATTTCTCAACCACCTTCGACTGCTACTCCCACACCAATAGTCCTTCTGAATAGCCAAGGAGAGCCAACTTATCACCCTACTTCTAATTTCACCTGCTAGAACTACCACTCAACAATCTCATACTGATGATTCGGATCGTGAGTGTGACAATGCTTTTAGCAAGGATTTTCTTGGCCAATCGAGCAGAATGGCCAGGGAGTTAAGGGAAGCCTTCGCTGCAGAAGAAGAAGAACCCTAGAACACTCAGGACCCTAATCCCTCCAGTCCAACATATATAGAGCTAGAGAATATGGGAGAACCTAAAGCTAATACTCAATATGATCTTATGGATTCTGAAGAAGAAGAAGAGAATGAAGAAGAAAAAGAAGACAATCAGGATAAGGACGAAGTCTACAAAGAAAAAGATCCTGAAAAGACTCAACAAACTTCGCTTGTGGCTAAGCACAATCTTCTCAACCTTCAACTCTTCAAATTTCGATCCCAAAAGAAGTAGTAAATGAGGACCAGCTGTTGGCTCTAAGGTGGTCGAATCCTTGGGAGTATGCTAGAAGAAAACTTGGGAAGAGTTTTGGCTCTTCTGGGAGTAACACTTCGACAGCTCCTGAGAATTCACCTTCAGATGACTTCACTAGTCCTATCCTTAAAAATATCAAGTACAAATTCTTCAAAACGAACATAGATATTGTTTTGAACGCATATCCAACCGCCCCTCTCTTCTTGAAGGATAATCTGTAAAAGATAGATCTTTCGACTCTTGATCCCAAGGTCTCCAGCTTCCTCATAGAAGTGACTACCCCGGTGAACCAAATGTCTGATGATTTCAAGTCTCTTCCAAAGATCGAAAATATCATTGAGACAACTGGTGTAGAAAGGGGTTTAGCATGGGATCGAGCGCAGGAAGATGAGGCTCATGTCGAAACCCTAGAGCTCATCAAGGCCAAAGAGGTAAGAGAAATAAATGCTAATGAAATGGCCATTGAAATGTGGAAGAAGGAGATTGAGTAGCTCCAAAGTAAAATTTCTGCAGCTGAACAACGCAACCTTAAATTGAGCAAGACTGATGAAACTGAATTGGAGGCTGAGCTAAAGCGCACCATAAACCTCATTGATGTTGCTGAACGTCTTGACAAAGAGCTTTAGACAACCAAACTTGACAAGGCTCTATGCGAGAATAGTCTTCACACTCAAAAGCTCAACTTTCTTCAGCTGCATGAGAAACTCCTCCTCTGATTCCAATGGCTTTTGTGATATTTAGAATTCTTGTTTCCTCTTATGTATCAATCTCTTACCCCTAATAAGGCCCTTTATGTAATAACATTTTGGGCATTATTTTAGCCCTTTTTTTACTTTATGTTTTAATACATTTATTATTCTTCGACCTGCATTTTATTTCTTTGCATAAGTAAAAACTGTGGAACAGTCTTTTAGTCAAAAAAATTAATTTAAACCTTGGGTCCAAAGCAATTTTTCCTTGATCTTGGTTAATGTGGAAACATTGCAGCGTTAAATTCTTTATGTAATTGCATGGCACAGATTACCATTTATGGGCTATACCTGCAACGTACCTTTTAGGATTTCATTCCCAAGGAAGAATTCACGTGCTTTTTAGTTGCCTTTTGGTTGGCCAATCAACATATGTGAGCTTCCTCTATAAATAACTCTTCACTAAATCCATTTTCTTTGCAAAACAACAAACATGAGTAGTTTTATGAAGAAAGTGGGTGATGTTGAACCAACAAAGCAAATGAAGACCACTAAAAAGAAGAATATTTCTTCTTCTAGCACTTCCATTGGGGTGACTACTCGCTCCAAAACTAAAGAGGGCAGGTCACAATCTCCCAAGAAAGAACCTTCAAAAGAACAAGATCTGGATGATGAAGCTGATGAGTACTACATCACTTTCCTCAATTCCCTTGACTGGAAAAACTATAAGTAGTGTAGTTTTTTTTTCTCTGGTAATTGAACCATGTTTTAAATTTCTGCACTTGTAGGCCATTTGTGGCCCCCTTAATGTTTAATTAAATTTTATGTTTTTATTTGAATATCTTGAAGTATTGGCCTATACTTCTTTAAATATTTCCCATTTACTTTCAAGATCCTTGAGTCAACTTCATTCTCATGTATCTCATAAGAATTGTTACTAAAGATCTTAGCAACTTGAAAGGGACCCTCCCATTTGGGTGACCATTTCCCTAAAGATATGCTTTTCCAATCCATGGGCAAGATTACCTTCCAAACTAATTCACCAATTAAAAAAGTCTTTAACTTGACCTTCTTGTTGTAGGATTTCTATACTCTTTTCCTTTTCCTTTCTTGTAATTCTAAGGCATGAAGTCTTTCTTCATCCAAATCCACCAACTCATTTAACATCATATTCCAATAAACCTCAGATGGAATCTCATGATGCCTTTGAATCCTTATGGACTGAAGGTAGATTTCCATTAGCAAAACTGCATCAGGCCCATAAGTAAGTCGAAACGGGGTATTATTGGTTGCTTCTTTAGGTAAAGCTTGACATGCCCAAGGGATTTGGTCCAATGTCTTATGCCAATTTCTTAGCTTCTTACCCATATGTTTATTAATCAAACCAACAACTATCTTATATGCTGCTTCGACCTGGCCATTAGCCTGGGCATAGTAAGGTGTAGATATCAAAATTTTAAAACCTATTTCAGTGGCAAACTCCTGCATCTTTCGACCTGTAAACACATACCCTTGGTCTGTGGTAATTGTTTTTGGGTTCCCATATCTATATATGATATGCTTCTGAATGAAATAAATTACATCCTCTTGATCAACATTTGACAATGGAATGGCTTTGACCCATTTAGAAAAATAGTCAATCCCTACCAAAATGTATTTTTGATTCTTTGAAGATACTGGTTGAATTTCTCCAATCAAGTCTAAAGCCCATCCTTTAAAGTGCCAAGGTTTCACAATGGAATGCAATTCACTTGCAGGAACATGTTGAATGCTATCATGTACTAGACATTATTGACATCCTTTAGCAAATTCAATGAAATCTATCAACATAGTAGGCTAATACATACCGTGTCGAAATAACAACCAGTTCATTTTATGGCCTACTTGGTGTGCTCCACATGCCCCCACAATGGACAGTCGAGGGAGCTAAATATGCCTCAGCTTCACTAAGGCATTTAAGTAACACTCCCTCAAGAGTCTTTTTAAATAATTCATTCCCCAAGAGAATATAACTTAAGGCTTAGTATTTGATCTTCCTTTTTGTCGAAGCTGTTGGATTTTCTAAATAGTCCACTATGGGTTTTCTCCAATCCTTGTCACTTATGCTATCGACTACTAATATAGCAAAACTTTCTTCGTCAGCATATCCAAGCTTAGTCTCTTATAAATTTGATGGGGTCAATCCTACTGACATAACTTTCCCTCTGACCTCACTTGCACTTTGTAATTTTTCTTTTGAAATTTTATACCCTGGTGCAATTTGAGCCAAGTCATTTGAAACTTGATTTTCTAGTCTAGGAATGTGTCGAAAGGTAACTACTTCAAATTTTTTCAGCAGTCTATTTACCACTACAAAATACATAATTAAATTTTCTTTTATGCATTTGTATTGTTTGGGGACTTGTTTTTTTATGACCAACTATGAGTCTCCCATTATTTTGACATGAGTTGCCCCCAATTCCAACAATACTTCAAGCCTAGCTATCAAAGCCTCATATTCAGCTTCATTGTTAGAACAATGACCATTAATTTTAAACTTAAGTTTTGTTGGAATTTTATTAGGAGAAATAACAAGTACCCTTATTCCATTCCCATTTTTATGACTAGAACCGTCGAAGTATAACTTCCAGGCTCAATATCTAGATAATTTAAAGGACTTTCATTTATGGAGTAGTCGACTATGAAGTCTGCAACCACTTGCCCCTTAATAGCTTTTAAGGGTTTATAAGTTAATGAATACTCAATTAATGCTAGTGCCTATTTCCCAATTCGAATATGAAAAATAGGTTTGGACAACATATGTTTTATAACATCAAAATGAGAAGAAACATAAAAATTAACTAGTTTTATATATTGCTTCAAGTTAGTACAAGAGTAATACAAACATAGGCATAACTTCTCTATCATGCTATACCTAGTTTCTGCATCATTTAAAACTCTATTGAGGTAATAAATGGCTCTATCGACACCATTATCATCTTCTTGGGCTAACATACTCCCTAAAGTTCTATCCGAAATAGCTATGTAAAATCTCATACTTTTCTTCCTACAAGGGGGAGATAGAATTGAAGGATGACTCAAATATGTTAGACGATGCCGCGGATCTAGAGGGGGCTTGAATAAATCCTTTTTAAAATTTAACTTTTCAAAAATACTTTGCGGAAGTTCCCCAAAAAACATGTCTAAAAACAAATGAAGTCACCGGTTATCGAATATGCGTTTGAAACCGAATGGGAAATAAAAGATGATAAGAAAAATTAAGACAATGCAACTAAACCACTTAAATTCAGCACACTTAATAATCCACTCTCAACAATGAATTATACAAGAGAAATAATCACAAAAGATATGAGTTTGTGTGTTTTAACTTTTTCTGAAACACTTGGTGTGCACCCACAAAAAGTGTTATATGTATGTTAAAATAGTGCGGAATTTTTATAAGGTTGCTGTCAAAATTGATAACAACAATTTCTCAAATAGTTGGTGTGCACATACTAAACCAAATCAGAATTTTTCAAACCACGCTAATTCAAGTTATGCATAAAATACTCGAATGAAACAAATAAAGAATGCACGAGATTTGTTTAGGAAGTTCCTTCAACATCCTCGCTAGAAGTACTTTGCCCCTAATTCTCAACCAAATTGGGATATTTCATTAATATTGCAATTGTTTATACAAGATGTAAATTGGAACAACAAACCAATCTGAATTGCGATTGTTGCGATAAATTCTTCTTGCCCCTTGATTCGAGAAGAACCAAGTCCTTCACACGCGTCGAGTAAACCTCCGATTAACAGCTCCCTTCTTGCAAGAATATCCAATCCTTCAAACTTTGAGCACAACTGATTTTCTTCAATGCTTGTGAACCCAATATTATCTTCGTAATCCTCCGGTTAACGTGATATGAATGAACGATTCCCTTGATCATCAAACATTCTCACTCGGTAGAATCTACGAACAATAATTGCGTGCAAAACCCCCCAAACCCTCTACGATCTTGGAGGAGAAAACCTCTTAGGTTTTTACAAGAAAAACCCACAACTTCTCTACCCAATATGAAATCTCTTTATTTCAATTAGACTTTATCATCTTAAGTTGCACCTTGATCAACAAAGATTATTGTGTGTGATTTTTGATTGATTTAAAGAAGGAGAATATGAAGAGAAAGATGTGTATCTATTTCACTTTTCTGGTTAATCACTCAAAAATATGAAGCAGTTATTTATATTGGTTAGACAAACATAGAAAATAGAAAGTAATAATAAGTGAAAAAAATAGCAAGTATCAGTAATACGTCGACCTCCTAGAGGGGTGAGTCGACATGCACAGTCCCTGTGAGTCAACCTAAGATTCTTACTCAATCAACATGTTGAGACCCTTGAGTTTTGAGGGAAAAATTACATTGAATGAGTCGACCTATAGCAAGCCATGAGTCGGCTCAAATCAAATGTACAGTTTGAGTCAACCTATTTAGCAGCATGAGTTGACTCATGCAGTTAAAAATCACATGGAAACTTTTCTTCATGAAGTCGTCACTTCTTGCTTGTCTTACCACACACCATTTCAAATGCCTAAGTTTTTGACATAATTCAAAACACCTTCAATGTCTCACAAACTCCCCCTTTTTGATGATGGCAAAAACTTGTTGAAATATAACGAATAATCATCTCCATGCTCCCCCTGAATGTGTTCCACCAATCATATACACTTTACATTCTACATCTTAACATCATCTCCCCCTTTGACAACATCAAAAAGAGAGAGAGAGAGAGAGAGAGAGAGAGAGAGAGAATTAACCAAAAACCAAAAAAAACATATGATGAGAACCACAATTTCAATAAGATTCAACCATCCACAAACACACAATAAGGGATGAAATGAAAAACACCAATAAAATAAACACGATAAGATAATGGAACAAACTAACTAAAGTAAGCTTTATCCATAGCATGATAAACAAAACAAAAATAACATATTAAAATAGTAATAATTGTTCTGAAGATAATACAAAAAAAAAACGAAAATGCTAATGAAAATGATATGCAATGCAATGATTCTCTTAAGGCCTTGGATCCCGATCCCGAATTGGTGGAAAACGACGATGATAAACAGTCGGCTGATTATCATCCGTAGCACCTCCAGTATAGTGAATGAAATTCCTGTTGAGAGTGTTGAAAGAGTTTGCAAGCGCAACATTAGAACCATGGACTTCATTAATCCGGGCCAAAGAGGTAGATGCAAATGTCTCAAAAGTAGTATCTCGAGTTTGCAAGTGGGCTTGCAACTCAGTATATCGGGTATCTTGAACAGATACATATGCAACAAATGCCTTATCTTGCTCATTTAACCTTCTTTCCAACTCATTGTACCGCTCGGTTTGAGTGTCGTAGTAGTTTTGTTGTTGAAGTTGCATATTCTGAAGCAGATTCATAATACTAGAAGTGTTGTCTTATGGAGGAGGAGGAGGAGGAGGTGATGGAGGAGAAAACGAAGTGGTCGTGTTAGTCCATCCTATATGTTGCCATTCACCCAATCCTTGGTTTTCATAAAGTTCAGAGTCATTAAATGGAGCATGATACCAATCCTCATTATCAATATGAACTTCATCAGTGTTCATAGCCTAAACATTTTGACCCTCAACATCTTCAGCTTCAGAATCATCCTCATTGTCATTGCCATAACTAGCCCGAACCAGGAATCTATAACGCTTTTCTTTAGAATCCCACACATGGCCCATCAAACTAAGCGTCTTTTGTTGGAACCAGTTATTTTCAGAAATAGAAATCAAAGGTAAACCTTCAACAATTATTTGTACCTTTTTGATAATTGCTTGAATAATGGAAGGATAAGCAAGAGCCACACCTTTCTTTTCCTTAAGAGAAAAGATACGACTTGCAAAATAGTGTGGCCAATTGACTTTTACCTTATCCGAAGTATGTAGATAAGATGAACTTCATCCATATCAATACGAGAAAAACCTCCTTTCTTGGGACGCAAATTATGCGACACAATCCAATGAAGGATACGGTCTGTAGGCTTAACTTTTCTGATTGTAGTAGATGACGAAAACAACTCACAATTAACCGTAACCTCAATGAACGGTTCTTTTAGCATACTATTTAACTCCTTGTGAAATTCATAGTTATCAACTTGAGAAGATTCAGTCATCAATATACTTGCAGCCTCAGGATCAATACCAAAAATGTCTTTCCAAACTTGAGCAGTTACAGCTAACATTCTATCACCCATGTGAAAATTAAACTCAAAACCCTTGAATTTACCAACAAGACCCGCATAAAACATTCTCACCAAATCCTTATTATACTCTTCATGAAAAGATAAAAATGGATTGATTCCGTGAAAATCAATCAAGTCAACAATGTGAGGAATGTGCATCTGATTTGCAGTTGTTTTGGAATACACATATTGAGGAATAATCTTCCTATTCTTGAATTTATTATCATAAATTTCATCCAAATCAGATGGAAGGAGAGAAAGAGCATTTACCGGTAGAGAGGAATGAGATGAAGAGCCCCTTGTAGTTCTTTTACCTGTAGTTCTGGTAGCCATTGTTGGAGACTTTGAAGAAGATAGAGATTTTTTTAAAAATGGGTTTTAGGGATTTTTGAGAGAATGAGAGAATGCTTGATGAAGATGAAATGAATTATGAAAGAAAATGTATGTTATGCAAATAAAATGATTAATGGAATTAAAGAAATTAACATCAATCATAAATTTGTGGTCAATAGTAAGATGTGTCGACCTAGGGAACCTAAACGATTAAAAAGAACGCGTATTTCAAAGCGTACAGGGCAGCGATATTGACAATGAGTTGACTCAAACAGGTTAATGGGTCGACACATTTCAAAATTTGACATGAGCCGACTCGTCAAAGCTAAAGGTCAACGCAAACAGGTCCATGAGTTGACACATGGGTCAACCTGTTTGGACCCGAGCGTGCAAATGAAGAAAACACTATAGTTTTCAATGATATCATGCCAAATCATCATAATATCACATCACAATGCATTCAAATGACATACTCATCACTATTTTGATATTTTGAACAATATAAGAGATAAATAAGAACACATACACAAGCAAACACCCACATATTTATTTTTTATCAAAGATGGCTCACAAATAGACATATATCAATCACGTTTCTTGAGACAATTACATTGAGATTTTCATAGAGGGAATGATATTACCTCGTAGATGTGAAAATGTAAGAAGAACACTCAAATGCAAACACTTCAACAGACGAGTTGTTAGTAAAGAAATATATTAAGTCAAACAATAATATATTATAAACATATTCAAAATTAAGACCGATCCGAAATGTCGAGAACACCAAGTTCCCTACAAATATGAAATACAGGCTCAGTGGCAAGTGGTTTTGTAAAAATATCTGCAAGTTGATTTGAACATTCAATGTGCTCAAATACCACATCTCCTTTATCTACATGATCTCTAAGGAAATGATTTCTAATTTAAATATGCTTAGTGCGTGAATGTAAGATCGGATTTTTGGTAAGGTTTATTGCACTAGTGTTGTCACAAAGGATTGGAATATTTTTTAGAACAATATTGAATTCGAGCAATTGTTTTTTAGCCATAAAAATTGGGCACTACAACTTCCGGCCACAACATATTCCGCCTCCGCAGTTGTCAAAGCAACGAAAACTTTCTTTTTGTTATGCCAACTTATAAGAGAGTTAGAGAAGAAATGAAAAGTGTCACTAGTGCTTTTCCTATCTACTTTGCAACCGGCAAAGTCGGAATCAGAGAAACCTAACAACAAACAATCACTACCCTTAGGATACCAAAGACCAAACTTAGAAGTACCATAAAGATATCTAAGAATGCGTTTAACAAATTTTAAATGTGATTCCTTAGGGAAAGATTGAAATCTAGCACACATGCAAACATTAAACATTATATCCGGACAAGATGCAGTAAGATAAAGAAGAGAGCCGATCATACCTCGATACCTTTTTATATCCACATCCTTACCATTTTCATCACGATCGAGATTTGCTGCCGTAGGCATTGGTGTATCAATAGGTTTCGAATTTGTCATATCAAACCTTTTGAGGAGTTCATTGCAATACTTTGTTTGACTTATGAAGGTGCCTTCTTCAAGTTGTCTAATTTGGAGTTTGAGAAAGTAATTAAGCTTCACCATCATACTCATCTCAAACTCACCTTGCATAGAACTTGAAAACTCCTTTACTACCTTCATATTAATAGACCCAAAAATAATGTCATCTACGTACACTTGTACTAATATTGAGTGATTTCCTTCTCGTTTAATGAAAAGAGCAGTGTCAACTTTTCCTCTTGAAAAACCTTGATTTATCAAAAATTTACTTAGGCGCTCATACCAAGCTCTAGGAGCTTGTTTGAGACCATACAAGGCACGTTTAAGCTTGTAAACATGATTAGGCTTTTCATGGTTTTCAAACCTGGGTGGTTGACAAACATACACATCTTCATTTATTTATTCATTAAGGAAAGCACTCTTTACATCCATTTGATATAACTTAAAATTCTGTGAGCATGCAAATGCAAGTAAAAGGCGTATAGCCTCGAGTCGGGCAACGGGAGCATAAGTTTCCTCATAATTTATGCCTTCCTCTTGGTTATACCCTTGAGCAACAAAACGGGCCTTGTTGCGAGTAATGATACTGTTTTTGTCCATCTTGTTTCTAAACATCCATTTTGTGCCAATTACTCGATGACCTCATGGAGGTGGAACAAGGTCCCAAACCTTATTTCTTTTAAACTGATTAAGTTCTTCTTGCATAGCCAAGAACCAATGTTCATCGAGTAAAGCATGTTTGGAGTTTTTATGCTCAATTTGAGAGACGAGAGCGTAATGAAAACAAAAATTACTTATCCTTGATTGAGTGGTGACACCCTTTGAGATATCTCCAAGAATATTCTCGATGGGGTGATCTTTTGAAGTTTACCACTCCAATGATAGACCATTTTGAATTGATGCTTGATCTTCACCTTTAAGATCAGATACTTTAATCGGCTCCTCCTCAGCTTTATCCGGAATGGGTTCAACATGAGACTTATCATGATCTTTAACAATCTCTTTAGAAGAAGCACCTGCACCAATAACACAACTACCTTTTCCGACAATTTTCGGACAAGATTCATCAAAGGAGACATGTACAGATTCTTCAACAATAAGTAATCTTTTGTTGTATACTCTATAAGCTTTACTTGAATTGGAGTATCCAAGGAAGATACCTTCATCCGCTTTTGAGTCAAATTTGCCAAGATTTTCTTTACCATTATTTAACACAAAACATTTACATCCAAAGACATAGAGATGTGATACATTCGGATTTCTTCCTTTTAAAAGTACCCTATTCAACACATAGCATGCAATATTTTTTGCATCGGGCCAAAAATATTTAGGAAGACCGCTATCATTGATCATAGTTCTTCCTAGCTCCTCTAACACACGATTCTTACGTTCCACAACACCATTTTTTTGCGGAGTTTTAGGAGCGGAAAAATTATGTTCAATTCCATGTTTTTCACAAAATTCTTCAAAAATATGATTTTCAAATTCACCTCCATGATCACTTCAAATCGTTACAATGTTAGTGTTAAGTTTGTTTTGAGACAACATGGCAAATGTTTCAAATGCCGAGAAGGTGTCACTTTTACTTTCTAAGAAAATTGTCCAACAAAATCTTGAGTAGTCATCCACAATAACAAAACCATAATAATTTCCTCCTAGACTTTTGATTCTTGATGGACCGAATAGATCCATGTGTAGAAGTTCAAGAGGTCTAGATGTAGAAACTAAATTTTTGGATTTAAAAGATACCATTGTTTGCTTTCCCATTTGGCACAAAGATGGTCTTTGGTAAATTTTATTTTAGGTAAACTAACTACCATGTTTTTGGAGAGAATTTTGTTGATCAAGTCAAAGTTGATGTGTGCTAAACGTCTATACCAAAGCCAAGAATCATCACTCTTAGAGACTAGAAATTTAGGATCATCAATGGATACCACATTTAAGTCAAGCATGTATACATTATTAACCCTAAAGCCCTTAAACATATCATCCTTATTATCATCATGTTCAATTATGCAACCTTCTTTTGAAAAAGAGACTTTGTATCCCTTGTCACATAATTGACTAATGCTAATGAGATTATGTTTTAAGTCCTTCCACTAAGAGGACATTAGAGATAGATGTAGAAGAGAGATTACCTACACTACCTTTACCGAGTATAGCTCCCTTGTTGTTATCACCATAGGTAACAAAGTCTTTCTTCTTAGCCACAGAGTCATAGAATAGGGAGATGTCACCCGTCACATGTCTTGAGCAACCACTATCGAGAAACCATCTCTTCTCCATAGTCTCAAGACACTCCACCTACATATAAAACAAGGGAAAGAGGTACCCAATTTTCATTGGGTCCTTGTGTGTGAGTTAAACTTTGGTTGCATTTAGGCAACCATTGAAAATGCCTTTAGGGACCAAGAATCTCCTAAATCGAAATTTAGCAATAGTGTGACCCCTCTTGTAACAATAAAGACATTCCAAGGTTGGTTTAGAATTCAATTTGCTATTTTGATCTTTCACCAGATAGGTGTATCTTTGATATGGATTATTCATAGAATCTCTAAAATGTGAATGATCAATAGCAAAGGTCATCTTGGGTTGTGATACTTTGTCTAGTTTGGCTTTAAGTGTTCTAACTTCTTTTTGACAAATCCAACAAGTTTCACAACCATTAAATTTAGACCATCCTTGTTTGTCTTCTTTAATTGATTCTACCATAGAAGCTTTAAGGGCCATTAATTCCTTTTGAGAATCGGATACCTTTTTCTACAAATGCTTAAAAATAAGCTTATCGGAGGCTAATCGCTTAAAAGTGTTTTTAGCTTCATGATGGAGAACCTTAAAACTACCAAGCAATTCAGGATAAGACAATTTTTCAATATTATCATATTTATAATGACTTACTTTCTTTTTACCCTTGGTGTGGGCCATAAGACAAAGATTTACTTTCTCATCCTCATAACTTGAGCTTGCTTTGCTAGAAGATTCACTATTGATTTCCCATGCGATATATGCCCTTCTTTCTTTGTTGCCTTTCTTTTGATATTTGTCTTTCCCTTTATCTTTCTTTAACTTTTGGAATTCCGGTTTATAGTCACCCGGTTTTCCACAATTATAACATGATCCTTTAACTTTGGTACTTTTGTTTGGTTCTTGCTTTAGATTGCCTTCTATAGTTGACAAGGCGCCTGTCCGAATGAGATATTTCATTCTTTCTAAGATCCCTATTGTATCTTATAACAAATAGCCTCATATCCTCATTGGATTCATTGTCTTTGTCACTTGATTCACTCTCACAATCTTTGTTGGTGGATGATTTTGAAGTAGAAGTCTTCAATGCAATAAACTTCTTCTTCTTATTCTCATTGTCCTTTGGTTTTTCATTCTTTTCTTTCTTCTCATTCTCTTCATGCTCATGTAGATTTAAGAGCTCTTGCTCATGCTCTTGTAGCTTCCAATCAACTTTGTAAAATCCAATGTCCTTACATCATTGGCTTCTTTGATTGCCATTACCTTTGGTAACAATTCCCAAGTAAGACACCTTAAAATTTTGTTAGTAGCTACATCATTGGGAGTGGTTTTTCCAAGATCATTTAAGAGATTTAATAAATGAGAGAATCTCTTTCCCAATTCACCAATGGTTTACTCTTGGTTCATGTGAAAGCGATCAAACTCTTTTTGCAAAGGGTTAATTCTGGCAAGCTTCACTTCATCGGTTCCCTCAGGGGCAATCTATAACGCTTCCCACATATCTTTTGTCATAGTATGATGTGAAACTCTGAAATACTCATCCGCTCCCAAGGAAGCAATAATCATATTTCGAGCTTTCCAATCATAGCTATAAATCTTTTCATCTTTTTCATACCATGGTGCTTCAGGTTTAGGTATTTCAAGGTTATTCTCTCCGGTCATGGTTATTTGAATAGGACCATCTTGAAATACCTTCCATATTTTTCTATCAATAGAGTTGATATGAATGCATATACAATCCTTCCAATGACTATAGTTTTCTCCGGTGAAAACAAGTGCTCTATTGTACGCCCTCGTTGGATCGTTATTCATTTTTAAAAAGTTATATGTGAAGCACTAGATACATCGATGCTCCTGATACCACTTGTTAGACGATGGCGCGGATCTAGACGGGGGGTTGAATAGATCCTTTTAAAATTTAACTTTTCATAAATACTTTGAAAAGTAATTTCCGGAAGTTCCCCGGAAAACACGTCTAAAAACAAATGAAGTCACCGGTGATCAGATATGCGTTTGAAACCGAATGGGAAATAAAAGATGATAAGAAAAATTGAGACAATGCAAATAAACCACTTAAATTTAGCACACTTGATAATCCCATCTCAATAATGAATTATACAAGAGAAATAAGCACAAAAGATATGATTTTGTGTGTTTTGACTTTTTCTCAAACACTTGGTGTGTACCCACACAATGTGTTATATGTATGTTAAAGTAGTTCAAATTTTTTACAAAGTTGCTGTCAAAATTGATATCAACAATTTATCAAATAGTTGGTGTGCACATACTAAACCAAACCAGGATTTTTATAACCACACAAATTCAAGTTATGCAGAAAATACTCGAATGAAACAAATAAAGAACGCATGAGATTTTTTTAGGCAGTTCCTTCACCGTCCTCGCTAGAAGTTCTCTGCCCCTAATTCTCAACCAAATTGGGATATTTCATTAATATTGCAATTGTTTATACAAGAAGAAAATTGGAACAACAAACCAATTCGAATTGTGATTGTTGTGATAACTTTTTCTTTCCCCTTGATTCGAGAAGAACCAAGTCCTTCACGTGCGTCGAGAAAACCTCCGATTAACAGCTCCCTTCTTGCAAGAATATTCAATCCTTAAAACTTTGAGCATGACTAATTTCTTCAATGCTTGTGAACCCAAAATTATCTTTGTAATCCTCCGGTTAATGTGATATGAATGAATGATTCCCTTGATCTTCAAACACTCTCACTCGGCTGAATCTACGAACAATAATTGCATGCAAAACCACCAAACCCTCTACAATCTTGGAGGAGAAAAACTCTTAGGGTTTTACAAGAAAAACCCACAACTTCTCTACCCAATCTGAAATCTCTCTATCTCAATTGGATGTTATCACCATAAGTTTCACCTTGATCAACAAAGATTGTTGTGTGTGATTGTTTATTGATGCAAATAAGGAGAAGATGAAGAGAAAGATGTGTATCTATTTCATTTTTCTTGTTAATCATTAAAAAATATGAAGCATCTATTTATATTGGTTAGACAAACATAGAAAATAGAAAGTAAGAACAAGTGAAAAAAATAGCAAGCATCAGTAATGCGTCGACCTCCTAGAGGGGTGAGTCGACCTGTAAAGTCCCTGTGAGTCGACCTAAGATTCTTACTCAATCATCCTGTTGAGACCCGTGAGTTTTGAGGGAAAAATCACATTGAATGAGTCGACCTATAGCAAGCCATGAGTCGACTCAAATCAAATGTACAGTTTAAGTCGACCTATTTAGCAGCATGAGTCGACTCATGTAGTTAAAAATAAAATGGAAACGTTTCTTCATGAAATCATCTCTTCTTGCTTGTCTTACCACACACCATTTCAAATGCCCAAGTTTTTGACATCATTTAAAACACCTGCAATGTCTCACAAAATATTCCTTGATCTTGTCAAAGCCTTCTTGTTGAGGTTGCCCCCATTCAAATCCTTCTTTGCCCATTCGTAGCAAAGGTGAGAAGGCTTGCGTCTTGCCACTTAGGTTTTATATAAACCTCCTCAAGAAGTTTATTTTTCCTAATAGTGATTACAACTCCTTCTTGGTCGAAGGCGCTTTAGCTTCCATGATAGCTTTGCTCTTATTCTGATTGATTTTGATCCCTTTCTTGTGGACCACAAATCCCAGAAAGTCCCATGCCTATACACAAAAAGCACACTTTAGAGGATTCATTTTAAGACCAAGCTTTATCATTCTTTTAAAAGAACGTAGAAGATGATTGACATGGTCTAGTCCTGAAATAGACTTTACAAGAATGTCATCAATATAAATTTGCATAAATGTATCTATAAAATCATGGAAAATTGAATTCATTGCTCTTTAGTAAGTTGCCCCTGCATTTTTCAAACCAAAAGGCATTACTATCCATTCATAGGTGCCAAAGGCTCATGGGCATCGAAAAGCAGTTTTGGGGACATCTTCCTCAACAATGAATATTTGGTTATATCCAGAGTATCCATCTAGAATGCTTATATACTCATGTCATGTAGCAGAATTAATTAACATTTCTGCCACATGCATTGAATACTCATCTTTAGGGGTTACTAAATTCAGATCTCTAAAATCTATGCAAACCCTTAGAAATCCATTCTTTTTAATAATTGGCACAATATTTGCTAACCATTCAACATACCTAGTTGTACGAATGAACTTACATCAAAGAAACCTCTCAATCTCCTCTTTGATTTTGGTGAGGATTGTTAGGGCGAAGCGTATTGGATTTTATTTGACTGGTTTCTTCCCAGGCTTGATTGGTAGCTTATGTTTGACAAGCTCTCTCTTCAAACCAGGCATTTCATCATAGTCTCAAGCAAAGCAATCCTTAAATTCCTTTAGTAGTTGGACCAATTTGACCTTGAGATATGGGTTGAGATTGGCACTAATATAGGTAGGCCTTGTTATCTCCCATTCGCCTAGGTTAATTTCTTCTAAAGGATCTTGAGCCAACATTTTGGCACTTTCTAACACAGGATCTTTTTCAAATCCCAAAGGCTCATTATCATATATTGCATCAATCATTTTGTCTATGTCTTCTTGAGCCTTACCTGGAGGTTCTGAGTCAAAATCCTTCACAGGATTTTCTTCTACAAACTCTGTAATGGCTTCAATAGCCATATGGTTTCCTGCAACCTCTAAGGCCGCTTGTATCCTTGTTTAAGCCACGTATGCCGAAATTCTTCTTAATGTGTCGAGGTCAGTCATTGTTACTGCCCTCACTTCCCCATCTTGTGGGGTGAATTACAGGCTCCCCAAAGTAAGGTGGGTAATTGCATGCTTCTTCTACAACCTCCCTATCCCAATAGAAACCTTCGACAGGATGGAGTTGTAATGAGCAGAATGCGTGATCATCTGGCGTGAACTCAAATTCTGTTGGTGTGCATGGGCCAATATGTGCTAAGTTCTTGTCGAACTCAACGCTCTCAACATGGTTGATTGGCACTTTGAAGTAACATTGGTCAGCTTCAATATTTTCCACATTTCCATCTTGCCTCCAAAAGGTGGCCCTTTGATGCATTGAAGATGGCACTACACATATGTCATGTATCCAATCCCTTCCTAACAGAAGATTATACTTGGCCTTACTTTCGACGACCATAAAGAGAATGGGTCTTTTGACCGTTCCAATTGTTAAATAAATTTGGAGGACACCTAATGTTGCCCCAATCTTGCCTTCATAATTCGACAAGACCATGTTGGGAGGCTTAAGGTTAGTGTCGAACCTCCCAATTTTGGGTAGCAAGAAGTGTGGCATTATGTTCACTGTTGCACCACAATCAAACATAAGTTTGTTAATGGCCATATTCTCCACTTTCCTAGTGATATATAGGGGCATCAGATGCCCCCTCATGGCCTCAGTGGGTCTCTCAAAGAAAGCATTTTATTCTTCGACACACCCATTGTTTATCACATAGTACCACACTAGTTGATGTGTTGCCATTTCTACGTCAGAATTAGCATCCAGGTTTTTGACTTCAGTAATCCTATCATATTCTCTGGGCATTACTGAAACTACATTCACAATAATATCCAGAGAGGCTTCAGATTCACAGTCGAAGTTAACTGTCATGTCTTCATCTTTGACAACTTTCAACTCAGCTTTTATCTCAGCCCCCTTGTTTCTGGATGAAAATAACTTGTGCCCCACATGCACCTTGTTTTTTATTTTCGCCATATGGCTGTTTCGACCCTCACCAAGTGTAACACTCGTTTATTTAATTAAATATAATTGTGGTATTTTGTGTTAATCGTGTTGGTTTAAGCTGATTTCCAAGATATCGGAATATTATGTTGGTAATTATTAGTTGGTTTAAGTCGAATTTAATTAATTAAATTGATATAAGTTGTGGAGGAAACGGTTAAGAGAAGTTGTCGTCGAAAAATCAAAATGGAAAGTCAATCGGAGATTCGAAGCGGCTACCAATTAAGGTAAGCGTGGGGTTCGATTCTTATAACTGGGTATGATAATCAGTACTAGGTTTGGGTGGTTATATGTGTTGTATTTTTGTTTGTTTTGTTGATGTGATTTTGGTTGATCATGATCTTGTGTTATCGATGGAATCGTATCGATAATTTTGTGAAAAATATTAATTTTCGATCATTGGTGAAATTGGTAGCTGAGTTGATTTTATGTTTGATGTTGTTAGTTTAATCGATTCAGAAGTTTGGATCAGGGATGATAATACTAAACCCAGAGATCACGGGTGGCACGAGCCACCTGTAAACACCCCAAATTTGCCCTCACCCATTCACACCATGGCTTGTGATCATCTCATATTCATAAACACAAACATATCATCTCATATCTCACTTTTGTTTCACTGCATAGTTTCTAAGGCATCTGCACCTAGGGTTTGTGATCTGAGCAATCCCAAAGCTTCTTGGGCCACTCCAAAGGCCACCAATCAACTCAAAGAGGTCCATGTGTGTTCTTATATCATATTCCATCTCCTCAAAGTCAAAATTGCAGAGAAATCACAAGAACTAGGGTTTGAGTGGATGCAGAGTCAGGATAAACTGCACAGTTGACTGAAAATTAGGGTTTTGGTTTCAGAGGCCATAACTCCAAATTTTTTGGTCATTCTTGTTTCCATTGGTCTCTATATGGTATAGGGAGTATGCATATCAATTTTCATGAAGAAATTCCATGGGGAAGTCATCTGATCAAAGGTTGACTTTTCAGACAAGTCAGTGCAAAATCAGGGCATCTGAAGCCCCCAATGACCCAACCAATGGGTGATCTTCATCATTTTGAGTGTATATGATCTTTATTTGATCATGGAAGAAGGATGAAGTTCATAAAAATCAAGAATTTAGGGTTTTTGCAAATGTTGACTTTTGGGGCATAGTTGACTTTTCAAGAATGCATCATTTTAGGTCATTTTTCAAGCCATGATTCATGATCCAAAAATGCTTCAAATGGAAAAACTTTGGTCATGAAAGTTGTAGATCTCATCTTTCCCTTTTCAAAAAGTACAAGAACATGATCAAACTCTTCTTGGATCAAAAGTTATGGCAATGCAAAGTTGGCAAAAATCACTTATTTTCAAGATATGCACCAAGTGTGAAAATTGCAAAATCATGTGCTAAGTCAAATTGCAACTTCTAATTGGTATCAAACCAGCACATAAGCATTCTCTAAGTCCTAAAAATCAAATTTGAACCAAGATCACATGTGTTTAGTTCATGTAACAAGGCATTTTTATCATGAAAGTCCATAAAGCAACAACTTGCAAAAGCACTCATAACACTTCACCAACTTGCCACATTGGGTGCTGCACCAAGCTGACTCTTTCCCCTCATTTTGCTGCGCATAGCCCATGCCTTGTACCAAGCCTAGATCAAGCCATGCTTTCTCTTACAAAGAAATGGACATTTTGCAAAAGTAAACTTACCAATCACTATAGGCCAGGTCACATCATCTGACCTATAGGATTATAATACAATATCCCTTGGCAAGCCAAAGATATGAGAGGGCAAGGCTGAAACATCACACACACACACAAACACAAGAACACTCCATTTTTGCTTTTGCCTTCGAAACTCTCTGCCCAGCTCACATACATCCAAACCATCTTTACCAATCATCTCACCATGTCTCATTGAGCCCAAAGCAACCAAGAACCAAGCCTTAAACAAGCTACAACATCACTGCACCATTTTGACACCAGCTTGCAGTTTCATTCGAAACTCTCATCCTAGCTCACAAACAGTCAAACAAACTTTGTAAAGCTTCTCCATTCATCCTCAGGATCATAAACAACCCCTCACCATGACCTGAAAGTGCCAGAAACTCCATTGCCATTTCTGATCAAGCTTGAGCAGAAGCTGTCGAATCTCACTATCCAGCCAACTTAAACTCCTTTTGAGCATTCAAGCATCTTCTGTGGACCAAGTGGAGCGGATTGCACAAGGAGAAGTGGCCAGAAAGTCCTCAAACTGAAAGCTCCAAATCTCAGGTAGCTTGAAAATTATTTTTCCAGAAATCATTTCTTTTGTTCCAAACTTGTTCTATGTGATTCACTGATCATCCTGATGTCCTTAGTTTTTGAAATGGCTTTGATTTGAGCATTTAATTAGCTTCTGAAACTTGCGTGCCCTAATTCTTTCTTGCTTCGATTCAGCCATGTTAGGAAGAATAAATTTGTTTTGAGTGAGGGTTATGATTCGTGAGTGAGTGAGAAGTATTTCTGTGTTTTTAGATTTTGTTTTAGATACGTTTTAGAGGAGTTTGAAGTTTGGGGTTGCCGGAGAAGATGACCGGAGCTTCTCTCCGGTCACCTGAAAGTAATTTGTGCCCTAATCCAGTCATTAAGCCAGTTTGAATGTGGAGCGTGAGATCAGTTGACTTAGTGGACTTCCCGCGCGCATGTGTGGTCCAGATCTCTCTGTTTAGCCCTAATCCACGTGTTTAAGTTTAATTAATCATAATTTAATTAATTAACCCAGAAGCAACATGGACCCTTGGATCTGGCGCGTGGTCAATCCATTTAAAATGCAGACTCAATCCTGGCCATCCTTTCTGTTGACTTTCTTTTTATTTCACTTTAATTCATTTTCTTTTCTTTTTATTTGCATATTTAATTTAAAATAGCAAAAAATTCTTAAAAATTATGAAACTTTTTCCTAAGAGTTTTATTAATTTTTAAGACCCAAAAACATTTTTATTTTATTTTTTTATCATTAAAAAAGTATTTTTAAATATTTAAAATATTATTTTTAATTGATTAATGGGAATTAATTAATTAAAAATACTTTTAGGTATTTAAAAATTACAAAAAAAAATTCATGAAATGTTCTAAGACATTTAGAAACATTGTCCAACCTTCAAACCAAATTTCTTTTTTGATCTTGATGCATTTTAAGAATTTTTCATTGAATTAAATCATTTTTTATGCATTATTTTGATCATAAGTTTAAAAATTCATTTCTGCCTATTGGAGAAGGTTGAGACATTGATTCTTCTTGCATTGTGTTATGTTTAGCATGTAGTTTCTAGGATAAAATGGTCATGATTTGTTTCCTCATTTTCTAATTGTTTGGCATTTCTTTTGTTAAGAACCCTAAAAAACCCTAATAACTTGTAAAAATCATATCTTGAGTTTGGTTGAGAGTTGAGAGCTCCCCTTTGGGCAGTGGTTCATTATAGGTTTAGGGTTTCCTTGGATGTCATTTTCCATTTTTTATCTTAGGGTTTTGTTTCTGTTTTGGATTTTTGTTTGATGTTTGATCCATGAACCCTAATTTGGGCTTTCTCTTGCATCCTTCTTGCATTTCCTTGCATAACATGACTTGTCTTTGCATTTGGTGCATTCTTGTGATTCATTTGGCATCTTAAGACATATAGAAAGCATGTTTGATCATTGCATTGCATATTTGCCATGTCACTTGTTTTGTATGCTTCATAACTTTTCATGTATGTCCATTCTTCTTAACTTGCTTCATTGGCATTCATGAACTTGTATGATCATCTCCATGCCTTGCCTCATGTTTGCAGCATCTCATAGCATCATAATCATCATTAACATGCTTCTGGTTTTGTCTAGCATCATGCCATTTCATCTCATCTTGCATTGCATTGCATCTCTTTCTAACATTTCAGGTGGTAAGTAAACTTGGGAAGTGAATTTGCCTTCACTTCTCATAACTTTTCTTTTCATCCCCCTTGCATCCATTGCTGCATTTCTATTTGTGTTTGAGATTGAGCTTGCTCATTCTTCTTCTTCCCACTTTCTTTCTTCAAGTGACTTGACATTCTTGAATGAAGCAAGTCACTTTGCTTCTCTTGATCCTTTCATCTGCTTCCTGGTGGTTCCTCTGAAGATTCTTCTTGCAAACCTCACAAATTTTAGGGACAACCAAGCATGATAATGAATTAGGGTTTTGATTAGTCTCCCCTCATAGTTTTTACCTTTGTGTCTCTCTTTGAGTCCTCTCTTCTCACCTCATAATCAGAGACTAAACCCTAAAGGCTTTAAGACTTTGTGATTAAGCTTATGCCTGCATCCTTCTCTTAGGATGGAGTGTATAACTTTAATCCTAAGTCTTGAACCCTTAAGGTGTTTAAATCTCTTAATCAATCCATCTAATAATCATCAAGATATCACACTTGTAACTTGGGCCTTGCATTAGGGTTCTAATTCTTCCTTAATTGGTTAAGAAGGACTAACCCTAGTGTTAATGGACAAGTCCCCCTCAAGTTGTCTTACAAATCATAAAAATCACTTCATCACCATATCATTAAATAAAATCCACTTAATCAAAGGCTTGTTTTGTCATGAGTTTAATCCCTAATCATGGATTAAGTTGAGGATCTTTCCTCAGCTTAAACATTCTCATCTATCATCCTTCTTTTAGGATGGTGTAATGAGCCTGTTTAATCCCTGATTATGGCTTAACCTCATTACTCAACACTAAACAAAACACCAAAAACATCTAAGTAATCACAAGTAGGTTAATGATCTTAATCCTACATCAAAGGTGATTAAGTGTGAGAATCTGACTTCACACTTAAGGTATTCTCATTACCCCTAAACAGAGGGAAGATGTGATGAGTTTACTAACCCATTGGTTTAGGCTTAAGCTCATTAACTTATGACAAATTCTCAAAAGCAATAAAAGACTGAAAACTCAAAAACAAACAATAATCGTCTCCTCCGGGATTCTTTTCTCATCTCATTCACTCATAAACGAGAACTTGCTTCTTCCGTCTAATGCAAGACAGTTTGCACCTGAGCCAGACGGGTCATACACTTGAGCATTGACAAGTAAGCAGTTCACAAGTCAATTCATCTTTCAGTCTCTTTGGGTCGAACTACGGTGTTCTGACTTCCTCATTGCACGAGAGGATACGTAGGCATAACTTAACAGTTATCGAACAAAAGTCTCTGTACATTCCCCCTCCTTCCAGTTTCATTCTTTTAAGCCTCATGGTCATGAGCATTTTATTCTTGATCTCACACTGGCACATCATTTACACGCTTCACATTCTTTTACACTGACACCTGTACATCTCTTTCCAGCTATTTTATACACAGATTGCACTGACACTACCCCTTTAAAACACAAATCTTTTAAGCGTGGATCCCGTCGAGTACGACGGACAATCTGGGTGCTAATACCTTCCCAGGTTGTAACCAACCCCCTTTCTCAGTCTCTCTGGTTCGCGACCGTCTTATCCATCTTTTTCTAGGTCTATGCAGCATTGCCTTTCCTCCGGGATAAAAATGCCTAGCTGGCGACTCTTTTCATCTCCAGTGAGTTCACGGCTGTGTGTTCTCATTGTCCCTCTCGCCGACCGTTCGCGTCTGTACCTTTAT
Source organism: Lathyrus aphaca (assembly GCA_963966055.1). Classification (NCBI taxonomy): domain Eukaryota; kingdom Viridiplantae; phylum Streptophyta; class Magnoliopsida; order Fabales; family Fabaceae; genus Lathyrus; species Lathyrus aphaca. Next base: position 317,698,831 of record OZ014521.1, on the reverse strand, counting down.
CTGGGCATGTCCCATTTTATCAGGAGCGACAGCTTGGCGACTCTGCTGGGGAACCTTATACTGCAACCAGGGCTTCTGGTTCTTTTTGTGGGTTCCTCCTAGCGCTTGGTTGATTTGTGTTTACTGGGGTGTTATGTGCTTATTTGTGCTTGTATTTATTTTTTGTTTATTGCCTTATGTACAGTTACTTTAATGCTTTCTTTATTGCATTTATTTATATCATACTGTCATTGCTGCTGGCTGGATCTGGTTGTTTGCCTTGGTGGGTGGGTGATTCATTGAGAGTTAAGGTCCTATACCTGGGACCTGAGTGACACCTAGGCTAGAGTGAATCATATTCTTTCCCATTCCATTTCGGTCTGGTGCGGGAATATGAAACACGGTTCAGATATGGGTTTCTTCTTGAGAACTCTGTGTTGCAGATTTCCTGCAATGCTAGGGCTATCTGGGAAGCCTGCTAAGTCTGGATGACCTTTTAGTATTGACCTTCAGAAACTGAGGTGAATTAGAGGAGGAATTGTTATGGTTATTGTAAACACTGTACCTCCGGGTTAGAAGTGTTTACACTTCTCATAACTGATCCAAGTCTGAGGATCCTTGTTCTAGATCACCACCTGTGAGGGGGTTGGGCTGTTTACAGGTTTGCAGGTACCTTGACCTCAGAATACCATGTTACTTTGATTTGTTAAGAGTACTCCATGTTGGATAGTTCTTGTGATTCTAAACCCAGGACTTGTGGTTCTTTATTTGAGCCCCCCACCTTGGTTACTGGATTTTTAGACCTCCATCTGGAATTCTTGAACACACTTGGACCTATATCAGGGCATGTTGATCAGATCCAGCTCAGTCACAAACCCTTTGCATATCATTTGCATACATAACCATTGCATCATATTAACATTTGCTTATTTGTGTTTCAGGGTATCCATTTTCATCTGGTTTTGGTTTTGACCCCATCTGCATTACTGACCTGTCTTCACCAGCACCTGCTTCAGCTATCACCAGCACCAGCCAATCAGTGGCCCTCTTCTTCAACATCTTCATCAGCACCCTACTCAGTCTTCAGCATCATGGCTCCAAAGAAAAGCAACATCACTTATCATTTCTTCCAACCAGACTTATCAGATATCAGGAGGATCCAAACCCTGATCACTCCAGATCACATACCTTTGTTCAGGGAGCATTATGGAGGTATACTTGACTTGGTCATGGATCTGGACCCATCTCAGAGGAGTTTGATCCACACCTGCATTCAGTTTTATGACCCTCCATTGAGATGCTTCACCTTTCAAGACTTTCAGTTGGGTCCTCTTCTGGAAGAATACTCATCATTGATTGGTTTGCCTATCAAGAGAGAAATCCCTTTTAACCCTGAAATGGTCTTTCCCAGCAATGGAGAGGTAGCAAAAGCTTTGCACCTGGAACCTGCTTTGATTGAGCAACACATGACCTCTAAAGCTGGGATCCCTGGTTTTCATCTGGACTTCCTAATTTCTCAAGCTAGTCTGAAGGCCTCCCTGGGGGAGTGGAGAGCTGTTTGTGCTCTGTTGGCCTTAAGTGTATATGGAATTGTGTTGTTTGCAGATGAGCCTCGATTCATTAGCAAGAATGCAATCCATTTGTTCATCCTGAAGAACCCAGTGCCAACTTTGCTGGGAGATCTCTATTACTCAGTACATCAGAAGAATGAGAAACAGAGGGGAAGGCTAGTGAGGTGTTGTGCTCCATTATTCCATGCTTGGCTTCTTAAGCATCTACCCAGGACAGATGCATTCCTAAATCCTCATCAGCAAAGCAACTGGGCTAAGAGGCTCACTACTCTCACTTCAGCAGACATCAGATGGTGTGCTCAAAGCACCAAGGGCAGAGATATCATTACAAGCTGTGGGCACTTTCCCAATGTGCCTTTAATAGGGGTCAAGGGAAGTATCAATTACAACCCTCTACTGTTCAGGAGGCAATTGGGTTATGCACTGGTCCATACTCCCAGGGAGCAGGACTTAGTGGAGACTCTCTATTGTGAGAACAAGATCAGTCTGGCAACTGTTAGGCAGGCTGCCTGGGCCTGGGATCATGTTCAAACCAAGGGAATCACCACTCTGGGGAAGTGCAATAATGTGGCATCAGTCCAATATTATGAGTGGTCCCATGCCAGGGCCCAATTCTCTGGAATGCCCTTCACCATAGAAGACATGCCTGAGTCATCTTCAGCACCACCCCCTGCCACCGTCAGTTTGGAGGAGTTTGAGAGCTTGAAGGAAAGAAATGAGAAGTTAACCCAAGCCTTGCAGAAGACCCTCAGGGAGAGGAGTGAAGGTGTGAGGGAGATTGAGAGATTGGAGAAGTTGAGGGTGGAACACTTGACCAAGATTGAGAAGTCTGGAGATTATATCAACAAGTCTAAGGCTGGTGAACAGATTCTGAAGAATGCTTGTAAAGAAGCCCAGTTCCAGAGAGCAAGAACAGACTTGTACCTGAAAGAGAGTCAGGCCAGGTGGGTCCGGATCACTGAGGCCCGTACTCTAGAAGACAAGAGAGTCCAGGACAAGATGGAGCAGATGGAAAAAGCCTTGGCAGCAGCCCAGAAGGAAATATCAGAGTTAGAAATCAGAGCTGGAGTGAAGAGGTCTAAGGACCAAAGTCAGAACAAGAAGTTGACTGCAGCTGTTGCAGCAAGAAACCTTCTCATCAGAAGTCTCACGGAGCGTCCGGCTGATCCTGTGACCGAAGCACTTCTCAAGGAAGTTCGTGAGGATGAGTTTGGCCTTGGAGTTTGATCATTTGCTTGTTGTTATTCCTATTCCATGTACTTTTGTTTTTGTGATGTATTTTTGACCCCTTAGTGGGCTTGTGTTGTAAAATGAACAAGATGTATTATTTCACCTTCTGTAATGTATTTGTGTTAATTTCCATCTGGGTTCAATAGCAACATCTTCAAGGGTCTGGAAGGGTCAAAACTGAAGACCAAACCGGATACCTTGAGAGCAAATAAGCATAACTGCATCGCATGCTAACCTTTTATTTGTTTTGTAGGGTTTTGTTTTGTTATTACTAACCTCTGTTGTGAATCTCAGGAATTATTGCTCGCCGCCGGGTATTTCCTCTCAACAGGCCTCACAGGTACCCAACTAGAAACAACCTTCCGGGAATTCAGATGGATCAGATGCAGCAAGACCTTACGGAGGTCAGAAACCAGATGGCCAACGAAAGGTTGGAGATGAGAACTCAGATAACACAGTTCATGGAAGTGATGAACAATTTAGCTCAAAGCCAGGAGAGGCTCAGAGCTTTGGTAGAAGGGAGGAATCAAGATGAGCCCCATGTGGGGACTGCTGGCACAAGTAACAATGAAAGGGTGCAACCACATGTTAATCCCCCTGTGTTTGGCCCACATCTACATCCTGAGATTAACATTCCTGCAAATGTTCAGGGGACCGCCACAGCAGCCAGAGTACTTCAAGAAGATCCTCAGGAGGACTAATTTACAGTAATGGGTGCCGGAGAGGAAACTTATGATAGACGATTGGAAGAAATAGCTGAGAAGTTGAGATCACTGGAGTCTCAAAATTCTTTGGGCTTCGACGTCATGGACATGGGTTTGGTAGACGGGGTCAGGATCCCCCATAAGTTCAAACCTCCTTGTTTCGAAAAGTATAATGGGACTTCATGCCCCCGGACTCATCTACAATCATTTCTGGGAAGGCTGAAGGCCTATACAATGGATGAGAAACTTTGGATGTTCTACTTCGAAGATAGCTTGACTGGAGCTTCTAGGGAATGGTATTCCCATCTGACAAGGGCAACTATTAGATGCTGGAAGGACCTGGCAGAGGCCTTCATCAGACAGTATCAGTATAATCTCGACATGGCACCCAACAGGACCCTCCTAATGGGAATGTCACAGTCCTCAAGGGAGAGTTTCCGAGAATACGCCCAAAGGTGGAGGCAATTGGCTGCTGCTGTTCAACCCCCTATGTCTGAAAGGGAAATGGCAGATATGTTCATGAATACCCTTCAGGGCACCTATATTGACAGGTTGGCGGCTTTCTCTTCCACTAGCTTTGCAGATGTTGTCATAGCCGGGGAGAGAATTGAAAGCTTATTGAAGATGGGAAAGATCTCAGACAACGGTGCCAGCTCGTCCAGTAGTACAAGAAAGCCTTTTGCAGGCCCGAGAAGAACTGGCGAGACCAATGCCATTCACACCAACAGGGGTAGGCCCCAATATGTTCAAAGGTCAATAGCAGCAGTCACTATCCCTGCTCCAGCTCATCCTCAGCCAGTCTATCAACCTCCGCAACAAAACTTCCAACAACAACCTCAGTATCAGCAAAATCAGTATCCTCCAAGGAACTACAACAACAACAACAACAACAATCAACAAAGGCCATTCCAACAGAGGCCATCTCAAGCTAACAGAGTGATCGATCCGATCCCAATGCCATATGCTACTTTGCTGCCACAACTTCTGAAACTCAACCTAGTTGAGCTAAGAACGTTGGCACCTCCGGATCCCAACAGTCTACCAAGGAACTATGACTCCAATGCTAGGTGTGCTTTTCATTCAAACGCACCTGGTCACAGTACAGAAAAATGCAGGGCTCTGCATATGAAGGTACAAGACTTGGTAGACTCCAAGGCTCTGAATTTTGCGCCGCCGCCCAATGTCAATAAAAACCCTATGCCAAACCATGGTGGTCCCCGAATTAACGCTATTGAAGAAGACAGACCGTCTTATTTAATAACCAGTGTGGATCAGATCCGGACACCATTGGTGGAAATCAAAGCTCAACTCCGTGAAAGCCAAATATTTCCGGGGTGTGAACTAGGATGTCCCTATTGCAATATTTCATGGAATGGGTGTGAGGACCTGAGGAATGGCATTGACAGCCTTATTCAGAGTGGCCTACTACAGATCACCACATCATTTCCGACAAATCCGACAACTTCATCAGCAACGGTTTCAGACCCCCCTACAACTGCAGCAACTATTGTTCCCGACAATTCATCAGCACCATCAACAAGTACTTCGTCTGTCCTCCCAAATGATCAGATTTCGACAGTTTCTCCTGCTACAACTTCAGCTTCATTCCATTTCGAATCTCCATCAACAACAACATCAGTCCTTCCAACAGAACCTCCTACAACACCAGCAATCAATCATGAAGATGTCTCTACTGTTACCATATTCTATGATCCGGAAAACAACTCTGCCTACCATTCAGAAGGTGCTGCTCCCGCCAGAGCACCAGTTACAATCTTTTATGATCCACAAACAATAACAGTCCCTTCAGTAGCAGCAATCAGTCCAGTCACTGTCACGGTGCCTGGACCAGTACCATATGAAAGCAATAGGGCCATCCCTTGGCACTATGGCTCTGACGTGTACCGAGAAGGAAAAAGAATCACTCTTGAAACATCAGCACCTGCACCACAAGTAGATAATGTGGGGGGAGGCGGAGGCTTCACTCGAAGCGGACGTCTCTTCGCCTCACAAGTTCAAAGACCTACTGCCGAAGCAGAAGCTGCTGCCAAGGCAAAGGGAAAAGGCCCGGTGCAGGAAGATCCAGCTGCCAAAGAAACCCTGAAGACTCCATTTGATCAGGAAGTTGATGAGTTTATGCGGATCATCAAAAAGAGTGATTATAAAGTTGTGGATCAACTTCACCAGACGCCATCCAAAATCTCTATCCTCTCACTGCTTATGTGCTCCGAAGCCCATCGGAATGCACTACTTAAAGTCTTGCACGCAGCTTACGTGCCTGAAGAGATTACTGTCAACCAGTTGGAAACAGTGGTTGGAAATGTTACTGCTAGCAATGGGCTAGGGTTTACCAATTCTGACCTGACAGTGGATGGCCGCAATCACAACAAAGCCTTGCACATAACCATGGAATGCAAAGGAGCTGTCCTTTCTCATGTGCTGGTGGACACAGGTTCTTCCCTGAATGTCTTACCGAAGAAGGCTCTGGTGAAGTTAGAATATGATGGATTGGCATTAAGACCCAGCAACCTGGTGGTACGAGCCTTTGATGGCTCTAAGAGATCGATTCTGGGAGAGATTGAGCTGCCCGTGACAATTGGCCCACAGACCTTTAAAACTATCTTTTATGTGATGGACATTCAGCCCGCCTACAGCTGTTTGTTGGGTAGACCCTGGATTCACGCCGCCGGCGCAATAACGTCTACCCTTCACCAAAAGTTAAAATTTGAGTGGGAAGGCCAAGTTGTCACAATCTGTGGAGAGGAGGACATTTTTGTCAGCCACCTGGCAACCTACAAATACATTGAGATGGATGGAGAGATCCATGAAACAATGAGCCAAGGTTTTGAAGCCTTGAATGTCAATGAAGCATCTGCTGTATCTGGTACTCCAATGTCATCATACCAACAAGCCCGGAAGGTTGTTGAGGAAGGAACTGCCCTAGGCTGGGGCAAGGTTTTAGCTGTGGAGGAGAAGAAGGACAAATTTGGGTTGGGTTACAGACCAACTCAACATCAAGCAAAGGCTGCTGCAGAGCCAGGTTTTGTCAGTGGGGGGATGCTTACCCCCGATGCTATCAACTGTCTGGAAGACGAGCTGGAAGAGGAGCGCAATCTGGAGAATTGGATTCGTCCAAAGATCCCGGGGAGCAGTGTCTCGAACTGGTCTTCCCAGGAAATTATAAGAGTTACTCATGCAGAGTAATTATTATTTCCTGTATCTTTATAGCATGCATCCAAGTCTTGCATCTTGCCCAAGATGACAAGACTCATTTTGTAATCAGGGCCATCTGTACTTTTGTGCAAACAAGATTAAATTAATGAAATATCAGACATCTTTTTGCAAACAAGTCTTTTTCTTTTCTGTTCACTGTTTTTCCATTTTTCTTTTTGTACAAAAATAAATGGCGGTGTTTTCAAAATGATGACTTCATTTCACTTTTTTCTAAAGCAAGATTAAAATCAATCACTAAAATGAACCAACTTAACCCTTGCAGAGAGTGCCTTCCAGACTGCGCCGACAACAGCACGGCTATGACATCGTATGACTTTGACAATCCAATCAATCAAGCTGATGAAGGGGTTGATGGAGAATATGAGCTTCCTGAAGAGCTAGCCAGGTTGTTGAGACAAGAGGAAAAGGTTATTACCCCTCACCAGGAGGAGGTCGAAGTGATTAATCTTGGTACAGAGGAAGACGTGAAAGAAGTAAAAATCGGGGCCTGCCTGCAAGACTCAGTGAAGAGACAACTGATAGATCTGCTTCAAGAGTATGTTGATGTGTTTGCTTGGTCGTATCAAGACATGCCAGGGTTGGATACCGACATTGTTGTGCACAAGCTGCCTCTAAGGGAAGAATGCCCACCAGTCAAACAAAAGCTACGCCGTACTCGTCCAGACATGGCTATGAAAATCAAGGAGGAGGTACAAAAGCAATGGGACGCCGGGTTCCTTGCTGTAACTAGCTATCCGCCGTGGGTTGCTAACATAGTACCTGTGCCTAAGAAGGACGGAAAAGTTAGAATGTGTGTTGACTACCGGGATCTGAACAGAGCCAGCCCGAAGAATGATTTCCCATTACCTCACATTGACGTATTGGTTGATAACACGGCTCAGTTCTCGGTATTCTCCTTCATGGATGGATTTTCAGGGTATAATCAGATCAAGATGTCACCTGAAGACATGGAGAAGACAACATTCATTACACCTTGGGGCACGTTCTGTTACAAAGTGATGCCATTCGGACTGAAGAATGCTGGTGCCACATATCAACGGGCTATGGTGACATTGTTCCACGATATGATCCACAAGGAAATAGAATGTTATGTGGATGATATGATCGCCAAGTCCCTTACAGAGGAAGGTCACCTGGTGAATCTGCTGAAGTTGTTCAAGCGACTGAGGAAGTACCAACTAAAGTTGAACCCCAACAAATGCACATTCGGGGTGCGATCCGGTAAGCTGCTGGGCTTTATTGTAAGCGAGAAAGGGATTGAAGTTGACCCTGATAAAGTCAAGGCTATACAAGAAATGCCTGCACCGAAAACTGAGAAAGAAGTTCGAGGGTTCTTAGGTCGATTGAACTACATTTCAAGGTTCATATCTCACCTCACAGCGACCTGTGAACCCTTGTTCAAGCTGTTAAGAAAAGAACAGACGGTCAGGTGGAACGAAGATTGCCAGAAGGCTTTTGACAAGATCAAAGAGTACTTACAAGAACCTCCAATCCTCATGCCTCCAGTAGAAGGAAGACCTCTGATTATGTACTTGACAGTGTTAGAAGAGTCGATGGGGTGTGTGCTGGGCCAGCATGACGAGTCTGGTCGAAAAGAGTATGCAATATACTACCTAAGCAAAAAGTTTACCGACTGTGAACAACGTTATTCACTGCTCGAGAAAACTTGCTGTGCTTTAGCGTGGGCTGCTCGCCGACTGAGACAGTATATGTTGACCCACACTACCTTATTAATCTCAAAAATGGATCCAGTTAAGTACATTTTCGAGAAGCCAGCTCTCACCGGACGGGTTGCAAGATGGCAAATGATTCTCACAGAATACGACATCCAGTACACCTCTCAGAAAGCCATCAAGGGCAGTGTACTATCTGAATATCTTGCTGAGCAACCCATTGATGACTACCAGCCTATGAGGTTTGACTTCCCTGATGAAGACATCATGTTCATTAAAGCAAAAGATCACGAAGAGCCTGTTCACACCGAAGGGCCTGACCCGGAGGAAGAATGGACTATGATGTTTGATGGGGCTGTTAACATGAATGGTCGTGGTGTTGGTGCAGTACTCATTACACCTAAAGGAGTTCACATGCCTTTCTCGGCAAAACTCACCTTCAACTGCACTAACAACGAAGCTGAATACGAAGCTTGCATTATGGGTCTTGAGGAAGCCATTGACCTCAGGATCAAAACATTGACCGTATTCGGAGATTCAGCTTTGGTAGTCAATCAAACCAACGGAAAATGGTACACCCACCAGGATCATCTGATACCTTACAGGGATTATACAAGAAGGTTATTGGCTTTCTTCACAACAGTCAAGCTTGAGTATATCCCTCGGGACGAGAATCAGTTTGCAGATGCCTTGGCTACCATTTCGTCCATGATCAAAGTTCAAGCGGCTAACTTTGTACCCCAGATTTCAGTGTCTAGACTTGATAGACCAGCATATGTATTTGCAGCAGATGTTGTCAAGGATGATAAGCCTTGGTTTAATGACATTAAGTGCTTCTTGGAGGATCAGACATACCCACCTGGGGCATCTTCCAATGATAAGAAGACTTTAAGAAGGCTTGCTGGAAGTTTCTTTCTGAACACTGATGGGTCTTTATACAAAAGGAACTTTGACATGGTACTCCTCAGATGTGTTGACAAGACAGAAGCAGATTTGTTGATGCATGAAGTGCACGAAGGGTCTTTTGGTACCCATGCAGGAGGGCATGCCATGGCTAAGAAATTGCTAAGATCAGGCTATTACTGGATCACAATGGATGCAGACTGTTGTGCTTACGCCAGAAAATGCCATAAATGCCAGATCTATGCAGATAAGGTGCATGTGCCTCCCAATCCTTTGAACATCATGTCTTCACCATGGCCCTTTGCTATGTGGGGTATTGATATGATTGGCAAGATTGAGCCGACTGCTTCAAATGGTCACAGATTCATCCTGGTCGCCATTGATTATTTCACCAAGTGGGTTGAAGCAGCCTCATATGCAAATGTTACTAGGCAAGTGGTAGCCAGATTTCTGAAAAGAGATATCATCTGTCGGTATGGAGTTCCCGAGCGAATCATTACTGATAATGGTTCCAACTTAAACAACAAAATGATGGCAGAACTGTGCCGGGACTTCAAGATCCAACATCACAATTCTTCTCCTTACAGGCCAAAGATGAATGGCGCTGTTGAGGCAGCAAATAAGAATATCAAGAAGATTGTGCAGAAGATGGTAATCACCTACAAAGACTGGCATGAAATGCTACCGTTTGCTTTGCATGGGTACCGCACATCAATCAGAACGTCCACTGGGGCAACACCGTATCAGCTTGTATACGGTATGGAAGCAGTCCTACCTGTTGAAGTTGAACTACCCTCTCTGCGGGTATTAATGGATGTTAAACTGAGTGAAGCAGAATGGGTTCGGTCCCGATTCGAACAACTGAGTCTAATTGAAGAGAAAAGATTGGCTGCAATCTGTCATGGGCAGTTATATCAGAAGAGAATGAAGAAGGCCTTCGATCAGAAAGTCAGGCACCGAGGGTACCAAGTAGGGGATCTTGTGTTGAAAAGAATCCTCCCTCCTCATACAGACCACAGGGGCAAATGGACTCCAAACTATGAAGGACCGTTTGTTGTAAAGAAAGTTTTCTCTGGTGGAGCACTGATGCTCAGTACCATGGATGGTGAAGATTTCCCGTCCCCTGTGAATTCAGATGCAGTTAAAAAATACTTCGCATAAAATGACCCGCTGGACATAAAAACAGAATGTAAGTCCAGGCAAAAATAGGGCATCCCGGCGAGTCAAAAACAGAATAAAAGACTCGGGCAAAAGTAAGGGAAAATGAATAAAAATGTACACCCGCTGAGTTGAAAAGCCGCATTGGACAGCTCAGGCAAAAATGGGTATCCCGATGGATTGAAAACCCGAAAGGGCGATCCATGCAAAATAAGGGAATAAGCGAACAACTGCATTCTGAATTCGTCTGTATCACCTATAACTTGGTAAGCTACGAAGGATCAGACTTCAATCAGAATCAACTCTCTCCAGAAAGCAAGACGAGAAGAACGTCATTGTCATACGAGTCATAGCAGAAGAGGAAGCTCCTTGAAAGCCTCGTCAACATCGCCAGCATTTTGTTTCTCAATTTGTAACAGTCTCTTCATTTCAGGAGATATGTTTCTTTGACTGTATCTTGCCAATTCAGGGCACATGAATTAATAAAATCAGATTTTCGGTCATGTTTCGTTTTTACATTTATGTTTTGCAAAGAGTTGTCTGATATCTCTAAAAATACAATTGCATAAGTACAGATGCCTTTCTCTAAAAATAAAAACACATGCTTACAGGGAATATACTTACTCTCGAAAGTACTTAACTCCTATGACGGAATCCAGTGAGGGATACCTCGGGACCTTTTGTACGTTTCCTTACCTTTGCAGGATTGCAGGTATCCAGAACGCAACCTGGGGCATGCAGGTTACATCTCAGCAAGTTGGCGAATCATTATCAACTCGGTCTATCTTCCACGTGGCACTGGAGAGTGCCCACCTCCCCAGCAAAGTTGCCAAATCAACAAACAGGCTTAATACTCAGGATGTTTTCTCCCCAGCCGAGTTGCCTCTCATTACTCTCCCCAGCTGAGTTATCAACAGCATTCCCCAGCTGTAGTGCCAACCATTCTTCCTCAGCAGAATGCAGAAGTCAGGGAATCATCTCCCCCACAGAATCCCCAGCCTCTATTCAGAAGAGCAACGCACGGAGAAGTCACAACAGAGTACGGAAAGCTTCTACAAACCCCAGCTGGGTCCCATATTATAAGGATATGTCAATCAGTGACCTATATCCCCAAGCAGATACATCATTAGATCTACCAATGATCTCATCCCCAGCTGGGATGTTCACTTCAAGCAGATCAACCAGAGATCTTCGCGGCAACGGGATCCGAATCCCAGTGTGCCCCTTTGCATAATCATAGCATTCGCATCATACTATCCCCTCAGAGCGTAGCATTCCGTCTAATACGGAGCATTACGGCAAAAATCAAATGCATAGCATAATCATAAGCCATGTTGTGAATTGAACACTTGTGAATAATAAACCGTTCATCATCATGATACAGAAAAATCCCCACCAGAGTCCCCGGCAAAAGCAGTTGCCTCACAATCACAAACACCAGTATATACTCCTTTTGGCACCCGTCCGTGTCATCTTTCCCCAGTAAAGTCGCCTGAACACACTTTACAAACAAAATCACCCGTACTACAGGTACTTCCTGACACCCGTCCGTGTCACATCACCAGCAGAAAGCCAAAGACATCCTCTTTGCACTCACATATACTTATATGCACTTTTCTTGACACCCGTCCGTGTCATATCCCCAGCGCAGTCGCTTACACCTTTATCACTCATATACTTGTTAATATTATACTTTTCTCTCTTGACACCCGTCCGTGTCACTCTCCCCAGCAGTTAACACTCATCTATACAATACAATGCTCATTACTCATGGTACACTTATACAGATACTCGTCCGTATCTTGTATACACCATCACTCATACCCCCTCAGATTCGACAGTAGTCCGTGTTCTTTGTTAACCAGTTGGTACTCGTCCGTACCATCATCTCAGAACATCACGTCTAATGTTTGTTTCTACGTGATACTCGTCCGTATCATAGTCTTAGGGATGCTCGTCCGCATCTTTAATCCATACACCGTGTCAAACACTTATGTCTTCTTGAATATAGATACTCGTCTGTGTCTACTATTCCCCAGAAGAGTCCTTTCAGAATCAACACTCGTCCGTGTTCCTTGTTAACCAGTTGATACTCGTCCGTATCATCATCTTTGAACATGTGTCAGTTTGTTTCTACCCGATACTCGTCCGTATCGTAGTCTTAGGGATGCCCGTCCGCATCTTTAATCTATACACAACATCTAAACACTTATACTTTCTTTTCTTGGTTGTAAACACTCGTCCGTGTTTGCTATATCCCCAGTAGATCACCAACAAATTTTCTTTTTATCTAACACTCGTCCTGTGTTATGATAAATCCTGAGAGCAGCCGTCCCCTGCTGAGTGGTCGTCCTCCGCTTCTTGATGGTCGTCCTCCATCATGCTCAGTCGATGGCCGTCCCCATCGTTGATATTTTTAGCAGCCGTCCCCTGCTAGGTGGTCGTCCTCCACCTTTTGATGATCGTCCTTCATCACTTTATCCAATGGCCGTCCCCATTGTTGATTTTGGTTATCTGGCATTCGTCCTATGTCATGAGAAACCTCGAGAGCAGCCGTACCCTGCTGAGTGGTCGTCCTCCACTTCTTGATGGTCGTCCTCCATCATGCTCGTCCGATGGTCGTCCCCATCGTTGACCTTTTCTATCCGATGGCCGTCCCCATCGTTGTTAGTTTCGGCAGCCGTACCCTGCCAGGTGGTCGTCCTCCACCTTTGATGGCCGTCCCCATCATATTTCTTTTATCCCCAACAGAGCACCCGTCCCCTGCTAGGTGATCGTCCTTCACCTTTGATGGCCGTACCCCATCATCTGTTTATTTCATTTATTCTTTAACCCGATGGCCGTCCCCGTCGTGGTCCCTTTTCCTTTTTAACCCGATGGCCGTCCCCATCGTTGGTTACTTTACCTTTATGAACTTGATGGCCGTCCCCGTCATGTTTCATTAATTTCCAGAGAATTTTACAGCTTTATCTTGATGGCCGTCCCCATCATGATATCTTGCTTTCCCCAGCTAGTCGGCCGTCCCCGTCTTGGCTTTACCTCCTATCCCCAACATGTCGGCCGTCCCCGTCATCGCTTTGTTTTCCGCACCTTTACAATATACTTTGTTTTCCTTTACAATCTATATCCCTTTTCTTCTTCATTCCGTGAGTGCAAATTTTGGACTGTCTTTGATATTCAACCACAAGTTATCTTGTTTGCTTGTTAAGCCGTCGCTTACAACCCGCACAGCTAACTCATGTTTGAATAGGGGCAGCTGTAAACACCCCAAATTTGCCCTCACCCATTCACACCATGGCTTGTGATCATCTCATATTCATAAACACAAACATATCATCTCATATCTCACTTTTGTTTCACTGCATAGTTTCTAAGGCATCTGCACCTAGGGTTTGTGATCTGAGCAATCCCAAAGCTTCTTGGGCCACTCCAAAGGCCACCAATCAACTCAAAGAGGTCCATGTGTGTTCTTATATCATATTCCATCTCCTCAAAGTCAAAATTGCAGAGAAATCACAAGAACTAGGGTTTGAGTGGATGCAGAGCCAGGATAAACTGCACAGTTGACTGAAAATTAGGGTTTTGGTTTCAGAGGCCATAACTCCAAATTTTTTGGTCATTCTTGTTTCCATTGGTCTCTATATGGTATAGGGAGTATGCATATCAATTTTCATGAAGAAATTCCATGGGGAAGTCATCTGATCAAAGGTTGACTTTTCAGACAAGTCAGTGCAAAATCAGGGCATCTGAAGCCCCCAATGACCCAACCAATGGGTGATCTTCATCATTTTGAGTGTATATGATCTTTATTTGATCATGGAAGAAGGATGAAGTTCATAAAAATCAAGAATTTAGGGTTTTTGCAAATGTTGACTTTTGGGGCATAGTTGACTTTTCAAGAATGCATCATTTTAGGTCATTTTTCAAGCCATGATTCATGATCCAAAAATGCTTCAAATGGAAAAACTTTGGTCATGAAAGTTGTAGATCTCATCTTTCCCTTTTCAAAAAGTACAAGAACATGATCAAACTCTTCTTGGATCAAAAGTTATGGCAATGCAAAGTTGGCAAAAATCACTTATTTTCAAGATATGCACCAAGTGTGAAAATTGCAAAATCATGTGCTAAGTCAAATTGCAACTTCTAATTGGTATCAAACCAGCACATAAGCATTCTCTAAGTCCTAAAAATCAAATTTGAACCAAGATCACATGTGTTTAGTTCATGTAACAAGGCATTTTTATCATGAAAGTCCATAAAGCAACAACTTGCAAAAGCACTCATAACACTTCACCAACTTGCCACATTGGGTGCTGCACCAAGCTGACTCTTTCCCCTCATTTTGCTGCGCATAGCCCATGCCTTGTACCAAGCCTAGATCAAGCCATGCTTTCTCTTACAAAGAAATGGACATTTTGCAAAAGTAAACTTACCAATCACTATAGGCCAGGTCACATCATCTGACCTATAGGATTATAATACAATATCCCTTGGCAAGCCAAAGATATGAGAGGGCAAGGCTGAAACATCACACACACACACAAACACAAGAACACTCCATTTTTGCTTTTGCCTTCGAAACTCTTTGCCCAGCTCACATACATCCAAACCATCTTTACCAATCATCTCACCATGTCTCATTGAGCCCAAAGCAACCAAGAACCAAGCCTTAAACAAGCTACAACATCACTGCACCATTTTGACACCAGCTTGCAGTTTCATTCGAAACTCTCATCCTAGCTCACAAACAGTCAAACAAACTTTGTAAAGCTTCTCCATTCATCCTCAGGATCATAAACAACCCCTCACCATGACCTGAAAGTGCCAGAAACTCCATTGCCATTTCTGATCAAGCTTGAGCAGAAGCTGTCGAATCTCACTATCCAGCCAACTTAAACTCCTTTTGAGCATTCAAGCATCTTCTGTGGACCAAGTGGAGCGGATTGCACAAGGAGAAGTGGCCAGAAAGTCCTCAAACTGAAAGCTCCAAATCTCAGGTAGCTTGAAAATTATTTTTCCAGAAATCATTTCTTTTGTTCCAAACTTGTTCTATGTGATTCACTGATCATCCTGATGTCCTTAGTTTTTGAAATGGCTTTGATTTGAGCATTTAATTAGCTTCTGAAACTTGCGTGCCCTAATTCTTTCTTGCTTCGATTCAGCCATGTTAGGAAGAATAAATTTGTTTTGAGTGAGGGTTATGATTCGTGAGTGAGTGGGAAGTATTTCTGTGTTTTTAGATTTTGTTTTAGATACGTTTTAGAGGAGTTTGAAGTTTGGGGTTGCCGGAGAAGATGACCGGAGCTTCTCTCCGGTCACCTGAAAGTAATTTGTGCCCTAATCCAGTCATTAAGCCAGTTTGAATGTGGAGCGTGAGATCAGTTGACTTAGTGGACTTCCCGCGCGCATGTGTGGTCCAGATCTCTCTGTTTAGCCCTAATCCACGTGTTTAAGTTTAATTAATCATAATTTAATTAATTAACCCAGAAGCAACATGGACCCTTGGATCTGGCGCGTGGTCAATCCATTTAAAATGCAGACTCAATCCTGGCCATCCTTTCTGTTGACTTTCTTTTTATTTCACTTTAATTCATTTTCTTTTCTTTTTATTTGCATATTTAATTTAAAATAGCAAAAAATTCTTAAAAATTATGAAACTTTTTCCTAAGAGTTTTATTAATTTTTAAGACCCAAAAACATTTTTATTTTATTTTTTTATCATTAAAAAAGTATTTTTAAATATTTAAAAGATTATTTTTAATTGATTAATGGGAATTAATTAATTAAAAATACTTTTAGGTATTTAAAAATTACAAAAAAAAATTCATGAAATGTTCTAAGACATTTAGAAACATTGTCCAACCTTCAAACCAAATTTCTTTTTTGATCTTGATGCATTTTAAGAATTTTTCATTGAATTAAATCATTTTTTATGCATTATTTTGATCATAAGTTTAAAAATTCATTTCTGCCTATTGGAGAAGGTTGAGACATTGATTCTTCTTGCATTGTGTTATGTTTAGCATGTAGTTTCTAGGATAAAATGGTCATGATTTGTTTCCTCATTTTCTAATTGTTTGGCATTTCTTTTGTTAAGAACCCTAAAAAACCCTAATAACTTGTAAAAATCATATCTTGAGTTTGGTTGAGAGTTGAGAGCTCCCCTTTGGGCAGTGGTTCATTATAGGTTTAGGGTTTCCTTGGATGTCATTTTCCATTTTTTATCTTAGGGTTTTGTTTCTGTTTTGGATTTTTGTTTGATGTTTGATCCATGAACCCTAATTTGGGCTTTCTCTTGCATCCTTCTTGCATTTCCTTGCATAACATGACTTGTCTTTGCATTTGGTGCATTCTTGTGATTCATTTGGCATCTTAAGACATATAGAAAGCATGTTTGATCATTGCATTGCATATTTGCCATGTCACTTGTTTTGTATGCTTCATAACTTTTCATGTATGTCCATTCTTCTTAACTTGCTTCATTGGCATTCATGAACTTGTATGATCATCTCCATGCCTTGCCTCATGTTTGCAGCATCTCATAGCATCATAATCATCATTAACATGCTTCTGGTTTTGTCTAGCATCATGCCATTTCATCTCATCTTGCATTGCATTGCATCTCTTTCTAACATTTCAGGTGGTAAGTAAACTTGGGAAGTGAATTTGCCTTCACTTCTCATAACTTTTCTTTTCATCCCCCTTGCATCCATTGCTGCATTTCTATTTGTGTTTGAGATTGAGCTTGCTCATTCTTCTTCTTCCCACTTTCTTTCTTCAAGTGACTTGACATTCTTGAATGAAGCAAGTCACTTTGCTTCTCTTGATCCTTTCATCTGCTTCCTGGTGATTCCTCTGAAGATTCTTCTTGCAAACCTCACAAATTTTAGGGACAACCAAGCATGATAATGAATTAGGGTTTTGATTAGTCTCCCCTCATAGTTTTTACCTTTGTGTCTCTCTTTGAGTCCTCTCTTCTCACCTCATAATCAGAGACTAAACCCTAAAGGCTTTAAGACTTTGTGATTAAGCTTATGCCTGCATCCTTCTCTTAGGATGGAGTGTATAACTTTAATCCTAAGTCTTGAACCCTTAAGGTGTTTAAATCTCTTAATCAATCCATCTAATAATCATCAAGATATCACACTTGTAACTTGGGCCTTGCATTAGGGTTCTAATTCTTCCTTAATTGGTTAAGAAGGACTAACCCTAGTGTTAATGGACAAGTCCCCCTCAAGTTGTCTTACAAATCATAAAAATCACTTCATCACCATATCATTAAATAAAATCCACTTAATCAAAGGCTTGTTTTGTCATGAGTTTAATCCCTAATCATGGATTAAGTTGAGGAGCTTTCCTCAGCTTAAACATTCTCATCTATCATCCTTCTTTTAGGATGGTGTAATGAGCCTGTTTAATCCCTGATTATGGCTTAACCTCATTACTCAACACTAAACAAAACACCAAAAACATCTAAGTAATCACAAGTAGGTTAATGATCTTAATCCTACATCAAAGGTGATTAAGTGTGAGAATCTGACTTCACACTTAAGGTATTCTCATTACCCCTAAACAGAGGGAAGATGTGATGAGTTTACTAACCCATTGGTTTAGGCTTAAGCTCATTAACTTATGACAAATTCTCAAAAGCAATAAAAGACTGAAAACTCAAAAACAAACAATAATCGTCTCCTCCGGGATTCTTTTCTCATCTCATTCACTCATAAACGAGAACTTGCTTCTTCCGTCTAATGCAAGACAGTTTGCACCTGAGCCAGACGGGTCATACACTTGAGCATTGACAAGTAAGCAGTTCACAAGTCAATTCATCTTTCAGTCTCTTTGGGTCGAACTACGGTGTTCTGACTTCCTCATTGCACGAGAGGATACGTAGGCATAACTTAACAGTTATCGAACAAAAGTCTCTGTACATTCCCCCTCCTTCCAGTTTCATTCTTTTAAGCCTCATGGTCATGAGCATTTTATTCTTGATCTCACACTGGCACATCATTTACACGCTTCACATTCTTTTACACTGACACCTGTACATCTCTTTCCAGCTATTTTATACACAGATTGCACTGACACTACCCCTTTAAAACACAAATCTTTTAAGCGTGGATCCCGTCGAGTACGACGGACAATCTGGGTGCTAATACCTTCCCAGGTTGTAACCAACCCCCTTTCTCAGTCTCTCTGGTTCGCGACCGTCTTATCCATCTTTTTCTAGGTCTATGCAGCATTGCCTTTCCTCCGGGATAAAAATGCCTAGCTGGCGACTCTTTTCATCTCCAGTGAGTTCACGGCTGTGTGTTCTCATTGTCCCTCTCGCCGACCGTTCGCGTCTGTACCTTTATCTGGGCATGTCCCATTTTATCGGGAGCGACACCACCCAAAGTTGAAAAGAATGATGTGGCGGGAACCACATAAAGAAGTGGTGGGTGCCCCTTGGTGGTGGCCATTCAAGAATGTGGCGGGAGCCACATAAAGAAGTGGTGGTGGCCACTTGGTTGGAAGGGGGCACTTTGGCATCACCTGAATGAAACAAACACCAAAAGTTAATTATATTACCTTTCTAGAATAAATTTAAAAAACTTAATATAAATTAAAATGTTGATCTTTAATTAATAATGATGTTGTTTATAATTAATAAATGATTTATAAAGTAATGGGTATAAAGATGGTGTAAAATATATCAATTACTGATCCGGTCTTGATGCAAACAGAAATGCGTTTGGATAGAAAAACAGAATATATACCTTATTGTTATGATAAATAAAATTAGCTGAATATGTCATTTGACAGAACTGTGTTAAAATTGTGTTTTCTAGGACAGGAGAATTTACCAAAAATAATAGCTTGTGACATAATTTTTATAAGGAGTCGTAATAATCGTAGAATAATAAAAATAGTGTCGGTTTAGTCGGTAGCCGAATTAGGCGAAAAACGTAGTTGCCTGGAATTTAACAAAATTAATCGGGATAAGTCGAGTAGATTAATAGTTGATTTTTGTTATGTTGTTTTGTCGAAAATATGTTGTATAGTCAATTTGAAGGTAAGATTAAGTCGTTGTATGTTTTCGGTTTACGGAATAATTCCAAAGTTTTTATGTTGAAGGCTTTATAGGCCAAAGTTGAGTTTAAGCTTCCTTGTCGTATAAGTTGTTTGCGTTTCTTGTTTATGTCGTATGAGTTGCTCATGTTGTCTACATTGTTTATGTTTTCAAAATTGTTGAGTTGTTCAAAGTTGAAGGCTTAAAAGCCAACGTTTATTTAAGTTGTTCAAGTTGTATAAGTTGATTGTGTTGTTGATGTTGTACGTTGTTATGTTGTAAAGTCATGCATGCTATGTAGATCATTTGACTTTTTTAAGTCGGAGTTATTGCTCACACCATGTTGGCCTGGATTGGCACTAAGTTGAAAGTTAAAGGCTTATGCCTTGATTTCCTCGATAACCTGGCAATAATTTTAAGTTGGGAGTTTACTCCGAATGGTACCACATGCATTTGCATAGTTGAGTCGTATCTATGTTGCGCTGTTTACGTTGATTATGTTGTTTTATGTTGTTCAAGTTGATAAGTTGTTATATTGTTTTCAAGTTGATTAAATGAAATGTGTTGAATTGCCTGATTAAGTAGTTTGTGTGGAATATATGATCATGTGGTTTATGTAGGAAATGTTGATGGATATAATAGTAGTAAGATAAGTTGATAAACGG
Organism: Lathyrus aphaca; assembly: GCA_963966055.1. Lineage (NCBI taxonomy): Eukaryota > Viridiplantae > Streptophyta > Magnoliopsida > Fabales > Fabaceae > Lathyrus > Lathyrus aphaca. Next base: position 317,678,662 of record OZ014521.1, on the reverse strand, counting down.
TGGATGATTGTTAAGTCGTTGTTTTGCTGTTAATGTTGTGAAGTGGTGAATTATTTATGATCCTTATCTAAGTATTATTTATCATATGCAATTTATAATTGTCGATATCTCACCACTTCTGTTTGAATGTTACCCATATGTTGGTAACATGCAGGTATATTGCAGAAAGATGGTTATCTTCATTAGTTCGAGTCGGTCCTCTGAAACGTAACACTCGGGGAATGGACGCGTAGTTGTCTTAGTTGTTGTTTTTGAGTTGTTTCAGTATTATTATGTTATTGCTAAGTTGTTCAAGTTGAATAACATGTTATACTATGTTTAGTTGAAATTTTGGAATCCGTTGCGAAGTTGTAAAAGATGTTTTGGTTTAAAGAATAAATAAAGTTGTTATTTATCCCCCAATGTTTAAGTGATATGTATCCATGTTGAATATGCGATGAATGTTAATTGTTATTTTTTTAAGTTGAAAATGTGACATCCTATTTTAAAAAGGTAAATTTTAAAACTATGATTTATGAATTTCCGTCGGGTAGTTTTGGGGTGTTACATAAGTGGTATCAGAGCAGGTCGGTCCGTCCGGCCAATGTTGTTAACGTCGTTGATTCCTTGGTACTCGACATGTGTGTGAAACACTGTCAGTACTTGTTTGTTGGTTTATGGTCGTTGTCTATAGGTGTTAGTTTGGAATTAAGTGGAGGAGAGGCTTCTCTCTTGGACTGTTGTTGGAATGTAGGAGTGGTTCAGGTTGATGTTGATCGCAAGAGTGAGAACGTTGTCGAAACGATGTTGTTGCAGACCAGTGAGAGTTTAGACTCAAGAATTTGTGTTGGTCGAGATTGAGATGTGCGTGGATTTTTTGGATGGGAATTGTTGAAAAGGAGGAATTATTCCCATGGAAAAATATATGTTGATGGATCAAGTCGGTAGATCACTACGCCTTGAGGGTAGTTGGATTAAAATCGACAATTTTCGAAGTTGGATGTAGATCAAGATTTTGGTAGATCTTGGAAGTAAGAGGGAGAGAGGTGTAATTTGTATTCATCAATCTCAAAATTGTGGTTTTGCAATTTTGGTGCAGCTGTCACGAGAAGAGGCATAACTTTTGACTCGTGACTCAAATTGAAGCGGTTCTTAACTTTTTGGATAGATTACAAAATTCCCTACAATTTTCATAGAAGGTTTGCATTCATAAGGTTTGCGATGAGGGAGTTAAGTGTGTTTTAATAGTTGGGTATGCTGCTAATTTTTGGAAAATTCAGCATACGGGAATTGTTGACCAGTCCCATTGCAAGGAGGATAACTTCTTACTCGTGAGTCAGATTCAAGCGATTTTTGAAGTTCTGGGATCTGCATGAAATTATCTTCATGCCAGAATATAATTTTGTGAGTTGGAAGTTTTTATTGGGAGAGATATTTGTGTTCGAAGTTGAGTGTTTATTGCTGAAAATTTGAATGGATGAAAATGTTGAAAAGAGTAAAATGTTGGTATTAGAAGGAATGAGAAGGTAATCGGAGAATGCATAGATATGAGATTTATGTAGAATGAGGAAGATTAATGTGTCGATGGTAGATGATGTTAATGTTGAGAGGAAGACGGATGTTTGACTAGTGTTGTTAAGAATTTTTTAACTTGGATGAAAGTTGTATTTGGAAGCAAACCGAATTGGATTATGCTTGATGTGTAGAGACTTTGGTGTTAGAAAAATATTTGAAGTTGTGTTATGCTACGAGCGTGTATAAGAGATTGTGTATCAGGTTTTGGGATGCATTAGCATAATTGACAAAGTCAAAAAAATTGGAGACTAAGGAGAAGTGGATAAGTCGTAGAGAGTTGGTAGAGCATTATGCTTACGGACTTTGGGCATAAGTTGAAGTATGCTATTGTGTTGGGTAATGATGATTTATGCCACTGTTGTGATTGTCGGATATCTATTGACAAATTGAGGGACTTATCACCCTTAATCTATTGTTGATAGTAGACGAAATCATAATTGATGGATGGATGTGTCATGCCAACTAGTGTAGTATGTACGTTGAATTGGTCAAAGTCAAGCCGAACGCTTGAGGATTGTTTAAACTGTCGATGAAGAATTTGTATATAAGAATATTAGTTAGATTTAAAGAAGATAGCGTGAAGCGCGTTTGGAGTGAATTGTAATAAGAAAATTCATAGTTGAACTCTGGAAAATTTGAATGTTATTTTGGTGATGAATTAAGTGGCATAAGATTTGGAGATTTCGTGAGATAATTAGAGAGGAAAGTATATGGAAATGTAAGACCATGATTTGACAAGAATGTCGAATAGAGTTGAGTTTCAAGTATTAGACGAAGTGAATTTATAAGTTGGTTTATTAAAGTGTGATTTTTGTTGGAACAAGAAGAGTTGTTTAGTTGTGTTGATTCAGATAAGAATTTATGAAAGGTTGTGTCGGTATGAGTAAAAATCGAGGATTCAGTATGTTGAATTAGTTAGAAGCGAAGATTATGAGTTATCTTGTGGGAATTCGTTGGAACTATGTACCTTATATTGTTGCAATGATTTTGTGTATCCCAGAGTAATTTCGAAGACGTGTTGTTAGAAGATGGTAGAGAAGTAGTTGTGTAGAGGATAATTGGGAAGTATAGGTATATCTTGTCCAAGATTTGGAAGTGATCGCGATTGTAATTGTATTGGACATTTAAAGTTGTTGTCAAATGGACCTAAGTTGGAAGTATTAGGTAACTACAAGAGTTAGAATACCTGTTGGAATGAAATTTCCGAGGAGTTAAGTCAGAGGCTTTGTTGATATGTCGATTTTAGCGATTGTAAGATAGAGTTAAACTCGAAAAACTTGGTATTTTGCAAGTAATCAGAGTGCGCAGCAAACGCGTGGTGTAGTGCAGTTGTTCGTATATGAATGACAAAAATATTGATAGTTGATTGAGTTGATGTTGTGTTTAAGTTGTGTGTTCTTGTGTTGATATGTTCTAGGTTTTAAGTTGGTTACTCGTTATGTTGTATTGATAATTGTCAAGCGTATTGCTTGAGGGGTCTTCGTGTTGTTGTTGCCATCAAAGTTGTGGATTATTGTTTGTAATATGTGTAGGTTGCCTTCAGAGATGAGAGTTTATTAGTCTGATGGAACACATAGTTGGAGCAGTTGAGTCGGATAAATTTTCGAGGACGAAAATATTCTAACTGAGGGAGAGTTGTAATGCTCGTTTATTTAATTAAATATAATTGTGGTATGTTTTATTAGTCGCATTGATTTAAGATGATTTCCAAGATATCGGAATATTATGTTGGTAATTATAAGTTGGTTTAAGTCGAATTTAATTAATTAAGTTGATATAAGTTGTGGAAATACGATATGGAATATTCTCAGAGTATTGTTGGATATGTTGATTGGACCATTTGGTTGATAATTAGAATTTAATCTATTAAGTCGGGAGTAAGTAGTTGGTTGCGAATTATTATTCGGTTGATTTTATGTTGCAAAGAATTAAGTTGTCAAGTCAGAATATTAAGTCGGAAAGTCAAGGAAATAATATTATGAGTGATATTATTTATTATCGAAGTGCGTTGGTTAATGGGCTTGAATTACGTCAGGATTAGCAATTAAAGGGGGTTTAAGAATTAGGCCCATTAGTTGATTATTAATTGGATTATTATTACATTTAATAAAAAGAAAGAATAAAATAAAAGAATTAGAAAAGGAGATATCAAGAAGAAGAGGAGAATCGTGAAATTTGGAGAAAGAGGAAAATTGGAGGACGAGGAAAAGTGGAGAAAACAGTTATGAGAAGTCGCCATTAGAAAATCAAACTGGAAAGTCGATCAGAGATTCGAAGCGACCACTGATTAATGTAAGGGTGGGGTTTGATTCTTATAACCGGGTATCATAATCAGTACTAGGTTTGGGTGGTTATATGTGCTGTATTTTGGTTTGTTTTGTTGATGTGATTTTGGTTGATCATGAAGTTGTGTTATCGATGGAATCGTATTGATTAATTTTGTGAAAAATATTAATTGTCGATCTTTGGTGAAATTGGTAGCTGAGTTGATTTTATGTTTGTTTCTGTTAGTTTAATCGATTCTGGAAATTTGGATCGGGGACGATAATACTAAACCCAGAGAGCACGGGTGGCACGAGCCACACAAAGTTGAAATGAATGATGTGGCGGGAGCCACATAAAGAAGTGGCGGTGGCCACTTGGTTGGAAGGGGGCACTTTGGCACAACCTGAATGAAACAAACACCAAAAGTTAATTATATTACCTTTCTAGAATAAATTTAAACAATGTAATATAAATTAAAATGTTGATCTTTAATTAATAATTATGTTGTTTATAATTAATAAATGATTTATAAAGTAATGGGTATAAAGATGGTGTAAAATATATCAATTACTCATCTGGTCTTGATGCAAACATAAATGAGTTTGGACAGAAAAACAGAATGTATACCTTATTGTTATGACAGATAAAATTAGCAGAAGATGTCTTTTGACATAATTGTGTTAAAATTGTGTTTTCTAGGAAAAAAGAATTTACCAAATATAATAACTTATGACAGAATTTTTATAAGGAGTCGTAATAATCGCAGAATAATAAAAACAGTGTCGATTTAGTCGGTTTACCCGAATTAGGCGAAAAACATAGTTGCCCGAAATTTAGCAAAATTAATCGGGGTAAGTAGGTTAGATTAATAGTTGATATTTGTTACGTTATTTTATCAAAAATATGTTGTATAGTCGATTTGCAGGTAAGATTAAGTCGTTGTATGTTTCTAGTTTACGGAATAATTCCAAAGTTGTTATGTTGAAGGCTTTATAGGCCAAAGTTGATTTTAAGTTGCCTTGTCGTATATGTTGTTTGCGCTGCTTGTTTATGTCGTGTGAGTTGCTTATCTTGTCTACGTTGTTTGTGTTGTCAAAGTTGTTGAGTTGTTCAAAGTTGAAGGCTTAACAGCCAACGTTGATTTAAGTTGTTCAAGTTTTATAAGTTGATTGTGTTGTTGATGTTGTACGTTGTTATGTTGTAAAGTCGTACATTCTATGTAGATCATTTGCATTTTTAAGTCGGATATGTTGCTCACACCACGTGTTCCTGGATTGGAACTATGTTGAAAGTTGAAGGTTTATGCCTTGATTTCCTCGATAACTTGGCAATAATTTTAAGTTGGGAGTTTACTCCGAATGGTACCATATGCATTTGCATAGTCGAGTCATATCTATGTTGCGTTGTTTACGTTGATTATGTTGTTTTATGTTGTTCAAGTTGATAAGTTATTATATTGTTTACAAGTTGATTAAATGAAATGTGTTCAATTGCCCAATTAAGTAGTTTGTGTAGAATATATGATCATGTGGTTTATGTAGAAAATATTGATGGATATAATAGTAGTAAGATAAGTTGATAAAAGGTGGATGATTGTTAAGTCGTTGTTTTGTTGTTAATGTTGTGAAGTGGTGAATTATTTATGATCCTTATCTAAGTATTGTTTATCATATGCCGTTTATAATTTTCGATATCTCATTCCTTCTGTTTGAATTTACCCCTATGTTGGTAACATGAAGTTAACTTGCAGGAAGATGGTTATCTTCATTAGTTAGAGTCGGTGTCGATGCTCTGATACGTAACATTCGAGGGATGCACGCGTAGTTATCTTAGTTGTTGGTTTTGAGTTGTTTCAGTATGATTATCTTGTTGCTAAGCTGTTCAAGTTGAATAACATGCTATACTATGTTTAGTTGAAATTTTGGAATCCGCTGCGAAGTTGTAAAAGATGTTTTGGTTTATTGAATAAATAAAGTTGTTATTTGTCCCTCGATGTTTAAGTGTTATGTATCCATGTTGAATATGTGATAAATGTTAATTGTTATTTTTTTTAAGTTGAAAATGTGACATCATATTTTAAAAAGATGAATTTTGAAACTCTAATTTATGAATTTCCGTCAGGTAGTTTTGGGGTGTTACACCAAGCACATTCGTGCTTGACTCAGCAAGATTATTTATGAAGGCTTCTCTCTAAGCATTCCTTCTTCGATGTTCTTTGCGCCACTATGACCTAGTCATAGGATTCTTACCCTTGTAGTTTTCAGACACATACGCAACCTTTTTTATGTCCTGACCTCCTTCCTATAACCCATTGAAGGACCTCTTTCGACATCAAACTTTCTCCATTTCTGGCTTCCCCTCTTTCTTAGATCATCGGGCTTAACCCACTTGTCATTGGAGACTTTTCCACTTGGTTTGAAAGTGGTTCTTGACTTGAAGTGTTGAGGCTTGCCATCACGTTGGTAAGGATTAGTACGCCTGGGGTCGAAACGGTATGGCTTTTGAGCTACCTTTAGCTTCTTCCCTTCATTTACCTTCTTTACTTGTTGAAGGCTTTCAACTGATTCTTTATCAAAGATCAAACTTCATCTTGGACAAAGCATTACTTCTTACTTTGGTATCTATGTAAGAAATCAACAATTGTCTCATCCTCTTTAGGATAAGCCTTTTATATTAGTCCTTTTGGGATGTGGAGTCATCCACTTCCATCACCAGGTCTTCTCTTATTTTGACCATGTTGATATTAACTTCATCCCTTAGTTCCATTTTGGAGAAGCTCAAAACAAGGCCCTCAACGGCCTCGTCCATCTTGGTGAAACTATCAGCAGTTTCTTTAGTAACTAATTGGAAATTTGACTCTTAGACCTCGTCATGTGGGACGATGGTAACTCCCACGTTGAATCTTTTGACATCAGGTGATGTCTTAAAGAAACCCTCAATTTCCATGCATACCAAGTGTTCCCATTGTTCGCTGCTCAGATCCTCAGCAACTTTGATAATCACAACATCATTTATGAAGCCTTCAGTGACTTCAATCCTCACAAGATTTCCCATGGCTTCGATTGAATTGAGGCTGCTAGAGCCATCAACAATTTTTTCAGCGACTTTGACCCAATTCACTTCAGAGAGCTCAGAATAGTTGGCCTCAGCCACCTTAAGAGGATCAGTGTCAATCTTCATTTGAGCCTTGGGCTTATCCCCAAACTTGAGTTTTCCTTCTTGGATAGCATTCTGCACCAAATCCCTGAAAAGAAAACATTGAGAAGTCTTATGACCCAAGAAATTATGGTATTTGCAAAACCCTATTTTCTTTCTTTGATCTAAAGGTGGTATTTTAGCGCCTGGGGGCACAAGTATTTGACCACCCTTAACTAACAAATCAAATTTTTTGTCACATTTAGTGACGTTGAAAGTATATGTTTTCTTTGGAAATTTGTCATCCTTTTCGATTTCGACATGATTCTTTCCATTTGAAGGGACTAACAGTTTACAAGAATAAGGAGGACCCTGCTTAAGTTCAGCTAGGTCTATCTCACTATCATCAAGGAGTAGGGTTTCGTCATAGACAATTTTGAACCCATCGTGATACTCAACATAGGCTACTTTCTTATATTTTTTAGCCCTAGATTTTTCATCCTTCAGACATCCAAGCTATCAAACATTATCTGTTAATCGGGCCATGTCTCTCAAGTACTGGGTATCCAGCTTCTGATAGAATAGTCCAGGCCACCAGCGGTCATTTCGACTAGTTCACACTCAATTACTTGAGTAAAACACCTAGCCTTGAGCAGTTGAAATTTGTTCAAGTAGTCATCAATTGACTCATTAAAATTTCGATTAACACTTAACAATTCTTTCAGACTGATCTTGGTCTGACCCATGTAGAATTGTTCATGGAATAAACACTCCAACTGAGTCCAAATACAAATCGAACCAGGGGTAATGTAGTGAACCAAGTAAAGGCATTCATGGTGAGAGAACTAGGGAAATATTTAATCCTCAAACTTTCGTCATTGGCAATTTCACCAGCCTTTATCAAGTATCGTACCTCATGTTCGACCGTAGATTTAGTCGTATCTCCTGAGAACTTGGTGAACTTTGGAACCTTCGTCCTGGGAGGTAACTCTGATTGAAGTATATAATCCACTATTGGTGAAGTGAAGTTTGGCCTAGCAAAACTTGTATTTAATCCACTTTGTCGTACCTCGGAAATGGCTACGATCCTCGCGCTAACTGCAGAACAAACGAAATAACAGAGTCGTCATCTATTTCTATTTATTCTAACTAGAGAACGTGAAGATATAGCTACAACCTAATAAGGAAAGGATATGGTATACGAAACCAAATCTAATTTTGGAAGTTAGTTACGCAAGGGGAAGGTATTAGTACCCCTCACGTCCGTTGTAGTCAACGGGAACCTCTTAGTCTAGTTTGTGAATGAGTGATAAACTATGCTATTGTCTTCTTAAGGGTAAGCGATACGGAAAATGGGTAGTTTTGTTCCTAATCTGCTCGACAAGGAGTAAGATCCGTGTGCCTACGTATTCCCTCGTGCAATGGGAAAGTCAGAGCCTCGTAGTTCGTGGTTCTACGGTTGGTCGATTAATTTTATTAGGTGTCAATTGCTTACACCCGAGACAAATGCCTTGTGTCTAAACAATTGAAGAAAAGAATCGGAGATCCAACACTTGTTTTTTCACCTTTGTTTTGATAGTTATTAAGTATTTTAATTACCTAAGACCACTTGACATTGGATCAAGGATTTAGACCTAGGTAACGTTTTGGTAAATGGGAAGGTCGATGCAAATGGAGTGTAAGATTCATTCTGTTACGTGGGATCGGGTCCTAGTCCTAAGGAAGGCGCCTAGTAAACGATACCAAAACCTAAGGGAAGTGCGAGTGTGCGAGTGAAACCACTTGGTGTTGGACCAAGGGTTTGCAAAATAAATAAATGACATACATCGGAATCGAGAGAGGGGTACAAGTAAGTTACATGGTATTTTACGAAATAAAAGGGTTCATTGTATTTTCCCAAGAGGAAGCATGTGTGAAGTGTCATAAGCTAAGCGGAGCCATTGGAGCTCGAGATTAGATCGAAGGCATCAAAATGTGGCTCTTTAACTATCTTAGAATCGATTTAATGTTTAGAATTATTCTATAAGAAGTCGAGCGTCACTTTATGTTATAATCAAACAATTATTTAAATAAAATAGAGATATGTGATAAAAAAAGGTTGGTCTCATATTGATTTAAATAACGTTGATTTGTTGAAATCGAATATTTAAATCGTTTGTTATATCAACGACCATAAAATATACTAAATCGAGGAATAATAATGAAAATAAAGAATGCCTCGTATTTAGTTTAGATAACGTCGATTTATTCGAAATCGAATATCTAAACGTTTATTCATCGGCCGAATAAAATAAATCGGGATAGTGGGAAATAATAAGAAAAAATAAAGGATTGGCCTCAAATTAGGGGATATCGTCAATTTATTAGAAATCGAATATCACCATTTATCATTGGCCAAAATAATAATAAAATCGATAAAACAATGGATCTAAAATTAATTAGAAACCATAAAAATAATAGAAAAGGGTCTCATATTAATTTTAAACAACATCGATTTATTAATGAAATCGAATGTTAAAAATCGGATAATAATATCATAGACCATAAATATGTGAATAAAATTGATAAATCGATAAATAATGGGGAAATGGAAAAGTTGGCCTCATATAGGTTTAGATAACGTCGATTAAAAAATTGAATATCGATAAACCATTAATTATATCATTGGCCCTTAAACAAAAAATTAAACTAAGAAATCATAAAACAGAGGGGGTATAAGCTTGTTGTACGCGATGAGTTAGTAAACAGGTAAATTCAATATGGGCTAAGCCCATTTGTGTCGCCAGCAAATAAAATAGGATGCAGTTTCTTAAAAAAAACTATCGGTCTCAAGATTGGGTCAAATAATCAGAATTAAAATAAAATATAAAATAAATAAATAAAACAATAGAATAATAGGAACGAATGGACACTACCCTCCTCTCAAAACACTCTCACAATGCAAAATCAGTAAACAATAAAAGAAAATAGGGGATCTAACAACACCAGATATACCATCTCATTTCACAACGGCGGCAAACTCAGGTTGGTTTCCGGCGGTTTCCCGGCAATTCGTCGGTCTCTCTCAACGCCTCTCTCACGATGTTTCCGAGTTGGTTGATTATTTCAGTTTTATGGTGGCTAGGGTTTGTGGTTTATGAATATCTCATGGTTTATGGTGGTTTGTGAATCCTGCTTTTTTCGCGGTTTCTATTTCACCTCCTTCTTTTTCATTATGTTTTGTTCTATTTTTGGAAAGGGGGAGTTTATGATTGTAGAAGGGCTACTGTATGAGGTTTGTGTGGGTGTTTATGAAGGTTTTTTCGGTTGAGAAACAAAGGTATTATGAGTTTGTTTATGGTTTTGTGTTAATTTATGCATATAGTTTTTTTTTCTTATTGAGAGTGGAAGAGAGGTTTCTATTTTTTTTTTCTTTTCAAGGAGAATAGTAAATACTGGTTATATAGAATGTAGTGAGTGTAAAATGGGAGATTGGGATGAAATTAGAGACAGATATTTGTTAAGAATACGGAATATGCTGATGGAAGGTCATGTGCGCTAAAGATTTGTTATGGATGCGTTTATGCAATTTCGTTGTAGTGGAAGTGGGGAGAAATGCGTTTTCTGAGAGTGACGTTTTGGAATTGGTGTGTAGTTGGAAAACTTATGCGTACAGAATTGTTGGGTGGGGTCAAGGCTGCGTTTTGCTAATGAATTAAAACATTGTGATGTCGTTTTGGCTAAAAGTTGGTGTATGCTTGGAAAATGGTGAATTTGTGTTATAGCAACTGTATTTCTCACGCCATTTTCTTCTTCTTCTTTTTTAATTGTACTCATTTTTGTTGTATTGTGATGATGTACACGGGATAAAGTCATGACTTTAGGTTGAAGCAAGAAGAATTTGTGGTGGTTTTATGGCAGCTGAGTCACGTATGTTGATTTAAGTTACATAAAAAATAAAAGAGGGTTCATAAAAATAAAGAGATTATTTAAAATAAAAATGAATTTAAAATGAGATAGCAAAAACCCAATTAAAAAAAATGAAGATGGATGTAATGAAAATCAATGATGTAATGAAAAACATGAGAATAAATGAATAAACCATTTATTAAAATATTAAAACTAAAAATAAAATAAAAAAAGAGATGACAATATTGAAATAAAGATTAAAAAGTGAAGTAATATATATATATATATATATATATATATATATATATATATATATATATATATATATATATAGATATATATATATATATATATATATATATATATATATATATATATAATACTTAAAGGTGCAAAAATGAATGTACATGGGATTTAATGATCAAATGTTATGCGAATGGTAAGACAAATTTGGGGTATGACACACTTCATGCCATTATTCGTTCGACAAGGGCTGCTAAGTTGTTTTCTGCTGCTAAGTTATTCTGTCGAACTTGTTGAACCATATGGTTAGCACCTTGATGCCTATTTACCATCATTACTCTTGGCTTATCCTCTATGGAATTTGCCTTATGTTTCTGATGGGTTCGACTCCTATTGGTTCGACCGTTGCCTGATTCCCTTAATTTGTTGGCTGCACAACATTTTCTACATTCACCACTTGATTTTGACGTCGAACTGGTGTTAGGACTCCCATAAATTCTGTTATGCGCGCCATCTGAGACACCATTTGTTGGTTCGTCTGAGTTGTATTTTTAATCAAAGGATGAAAAATATCTCCCATGGTTTGGGATAAAGTGTGAACCATTTGCATGACTCTGAGTTGAATGTCCTAACCCAACAGTTAGACTATTCCTTCCCATATTTACGCCAGATCCAGATTCCTACAAAGGTGAAGGAAACACATTCTCTGAAAAACCTGCAGGTGCATTCCTTAGGCCCACCATCATCTTTGTTGGCATACCATATGGTGGATTCCTAGGCAAAGGCTAAGAAAATCTAGGAGGTATAAAAGCTCTAAATGTTGATGCATTTAGTGGTGGATTTTGATGGTTTGGTCCAACATACTCCAACACTAGTTGATTATAACATCCAATGTATGTTTCTCCCGGCCTCTTCATCGAAGGAATTGGTTCTAACACCATACTCAATGTTTCTGACACCCCCGTCAAAGAGTTGGAGACTGGAATGGCCTCACTCCTTAGCACATCTTATGGATCTACGCTATGAGCATTTGAACTGCTCAATTGGGGATTCGACCCAGTTGTATTGGGATTTGAATCATCTTGATTTCCTTGGCTCGACGCTGTAATACCTCAAAATTTTCCCTCTCATTTTTCATTCCATTTAGCATATCCTTACATACATTGCATTGCATTTAGATCATAATTGCATCATAATTGCATTGCATTCCGAGGATCTTTTGTGAGTTATCATTCGAGGATGGCATTCTCTTCTTCAAGTCCTTCTGATGTTGGTCTTATTGTTGGCTATCATTCGAGGATGATAGATCATTTTGAGCTTATTGATTGAGGTCAGTTTGTCTCTTTAGAAAAGCCTGTCTAAGGTCAGTCTTTGTGTTTCTAGTTAAGACCGAGGCCGGTATACCATTACGTTTCAATTCGAGGATGGTTTCGTGTTAGATCTGAGGATCATTTTTTGAGTTGTCATCCAAGAATGACATTATTCCCAATATATTTTATTTCCCACAGAGTGCAAATTTTCCGGTTTATTTGAGTATTCAATCACTCCATATCTTGAAAGTCTAAAATTCATTGCTATTATTCATTCAGTTCTGCAGATGATTGAATAGGGGCAACTGTAATACCTCAAAATTTGTCCTCTCATTTTTCATGTCATTTAGCATATACTTACATACATTGCATTGCATTTAGATCATAATTGCATCATAAACATACATGAACATACATCTCCATTGAGCTTTCACATGTTGCGACGGACCTTTATTTCTTCATGTGGCACGTGCACAAGAATCTCTGAAGAAGCCAAAGTTTTCGGTTGATTCAGAGTAGTTTAAGCAGAAGATTAGTTTTATAGTGCAGTTTGCAAAAGTTGTAACTCATGCCCGGTAACTCATTTTGACTTGAAATTCCATGTTAAGAACCGTTTCAGTATTCTCTATAACTTTTGTGTTCGGCTCGGAGGCCAATTCATCAAGGAAAGTGGCGGGAATTAATTGTTTCTGAAATTTCGGTTTCACTGATTAACTGTGCTAGCGGTATTCAAAAGTTCGTAACTTCTGATGGGATCAACCTTTCTGAGAGATTCATATGCCAAAAGTTACTTATTGACATCCTTTCCAATTTTCGGGTTTTTACCAAGAACTAATTCTTTGAAGAAGATCTCCGAATGTGCGAGTTTTCAGATTCGATATAGTGAAAAACAGTGTTGAACCGGTGAGTTTTGAACACTAAAAAATTCAGAACTCTCAGCTCTTTCATCGGATTGATGTCGTTACGGCACCTAAAATTCTGTTTAGATGTTATCTTCATTCCATGAATTCAGTTTGGGTTAGGTTCGAGCGGAATGATCTCGAAAATAAGAATTACCAGTAATGTTCTTTGATGTAGTGCACTGTCTGTCGGATTTTGTAAAATTCATAACTCGGTCAATTTTCATCGGATTGCACCCGTTCTTGAAGTGTTGGTTCATAAATTTTATCATCTTCAAGTTCCAAGACAAGCTCGAGTTCAAACGATGCCCCGAAGATTGTCGTTTTGGTTTATTTCGCAAAACTGAAGTGCGGAACCGAAGAAAAAGGTTGAAAGTGGTTTCACGAGAAAATTCATATCTCCCTCGTCGTTTGTCCGGTTGAGCTTACATATTAACACGAGGTCACTGACTCATAGATCTAAAACTTTTCTGACAAAGTCGAGTCGAGATTATACTCTAAAAGGTTGACGACGTCACATTTTCAAGTAGCGGACACCAAATAAGCCAAAAAAAACAACTTATCCTGTGACGTCTTGCAGCTTAAACGTATCGATCGCACTCGATTTTGATCGTATAACGTTCGTTCTTTTTGCGTTGCAACCGTGATTCAGAGGTGCACGATGTTGTGGAAGGCTCAAAGTCAAATAAATTTGTCAAAGATATTGTTATTTTCACTTAAGCCGAAATTCTACCTTTTACCTTTCATTTTACACTCCACTATATATTCTTTTAACCCACAATTTGTCTCATAACTTCAATCATAATTTATAAACACCAAAAATTGTCCCAAACTCTCTCAAAAGGATCAAAGTTCATTCTCTCAACTCTTTCTCAAGAACACAACAACAACTTCATCAAGAACTCAAGAACACAACAATTCCTATCAAGCTTCCAGTAGCCGAGCCGCCACGAACCACCACCTCCGGTCAACTTCACCACCGTAAGACCACCATCTTCTGCCGCCGGCAGCCGCACGACCTCTGCTCCTCTCCTCCGTTCATGATCGCGTCTCACTTCCTCCGGATTCACAATTTCTTCATCGATTCTTCATTCGGTAAGCTTCTTAAACTTTAATTCATGAATAATTGTTGATTGTTTCTTGAATTGAATTTTGAAGTTGAATTAATCTTGTGAGATTATGTGTATTGATTCATGATTTGATTATTGATTGATTCTTGATTAATTTATCTTAATAATTGTTGTGGTGCATAATTGAAAAGGCTTGGTAAAGTTGACATAGAATAATCGGTGCATGTTAGGTGTTTGACAAAATTCCTAAGAGAGCTAATTATTATGACTTGATATTGATTGAAGTGCTTGACTTTTAAATTCATGCTTGTTTCAATGTGCAAATTCGAAATATAATAGGTTGAAGCTTAATTGTTGATGTTGTTCATGTGTCGCGTGTCGAAAAGTGTGTTTTGGTCATAACTTCATAACTGTAGCGCGTTTTTGCGAATATGAATAGTGTAACTTGACTTTGTTGATTATTCCGGAACCATTTGTGAACTTTTTAGTCGATTTCGGACAATTTTTTCCGGCTATTTCACTACTGCCAGCCGACGAAATTGGCCAAAAAGTCACATTTCCGAGCGGAATTTTCAAAAACCGATTGCATATTTGAATCCGTTGGCACGTTTGAAAGTTACCATGCGATTTTCGTTCAATTCCGAGTCGGTGATTTTCGACGCGTTTTTTCGTTTTAAGGCTTTTTAAGTTCGGTTTGGTGCAATTTTGATGCATTGATCTTGTTTTGACTTGTACTTATGTTTGTTGATCATTTGCCATTCATTGCAGGTAAATTTGTTCGATTCTAGTTTGAGTTTGCATGTTGTTTACGTTAGAGCATAAGTGTTGCCCCGTTTTGAAACATAAATTTCAATGCATGTCCATGACTCGTATATTCATCTTTCTACTTGATTTTGAGTTGTGAGGCATAGGTGCAACTTCCGGTTGCACCTCTTTTTGGTTTCTAATGCGTTTGTTGAGTTTATGCAAGATTCTCACAAAGATCTTAACGACGGTCGTTTGGTTGGTATTCCACTTTATTTATGGGATACCTTTGGATTCAAATGATATTTTGTGCCGTTGTTTTTGTTTCGATTATGGGGGATCTTTACAAAGCAATTATGGAAGATAAGCATTTATTTTGCTTATGGGAGATTACAAGACCTTGCATGAAGTTTTTAGATTTCTTTTATATGAAGAATCGTCACTTCGATCAAGTAAGTAATTTCAATTTTTTTTTACTTTAACGCATCATTCTAGTTTGTATGAGGCTTAGGATCATATAGCATAAGGAACATATTGAGCCCTCCCACCTGAGGCACTGGATTTATTTGTGATTTATAATGATATGTGTCGATATCGTAGCTTAGAGATTAGGTTACGAATTATAGGATTCGCTTCCTTTCACTTTCCCTTAAATCACCCATTTTTTCTCATTTCGTCGCAATTATTAAAAATAGTTTTAGGTGTGATAAAATATTGGAAATATTCATGAGTGACCCTTATCCTCTTAATTAATTTTGTATAAATTTTATTTCCAGATTTGAATGGTTTTAGTAATTAATTTAGATTTTTGATTACAAGCTGTCCCAAAATGCATTGTTTTAAATAAAGGGACCAAAAACCATTTTTCCAATAGGTGTGAGACCTATTTTTTGTGTGTGATTAACCACTGGAACTTGTGACATTTTGATGCTCCTTAGGCATTTTTTTCATAATTTTTGGTGCCCTTTTTTATCCACTTTGTGGAATTGTTTTTCGGCGATCATGCCTTGTTCTCTCATCGTTAAGTAATTGTTTTGGTACTTTGGTGCATAAATTTGTAAAATCCTTTTAGACCATGTAAGATAATGACTTCATCATTCCAGGTATTTAATTTCATAATTTTTAAATCCTTTTTGCTATTTTTTCATGCCACCTAGATTATAGGTCCAAATATGTGTTTATTTGCTCCATAATTTAAATGTTAGGAAGACACTCATGCCATTTGCTTGAGGCACCTTTTGGTAACTTTTAGGAATTAATTATAGGTTATCTATAGGTCCTTAATTCCAGTTATAGGTCACTTTTTGAACCATACTCATTTGGTTTATTTTTGTGTTCCTAAGTGCATTCTTGTGTGAAATAGTTTAGCCTAAACTAGTTTCTCTTCTCCTCTAATTGTTAACATGAATTATGTGGAAATCATAAATGCCAAGCCATGAATTCTATTTGCATCTCATACCTTGTATTCTACTGACCCATAATCATTTCATGCATACTCACATGTCATTCATACTTAATTTGCATTCTTTGTGATCATATGCGATGTTTGCTACACTTCTTCTCACATCTTCTTATCCTTAATTCATAGGACTAAATCATTGCATCCATGATGGTATATTAATTCATCCTCATTCATATACATTCAATACTGAATTTGATGCTCATTTCATGTATTAATTCATGCTTGTATTCCATACACGCTCATATTTCATCATTGAACCCTAACTTGCACTTAGGTAAACTTAGGTGAAATGTTTGTACATAGTTTGACATAGTTTGATCTTGTGAGGTATCTTAGCATACCTATAGACCTATAGCATGTAGATACTGAATTTAGAAGTCATGTAACCTTTAGGTACCTTCACCTTCAGACTTAGGTCTTATTTTGAACCCTAGTTTCATTATAGGACGTTTATGGTACTTAATCGCTTTTATGTTTTGATATTACTTTCAATATGAATTGTCATGCTAACTTTTGTTTTGTAGGGGGGAAGATTGAGGTAAGCCTCACTTCATTCCTATCTCTTGTGCATTATAATTTTGTTTGCCTTAGCACTTTGTGCTTTGCTTGTATAGGCTTCCCCAATTTTTAGAACCAACTTAACTTCCTTAGGAAGTAAGTTGAGTTCTAGTTCTTTTCTTATTTTTCTTTTCTTCCTTAGGAATAGAATACCTCATAAACCATAGGATCACCTCTTGTACATAATAAGATAACTTAGGGTTGTGTCTTAGTTCCCTTAGTTTTTTCCCTTTTTCCACTTGAGTCATTCTTTCTCACCTCATGAAGAAAATAATAAAATACCTAATAAAGGTTGAATGTTCTTATACGCCATGACACTTTGTTGCGGAGTACTTATACGCTTCCTGTTTCGGGGCAAGGTGTAAGTATCTACCACGATGGATAGGTCTTAGTATGAGAACGTTCACAAACAAATTCAAAACATTTCTCATAAAAGACAAAAACAAATAATAAGCGACTTTCCTGAGGGAACTTCTTTTCTCATCTCATTCATTCTAAACGCGAACTTGCGACGACTTGTCTCGCATGCAAGATGGTAAATGCACTCGTACCAGACGAGCCTGCAACACCTGAGCATAGATATACGCAGTTCTAGCTATAAAAAACACAAATAAATAGTTCTCGCCTTAGTTAGGCGAACTACGTCGACTCTGATCCTCATTTTCCCGATGAGGTACGTAGGCAACGGGGTAGGGCCCGTTCGAGCACATTCTTTATTTTCCATACATTTTCCCCATTCTTTCTTTAATTTTCCATTCCAATTCCCTTTCTTCTATTCCATTCCCATTCCAGTTCCAGTAGCAGTTTTTGTAACACCCCATTTTCTACCCACGAATTATAACAACAAAATCAGAGTCGTAAAATTTTCTACAAATGGGATATTACATATTCAACTTTAAGCAATTTCCACTTTAAGGAAATCATAACAAATACGCAACACTTTTTCTTAATTCGACAAAACAATGTCATTCACTCCAATAGTTCAACTTCATAAAATCTTACGCAGCGGATTCATAAAATAATTCTTAGCATCTTTAAGCAACATAATAACGACTTAACATAAGGAGTAAACAACAATAATCCTTCAAACAATTAAAATTCAGTAATAATTAAAAGATCAACAAAACAGACACGCGACAATCCCCCCGAGTGCTACGTATCAGAGCGACTGACCACCGACTCGACCAACGGTATCCGGCTACTTCTCAGGATTACCTACACGTTGTCACATAAGGACAACATTCAACAGAAGGGGTGAGTTACAATTATTATAATTAGTATATGAAAAACAATACAGTA
Organism: Lathyrus aphaca; assembly: GCA_963966055.1. Taxonomy (NCBI): domain Eukaryota; kingdom Viridiplantae; phylum Streptophyta; class Magnoliopsida; order Fabales; family Fabaceae; genus Lathyrus; species Lathyrus aphaca. The sequence continues at coordinate 317,660,235 of OZ014521.1, read as the reverse complement.
ATTAAGGGTCGTAAACAAACACCGCTTCACAAATTAAATTAAATATCAATACAACAAACCGACAACAATGAAACTTTAATGAGACTCGACTAGTTATGCATGTGGTACCATTCGGAGTAAAACTCCCAACTTAAAATTTGCCAATTTATCGAGGCATCAAGGCATAAGCCTTCAACTTTCAACTTTTTTTTTTGCCAATCCAGGCCAACGTGGTGTGAGCAACGGCTCCGACAAAATGCATATGAATTTATATGACATATAGGACTTCACACGCAAACAACATAGCCACATTAACAATACATATCAACTTGTACGACATAGGCAACTTAGAAATCAACTTTGGCATAAAAGCCTATGATATAACAACTTCATAACTATTCCGGGAATCGGAACAACATTTCAACTCGGCTGTACTTATAGCAACATTTAGCAATACAATTTCCAGCAAAACAATTCATTAAAATTAACTATAACATTATCCGACTTAACCCGACGAATTTCGTTAAATTTCGAGCAACTAAATTTTCCGCTTAATTCGGCTAAACCGACTAATTTCAACACTGTTTTAACGTTTTGGGGTTAATACAACTCTTTCAGGAATTCTGTCAAAAATTCCATATTCTAAAATGCTACTGCTATATGTCTGTTAAATCCTGTTTCTGTTAAAATTGTAACCCATGCTACTGTCAAGCTAAACTACTCTGTTCTTCTTCATCACAACTGATAGGCAAGGCTATTGTGTAAAACAACTTATTATAGTTTATAAATTTTCTTTTTATTTATTCATCCAAACTGTGATATATAGATCATTAATGTATCTAATCATTATAGGTATTAGTTTATCCTGAAGAAATATAATTAATTTAGTTACAACTAATTAAAACTAAAGTTAATTAAAACTAAAGTTAGTGGTGAATTAAATAATAAATATTTTAAAACACGTGACCCCCTGCGCCATACTCTCACACTTACAGGAAAATCCCCCCTGCGCCATACTCTCACACCTACAGGAAAGCCCCCTGCGCCATATTCCTTACCTCATGAAATATTGTTTTTCTTTTAATTTATTATGACCTTTATTATCTCACTAGTGAAAAGATGATACAGGATGATAATTAAACAAATAGAGAAAAAAGGTCAAACACCCACACAAGCTATGGACTGCGCCATAGATTCATAAAGTGGGGTAAGATAATAAGTGGCCTGCGCCACAGATTGGTGAGAAGGATGAATGGCGTGCGCCATTCAGTGACTTGTGGGCCCCACTCACAATTTCTTCTTCTTCCATATATAATTTCTAAAGAAAACAAAATCTATTCTACCTCTTATTGTTTTCACAACCAGTTTCCAGAATACTCATCCCTCTTTAATACTAAGCCATTATATATTAATCTACGTTCTATTTACATTATCTGCAATTTGATAATTCAGTGGTATATCGACACAGCTTCTACACAATTAATTAATATAAGACTTCCATGACAGCCACAAAATCAACAAATATGTATCGACCTAATTACCCAAATCAACCCAAATTAAAGTATTGGAATTCATATCCGGTTATAAGAATCGAACCCACCCTTACCTTAGATTGGATTGAAGGTTGCTCTACAGTCGGATTCCGGAATTTTTTCTTCTCGTTCTCTCACGTTTGTGCAGCAGTTCTACTTCCTCTTTTTCTTCCTTCTTTTTCTAACCTCTCACTTCTGTTTCTTTTTGTTTCTTATAACTTCTATTATTTTTTATTTTAATAAACTAATAAACTATTATAATTACTAATGGGCCTAATATAACACCCCCTTATTTTACTAATTCAAACACGTTTTCAAGCCCACTAATTAAATAACACAACAACTATTATAATTAATTTTAATAATATTTTTCTACGACTTTCGACTAAATTTCCGACTTATCGATTAATTTTAACTACAACATTAAATATTCCTACTAACCACAATAATTACTTAAATATTAACATAATAAATAATTATTTGGGCGTTACAACTCTCCCCCACTTAAAATATTTTCGTCCTCGAAAATTTACCTGCTTCAAACAGCTCAGGATAAGAGTCTCGCATCTTGCTCTCCAATTCCCATGTCATGCTTTTGCCCGTAGCTCCCAACCAAATGACTTTGACCAATATGATTTCTTTTCCTCGAAGAGTCTTTGTTTCACGACCTTCAATTTGTACCGGCTTTGTCTCCACTGTGAGATTATCCCGCACTTGCACATCATCCATACTAACCACATGAGACGGATCTGAGACATACTTCTGAAGCTGCGACACATGGAATACATCATGCAAATTCGAAAGATTTGGTGGTAATGCCATCCGATAAGCAACTTTTCCAACTCGTTCCAAGATTTGATACGGACCAATGAAGCGAGGAGTGAGCTTTTTAGACTTCAAAGCCCTCCCAACACCGGTCACAAGCGTGACTCTCAAAAACACATGGTCACCAGCTTGAAATTCTAAATCCTTCTTCCGCTTGTCATGGTAACTCTTCTGCCTACTCTGAGAAGCTTTCATCTTCTCTCGGATAAACTTCACTTTCTCGGTAGTTTCTCGAACTAACTCTGGTCCAAGTACCATACTCTCACCATATTCATGCCAGCACAACGGAGTTCTACACCTACGACCATACAATGCTTCAAAAGGCGCCATTCTGATACTAGAATGGTAACTATTATTATATGTGAACTCAATCAATGGAAGATAAGTGTCCCACGAACCTCCTTGCTCAAGAACACAAGCTTTCAGCAAATCCTCCAATGACTGAATAGTTCTCTCAGTTTGGCCATCAGTTTGAGGATGATATGCTAAACTCAATCTCAACTTAGAACCCAACGAATCTTGCAGACTTTTCCAAAATTCCGACGTAAACCTCGGATCTCTATCTAACACAATGCACAGAGGAACACCATGCAACTTTACAATTACTCGGATGTAAATCTCTGCCAACTTCGCAATTGGGTAAGTGATGTTAATAGGTATGAAGTGAGCCGACTTCGTGAGCCTATCAACGATCACCCAAATCGAATCATGCCCTCTTAGAGTAACAGGCAACCCCGTTACAAAGTCCATAGAAATGCTATCCCATTTCCATTCTGGAACTTCCAACGGTTGCATCAACCCAGCAGGCTTCTGATGCTCAATCTTCAACTTCTTACAAGTTAAGCATGCATACACAAAACGAGCCACATCTTCTTTCATTCCGGGCCACCAAAATATTTTCTTTAAATCTTGATACATTTTAGTAGCTCCTGGATGAATACTCAAACTGCTTCTATGACTCTCTTCTAGAATGCTTCTTTTCATAACCGCGTCATCAGGAATACAAATTCTTTCACCTAATTTCAACACACCTCTCGCATCAATCTTAAAGTCAGTCTTCCCTGATTGACCACAACGATTAATGATATCTACTAATTTCACATCCAACTTCTGGGCCTCTCGGATATTATCCATAAAATCATTATTAATCTTTAGCATTCCCAACATTAAACTCTGCGGGGTCACTTCGCAAACCAAACTCATATCACGAAATTGCTCAATTAATTCCAACTCCTTAATCATCATAGCTGACACATGCAAAGTCTTTCTACTTAAGGCATCGGCCACAACATTTGCTTTACCTGGATGATAATTCAAACCGAAATCATAATCCTTAAGCAATTCTAACCACCTATGTTGTCTCATATTCAGCGCCTTCTGATCAAATAAATACTTTAAACTTTTATGATCACTGAAAACTTCGAATCTGGAACCATAAAGGTAATGCCTCTAGATTTTTAACACAAACACCACGACAGCAAGTTCAAGATCATGCGTAGGATAGTTCTTTTCATGAATTCTCAACTGTCGCGACGCGTAAGCAATTACTTTATTATTTTGCATAAGCACACCTCCTAAACCCATCAATGAAGCATCACAGTAAATTACAAACGGTTCCTCCGGATTTGGCAAAGTCAAAACCGGCGTCGACGTCAATCTCCTTTAATTCATTAAAACTCTCTTCGCACTGAACATCCCACACGAAAGCTTTACCTTTACAAGTTAATTTAGTTAACGGAAGTGCTAACTTAGAAAATCCTTCAATAAACCTTCTATAATATCCAGCTAATCCCAAAAAGCTTCTAATCTCGGTAGCCGACTTCGGAGTCTCCCATTGCAATACAGCTTCTACCTTGGAAGGATCCACAGCAATACCTTTTCCTGAAATTACATGGCCGAGAAAACTGACTTCTCTTAACCAAAACTCACACTTGGACAGCTTCGCATACAATTTCTTATCCTTCAAAACATCCAACACTAATCTCAAATGTTCCTTATGCTCTTCTTCTGACTTAGAGTAAATTAAAATATCATCAATAAATACTACCACAAAATGGTCCAGATAAGTATGAAAAATACGATTCATGTATTCCATAAATACTCCCAGCACATTAGTCACACCGAAAGGCATCACAGAATACTCATAATGTCCATACCGAGTTCTGAACGTTGTCTTCTGGATGTCTTCATCTTTCACTTTGATATGATGATAGCCCGATCTCAAATCAATTTTACTGAACACACAAGAACTCACTAATTGATCCATCAAATCATCTATTCTCGGTAGCAGATACTTATTCTTGATCGTTACTTTATTCAGCTGTCTGTAATCAATACAAAGTCTCATACTACCATCCTTCTTCTTTACTAGCAACACTGGAGCTCCCCACGGCGATACACTTGGTCTTATAAACTTTTTCTCAAGTAAGTCTTCCAGTTGCTTCTTTAATTCATACAATTCAGATGCCGACATTCTATACGGCGCCATCGAAACAGGCCTAGTACCAGGTTCCAGATCAATAGTAAATTCAACTTCCCTCTCTGGCGGCACACTAGGGATCTGATCAGGAAAAACTTCAGGGAATTCTTTCACTACTAACAATTCATCAATCTTAGCTTTACTCTCAACCGACAACGTCGCCATCAAGGAAAACATCTGAGCTTCCTCTTTCATCAATTTTCGTAATTCTCTGAAAGATAATAAGCCAACTCCTTCCTCTTCAGGAGTGGAAAAGCTCACCGACTTATGATAACAATTTATATGAACATAATTATACTCTAACCAGTTCATACCAAGAATTACATCCATCCCAGCCAACGGCAAACATACTAAATCAACATAGAAATCTTTATCGAAGATCGACAAAGGACACTTCAAACATAATAAAGAAGTAGTTATTGATCCCTTAGCTGGGGTCTCAACAATCAATTCACCATCCAAAGCGGACAATTTTAAATCTAATCTTCGAGCGCAGTTAGCAGAAATAAAACAGTGTGTAGCACCGATATCAATAATAGTAATTAAAGGAGTACCATTTATGAAACATGTACCTCGGATAAGTCTGTCCTTATTGGAGGTTTGAGTTCCGGTCAATGCGAACACCTTTCCAGTTTGAGATTTCTTTGGCTTCTGACACTGACTTTCAATATGCCCTTCTTCTCCACAATTAAAACAAATCATTTCCTTGTGCCTGCAATCAGCTATTGCATGCCCAGTCTTACCACAGCGAAAACACCTCTTTACTTCAGCAGTGCATACATTACTCTTATGACCAGCCTGACCACATTTGAAGCAAACTATACCAGCAGGAGCACCTCCCCCACTAGTTCTCTGAGCCGGAGCAGCTCTTTGTTTCCCTTTTCCAACTGGAGCATCATACGACTTGCCATGGTTTTGATGTTGCTTGCCTCTGCGATCACTGACAACCTTGTAATGAGCATTGTTGTCCTCTTCAAATATCCTGCAGCTATCAACCAATTCAGTAAAAATGCGTATCTTCTGATACCCAACAGCCTTCTTAATTTCCGAGCGCAACCCATTTTCAAACTTGATGCACTTTGAAAATTCACCACCAGCACCAGTGTAATGAGGATAAAATTTGGACAACTCTACAAATTTTGCAGCATAATCTGTGACAGACATGTTTCCTTGCTTCAGCTCAAGGAATTCAATTTCTTTCTTACCACGGACATCTTCTGGATAATACTTTCTCATGAATTCCCTACGGAATACATCCCAAGTAATGACTTCACCTGCCGCGGTCAACCTCTCATGAGTCTCTAGCCACCAGTCATCAGCTTCGACTGCTAGCATGTGAGTACCATACCGAACCTTCTGAGCTGGAGTGCAATCCATAACACGGAAGATTCTCTCGATTTCTTTCAACCATCCCAAAGCTGCATCTGGATCATGCTTCCCTTTAAACACCGGCAGATTCTCTCTTTGGAAAGTCGCCAAGCTACGTGATCCAGCATTTGGCAAGTTCTGCACAGCTTGTGCCATCGCTTGCATTGCGGCAGCCATCGCAGCGTCATTTCTTCCAGCCATTTCAACTTATCACTACAATACAACTAAAAGTTAGATTAGTAACAATACACAATTGTTAGACAGTAAAGACACGACAACTGGCCGGACAAACCGACCTGCTCTGATACCACTAATGTAACACCCCATTTTCTACCCACGAATTATAACAACAAAATCAGAGTCGTAAAATTTTCTACAAATGGGATATTACATATTCAACTTTAAGCAATTTCCACTTTAAGGAAATCATAACAAATACGCAACACTTTTTCTTAATTCGACAAAACAATGTCATTCACTCCAATAGTTCAACTTCATAAAATCTTACGCAGCGGATTCATAAAATAATTCTTAGCATCTTTAAGCAACATAATAACGACTTAACATAAGGAGTAAACAACTATAATCCTTCAAACAATTAAAATTCAGTAATAATTAAAAGATCAACAAAACAGACACGCGACAATCCCCCCGAGTGCTACGTATCAGAGCGACTGACCACCGACTCGACCAATGGTATCTGGCTACTTCTCAGGATTACCTTAATGTTGTCACATAAGGACAACATTTAACAGAAGGGGTGAGTTACAATTATTATAATTAGTATATGAAAAACAATACAGTAATTAAGGGTCGTAAACAAACACCGCTTCACAAATTAAATTAAATATCAATACAACAAACCGACATCAATGCAACTTTAATGAGACTCGACTAGTTATGCATGTGGTACCATTCGGAGTAAAACTCCCAACTTAAAATTTGCCAATTTATCAAGGCATCAAGGCATAAGCCTTCAACTTTCAACTTTTTTTTTTTGCCAATCCAGGCCAACGTGGTGTGAGCAACGGCTCCGACAAAATGCATATGAATTTATATGACATATAGGACTTCACACGCAAACAACATAGCCACATTAACAATACATATCAACTTGTACGACATAGGCAACTTAGAAATCAACTTTGGCATAAAAGCCTATGATATAACAACTTCGTAACTATTCCGGGAATCAGAACAACATTTCAACTCGGCTGTACTTATAGCAACATTTAGCAATACAATTTCCAACAAAACAATTCATTAAAATTAACTATAACATTATCCGACTTAACCCGACGAATTTCGTTAAATTTCGAGCAACTAAATTTTCCGCTTAATTCGGCTAAACCGACTAATTTCAACACTGGTTTAACGTTTTGGGGTTAATACAACTCTTTCAGGAATTCTGTCAAAAATTCCATATTCTAAAATGCTACTGCTATATGTCTGTTAAATCCTGTTTCTGTTAAAATTGTAACCCATGCTACTGTCAAGCTAAACTACTATGTTCTTCTTCATCACAACTGATAGGCAAGGCTGTTGTGTAAAATAACTTATTATAGTTTATAAATTTTCTTTTTATTTATTCATCCAAACTGTGATATATAGATCATTAATGTATCTAATCATTATAGGTATTAGTTTATCCTGAAGAAATATAATTAATTTAGTTACAACTAATTAAAACTAAAGTTAATTAAAACTAAAGTTAGTGGTGAATTAAATAATAAATATTTTAAAACACGTGACCCCCTGCGCCATACTCTCACACTTACAGGAAAAGCCCCCCTGCGCCATACTCTCACACCTACAGGAAAGCCCCCTGCGCCATATTCCTTACCTCATGAAATATTGTTTTTCTTTTAATTTATTATGACCTTTATTATCTCTCTAGTGAAAAGATGATACAGGATGATAATTAAACAAATAGAGAAAAAAGGTCAACCACCCACACAAGCTATGGCCTGCGCCATAGATTCATAAAGTGGGGTAAGATAATAAGTGGCCTGCGCCATAGACTCATAAAGTGGGGTAAGATAATAAGTGGCCTGCGCCACAGATTGGTGAGAAGGATGAATGGCGTGCGCCATTCAGTGACTTGTGGGCCCCACTCACAATTTCTTCTTCTTCCATATATAATTTCTAAAGAAAACAAAATCTATTCTACCTCTTATTGTTTTCACAACCAGTTTCCAGAATACTCATCCCTCTTTAATACTAAGCCATTATATATTAATCTACGTTCTATTTACATTATCTGCAATTTGATAATTCAGTGGTATATCGACACAGCTTCTACACAATCAATTAATATAAGACTTCCATTACAGCCACAAAATCAACAAATACGTATCGACCTAATTACCCAAATCAACCTAAATTAAAGTATTGGAATTCATATCCGGTTATAAGAATCTAACCCACCCTTACCTTAGATTGGATTGCAGGTTGCTCTACAGTCGGATTCCGGAATTTTTTCTTCTCGTTCTCTCACGTTTGTGTAGCAGTTCTACTTCCTCTTTTTCTTCCTTCTTTTTCTAACCTCTCACTTCTGTTTCTTTTTGTTTCTTATAACTTCTATTATTTTTTATTTTAATAAACTATTATAATTACTAATGGGCCTAATATAACACCCCCTTATTTTACTAATTCAAACACGTTTTCAAGCCCACTAATTAAATAACACAACAACTATTATAATTAATTTTAATAATATTTTTCTACGACTTTCGACTAAATTTCCGACTTAACGATTAATTTTAACTACAACATTAAATATTCCTACTAACCACAATAATTACTTAAATATTAACATAATAAATAATTATTTGGGCGTTACAGTTTTATTCAGCAACACTTTATTTTCTCACACTTTGAAGCAAACAAACAAGCGTGGATCCTGTCGGGTACGGCGGACGGTCTTGGGTACTAATACCTTCCCAGGTCGTAATCGACTCCCGAACCCAAATCTTTGGTTCGTAGGACCTTATCCTTTCCTTCTTCTTTAGGTTTGTGTAGCATTACCTTTCCCGTTCCTTCGGGATAAAAATGCCTGGCTGGCGACTCTACCTTTTCCGTGCCACTTTCGCGTTTGTACTAGGATGAAAATCCTGGGAGAGACTCTGCTGGGGATCGAACCCAGAATCTCTTGTTTCCCTCGTGGAGTCAATCCTAGCGCCTGTCTGGTTTTGTTTCTTTGGGTGTTTATCTGTTTGCTGTTGTGTGCTTTAGTTTAGCTTTACTGTTTTCATTTATAGTTTTACTTTACAGCTTTACTTTACAGTATTTATTTATTGCTTTCAGTATTTATTTTCCATGCATCATATTATACTGGACTTTCTAGCTGTGCTGGTTTTCATTTTTTCTGCGGGATGGGAGTTACTGTGAGATAAGCCAAATACCCGGCTTGAGTGCACTATAGGATTAGCGTGGACACGTTGTACAAGCATGGTTACATGATGAGTGGCGATGTGTTCTACACCCAGACTGTGACCGTCTTGGAACTATTCTGTGTGGGGGTTCTTCCCCACTTTAGGGTACGACCTTGATGGTTATGTGCATCTGGTGACCAGTCTTCGAGGACCTTAATGGGAACACCCCTCTCCAGTGATGACAGTGGCAGACCACATTTGTTGGCAAACCCACTCGCATCCGAGGGTCCATTGGGAACTCGCATACGATGGCCTGGTTCTCTCATAGGAACCCATTTAAAGCAAATTGTTCGTATGACGATAGTATTGTACCCTTTGGGATGAATGTACTATTGTTTCTCGATTCAGTGCTTGAAGCTGGAGACTTATGAGGGATGTTTGTTTCCTTGGACTCAGCTAAGACCTCCCTGAGTAGTACATAATGCCAAACCGATTCCCTGATTTGGTCATGAGCCATTTCTCGAAAATGGTGAACGTATTATTGTTATTCGACTTTGATAGTCCGTGATGTTGACCCGAGTAGCACACCCGTGAGATTTGGAGGGGTTTACAGGTTTGCAGGAACCCTAAACTTCAACATACCTGCTTTTCCAGTGTTGTTTTGTGATATGATCTGGTTCTACATGGTCCTTTGGTATTGAGATCCGGGATTTATGATCAGAGAAACTGATATATTATTATTATGACTCTCCACAGACACTTGGCTCGTTGTTCAACTTCAACACCATCAGTGATTGTTCTATTATGTGATCCAGTTTTACAGTTATTGGGTTCTCAGTTATGGGGTTTTATACATAGATGGTGCCGCTATTGTGGTTCTATACAGACAGTTGGTTCACTACTCAACACCAACATTAGACTATTGATCACATGCATGTTGCATACATGACATCATAGCATTTTTGCACACATGTTCAGTTATTTCAGAGGATCACATATATGAATCATGTTGTTGGATTTTTCTGTGTCAAAACTTGAATCAAAGCAGATAGATTCCTCAGAAATAACTGAACATGGCATTTGCATACATCCTTGCATTCTTGACAGGTGTTCAGAGACAAATTCTTTTCCTGACTTGATTTCTCATCAGAATGGACAACTTGAATCACAATCATCAAGGTATATATTTGAAGTAACTCCGGGCGGAGGTAACCGAAAGGAAGACCCAGCTGGGGCAATTCAGGGCCGAGGTGCAAGCTTTATTTCAGAACCAGAAACTGTTGAAATAGGAAGTCAATCAGATGAAGACTCAGATGAGCTTGGTTGTGGAAATTCTGAACGAAGCTATTTTCATCCCTATTGAGGGGAACTACGTCGCTCTGATTCTTCATTAGTCAATGGAGATACGTAGGCAGAAGATCACACAAGATCTTTACGAGCAAACTTATTTATCAACTTTATTTATCAACCTCTTCCATCCAGATGTCGTTTGTCATCATCCAACCTCGGCTTCCCAAGAGATTCCTAGGGGAAGAGCGTATGGGTAAAGGCCGTAACAACTTGAGAAGAAGTTTGATCATATTTTGATGTCGTACACGCAACAGGTTTCCTCATTTACTCAAATTCGAACTGGTTGAGCTAGTTGCATCAGGATCATCTCCGACAAAGCTTCCTTTGGGGTTTCAATGCCAAGTATGATTACCATTTTGGGGCACCTGGCCTTTAAATTGAAGATTGCAAGTCTTTCAGAGGCAGAGGTAAATACAAGGTCGCGAATTCGATTGTCTCTAAGACTATGGTGTTCACGCCAGGTAAAAGTGAGAATTTGGCACCAAAACAGTAATGGAATGAATATCCAGACTGCTGACTGCTGAAAGTCTCCGAGAGCAATAAATCTAGATGGAGTCAAGCCTCCTCAATAATGGCAACCACGATGTGAATGCTAGGTGCAAGTACCACTCAGGGGCATTAGGCATACAATTGACAACTGTGATGTGTTCAGGCACAAAGTGCAAAATTTAATCGACTCAAAGGTCATCATGCCAGAAAGTCTGCCCACATATTGAATTCTCCTCATCAAATGGACCTCCCAATTTGCAAAGGCATCTTCAGAAGCAATAAGTCCAGACGGAGTCAAGTCTCCTAAATGACGGCAGTGTCCAGCTTCTTTACTGCATTTTCATTTGTAGTTTCTATCATTTGTTTAAATATTTGTATGCATGCATGAAATTTATTTGTTTTTGAATGTTAATCATAATATAACGCACATGTTTTTCTTGAAGTAATCCATTCGTATTCACTCATGATTTTGTGTATGTGCATTGCAATACCAACTGTTGTGTTTAAACTCTATGAGAGAGGATGGCGAAATGAAAACGCAATAATCTCTAATTGTGTGCTTTTGAGAAAGACCCCGTTGACGATGTACATGCATTGTTTCAAATCCTAAACATCGGAGATATAAGGGAGATAGACCCTCGCCAACCCATTTGAGCCTTGAAGTAGGAGTTTCTTTTCGCATGAAAAACCCTTACATTTAACCCAGGGGCAGGGTAAATGTCAGCTAGTCGGACCAAGCGTTCAGGCTTTCATAAAGGAGTGTATTTGAGGATCTATTACATTCCAGTATGCTAATCAAGAGGTCCAAAGACCAGAAACCACATGGTTATCCCAATCAAGAGGTCAAAAGACCGGAAACCACAATGGTTATCCCTCATCAACTGAAAAGTGAGACAGTCACGACCCTTTCAAAGTCATCAAGACAACCAGTGTCACACGATTTGTTCAAAAAAAAAAGAATGAAAAAAATGATGAGAAAGTCCGCTAAGTCGAAACTTGAAAACAAGCGACTTAGGCAAAAATTAGGGCATCCCGCTGGACTTTACATTCAAAGATTCACGAGAATCAGTCCAGGAAAAATTTAGGGATAAGCAAAATAATACAAAAGCGAAAGACAAAAAGGATTACACCAGAAAGATCCTTAAAACAAGAACAAAGTCATGTGGCACAGACACAAAAGACAAATGGGTGACTAACTCCAAACAACAATCTGATTGGTGCTTAAACCATTAGAATAATTGGGTCCTTAACCATCACAAAACCCTTTTTGATAGGAGAGCGCTCGTAAAAGCTAGCTGAACATAGGAATGGAGAACATCACGAAGATGGGTGGGTACAAAAAAAATCGAGCCTATATATTTTGTTTCTATAACCGTGAACCAGCCCACGATACAACCCTCAAAAGTCCTAATTGAAACAGGGTTATTTTGAGAGCGTACTACCACGAGACCGCGTTCCTGACTCCTATGAGTTATGCTAAAAGATCTTTGTTGGGGTTGCAGGTACATGCTTTCATAAAAAATCAATAGCTTAACCAGTGATTCACTCACAAGGGTTTGCGATATATTTTTCAGTAAACCTTCAAGATTAACATGTGTGTTGCATTAGAATTTTCATTCTCAAAACAAACATTTTATGCTTGCATACGTTTGTTTGGAATCATAAAAGTTCACGTATGGAATCTCAGTCCAGAAGCTTAATCTTGCCAAAGTTGAGAAGTTTGAAACTTCCGATGGACGATCATATCGAGATGCACTTTTCAAGAAAACTCCATTGAGTAGGGACTTTCCTAATAGTCATGGTAAGAGCCAATTAATCTGGGGCAATCATGTCGAGCATTCTCTTCAAATTTCAGCCAAGCTGGGGCAATCACTTCGAGATTCAAATCTCTCAAAGAGCCATTAGTCTGAGGCATGCATTCAAATTTCAGCCAAACTGGGGCAGTTACTTCGAGATCCAATCTTTCAAAGAACAATTGGTATGGGTGTTTTCTTCAAAACACAGTCAGTCATAGGTGATCACTTCAAGGCTCGTACTGGGGAAGGCCACCCCAAGAGCATGAGAAGTCACTCTCTCCCGAAAACAGTCAATCCAAAGCACCTATCCAGAGTTCAAAATACTGGGGCAGAATATCTCACGGTGATATAGGGTTTTTCATGAATCCTCGCGAGGCAAATTCTTGCACAGACCATGCAGTCTGGGGCAGTTATTTCGAGATCCGACGAATTTCTCCAAGATTTTGAAGACACTGAGGCATTTCGTATGTCATGTTTTCTGTAAAATCCTCTTGAGACATTTTCTTCCGATGGACCTTAATCTGAGGCGAGTTGATAATTGCAAAGAACCATTGTTCACTCATGATTAGTTGGCAACCTATCAACCCAGAGTCTAGGGGCAAAGCCATTGTCAGCATAGTACTTCAAGAGTTGTTTTATCAATAGGCTTCATTGATTAGAATTCCTTAGCAGGTCTCATTAGACAATCCCTCCTCCAGCAATGTAGCAAAGGGAAGGATACTTCTTGAACATAAGGGTATCATCGTCTCTCATCCCCAGTATGAGACACTTTATATTCGCTCATCCCCAGCATGAAACGCTTCATATCTTTTATCCCCAGCAAGGGGCAGCTTGAACTTTTATCTTCAGCAGGAAGCTTTATCATTGACATTCTCCATCATCCCCAGTAGGGTTGGAGATTGAAATCTTCCCCAACAGTGGTGAAAGAAGGTTGGTGATGTTCTCCCCAAGCAGGGCCTTCCCTTCAATACATGGGCAATCCCCAGCAGTACAAGGAGTTTCTTTCCTCCCCAACAAGTTGTTTCCTCAGCAGGGCATCAACTCGTACATCTGGTTCCCAGCCAAGTCATAAGGTTTTCACTTCCCCAACGAATTTCAACGGGTAGCGTACCTAGCAAGAAAAGTCTATCTCCAGCAGGGTCTTGGCTCTCTAATCTCAAAGTCCAATTTATTTTTTGCAATGGAGGCAGTTCAGAGTCGGTGTATCATTAACAATGTTCCCCGCAGAGTTGTTTCCTCCTCACCAGGATGGACCAGATCAATGCAGTGATCATCGTTTCTCCCCAGTCAAGCCACCGGGGATACTTGCAGTCTCCTTGTCAAGAGATCTCTTTGCATTCGCATGTGCATAATAATCATTACATTTGCATCCTCCAAATCGTAGCATTTTCATCATCATGGAGCATTGTGCTATAAATCCAAGCATGTGCATGCCAACAGGGGCCGATTTTGAGGTATATTACATAAGATCTGAAAAATCTTCTCAACCTGAAGTACTCCCCCATAGAGGATACCAATACCATTTTCCAAGCATCCTTGTCTTCTCAAGTCAATGTTCGTCACCCCCTTCGTGTCTTGTTTGGTGCAGCAGTCGCGTCACAGGTTCTCGTTTGGTACAACGATCCTGTTTGTCTGGTCTCTCGTTTATGTGCAACGATCTTGTTCCATATTGTCCTATTTCCATTTTGTTTCTAGTCATCGACCAAGGACAGTATACCAATGCGTCTCCATTCGAGGATGGTTTCGTGTTAGATTCGAGGATCTTTTGTGAGTTGTCATTCGAGGATGGCATTCTCTTCTTCAAGTCCTTCTAAGGTTGGTCTTGTTGTTGTGGTTATCATTCGAGGATGATAGACCATTTTGAGTTTATTGATTGAGGTCAGTTTGTCTCTTTTACAAAGTCTGTCTGAGGTCATTCTTCGTGTTTCTGGTTATCGACTGAGGTCGGTATACCATTGCGTCTCCATTCGAGGATGGTTTCGTGTTAGATCCGAGGATCTTTTGTGAGTTGTCATTCGAGGATGGCATTCTCTTCTTCAAGTCCTTCTGAAGTTGGTCTTGTTGTTGGCTATCATTCGAGGAAGATAGACCATTTTGAGCTTATTGATTGAGGACAGTTTTTCTCTTTTGCAAAGTCTGTCTGAGGTCAGTCTTTGTATTTCTGGTTATCGACCGAGGCCGGTATACCATTGCATTTCCATTCAAGGATGGTTTCGTGTTATATCCGAGGATCTTTTGTGAGTTGTCATTCGAGGATGGAATTCTCTTCTTCAAGTACTTCTGAGGTTGGTCTTGTTGTTGTAACTATCATTCAAGGATGATAGACCATTTTGAGCTTATTGATTGAGGTCAGTTTGTCTCAAGCCACAAAGAAAACACGCGACTGCTGAGTGAATTAAGCCACGGAAAAAATGACAACATTGACTTGGAAAGACAAAGATGTCTGGAAATGGTATAAGTATCTTCTGTGGGGAATATCTCAGGTTGAGAAGATGCTCTGGGTCATATGTAATGTACCTCAAAACTGGCCCATGCTGGCATACGTATGCTTGGGTTTATGGCGTAATGCTCCATGATGATGGAAGTGCTACGCTTTGTAGGATACAAATGTTATGATGATTACTAAATGAAAATGCAAAGAGATCTCCTGATAAGGAGACTGCAAGTATCCCAGATGGCTTGACTGGGAAGAACTGGTGATCATTGCATTGATCTGGTCCATCCTGGTGAGGAGGAAACAACTCTGTGGGGAACGTTGTTAATGATACACCGACTCTAAACTGTCACCATTGCCAAAACTAAATTGGACTCTGAGATTAGAGAGCCAAGACCCTGTTGGAGATGGACTTTTCTTGCTAGGTACGCTACCCATTGAACTCCGTTGGGGAAGTGAAAACCTTCTGATTTGGCTGGGAACCAGATGTACGAATTGATGCCCTGCTGAGGAAACAACCTGTCGGGGAGAAAAGAAACTCCTTTTACTGCTGGGGATTGCCCCTGTATTGAAGGGAAGGCTCTGCTTGGGAAGAACATCACCAGCCTTCTTTTGTTATGTTGGGGAAGCTTTCAATTTCCGACCCTACTAGGAATGACGAAGAGCATCAATGTGAATGCTTCCTACTGAAGATAAGAGTTTAAGTTGCCCCTCGCTGGGGATGAGAGGTTTAGAGTGTCCCATGTTGGGAATGAGAGATGTAAGGCGTCCCATGCTGGGGATGAGAGACGATGATACCCTTCTGCTCAAGAAGTACCCTTCCCTTTGTTGCACTGCTGGAGAAGGGATTGTCTAATGAGACTTGCTAAGGAATTCTGATCAATGAAGCCTGCTGATGAAACAACTCTTGAAGTACTGTGTTGACAATGGCTTTGCTTCCAGCCTCTGGGTTGATATATTGCCTACTAATCATGATTGAACAATTGTCCCTTTTAAATTTTCACCTCGCCTCACTAAGGTCCATCGGAAGAAAATGTCTCAAGAGGATTTTACAGAAAACATGGCATGCGAAATGCCTCAGTGTCTTCAAACTCTTGGAGAGATTCGTTGGATCTCGAAATAACTGCCCCAGATTGCATAGCCTGTGAAAGAATTTTCCTCGGGAGGATTCATGAAAAACCTCATATCATTGTGAGATATTCTGCCCCAGTATTTTGAACTATGGGTAGGTGCTTCTGATTGACCGTCTTCGGGAGAGAGTGACTTCTCATGCTCTTGGGGTGGCCTGCCCTAGTACGAGCCTTGAAGTGATCACATATGACTGACTGTACTTTGAAGAAAACACCCAGATTAATTGTTCTTTGAGAGCTTTGAATCTCAAAGTGATTGCCCCGGCTTGGCTGAACTTTGAATGAAGGCCTCCGACTAATGGCTCCTTGAGAGATTTGATCTCGAAGTGATTGCCCTAGCTCGGCTGAATTTTGAAAAGATTGCTCGACGTGATTGTCCTAGATTAGTTGGCTCTTACCACGACTGTTGGGAAAGTCCCCACTCAATGGGGTTTCTTGAAAAGTGAACCTCGATAGATTGACCTTCGGAAGTTTCAGACTTCTCAACTTGGCAAGATTAAGCTTCTGGACTGAAGTTCCATATGTGAACTTTTGTGATGCCAAACAAATGTATGCAAGCAGAAAATGTTTATTTTGAGAATCAAAATTCCAATGCAAAACACATGTTTATTTTGAAGTTTTACTGTAAAAAGATGTCGCCAACCTTTGTGAGTGAATCACTGGTTAAGATACGACATTGATTTTTGATGAATGAAAGCATGCACATGCAACACCAACAAAGAACTTTTAGCATAACTCATACGATTCAGGAACGCAATCTTGTGGTAGTACACTCTCAAAATAACCCTGTTTCAGTTAGGACTTTTGAGGGTTGTATCGTGGCCTGGTTCACGGTTATAGAAATAAAGGATATAGGCTCGAAGTTTATTTGTGCCCACCCATCTTCGTGATGTTCTCCATTCCTATGTTCAACTAGCTTTCACAAGCGCTCACCTCCCAAAAGGGGTTTTGTAATGGTTGAGGAACCAATTACACTAACGGTTTAAGTACTAATCAGGTATTCATTTGGAGTCAGTCACCCCTTTTTTGTCTTTTGTGGCTGTATCACACGACTTTGTTCTTGTTTAAGGATATTTCTTGTGTAATCCTTTTTGTTTTTCGCTTTTGCATTTTTTTGCTTATCCCTAACTTTTGCCTGGATTGATTCTTGTGAATCTTTGATTGTGAAGTCCAGCGGGATGCCCTAATTTTTGCCTAAGTCGCTTGATTTCAAGTTTCGACTTAGCTGGCTTTTTATTTCATTTTTTTCTCATTCTCTTTTTTTGAACAAATCGTGTGACACTGTTTGTCTTGATTGCTTTGAAAGGATCGTGATTGTCTCACTTCTTGGTTGATGAGGGATAACCATTGTGGTATCTGGTCTTTGGACCTCTTGACTGGGATAACCATTGTGGTTTCTGCTCATTGGACCTCTTGATTTAGTACAACGAAAGGTAATGGATCCTCAGATGTGCACTCCTTTTTTAAATTTGAACGCTCGGTCAAACTAACTGACGCCTACCCTACCCCTGGGTTAAATGTAAGGGTGTTTTCATACGAAAATAAACTCCTACTTCAAGGCTCAAATGGGTTGGAGAGGGTTTATCTCCCTTATATCTCCGGTGTTTAGGATTGGAAACAATGCATGTACATCGTCAACATGGTCTTTCTCAAAAGCACACAATTATAGATTTTTGCGTTTTCATTTTGTCATCCTCCCTCATAGAGTTTAAGCACAACAGTTAGTATTGCAATGCACATACACAAAATCATGAGTGAATACGAATGGATTACTTCAAGAAAAACATGTGTCTTTATTATGGTTAACATTCAAAAACAAATAAATTTCATGCATGCATACAAATGTTTAAACAAACAATATAAACTACAAATGAAAATGAAGTAAAGAAGCTGAACATTGCCGTCATTGAGGAGACTTGACTCTGTCTGGACTTATTGCTTCTGAAAATGCCTTTTCAAATTGGGAGGTCCATTTGATGAGGAGACTTCAATATGTGAGCATACTTTCTGGCATGATGACCTTTGAGTCGATCAAATTTTTCACCTTGTGCCTGAACGCATCACAGTTGTCAAATGGTATGCTTAAATGCCCCTGAGCGGTACTTGCATCTAGCCTTTACATCGTGGTTGCCATTATTGAGGAGGCTTGACTTGGTCTGGACTTATTGCTCTTGGAGACTTTCAACAGTCAGCAATCTGGATGTTCATTCCATTACTATTTTGGTGCCATATTCCCACTTTTACCTAGTGTGAACACAATAGTCTTGGAGACAATCGAATTCGCGACCTTGTATTTACCTCTGCCTCTGAAATACTTGCAATCTTCAATTAAAAGGCCAGGTGCCCCAGAATGGTAATCATGCTTGGCATTGAAACCCCAAAGGAAGCTTTGTCGGAGATGATCCTTATGCAACTAGCTCAACCAGTTCGAATTTGAGTAAATGAGGAAACTTGTTGCACGTACGACATCAGAATATGATCAGACTTCTTCTTAAGTTGTTCTGGCTTTTACCTGTATTCTCTGCCCCTAGGATTCTCTTGGGAAGCTCAGGTTGGATGCTAACAAATGGCATCTAGAGGGAAGAGGTTGATAAAGTTAATAAATAAGGTTGCTCGGAAAGATCTCATGTGATCTCCTGCCTACGTATCTCCATTGACCAATGGAGAATCAGAACGACGTAGTTCCCCTCACTAGGGATGAAAATAGCTTCATTCAGAATTTCCATAACCAAGCTCATTTGAGTCTTCATCTGGTTGACTTCCTCTTTCAACAGTTTCTAATTCTGAAATAAAGCTGGTACCTCTGCCCTGAATGGCCTCAGTTTGGTCTTCGTTTGGTTACCTCCACCCAGAGTTATACCTTGATAGTTGTGATTCAAGTTGGCCATTGTGAAGGGAAACCAAGTCATGATACTAATCTGTCTCTGAACACCTGTCGAGAATGCAACGATGTATGCAAATGTCATGTTCAGTTATTTCTAAGGAATCTATCTACTTTGATTCAAGTTTTGACACAGAAAAAATCAACAGCATGATTCATATATGTGATCCTCGGAAATAACTGAACATGTGTGTAGAAATGCTATGATGTCATCTATGCAACATGCATGTGATCAATGGTTTGACGTTGGTGTTGAGCAGTGAACCAACTGTCTGTATAGATACACAATAGCAACACCATCTCTGTATAGAACCACATAACTGAGAACCCAATAACTGTAGAATTGGATCATATAATAGAACAATCATTGATGGTGTTGAAGTTGAACAATGAGCCAAGTATCTGTGGAGAGTCATAATAACAGTAACAATATCAGGGCCACAATGGTAATCACAGTAATAATTTCTCTGAATAGAAATCTCGTATCTCAGAATCAAAGAACCATAGAACACTGAACAATACTGGCAAAGTGGGTATGTTGAAGTTTAGGGTTACTGGAAACCTGTAAACCCCTCCCAATCTCATGGGTGTGCTACTCGGGTCAACATCACGGACTCTCAAAGCCGAATAGAAATAATACATTCACCATTTCCGAGAAATGGCTCATGACCAAATCAGGGAATCGGTTTGGCATTATGTACTACTCAGGGAGGTCTCAGCTGAGTCCAAGGAAACAAGCATCCCTCAAAAGTCCCCAGCTTCAAGCACTGAATCGAGAAATAATAGTACATTCATCCCGAAGGGTACAATACTATCGTCATACGAACATTTTACCTTGACTGGGTTCCTATGAGAGAACCAGGTCATCCTATGCGAGTTCCCAATGGGCCCTCGGATACGAGTGGGTTTGCCAACAAATATGGTTTGCCACTGTCATCACTGGAGAGGGTTGTTTCCACTAAGGTTCTCAATGATCAGTCCCCATCTGCACATAATCATCAAGGTCGTATCCCGAAGTGGGGTAATCTCCACACAGAATAATTCCAAGACGGTCGCAATCTGGGTGTGGAGCACATCACCACAAATCATGGTGAGATACCATGGAAGTACAATGTATGTCCACGCTAATCCTATAGTGCACTCAAGCCGGGTATTTGGCTTATCTCACAGTAACTCCCATCCCGCAGAAAAAATGAAAACCAGTACAGCCAGACAGTCCAGTATAATATGATGCATGGAAAATAAATACTGAAAGCAGTAAATAAATGTTGTAAAGTAAAGTTGTAAAGTAAAACTGTAAATAAAAACAGTAAAGCTAAACTAAAGCGCACATCAGCAAACAAATGAACACCCAAAGAAACAAAACCAAACAGGCGCTAGGATTGACTCTACGAGGGAAACCAGATATTCTGGGTTCGATCCCCGACAGATTCGCCAGCTGTCGCTTCCAGGATTTTCATCCTAGTACAAACGCGAAAGTGGCGCGGAAAAGGTAGAGTTTCCAGCCAGACATTTTTATCCCGAATGAATGAGAAAGGTAATGTTGCACAAACCTGAGGAAGAAAGAAAGGACAAGGCCTTGTGAACCAAAGATCTGGGTTCGGGAGTCGGTTACGACCTGGGAAGGTATTAGCACCCCAGACCGTCTATCGTACCCGACGGGATCCACGCTTGTTAGTTCGTTTCAAAGGGTGAGAAAAATATAACTGCTGCTGAACAAATGAACTGCTAAATGGAATGGGAATGATAAATGAGAAGGGAACTGGAAAAGAGAACAAAAAGAAAGAATGGGGAAAATTTAGGGAAAATAAAGAATGTGCTCGAACGGGCCCTACCCCGCTGCCTACATACCTCATCGGGAAAATGAGGATCAGAGTCGACGTAGTTTGGTTAACTAAGGCGGGAACTATTTGTTTGTGTTTTTTATAGCTGGAACTGCGTATGTCTATGCTCAGGTGTTGCAGGCTCGTCTGAAACGAGTGCATTTACCGTCTTGCATGCGAGACAAGTCGTCGCGAGTTCGCGTTCAGAATGAATGAGATGAGAAAAGAAGTTCCCGCGGGATAGTCGCTTATTATGTTTTTTTGTTTTTTATGAGAAATATTTTGAATTTTTTTGTGAACATTCTCATACTAAGACCTATCCATCGTGGTAAATACTTACACATCGCCCCGAAATAGGACGCGTATAAGTATTCCGCAACAAAGTCTCATGGCGTATAAGAACGTTCAATTTTTATTAAGTATTTTATTATTTTCTTTATGAGGTGAGAAAGAAGGACTCGAGTTGCAAAAAAGGCAAAAACTAAGGGAACTAAGACTTAACCCTAATTTAATTATTATATTCAAAATGTGGTCCTAATGGTTTGTGAAGTTTTCTAATCCTAAGGAAGAAAAGGGAACTACAAACTACTAGAACTCACCTTACTTCCTAAGGAAGTTAAGTTGGTTCTAAGAAACATAGGGAAGCCTATACAAGTAGAAAATTCAAATATTAAGGCAAAAACATTAAAATAGGAAGAAGAAATTAATTCCCAAAAAATGCATATTAACGCAAAAACAATAAAAAGACTAAACCTTATGTAAGCATACTTAATGAGAATTTTAAGCCTAAGTCCTAAAACTAAAGGAATTTATTTAATATCAACATTCTAAAATCAGTAGCTAAACTATACTAAGTCATTCTAAAATCCTAAGATTAAATCTACTTAGCCTAATTCTTAATGAACCATAAGATCCTAAGCTAAACTAGATTGGTTTACAATGTAAAACTTAACTAAAATCAATGCACTAAAAAATAGCAAATTTCCTGGAAAAAAAATATGAAATTAATTCTCTAAGGTCCTTAACCTGACTATAATATTGTGTTAAAAAATACCCTAAAAATTCAGAGCCTAACTATGCCAAATAGTCACTTAAATCTACCTAAGATCTATTCACAATTTTACACAAACTAAGTTATCAAAACAGTGGATAAAATAGCCTAAAAATCTACTAAAAAATATTCTAGGTTCTACTATTAGTCCTCTAATCATAGAAAAGAGAATGGGCCAAAAATCCTAAAGGAGGTGGGATAAATAAAATGTACAAAATTATGTGTAACTAAAAGAAATCAATATAAAGCTAATTAAATGGAAAATAGAAATTAAATCGAAAAATGCCAAAATTCAGAAAGTAAAAATGTAAAAAATTTCTAAATTGAATTATAAACCTACTTGAATTTTTATGGAATTTTATTATGCATTTTACTATTTTTTGAGGATTAAAATTAAACTATACTAAAACAAAAAATTAAAAAGAACAAAGAAAAAGCAGGGGAGGTGCATTAAGCAGTTTTTATGAGTTAAAATGAAATGGGCCTGAACAAATGGGGGTGAGAAAAGTAACAAGATAAGGCCCAAAGGGCGCAGGAAATTGATGGTGTATGTTATGGAATTTGGTCAACATTCTGACTTCAATATGGGTCGTTAGATCTAGTCCTACCAATAGTAATCTCATCAAGCAAACCACAGGCGCCTGATCATGGTAACCATGGTATATTTCCACACACAGGAACAGCCGTTGGGAAAGCCTACCGGACAGTGACAAGTGTCACCACCGGTATGGCTGGGGAAACCACAATCTTATCCTCTACTATCTCTTGGAAAAGGTAACGGTACACTTAATA
This sequence comes from Lathyrus aphaca, assembly GCA_963966055.1. Classification (NCBI taxonomy): domain Eukaryota; kingdom Viridiplantae; phylum Streptophyta; class Magnoliopsida; order Fabales; family Fabaceae; genus Lathyrus; species Lathyrus aphaca. The sequence goes on along the minus strand of OZ014521.1, from coordinate 317,636,932 downwards.
TGGATTAATTGCCTATTAATGTGGATTAACTTCTCTTAATTCTTTTTAATTTTCTCATTGATCCATGATAATATTCTAATATTCTATTAATAAAATTAACTTAATAATTAAAGTTATAAAACTGAGAAAAGAAGACACAAAGGGGATAATCAACTTGTTCAGCCAACGAAAACCCTAAGCCCCTTTTGCATCCTGCCGCCGTCGTCTTCTTCTTCATCGCCTCCGTCATCTTCTTTCCGCCACCACCAACCTTAACTTGTCCATCACCTTCTTCTTCTCCTTCTCTCTGCCACCACCGTTCTCATCTTCAACCTATCCTAATCTCTGCCGACCTCAACCCGAAATCAACCTCAGAAAGAACACAAGCGACGAACGAAATGACACAACCAAAGTCCAGGGTCACGAATCAATAATACGCAACAAGAAGCTATATCCTAAGGTCGATTTCACACCTGGAAACAACAGAATTCCAATGGAGATTATGAGCAATGATCGGAGTTTTCCGCTTGTTAATTCAGACGCTTGATCGAAACTTCCATCTTGTTGCCAAAGTACCCAATCGAGAGCTCGATGGCGATTCCGTTCGACGAAGAGGATGAAGACGCAGGGCATTCAATTTATGATGGTGGAGATGCTTTGAGGTCTTGGCCATGGAGGGTGATCATGATGATTCGAGACGAAGCCAAGTTATTGTATGAGGAAATCATTCTCTCTAACTGAATTCTGGCGTTCTTTATTTCCTTTCGTAACTGTTTCTTTTATTGAAGAATATTGACGTTGCCGATGAACGTTGTTGAATTTGCAGGAAGTGTTGAATGAAGAAGAGAATGAATATTTAAGATACGTTGATGTTGATTGCGACATCGAATCGAAGAGATCGAAAAGAGCTCAGGTGCGATCTTTTTCTTGGTTCTCTTGTAAATCTGAGTTGAGATTGAAGGTTGTTGCGTTATGATTGCAGGTCGACAAGCCGAGATTGATTGTTGCTGCAAATTCATGAAATGATTCCTGCAAACAGTTTTCTTAAAATGTGATTTGTGCGTGTATTGCTGTGAATTTTGCAAGATGATGATGAGATGTTGAATTTTGTAGATTGAAGTTTGTACTTTATGCAGGTTGCAAGCAATTTTGATGATGATGCCATGATGATAGGCGAAGGTTTCATGTCGAAGATTGCAGAGGCGTTGAAGAAGAGTTGATGAAGATTGGTTTTGGTGAATTGAAGGTTCTTGATTATGGTGCGATAAACATCTCAGATGAGTCTTCTCCCTCTTTGTTTCCTTCTGGTTTTCTGAAATTCCGCGAGTTTTCTCGTTTTGCAGTGATCTTGTTAATTGAAGAAGGTGAAGATGAAGATAAGGTTTTTGTTGATTGAATTTGGGAGAAGATGATGATTGATGCAGTGAGTTGAGAGGAAGATGGTGATGAAGATTGCAATTGATTGAAGATTGAGAGAGATCGAAAATGGTGGCGGTTTTGATCTCTGATGATGGAGCTTTTGTTGAAGATTGAAGTTTTGCCTCCTCTTTTCTGAGTTCTGCGTTTTTTGTTATGGCTTTTTCTTATCAGAATCTGTTCTCATTTTCTGTTCTCCCCCTCTAACTGTAACTTTTTTATGTTATATTAGTTACCTTTGTAACTGATTTTTCTCTTCTGTTAAATTAATCCCCTTGTAACTGAACTTTGTTGATTGTTGTCAATGCAATTTCAACTGATTTTTTTTGTAACCTGCATTTTTTCAGTCTCTATTTTTATTTATTTTTGTTACCCAAACTAGTATATACAAAAACAAAAAAAAAACAAAAAAAATTGGTGTAGCAAAAGAAAGAATTGGCTTTGAAATTGGTATTGTTTGTCTTTGGGCTCAAAAATGGTTTAACAAAAAGGCTACAATTAGATCTTATAAAATGGCCTTCAATTAACTCATTTTAAACGACGAATTATGAACATGTTTTTTTAGCACAAGAAATGGTTATGATTTGATATGGATAAGTGAAATGGACCAAAAAGTGGATATAGATCAGATAAGAGTTTAAAAAATCAAATGATGAATAATTGGTTCAGATGAAAAAAGAAATTCGAATATGGATATTAAATGGATTTTCACAATGGACGATAGAAATACAGACGAGATAAAAATAAGTAAATAGATTAGAGAAAAAAATTTATGAATAAAGGGCTTGAAAATGGTCATGGGCTTGAAATAGTTGAAGCCTAAATCATAAACAATGAATCCGATCTCTTGCACCAAGAATACCAATATACATCTAGAATTTGATCTCTTGCACCAAAAATACCAAAATACTTTTCCCATGAGATCCTAAATTCATTCGTACACCAAAAGAATGAAACCCCGATCTTCTGAGAGAAACAGAGAAACAAACTCTTAATTCACACCAATAACCTGTTGATCCGACACTTTTGAATAATCCCCAAAATAAGGAAACCCTGGGAGTTTGATGATCCTCTAAATAGGAATAAGCTCATGATGATGTAAGTTCAACCTTTGTCTTAATGTAATGGTCAGCTAAATTACCTCTGAATAGGAAAATACCAATCACAAGGAAATGTTTCGATCTCGTGCCTTAGGAGCTCAATGCAAATGATGAATGCAAATCATATGACCTAATGTGAGAATGCAGATGAACGCGAACATGAGCCAGTTATGGTAAAAAAGGTAGAGTCGCCAGCCATGCATTTTTATCCCGAATGAATGGGAAAGGTAATGCTGCACAAACCTGAGGAAGAAGGAAAGGACAAGGTCATGCGAACCAAAGATCTGGGTTCGGGAGTCGGTTACGACCTGGGAAGGTATTAGCACCCCAGAACATCCGTCGTACCCGACGGGATCCACGCTTGCTTACTTGTTTCAAAGGGTGAGAAATAAGATGTTGCTGAATAAAACTGCTACTGGAACTGGAATGGGAATGAGAAACTGGAAAGAGAGAATGGAAAGAAAAGAATGGGGGAAATGTAGGGAAAATAAAGAATGTGCTCGAATGGGCCCTACCCCACTGCCTACGTACCTCATCGGGATAATGAGGATCAGAGTCGACGTAGTTCGCCTGCCAAGGCGGGAACTATTTGTATTTTTTAGGATGACGTTGCCATAGCTCTAGCTCAAATGTTACCGGCTCTGACTCGAGGGTGTTTAACATATCGCTGTTTGAACTGTCGAGGCAAGTCGCATTCGTCCGCAAAGATTAGGAGATGAGAAGAGAAGACGCGATGTCTTTGTTGGTTGTCTTTTATGAGAAGTGTTTTGGAGTTTGTTTGTGAACATTCTCATACTAAGACCTATCCATTGTGGTAAATACTTACACCCCGTCCCGACACACGACGCGTATAAGTACTCCGCAACAAAGTCTCATGGCGTAAAAGAACATTCAATCTTTGTTAAGTATTTTATTATTTTTGTTTATGAGATGAGAAAGAATGACTCAAGTCGGAAAAGTACAAAAACTAAGGGGGACTAAGACCAACCCTAATTTATTTATCATGCACAAAAGGGAGATCCTAATGGTTAGTGAGGTTTTTCTAATCCTAAGGAGCAAAAGGAAAAGAAAGAATGAAAAAGGATGCAACTTACTTCCTAAGGAAGGTAAGTTGGTCCTAACAAAAGGGGGGAAATCCTACCAAACACAAATATGGAAGGAAAAAATGAATTAAAATGCATAAAAGAAATGCATAAAAAATAAAAGGATAAGGTGTAAGGAAACATACCTCAATCTTCCCCTCTACAAAACAAAGATTAGTGTGCAATTTATTAAAAAGGAATGAGGTAAACACATACCAAACAAATCCTAAGGCAACTTGGACCTAAACTAGACTCAATCTTAAGTTCAAGGGTGCCTAACTTTGCTAAAATAAAATTCAGCAACTATTTACAGCACTCAAACACACAATCAGCTATGAAAATAATGCATAACACAAATCAGCTTTTTACAGCCAGCATGCAGCATGAAAAGGTAGGTGTAAAAGGTCAAATACAACATGCAAGTGAAAAAAACATCATGTATTTTACAGCACCTATATGCAAAAACAGCTATGAAATGCAAAATCCAGATTTGATTATTTTCATTTTTTAATGCACAAACTCAATGAAACATATGCCAACTTCACCATGAACATGCATTTGAACCTAAATCAACATATATAAATAAAAGATCAATGAACATTTTTGGGAGATTATGCAAGAATGCATCACATGGTTGATTATGCAACAAGTAATGCAAAAATGTAGCACATGAATATGGTATATGAACATGAGGATTATTGATTATGAACATGCAATATGATAGCTCAACAAGAATGCCAAACTCAATGCAAAATTCAGAAGTGAATTGATGTAAATGGTATGATCAAGCATGCAAACAAATGCAACCAAATGCATATACATACATGATTATACCACATACATTGATACAATGGAAATGCAAAATGATTTAATGCAATGTGAAACATGTAAAAACAGAATGCAACATGATTATTCACATGCCAAATAATGCACAAACATGTCAACAAAATGCAAGAACTCAAGTTATACACCAAAGAACACAAAAACGAATAATACGCAACATGAACGGAATCGTGTCGAAACGACTCGAAATGGGGTAATAAGCTACTGGAAATGGACCCTAAAATTCCCTAAAATCACTACCTAAACATGTATGAACATTAGAGGCACTAGAACTTAGGACTAAGCCATAGAATAAGCTAAAAATCCAAAAATTAACAGCATTAACCGGTTAACCAATTGGTTAACCGGTTAACGAACCTAAAACTGCCCTGTTTTGTGGCCAATACGCACCCGTTAACCGGTTAACCAAATGGTTAACCGGTTAACACTGATCCAGAATGTGAAAAATGTTAAGAAATAAGTGCTTTTGGCCACAAACTCACTTCTAATGATCCCTAACATACCTAGGAACATGCTAACACTAATTTCTAGTTAATTGGGGCTTATTTACACATGCTAGAACCTATAACTATCAACACCTTAAATCCTAATCCATTAAAAATCACAAATCGCAAGCAACACACAACGAAAACATGGTTGATCGCAAGCAAAACGAAAAGCGATTAAAGAATGCCGAAATGGCGAGATGAAGAGAATAACTTAAAGAAGAAGTGATTTAGATCACCAACCTACGAAGCGGAGAAGTGCTTCGGTAATTGTTGCAAGAATCGGAGCTTGATCGAAGAGAAAACCACAAAAACCGCGAAATCGCAAAATAAATGCGTTCGTGATGCTTGAACCTTCGTGCACTTCCGATAAGCCGAAATCCTCACAAAAATCACTAGCTTCTTCTTCTACAATCCACAATCAATGGAGGTTGAAGGCTTAAGCTTTAAGATCTTCAAGTTTCAATGTGAAACTTGAAGAGCTTATTCAAAAAGTTTTAGTGAAAAGGGAAAATGGAGGAAAAGTGAGAGAAAAAGTGATTGTGAAAGAGTGAAAAAATTGGAAAATTGTGGGAACCCCTTGCATTGAAGTGATTAATGAATATATAGAGGCTAGGCTTGGAGCTAGGTTTGGGAATGGAATTAGTTTTGGGGCCCAAAAATTAGGCTTGGGATCCAAAATTATGGTTTGGTAGTTAGTTAGGGTTAGGGTTGGAAAAGGGAATATTCCTTGGAATATTCCTTGGAATATTCCTTAGAATATTCCTTGGAATATTCCTTGGAACACTCTAGAAGATGGTAGAACATGGTAGAAACATCCAAGGGAAATGGAGTGGAATTGAAGTGGAAAAACAAAAGGGAAAGAATGAAAGGAAATGTGGAAAGAAAGTGGAAGGAAAAGCGGAAAGAAAAGGGGGGGAAAGGTGAAATCTTCCCTTTTGGTTGGTTAGCTTGGAAGTGGTTTGGATTATTTTTGGTATATTATTTTTCTCTTGAACTCCAATGTTTGGCAAGCCTCGATCGACCACACACCTCATGCGTATGCAAAGGATGATGAATGATTTATTTATTTATTATTTTCAAATGTGATGCGATGATATGCGGAATGATGCAAGAATGAAGTGTACACTGCTCGAGGTTGATAATAAATAAGAGGGCAAATTTTGGGGTGTTACAGCTGCCCCTATTAAATCACTGTAGACTTGAATGGATGATAGCAGTTGTTCTCAGACGTTTGAAGTATGCAGGGATTGAATACTAAAAACAACCAGAAAATTTGCACTCGGTGGAAGAAGACAAGGGAAATAAACCCAACCATCTGAACTCTGCTTGGGGAGAACTCGGATGTGATGAGTAGTGAATCTGATAAAATGCTTCGGAATAACACTGGGAGATTGTTGATTTGCCACGCTACAGGTAGACCTTTGTTGGGATATTAATGACATGCCACACAACGGGTGGTCTTCTGAATACTTTGCCACACTACGGGGGTCACCGCTCGCTACGGGAGACTTTGGATACCTTACCACCCTGAGAATGGGCTTATGCTCACTCTGCGGGGAAACTCTACCATATTGTGGGGGTACTCTGGAAATCTTGCCACTCCACGGGGACACATTGCTCAGTTACGGGAGACTTTGATGATTTGCCACACTACGGGGCTACATTGCTCAGCTACGGGAGACTTATAGAAAATTTTCCACACTGCGGGGGCACATTGCTCAGCTACGGGAGACTTTGATGATTCGCCACACTACGGAGCTACATTGCTCAGCTACGGGAGACTTCCAGAAAATTTGCCACACTACGGGGGCACATTGCTCAGCTACGGGAGACTTTGATGTTTTTGCCACACTACGGGGGCACATTGCTCAGCTACGGGAGACTTTGATGTTTTTGCCACACTACGGGGGCACATTGCTCAGCTACGGGAGACTTTGGCTCACTACAGGAGACTTTTGCTCACTACATGAGACTTTGGAAATTCGCCACACTACGGGGGTTGCTGCTCGCCACAGGAGTTTTTTTAGAAAATTTGCCACACTACGGGGGCACATTGCTCAGCTACAGGAGTTTTTTTCAGAAAATTTGCCACACTACGGGGGTTGCTGCTCGCTACGGGAGTTTTTTCAGAAAATTTGCCACACTACGGGGGCTGCTGCTCGCTACGGGAGACTTTGAAAATTTGCCACACTACGGGGGCTGCTGCTCGCTACGGGAGACTTTGGCTCACTACAGAAGACTTTTGCTCACTACGGGAGACTTTGGAAATTCGCCACCCAGAGGATGGACTTTGGCCAGTCTGCGGCTGGACTTTAAGAATTTGCCACCCAGAGGATGGACTTTGGCCAATCTGCGGTTGGACTTTGGATAAATTGCCACGCTGCGGGTGGACTTTGGATATCAACCTTGGATTGAGCACACATGCTGAATTGTATGACATGATGCCCCATGAAACTGGGGGATAGATACAAAGGGAATTCCTGACGCGAAAATAACAAATCTTTGCTGACTCTGTGGGGAATACAAATGGTTGCCGATATTTCTGCTGGAGAAGAGTGTGACTAGTCTGCCTCGACTTATCACCTTGCCAAAAATAAATTGGACTTTAGATTTGAAGGCCTTGCTAAGGGATGCCTCAACTGTTGGGGATTGAATCTCACCTCACAGACTTTTCTGGGGAATCGACAACTTTTCGACTTAGCTGGGGGAAGAGCTGTCAAGGCTCTACTGAGGAGAACTCTCTCGTCTACCTGAATTTCCCAAACCTCTATGGGGAAGGGAACCGTTCAGCTAACTTCCGGGAATTTCTAGATTCTTTTAAGAAGTGCTTCACTACAGGAAGACGACTCTTGCTAGGGATGATCCTTACTGCTCTGCTGGGGAAGAGAAGGGTTTGGTTTGAGATCTGCTGGGAAATAAGATCAAGGAAACCTGCTGAAGAAAAGTTTGACGACTTTACTGGGGATAACTTCCATGCGTCTGTTGGGGATAACGAAACTGAACCGCATCCTGCTTAGGAGGAAAGATTTCAAGTGGTCTCGTGCTAGGGATCATTTGCTTTGATTCGGGCTTTACCTTAAGATGATTTTACAAAAGTCTTGGTGTCTTTAAACTCTTCAGGAGTATAATTGCCTCGGTATTCTGAACTTCCGATTATTTGTCTTCGGGAAAGAATGAATCCTTGTGCGATTGGGTGGCTTGCCCCCAGTATGAGTCTTTGAAGAAATTTCTCTAGGAGAGATTTGAATCTAGAGGTGATTGCCCCAGTTTAGCTGACTCTTGAGGACATTTCTTGACATAACTGCCCCAGATTGGTTGGCTCTTACCATGACTGGTTGGGAAAGTCCTTACTCAATGGAGCTTTCTCGGAAAAGTACACCTCGACGTGACTGTTTTTCAGAAGTTTTAGACTTCTCAACTTGGCAAGCTTAAGCTTCTGGACTGAATTTCCACATGTGAGCTTTTTATGATGCCAAACAGATGTATGCAAGCAGAAAAATGTTTATTCTAAGAATGGAAATTCTAATGCAACACACATGTTAATCTTGAAGTTTTGAAAAGGTGTCGCAAACCTTTGTGAGCAAATCACTGGTTAAGATACGACATTATTTTTGAGGAAATGAAAGTATGTACATGCAATACCAACAAGTATCTTTTAGCACAACTCATAGGAGTCAGGAACGCGGCCTCGTGGTAGTACGCTCTCAAATTAACCCTGTTTCAATTAGGACTTTTGAGGGTTGTATCGTGGCCTGGTTCACGATTATAGAAACAAATGATATAGGCTCGAAGTTTATTTGTGCCCACCCCTCTTCGTGATGTTCTCCATTCCTATGTTCAGCTAGTTTTCACAAGCATTCACCTTTCATAAGGGTTTCGTGTTGATTGAGGAACCATTGCTGCTATTGGTTCAAGCACTAATCAGGTTGTCGTTGAGGGTCAGTCACCCCTTTGTCTTTCGTGTCTGTGCCACACGACTTTGTTCTTGCTTAAGGATTTTTCTTGTGTAATTCTTTTCGTCTTTCGCTTTTGCGTTATTTTGCTTATCCCTAACTTTTTCCTGGACTGATTCTTGTGAATCTTTGATTGTGAAGTCCAGCAGGATGCCCTAGTTTTTGCCTAAGTCGCTTGTTTCAAGTTTCGACTTAGCGGGCTTTTCATTTCTCTTTTTTTTTCCAACAAATCGTGTGACACTGTTTGTCTTGATTGCTTGGCAAGGGTTGTGTCTGCCTCATTCTTTGGTCGATGACGGATAACCATTGTGGTTTCTAGTCTTTGGACCTCTTGATTTGGATAACCATTGTGATTTCGAGTCTCTGGACCTTTTGATTAGCATAGTAGAATGTAATGGATCCTCAAATACACTCCTTTATGAAAGCCTGAACGCTTGGTCCGACTAGCTGACATCTACCCTGCCCCTGGGTTACATGTGAGGATTTTTTCATGCGAAAAAAAACTCCTACTTCAAGGCTCAAAGGGGTTAGCGAGGGTCTATCTCCCTTATATCTCCAATGTTTAGGGATTTGAAACAAAGCATGTACATCGTCAACAGGGCATTACTCGAGAGCACGCAATTAGAGATTCTTGCGTTATTGCTTCGTCATTCTCCTTCGTAGAGTTTAAGCATGACAATTGGTATTGCAATATACACATATAAAATTATAAGTGAATGCGAATGAATTACTTCAAGAAAAACATGTGAGTTTTATTATTGATAACATTCAAAAGCAAACAACTTTCATACATGTATACAAATGTTTTGCAAATAAAAGGAACTACAAATGGAAATGCAGTAAAGAAGCTGAATATTGCCGTTGTTGAGGAGGCTTGACTCCGTCTGGACCTGTCAGTCTTGGATACTTTTAGTGATCAATAGCTTTCTCACGGACTTGTAATCTCCAATTTGCAGCCGTATACCCAACCATGGAAATCATACCTCTTCTTCTAGTTATTTTGACTCTGACACGAGACATCTGAAGGAAAGAGTGAACTGGAGAGTAAAGTTGTCTTATAAGGTTGCTCGGAAAGACCTGATGATCTTCTGCCTACGTATCATCATTGACCCATGACCAATGAAGAATCAGAGCGACGTAGTTCCCCTCAATAGGGATGACAATGCATTGAAGAAAAACAAACAAACAGTTGCCATTGCTGAGAGTATCTGAATACTGATGGCTTTATTGGCTTCCTGAAGATTCCAGCTTAATGCGAACCATCTGGTAAAACAACCGTGACACCGGCTCCGTTGTGATTAGGGATTGGGTTCTGGAGTACATTTGGGTGAGGCACAAAATTGATCGCCTTGGAGTCAATTAGGTCTTGTACCTTGTTCTGAAAAGCCCAACATTTCTCAATACTGTGCCCCTGGGCACCCGAATGGAATTCGCATCTGGCATTTGCATCAAAGTTTGGAGGTAGATTATCAGGAGAAGGAGCCCTCATGGTACGAAGCTCGACCATGTTCAACTTTAGCAGCTCGGGAAGCAATACAACATATGGGCATGGGATGGGATCAAGTCTGCGGTTTCTCGCCCTTGTTCTGTCCTGATTTGGTCTCTGTGCCTGATATTGCTGACCTTGAGGTTGTGGATGAACCTGTGGCGTAATAGTCACTGCAGCCGTTTGGTAGTAACCTTGTGAACGACCTTTATCTCGTCCCCTATAAACAGCATTGGTCTCGCCTTCTCTTCGTCTTTGGCCATTGCCAAAAAGTTTCTTCGCACCAGAAGAACTAGCACTGTTTGCATCCTGAATCTTTCCCAATTTCAGAAAGTTTTCTATCCTTTCTCCAGCGATGACAATATCAGAAAAACCGATGGACGGGCAGGCGGCCAGACGATCCAAGTAAACACCTTGCAAGGTTCCCATAAACATATCGGCCATTTCCCGATCGAGCAATGAAGGTTGAACCTGTGCGGCCAGCTCACGCCACCTCTGGGCATACTGCTTAAAACTTTCTTTAGGTCCTTGAGACAAATTCTGCAACTGAGTGCGGTTTGGAGCCATATCAATATTGTATTGATACTACTTGAGAAAAGCTTCAGCTAAATCTTTCCAGCATCGGATAGAGACCCTGCTCAGCTTCATGTACCAGCTCAATGAAGCTCCAGATAGACTATCTTGGAAGAAATGCATCCAAAGTTTCTCGTCATCAATGTGAGCCGAGATTCTTCCAAAGTATGCGTGAATGTGAGTTCTAGGGCACGTGCTGCCGTTGTACTTGTCAAATGATGGCACCTTGAACTTAGGAGGGATTTTGACTCTTGGAACTAACCTAAGACTGGTTACATCGATGCCCAGAGAATTCTAACATTCCATGGCCTTAATCTTCTCCGCCAGCTCTTCATACCTTCGATTATTGACCTCATTCATATTACCCATATTAGCATCCAGTAGAGTGAACTGGTCTTCCTGAGTGTCTTTATTACGGGCCGCAGTCCCATTTAGATTTGGCCCTCCGTTACGGGCAGCGTTAGGATCCACATTCTTAGTCGGTGTTCCAGCATTAGCATTCCCACGGGGTTGCTCAACCATCAACCTGAGACGCTCTTGATTCTGAGCAATGCCGGTCATCATGTCCATGAACTGATCCATCCTCTGTCGGAGCTCATTGAGATCAGTCTGCATTCGTTCAGCCATTCTCACTCGATTTCTTTTTGTTGGATACCGATGAACGCGTTGACCAGCTATATTGCCTGAAGTTGAATAAGTTAGGAAGTCCGAATGACCTGTAAAAATGAAAAATATGTAAATCATGCAGTAAATGCGTATGATATGTTCATGAGGATGCTATATGCGACCCTGCAAATGAGTAAACATGTGTTAGTAATGTAAGCATGCAGAGGATGTTATGCAATGCACTGGCATGTGATCAAAGGTATGGCGATCACTGGTCTGACGTTGGTGCTGAGAAGACAGTCATGTGCTGGTGAAGAGTCGTAATAACGATACCACCGAAATCTCGGATTTCAAAACCAAAGGACCATGTAGAACCTGATCATAATACTGAATAATGCTGGCAAAGTGGGTATGTTGGAAGTTTCAGGGTTCCTGCAAACCTGTAAACCCCTCCCATCTCACGGGTATGCTACTCCGAGTCAACATCACGGACTCTCAAAGTCGGATAGCAATAATACGTTCACCATTTTCGAGAAATGGCTCATGACCAAATCAGGGAATCGGTTTGGCATTATGTACTAACCAGGGAGGTCTCAGCTGAGTACGGGGAAAACAAGCATCCCTCATAAGTCCTCAGCTTCAGGAACTTAATCGAGAAACAATAGTACATTCATCCCGAAGGGTACAATACTATCGTCATACGAACAGTTTGCCTTAACTGGGTTCCTATGAGAGAACCAGGCCATCCTATGCGAGTTCCCAGTGGGCCCTCGGATGAGAGTGGGTTTGCCAACAAATGTGGTCTGCCACTGTCATCACTGGAGAGGGATGTTTCCATAAAGTTTCTCAATGATCGGTCACCAGATGCACATAACTACCAAGGTCGTACCCTGAAGTGGGGTAATCCCCACACAGAATAGTTCCAAGACGGTCGCAATCTGGGTGTGGAGCACATCGCCACTCATCATGGTGAGATACCATGGAAGTACAATGTATGTCCACGCTAATCCTATAGTGCACTCAAACCGGGTATTTGGCTTATCTCACAGTAACTCCCATCCCGCAGAAAAAATGAAAACCATCACAGCCAGACAGTCCAGTATAATATGATGCATGGAAAATAAATACTGAAAGCAGTAAATAATGTGGTAAAGTAAGGCTGTAAAGTAAAACTGTAAATGAAAGCAGTAAAGCTAAACTAAAGCACACATCAGCAAACAGATAAACACCCAAAGAAACAAAACCAAACAGGCGCTAGGATTGACTCTACAAGGGAAACCAGAGATTTTGGGTTCGGTCCCCAGCAGAGTCGCCAGCTGTCGCTCCCGGGATTTTCATCCTAGTACAAACGCGAAAGTGGCGCAGAAAAGGTAGAGTCACCAGCCATGCATTTTTATCCCGAATGAATGGGAAAGGTAATGTTTCACAAACCTGAGGAAGAAGGAAAGGACAAGGTCCTGCGAACCAAAGATCTGGGTTCGGGAGTCAGTTACGACCTGGGAAGGTATTAGCACCCCAGACCGTCCGCCGTACCCGACGGGATCCACACTTGCTTGCTTGTTTCAAAGGGTGAGAAATAAGATGCTGCTGAATAAAACTGCTACTGGAACTGGAATGGGAATGAGAAATTGGAAAGAGAGAATGGAAAGAAAATAATGGGAGAAATGTAGGGAAATGTAGGGAAAATAAAGAATGTGCTCGAACGGGCCCTACCCCACTGCCAACGTACCTCATTGGGATAATGAGGATCAGAGTCGACGTAGTTCTCCTACCAAGGCGGGAACTATTTGTATTTTTTAGGATGACGTTGCCATAGCTCTAGCTCAAGTGTTACCGGCTCTGACTCGAGGATGTTTAACGTATCGTTGTTTGAACTGTCGAGGCAAGTCGCATTCGTCCGCAAAGATTAGGAGATGAGAAGAGAAAACGCGATGTCTTTGTTGGTTGTCTTTTATGAGAAGTGTTTTGGAGTTTGTTTGTGAACATTCTCATACTAAGACCTATCCATCGTGGTAAATACTTACACCTCGCCCCGACACAGGACGCGTATAAGTACTCCGCAACAAAGTCTCATGGTGTATAAGAACATTCAATCTTTGTTAAGTATTTTATTGTTTTTCTTTATGAGATGAGAAAGAATGACTCAAGTCGGAAAAGGACAAAAACTAAGGGGGACTAAGACCAACCCTAAGTTATTTATCATGCACAAAAGGGAGATCCTAATGGTTAGTGAGGTTTTTCTAATCCTAAGGAGCAAAAGGAAAAGAAAGAATGAAAAAGGATGTAACTTACTTCCTAAGGAAGGTAAGTTGGTCCTAACAAAAGGGGGGAAATCCTACCAAACACAAATATCGAAGGAAAAAATGAATTAAAATGCATAAAAGAAATGCATAAAAAATAAAAGGATAAGGTGTAAGGAAACATACCTCAATCTTCCCCTCTACAAAACAAAGATTAGTGTGCAATTTATTAAAAAGGAATGAGGTAAACACATACCAAACAAATCCTAAGGCAACTTGGACCTAAACTAGACTCAATCTTAAGTTCAAGGGTGCCTACACTATGCTAAAATAAAATTCAGCAACTATTTACAGCACTCAAACACACAATCAGCTATGAAAACAATGCATAACACAAATCAACTTTTTACAGCCAGCATGCAGCATGAAAAGGTAGGTGTAAAAGGTCAAATACAGCATGCAAGTGAAAAAAAATAGCATGTATTTTACAACACCTATATTCAAAAACAGCTACGAAATGCAAAATCCATATTTGATTATTTTCATTTTTTAATGCACAAACTCAATGAAACATATGCCAACTTCACCATGGACATGCATTTGAACCTAAATCAACATATATAAATGAAAGATCAATGAACATTTTTGGGAGATTATGCAAGAATGCATCACATGGTTGATTATGCAACAAGTAATGCAAAAATCTAGCACATGAATATGGTATATGAACATGAGGATTATTGATTATGAACATGCAATATGATAGCTCAACAAGAATGCCAAAATCAATGCAAAATTCAGAAGTGAATTGATGTAAATGGTATGATCAAGCATGCAAACAAATGCAACCAAATGCACATACATACATGATTATGCCACATACATTGATACAATGGAAATGCAAAATGATTTAATGCAATGTGAAACATGTAAAAACAGAATGCAACATGATTATTCACATGCCAAATAATGCACAAACATGGCAACAAAATGCAAAAACTCAAGTTATACACCAAAGAACACAAAAACGCATAATACGCAACATGAACGGAATCGTGTCGAAACGAATCGAAATGGGGGAATGAGCTACTGGAAATGGACCCAAAAATTCCCTAAAATCACTACCTAAACATGTATGAACATTAGAGGCACTAGAACTTAGGACTAAGCCATGGAATAAGCTAAAAATCCAAAAATTAACAGCGTTAACCGGTTAACCAATTGGTTAACCGGTTAACGAACCTAAAACTGCCCTGTTTTGTGGCCAATACGCACCCGTTAACCGGTTAACCAAATGGTTAACTGGTTAACACTGATCCAGAATGTGAAAAAGGTTAAGAAATAAGTGCTTTTGGCCACAAACTCACTTCTAATGATCCCTAACATACCTAGGAACATGCTAACACTAATTTCTAGTTAATTGGGGCTTATTTACACATGCTAGAACCTATAACTATCAACACCTTAAATCCTAATCCATTAAAAATCACAAATCGCAAGCAACACACAACAAAAACATGGTCGATCGCAAGCAAAACGAAAAGCGATTAAAGAATGCCGAAATGGCGAGATGAAGAGAATAACTTAAAGAAGAAGTGATTTAGATCACTAACCTACGAAGCGGAGAAGTGCTTCGGTAATGTTGCAAGAATCGGAGCTTGATCGAAGAGAATACCACGAAAACCGTGAACTCGCAAAATAAATGCGTTCTTGATGCTTGAACCTTCGTGCACTTCCGATAAGCCGAAATCCTCACAAAAATCACTAGCTTCTTCTTCTACAATCCACAATCAATGGAGGTTGAAGGCTTAAGCTTTAAGATCTTCAAGTTTCAATGTGAAGCTTGAAGAGCTTATTCAAAAAGCTTTAGTGAAAAGGGAAAACGGAGGAAAAGTGAGAGAGAAAAAGTGATTGTGAAAGAGTGAAAAAATTGGAAAATTGTGGGAACCCCTTGCATTGAAGTGATTAATGAATATATAGAGGCTAGGCTTGGAGCTAGGTTTGGGAATGGAATTAGGTTTGGGGCCCAAAAATTAGGCTTGGGATCCAAAATTATGGTTTGGTAGTTAGTTAGGGTTAGGGTTGGAAAAGGGAATATTCCTTGGAATATTCCTTGGAACACTCTAGAAGATGGTAGAACATGGTAGAAACATCCAAGTGAAATGGAGTGGAATTGAAGTGGAAAAACAAAAGGGAAAGAATGAAAGAAAATGTGGAAAGAAAGTGGAAGGAAAAGCGGAAAGAAAAGGGGGGGAAAGGTGAAACTTCCCATTTGGTTGGTTAGCTTGGAAGTGGTTTGGATTATTTTTGGTATATTATTTTTCTCTTGAACTCCAATGTTTGGCAAGCCTCGATCGACCACACACCTCATGCGTATGCAAAGGATGATGAATGATTTATTTATTTATTTTTTTCAAATGCGATGCGATGATATGCGAAATGATGCAAGAATGAAGCGTACACTGCTCGAGGTTGATAATAAATAAGAGGGGAAATTTTGGGGTGTTACATCATGATGGTATGGAGTTGAGTGGTCAAACAAACACTCTTCCTCTTTCTTAATTTCAATGTTAAAAATTGTATATGAAGAGACTTTTATATGATAATTTAATGTATTCAATCAGTTTAATTATCGTAAAAATCAACTGTGAACAATCGTTCTCTATTTCAAGATTCAGTTCCCGTCGGAACTCTCGACTCCTCTTTCATGGTCCAGTATGATCCTTATTTCATTATCACACCATCGACCCCTGTTTCATGATCACGTACGATCCCTATTTCATGACTGCACTAACATCACAATGATCCCATCTGGGATTCAAATGGACATACCCTACCTTGGTATATCGTCCCCAACCATGCACATGTCATGCAACATCAATGACAATATGCAATGACTACAACATTTACTTCACGCAACAATATCACAACATACAACATACAACTTACAACAACAACCATCGCATGCAATAGCATCACCAAAAACACACAACAACAACTATCTCATGCAATAGCATCACCAATAACATACAACAACAACTATCTCATGCAATAGCATCACCAACAACATACAACAACAACAACTATCTCACGCAATAACATCAATAACAACATACAACAATAACCATCTCATGCAATAACATCACCAAAAACATATAACAACATCAATAACATATATCAACAACATACAACAACACCTAACAACTACTACATCATATAACTACAACTACAACAACAACACATAGCAACATCGATAACATACATCAACAACCTACAACAACACCAAAAGAAACTACATCATATAACTACAACGGCAATAGAAACACATAACAATATTATATAACTTCAATCAACATCTACATCATGCATCATAAACTACAACAATATATGACAACCTCGATAATACCTATCAACGCCTACAACAACAACATATCATCACAATTCAACAACAATGACATATCATCACAATTCAACAACAATTTATCAACAACGACATATCATGTTAAAACATCAATGAATACACACATGAAACATTAATACATCATTATCATCATATAAGTATTATCATATCATAAACGTCATTACTCTATCATTATATTCTAGCTCAACGTAAGAATCATTTATCCTTCAACACATAATTAACATCACAAAGTCATTAGCACTTAATTATCATCGTCTATTCATCAGACTTCACTACAAACAACCTTGTCGCATTACCTACACCTCTATATCAATATAACTAATTTCTACACATCGTTTTTACCATCCCTAGTCATAGGAAATCACCATTCTCCCATTTAGAACAAGATTCATCATCTATAGCAACATGTCATTAGTTCAATATACAACGACTCACCTTCCAACACCAATTCATATTATTTAAATTGTTTCTAGAAACATGAGACTATTTTTAAATGAAAGTAGATTGTCTTAGCTTCAAACAAATTCGAACGGCGCACAAATAGGACACTCGAAGCTCAAGATATAAATTTTCAAAGTTTTGAAACAAAACTATCAGGAGTCGATCGCTGGGACCTCGCTTATCGAGCTACTCGTTGTCTGCGAACTTGCCCGAGGTTCCTGCGATGACAGTACTTTTCCCCTTCGATTCTACACCCTTAAACTGCATTTTTTTAACCTCTATTGTCCCAAATAAAGGCAATATAACCTATATCTAACATACATACATCAATAACAATAATCACAAGACATCAATTCATCACAGTTCATCATTCAAAATCTCATTAACCCTAGGTTTTATCCCTAAACTCCAAAACTTCTAATCACCAACACTATACCTAATTCCTATTATTAATCCCTTAAGAGATGAAGATATCTCACCCTTACCTTGGTTCTGATGAGAATTCTCTTCCTTCTCCATAAATTCTTTTTCAAGCCTTTCACCTTCTCCTTCCTTCTTCTCTCTTTTCACGATCTTTCTATCGTTCACCAAAAACACGACTGGACTTTTCCTATTTTCCTTATTCCAACCTTATCCCTTAGACCCAACCTATAATCTTCCTCATTTACCCTCACTAACCTTCACCAAATGACCATTATACCCTTTTCTCTTATTTTCCACATAATTTAATTATTCAATATAATGAATTTCCTTTAAATTAACATCATATCAATTAATATTATAACTTCTTCCTTACCAAAATACAACAACCCCAATTAAATAAATAAAATAATAATCGGGGTGTTACATCAGTCATGTATTTTTCTTCTATGACATGCTCCTTTTTCATCTATGGTGTTGCAAAATTAAGGATGAGTGGTTCACTGGATGCAACACCATGAACATCTCCCCTCCCATGTTCAACTTCATCTAACCCTTCATCAATCCCTTCATCATCGTCTTCATTAAAATCATGCATTATCTCTTCTTCATTGTCTTCAAAATGCATGTCATTGATAGTTTCATCACTTGATTCCCTGCATTGGACATCATTCTCATAATCCTTAAGACTTTAATACCCCTTATTTTTCTCTCTTAACCTCTTCATATATGTCAACTCACCTATTGATGGTTTGACCTTGGTATAAATTTCAACTTCACACTCATTTTGCTCAGTAAACAAAGATAACAATGATGCATTCTCATCATTGTAAATTCTTTCAGATCTTTTTCTGAACTACCCCCTTCTTGTTCCCACCATCAAGATTGAAATCTAAATCCATAGCCTTAATTAGATCACGCACTTCAAAGAAGGACCAATAACCACTCTCTTGTCCATTGTATTCATATATATATATATATATATA